>JAAKBF010000009.1:0-1200000 GCA_012656075.1 Phytophthora hibernalis
CATTCAGATGTGTCCCAAAATGTGTCCGCTAGTGTGTTGTGCTCATGGCAGAAAACCGGTCGCGCTGTTTGTCCATGCCGATCTTTTACGTACTGTGCAGCACATCAGCGAGGAATCGGACTGTGAGCTGCAAGATCAAATTATCAAGAGCACCGACTTGAACATGCCCATATGAAATCATCTGCGACCTCGAAGTCGGTTTGATTAAAGGTGTTTCCACAAAGCGGAAGTAATCGGGTGTATATTTCATTTATTTTAAGGTGTGCGTCGAAAGATAAAGAAATTGGGCATCCCATACAATCAAGTAGAGATCGCGATGACGAAATGTGTGCTCGACATGTTAAGTGGGATTTATCCCGACAAAGTGGAAGGAGCTGGTATCGTATGCGTGAAATCAAGTTGGGTACGCTCTTCTGGGTTATCGCTACTCGAAAACCAAATTGAGGCAGTTCTGGGTGTATTTTAGAGCGACTTGGATGGAGCGCTACTCGGTTCACGAGTGGGATATTTATGATTTGGTGGAATCATTAGTGTCTGGAACAAACAATCCGCTCGAACGGTTCAATATGGAGATCAACGCAACCAACAAGCCCAAACAGAGTTACCGACGTTCGTTTAGTCTATTCGTGACATCTCTTTTGACTAGTTTCGCAAGTAGATGCATACGTCGATCTGTCTTCGCAGAAAAGCTCTCCCAACACTACCCGAGTTTACTGTTCCTACCGCCGTTGGCATATCGTGCGTCGAAGTTATGGAGAGCGACGACGAGGTGTTTGGTGACGACGACGACGAAGATATCAATGAAGATGGCGGCCCCAATAACTCTGATTCCGAAGAATTGGACAATAGTGAAGCCGTGGAGAGTGATGTCGACGAAGAAGTTGAAGCCAACACTCTCGACGATTTCTTGCTTGACTTTGATGACGATACTGGCGAAAACGAATCGGCCAGCTTCTTTGCAGGTAAATACCACTTTGCGATAATGTAGCATCGGCCGGACTGACATTGTCTTGTTGTTTGGCCGGTGGGAATGCTGAATATATGATTTCTTTGTAGGATCAAAACCTCTGCAGCTTGCACATTTACTTAACACGACCACGCTTTGCCCTTTCGCGAACGCGATGTTTTTATTTAAATAAACAAACTATACCATACAAGCCAAGATGTTAAGACGTGAACGGGGTCAAAATGACTCCTTTCATAAATCACTGTGCTCGCCGGATTATGCTGGAGCATTTTTTCATTGGCTAAAACAAAGTTCTCGCTCGGCAAAATGCGCAAACTGGCAACCCTGAGCGTGATTGGTGGCTATCGGAAGCACCATGTTCACATAACGCACGCAGATCCTGTAAGAAATCTCGTAAATTACGAAGTCTCACTTGCAATCTTACGGCACTAAGTTCAACCTCGCTCGGGACGGCCTTACTGATCTGGATAGCGCGCGGGGCTGACGAATTCGCGGCATTATCTAATTTAAGAAGTAAGATGACAATGGTGCGAATTCGTCAGCGCCCGTGCGCTCTCAGGCCGGTGGGACCATTGACGCCACTAGTAACAATTGAGATGGATATTCATACAAAGTTCTTATGCGTGTGTGTCTGTCTTAGAGGCGGCCGAAGCATTATGGCATGCTCCACAGTGCGAAGCCCGCCATTCGCACTGTAGCATCAATGACACGAGTCAGTTTATCTTTGATTTTATATTGAAACTAACGTGGAGATATTACTTGTATTCACTATAGAAAAGGGATAACTTTACGACAGATACCCTCTCAAAGCAGGTTACATCAATGTGCTACATTATCGTATTTGATCCGTGCACAATTGATATCCGATGGAAGGACGCCACGCGTTCTCGTCTGACTCTCAAGCAGATTTTCCGTGAGAACGACGCACGGTGTGGCATGAGTACGAGGCCAAGCTCTGACGAAGATAACAACGAAAGTGCCGGGATACTAACAGCTGATGTTGCTCTGGCCACGGTGGACAGCCACAAGACCGGAAATGACAAACGTGAAGAACGGCCTGTTACATTTGCAGTAGGAGGGCTTCTTGGAAGTTGCGGAAAAGCAGGTTGTACGGGAGGCTCCGGCTGTGTTTGGCGGTCTGGAAATGGTGTGGTGATCGCAGAAGAGGCCAATAGCGCAAGCGGTCTTGGGGGAATGCTTATAGTCGTAGGATTCGTATCTTGTCCAGCAGCTTGCTCACGAAGCTGACGCATTACGGCAGGCGGTCGTCCACGTGGCCGGCGAACAGGAGTGGAGAAGCTGAGTGGAAATCGACGTAGATCATTCCCCCAAGTTCGCATTAGAGTTGCGGCAGTGTGCCCAGTGCAGCGCATGCGATGCGCCACATCTTGCCATGAAAATGCGGGGCCTCCATCCACAAAAGAACGCGCGTTGTACCAATTCCTTGTCGTTTTCAAAACTGAAGCTTGTACGCTTGATGCGCCGAAATGAAGGATGCGCCAAGCAAAATAAATGACTTCAGTTCACTATCGAAATTGAAATATGCTGACTGATGCATGGTGAAGGAGGAAATGTCAAAAACGCTGGTAGAAAACGCGCTCAGGACTACAATAAACCTGCTGATACTTTACCGAGACAGTCCAGTTGCGCGCAGACGCGACGCGTCATGCGTGGCAGTATTCGTGAGGTTGTGATCAGTCTGGTCCAATTCGATATGACTACCTGGTAGTTACTACCAGGTATTCCATTGTGGGCCCTCTCGCATATCGCATCACGCCTCGCCTCGCCTAGCGAAGATGGCCGCGCTGCCGCCGGCCGTACCGACACCCCAAGACCTCGCACGGACCCCGGACCACATCCGACGGCTGTACGGGCCCTTTCGCTCGCTCCTCCAGTGTGCGCCGCCGCCCAGGACTCATCCAGAGATGTGAAATGACCCGAAAGGGCGGCCGGCAGGCTGCCTTTTGGGTTGTGTCGGCAATACTGTGGTGAACCCTACTGCTGCACCCTAGTTACCAACCTTCACTTTGGATGATGTGTACAGCGGGCGGCGCCGACAGCCAAGGCGCCAGAGTCCATGTGGGCACTCTGACGGGCGAGGTGAAGAAGGAGAAGCTCGCGCAACAGAGCGTATCGCGAGAGCTGATGGTCGGACGCGCATGAAGCTCAGGCGTAAGGAATCGGTGGGTGTGTATGGAATCTGGCAGTTCCGTGCAAGGTAGAGGTTCACGTTGCCATGCACAACGATTTAGCGTGCTACAGGGCTGCATGCCTTCAGTATTGAATTGGTAAGAATCCAACCCTTGATATTATATTGACTGTTGATGTTTCGTGTTTTCTAGCTGATCACTGTGTTTGTTTGTTATACCATGGCTAGAGCTTGACCGCTGATGCGAGGACGTCCCGGTGGCTGCGAGTTAGCTTGAGCACGCTTCCTCTTGTTTGTTCCACGACAAAACAGCGTCTCGCGGCTGGTTGCGTCTACTGTGCCCACCTCACCAAGCGTGAAGAGGACGTGGACACAAGAGCCGTGCTTCATGTTGAAGCGACACGGGCACGTCCGAGCCTGAACGTCGACCTCCCACCCGCCCGTCGGCATGCCATGCCGCTCCACCTTCGCTGTCTGGATGTTGAACTGGTCTGTGACGGGAGGTTCTCTCGTGAGCGGTGGTCGAGGACATCAAACAGGCAGCGCCATCACATGCATGCAGTTAGTCCGCTCGAGGGATGGCGCTTCAGCAAGAAGGAACTCGATGCTGCTGCGCTCGTACGTTTTCTCGTATAGAAGCCCGTCCCGCGTCAGAGCGCGCACGTCGTGCAAGGCGGTCGGTGAAAGTCGTTGCAGTCGCGAACGGCTTGGCGCGCACGCTCTCCCCACTGCAGAGTATCATAAGCTGCTCAATTAGCGCTCCAGCCTTCAATCTGCGCCGCATCGTGACGTCGCGCTTGATAGCGGCATTAAACGTCTCGCAGGGGTTCTTCGTGGTGGCGAAACCAGTAGGTGTTTGGAAGTATTGTCAACGCTTTACACACTTTTGTCCAGCCATACTTTATCAAAGTAAGCAGCAAATTTAGCAAGCTGTGACCACTTTGCCCACTCACTTTTCACGTCCTCTAGCTTTTGCTGATACTCAACGTCACTAGCAGTAAAGTGCAGCTCGTGAACGTGACTCATCACCATTGCGGCGACACTTGAGTCAAGACACCGTGTCTTTTCGTAGACTTTCTTGGTCACATGGAAATAGCATATTAGAAAGCGAAAGGTGGCGTTTGGTACCAAACACCTCTTGAAGTGCATTCCGCTGCGCACGATCTGCGTCTCCCATGGCATACTGCACTTGCAGAATTTTTCCAGTCACCAGCTGATATATTCTGCAGTACTTCGGTGTACTGATCTTGAGTCTCTTGCGAGACAATAAAGACAGCTAGCAGGTGGAAGTGCCTAGCTCTATCAGAGACACCCACAACAACCACTGGATACCCTACCTGGGACAGCTGGTAGGTGGCGTCCACGTGCAAGATGAAAGAATCCGGATCTCTGTCTGCATGGCGGAGCAACTTCTTCGTTGTCATGCCCACCACAAATGCATCTTGGTCAGTTCCGTTCCCAACGATAGGTCTTCCTTCCCGATCGTTGCACCACGAGAACGTAAACGCCGTTGTCTCCTCTTCCTGGCCGGTGTATCCGCCCGCTTCAATCTTTCGGCGGACAGGGCCGAGCAGGTCGCTACCACCGAGAGTGCCCACCACGTAATTGTGGACGAAGCGTTGGACTACTCCCAAGGGAGGCATCGACGCTTCGTCAAGTTGAAACGCCGCATGAGGCCATGCCAGATCCACAGTGGACGGAGTCCTTGCGCCGCCAGTCTCGAGCCACTTCCTTCATAGCCGAAGAAAGCTTTGGCTTCGGCGATGAACGAACTGATGTAGCGTGGGCGTAAATCTCGTCCACATTCACCACATTCAGCGTCTGGCACGTCCTCACACGTCCACGCCACGGTGGCCGATATTGATGTGAGTGCTGCAATTTCGTTTTCAGTGCTGTCAAACGATTGGCAGTATTAGATATGCATGTTGAGTGAAGCTCATGTTCGCACCGTGCCGGTCGGATTTTAAAAGTGCTTGTAGTATAGTATAGATGCAGGTGCAATAATTTTGGTTGCCAAGAGTAGGTCCTCATGGTGAAGGTATCCGGGGCGAGAAAGATAAGGAGGAAGGATTTTTGTGCGAACTGCAACGACATGTAGACAGCGTTACGAAAAAATCGAACTTTTGCTGACTTTGGCAGACGCAATCTTGCCCAAATTCGGACTTAATCCCCCAGCGCGAAGCCTTTTGGATGCCACCGTTCGCCGATTCCCAATACACGTTATTAATAATCATCAGGATGGGTACCTATAGTATGTTTAATATTAATACGAACGTGTATTTGCCAAATACAGGTCATACACCTAACCGCGTTTTCCCGCAAGTGTTATCGTGTATTCATCTCAGAGCTATGTATCTCGCATACATGATATGCTAACTAAGGTGTATTTAGTGTGCAAAGACAGCAAGAGGACATCGCTAATCGGGATGAAGACGGTTCGTTCATGTGTTGATATTTAGAGAATCAAAGCAGCTGGCGATCAGCAACACATTGGACTATATTCAAAGCAAGTGAATAAAAAGAAACAGACCCTGCGTGGCTACATGCTAGTTTGCGTCACTGTGGGGGCGCTTTCGTTGGCGCTGGGCGTCATCACTTACGGAAACGGTCGTCAACGTATCGGAGGGAGCATCTTCATCGCTGCCAGCGGTGACATTGGGGTCAACAAGCCTCGCGGGCTTCCGCGCTCGGATCTTGCGCTTCGCACGAGACCGGGGAATCAGAGTACCGTTCTTCCAATACTTGTGCCAGATCACGAAGCACGATACTGCCTCTCCGTTACCAGTGTGTTTGACCTTGTTACACAGGAACACACGCGAAGCTAACGCATTTTTGACGTCGTCTTGAGCTTGTACCCCCCTCCGCAGTAGAACGTTGTCTCGCCACGCCTCATCAGCACGCTTCAACACCGAGCACACCTTGCAAGCGCGCTGTCGGCGCTTTTTGCTTTCGCCATTGTTTCCTTTTCGTCACTCGTCCGTTTGTATGAGCACGTGCGTGGTCGTAGCCTGGGGCTGTTTTGTTGGAGTTGGATGTAGTTCATGATGCCGCTGCATTTGCGTCCAGTCTTCAGGCTGCAACTGGATAAGCTCCATATGTAGCCTCTTCATAAACACGACATGAGAAACGTTTGATTTCCCTTCCGCGGACCGACGACAGTTGAAAACGATGAAAGCATTGATGATAGCCATATCGATCAGGCCTAGAAACAATGACTTGTAGTATTTCTTGTAGCGTCTTGAGAGCTGCAACGAATACCTACAAACCTACACTGTATTAGACACCATAAGAAATTGAAATAAACGTGTATATACACGATAAGACAACTTTACCTTTGCAAGCGTAGCTGGTCGTGTACATCAACACCACCCATGTACGTTTGGTAGTCCTTTACGACTCTTGGGACCTTGTTGGCATGTGAACTGCTCGCGTCGCACGATTCTGGCGTGTACACCACTGTCCCCGGTTGCGAGAATATGGACACCCTTGTTATCATACCAACGAATCGCCTTCATAATTGGAACGTGGAGCGACTGCGCGACTTGAACAGTCCTCGTTAATGTCGCGAGGTCGATTGATTGACGCTCGTCGCCCGTTTTCAACTTCGTTGGTAGAATTTCCTCGCATAGTTCATCATTATTGTGCCAACCATTTAGAACTTCATAGTCAGTAGCTGCATCGCAAGGACTACGGACGTGTAGAACCTGTCTGTGACGACAAGACGGAAGTCACGAGGTCCAGTAGGGACAAACACTCATCGGAGATTCCGCATGACTGCAGCTGGGCCAGACTTCTCATTGGGCACTGTACTGTCGTCCTGCATCTGCCGTTTTCCGAGGTAGACTTCAATCCTGTATCATACGCGATAACATATTCAAAACATTGTATTAGACACGATAAGTCAACTTAGAGACCAAACAGGAGCGTGCCTTCGGCACGCTCCTCCTTACCGGATACAATAGGCAGTCTGCGAGCAGCACAACATGAAGAGTTTGGTACCCCATTTATGGGGCTTATCCTTCATGTACACGCGCATGCGGTTGAACGTGGACCTGGATGACAGCATCGCTTCGTCGAATGCCATGACGGGAGGAGGGTAAAGTTGGCCTGGAAAGTTTCTTGTAGCACGTCGACAGGTCGTAGCTTCCATGCCCGATCAGTTGCAGCCCGAGGGTCGCTGTTGCTGCTGAAATGGAGATTCCGGGAAAGGTGAGCGAATCGATCACGCGTGAGGTACGGGTTAAACAGCCTCGAGGGATGCCCCCTCGACTGTTGTCTTCCAATGATGCTCGAATTTTTCCTTGTTGGGAGCGATCGTCCTCGCAATCAACATCCCACTGAAGATGCACAGCTCTCTACCGGAAATTTATGGTGTTGATTTGAGGATAGCTTTTATATGATCGGGTGTCTGGACTTGGAAATCCGGGTTCTTGCGTTGCCGAGCTTGCTGTTTTGCGTGCTGCGTTGCCACCCGGACGTCAAGATTCTCGTCAAAGTAGTCGTCACTAGCACCTGCTATAGCCTCCCACATCTGCGGTGGAGCAAACCGAAAGAACGCACCAGATGCGGTTGTAGCAGCTGCAAGCGCCTCAGGAGTAGGACTGTAGTGTCCGTCGTAGATACCAGGGTAGTCATCCTTTAGCCAATCAGGGGGTCGGGCATCATACGGCTCTTGCATGTATGGATAGGGCGTCTCGTTACAGGGCTCACTCCACCCATTGAACTTCATCTCGGTCAAAACATTCTTGTGCACGTTACCGCGGGCGATCTCAGCTACTCCTCCGACTGCATCCAGCAGCGAGTTTTGGAAGTGAAGGTCAGGTCCGGAAGCCGCATCCTCTGCAGCAGGTTCGGATTGCCCCAGGTCCTCATCGTCGTCGTACACAGACTGAAATTCATTCTCCGCGTCTGAACCAAGTGCAGCGTTGTTAGGGTCGTCTGTGAACATGTATAATACACGATAAAGATAAGTAACCAGGTTCGTTATCGTGTATATGCATGATACGCTTACCAAAGCAGGTTGCAGCGTCTTTTTTCTTTCTTCAACTGAGGCGTCGTACTCGTTGGTTTCTTCATTGTCACTTTGAATAGTGCTATTGCGTTCGCCCACCGACTCCTCGTACTCACTGCCCGACGCGTCTGCTACAGCGAACTCCCCACCGAGGTTGCGCCGCGACGGAGGAGATTCCAGATTGTGAACTAGAAATCACCGTAGTCAGTATCAAAAACTGTGGTGCGGATCAGTAAAATCAGAACTACGTGGGTCGTACCGTTGGATGACTGGCTAGAGACGAAGTCATCTTGATCCATCATGTGGGGAGAAGTGGCAATAAGGGGTCTGTACCACCAGACGTTTACACACTTCATGCCCTGTATGATACACAATAGAATTAGAGCTGCAGCGTGTATTATCCAAGCAATCTGCGTCATACCTCCCGGTGATCCTGCGTCAACATCGGCTTCTTGATCGGGCCTGCATAGACTGTATAATTCGCAATAACGTTAGGTTCTTGTTCAGGTTCTTGTTGCCCAGGATATTCTGCGTCGCATACGGTATCGCCTGTATAAAACACGATAAGATAAGCGATTTAACATGTATATGCCAGTGTGGACCATTATACCTGCCGGTACAGCTCGATCGCTAGCCTCTTATCTCTTCCTCTGTAGCTCCACTAACAGCACACATAACACGAAAGCCAATCTAAATCAATTTCTGCGGCAAACTCCACATACCCAGGTCACAACGGTCCAAATAGCGCATTAGCGCTTCTTCTCCCACGAAGAAGTCCGCGCCCACCACACCCTTCTTCGTCTTGCCAGGTTTGAGGTACGTGTAGTCGACCGAGAGCCCCGTCAGCTTCCTTGAGCTCCCTAGAAATCCATTCTTCTGTATATCATCATGCACGTCTAATGGTATCTATGTGTTGCTGGGTGTTGTTATATATGTTCTATATCAATGCATTTTGTTGTGTGTTGATGCGCAGAGCTTTTGAGTGCGTACCAACAACAAAGTCGTACAGAGGAACAAAAAATTCGTGCCTCTCACTCTAGCGCACCGTTGGTGCCCGAGGAATGGGTCAACTACGGAAAGACATTGGTCTGCACCCACGCGAGGGAGTACAAACCGCGCGGGAGGGGGAAGATAAAGCGACTGCAGTCAAAGGCACTAAAGTGTGAAGCCCAGGTATGTGTACCATTGGGTTGACCTTGCAGTTGGTATCAGTTGGGATTGCACTTGGTCTCAGCTGGGATCGCAGTTGGTCTTGGTTGGGATCTCACTTGGAACGAGATGGTTTCTAAATGGGTATTTTATTGCTAATGATTTTACAGATCAATGCGTGTGTCCAAGTGGTGGATCCTATTGAACCGACATTTGCGTTGCGAGTCACGTCAGCACGACTGGAGCACAACACGCCTTGACGAGGGAGACGTTCATGTCGTATCCCGAAAATCGAACATCATTTGAACCCGTTGTCGTCGAAACGGTGAACTTGTTGCGCAAGGCGGGAAGAACATCCTCAAGTATATTAACGAGAACTCTGTTTGCAATCCACTCAACCGCGACGTGCACAACCTCGTTCGAAAGTTGAAAGAGTCAGAGAAGACGGCGGCTACGAGTGCGGAAAGGCTGAAAAATGGATGATTAAGTTTTCAGAGGTGCCTGGAAACATTGGCCGCATATTCGTCGATCGCGTACAGGACAAGGTAATATAGCTCTTTATTGTTATATTTAAAACTCTTATGCTAACCCGGTGGTTTGTGAACTACGTTAGACGATCGCCACTTGCATCATACTTCAGACGCGGCATATGGACGATATGTTCTCGCGCTTTCCCGAGGTGTTGATGATTGATGCCACCCACGACACCAATATATCAGAGTACAAGATTTTCTCGATTATGGCGCATGATGTATTCGGAAGGGGTCAGTTTGTCCAGCACGCGGTCATTCAGAACGAGCGCCGAGTCACATTGATGCCCGCGCTGGAGGAGTTGAAGCGCAACAACTCGGCTTGGACAAACATCAAGTGCATCATTATTGACAAGGATTTTACGGAGATGTCCGTGTTCAAGGATGTTTTCCCGGGCGTCTTCTTCCTACTCTGCCAGTTTCACGTAATCAAGTATTTACGTGGAGAAATAGCGTCGGCGGAGTATTGTTTTCCTCGTGGCAAAAGCAGCAGCTACAAGGGCTCACGACGCTGACAGTGTACGCCAAGACGGAGCGCGAATATTTGAAGTATCGGAAGTTCATGCGCCACATCATGTCGATCGGTGGCGGAGGGCCTCGTGTGGTGGACGACGAAGTGGCCGATGTGCATGTGGACCAGCATTTGGGTGATGAGTTGGGTACTGAGTTGGGTCCACAGACGGGTGCAGTTGTATCTGAATCACTGCTTCAACACGCATTTGAGAGGTACTTTTCGAAAAATTGGGACTCGTGCTGGAAGATGTGGTGTGCATTCGAACGACAAAATGCAGTAACGCTGGGCAACAGTACGAACAACTGACTTGAGGCCTCGTGGAGGCAGCTCAAAGATTTGGTGAACTCCTCCATGGAAGTTGATGAATGTATTACATCGATTATGTGTTATCAGACTCAAGCAGAAAAGAAGGTCATGGACCACGTTCACAAGATCGCCATTGTGCAGAACTCGACGTATGACAGAGAAATGCAGCTCTAGCCTAATCTGGTCAGTGAACACGCATGCGAGTTGATTTACGAGCAGTACACTTACGCACTCACTCACGCGCTGTAAGTACACGTTCCACGACCCGGTCCCTAACGTGGTTTTGATTCAGTACAATCATGATGAAGATGACGCGCTTGACCAACCTCACGTGGAGTATTCAGTCACGAAACCCAAATGGAAATGTTCCTGTCTGTTTATGACTACGCAGTTGTTACCGTGCCGTTATGTCTTCTACTTGCGGAAGGCACTTGGTTTCGAGAACATTATTCCTACACATTTGCTAAACCCGCGATGGCTGCTGTCGAGTGTTCGCACTGATACCGCGACTGAAGATTTTCCCGGGGAGTCGTTCGCGATCAGCAATGTCATGCAAGAAACGGGTGTTGTCTGGGATTCAAATCGCAAATACAGAGAAGCAAACGTAATTGCAAGCTGTATTAGTGCTCATCTAAGTGGCCTGGGTATGAGCGAATACAAGGCTGCTATGGAAGAACTACACCGGTTGCTGATCGTTTCAAGCATGTAAAATTCGACGTGAATTGCCTGAGTCCTGTACAGCCCGAAGCCGAGCCACACGTTCGAACGAGTAGTGATGGTAACAATCACGACGAGCATGAAAATCTCGGGCAGGTGGATACGAATCGAAGGAGCGCAAATAAGTCCATTTAAAACAAAGTGATCGCTAAGCCCTTTTTGAGGTTTTTTGCTAGAGGGCTTTGAAGCCGAGGTATCGATTTTCGTATCTAAGTGGGAAGCGAGAAAACTGCGAAAGGCTAACCACTCCGAATCGAAAGCCTGCGACGGCTAGAGGACGTCTCTGCGTGCTACGAGCGGATGCAAGTCCTAGGAGGGCGACGCCCTTCCCGACAATGAGAAGAGGAAGTGCGCGGGGTCGTTATCGTCGTGGCTCTGTTGGTTGCCGAAGCTGCTGACATAGTGGCTGTCAAACTACATCGAAATGAGCCGTGCTTTTTCGCAGTATGCTTCCGGTCGAAACCAGCAAGGTAAGTCGTCATCGGATTGGTTGAAATATATTTTTGTCACTTCTGATTGGCTACTTCATGATTTGGACTCAAGTCGCGCGACGTAACCTCGCTTTCACGCAACACTTTGCCTTGAGGCCGCACCATCCTTGTCCGCGACTTGTGCTCTGGCGCGCGAAATTCTCGAATGACGAAAGTTTGGAAAGGCGGTAAAGGTGGTGTGGCTGCCCAATCGGGGACGTCCCCGTTACTTCTATAAACCAATGCACAGCCCAAAGATTTCAGAAACCTCCCAAAAGCCATCAGAAGCTTTTAGACAAAATACCTGCCCTATTCTCTTTGGTATAAAAGGTCGCGAACAGAAAAAGTCACTTCGTTATCTTAAAGTTTGTAAACGCCTCGACGAGGGAAAATACAACCCATACAAACTCCAAGTCTAAATTTGCTTAAACTGCATATATGCAGTTTAAGAAAATTGGATATCCTGCACCCGGTTTAGAGGGGTTAAAGAAGACTCTTGATTCGATGCCGCAGTTCGTGGTTGGGAGCCGAGCTGGGCCCTCTCTACGTGATGTCACCGCACCTTTGAGGAAGGGCGATTTGCTGGTCGATTGGGTTTAACGCCAGGGTACTTCTCACTTGTGTTAGCAGTAAGAGAAACGGGTAATGTAATATGAGCTGGGTGCTCGACGAAAACTGGCTACAAAAAATACTTCGAATACGAAGTATTAAATAGAAAATTGTCGCCTGCTGCATCCCCAGAAAAGTATGATGAATATGATCGTGGTGGAGTCGTAACTTGCAATGCACGAGTTGGGAGGAAATTGGGCCGACCGTAATATTCAGACTAAAGTTGGCCCTGGTGCTCATTTCAAGGTTGCTGCGATGACCAACTGTACATATTGCCGACAATGGATGCAAACCTGGGAACTTTCAATAAAAAATAAAAAATGCAAGCTCAGATATCTGTTTTCGTTTCTCTCATTGCTGACGCCCGTTTACTTTGCGAGCCACACAAACTCATTACTTCGAAGTGAATGTCACGGGACATCGTCACCTTCACGACCAGGATTCGCATAGCAATTCATCATCAAGCCTTTTTCAGTCGGAATCCATTTGATCACACCGCCGTAGGCAGATATGGTCTACCTTCGCCTCCCCACACGAACTGCGGAATGGACTGAAGCGTCTTCTTCAGCCAGGGTCGTTTCGGCTTCTTGTCGTACGCAGAAAGCACCTTGCGGAGGAATCCAAGCGAAAGCTTTGTTACAAGCGGCGTCGTTGCATCGGCCTTCGTCGCCTCCGCTTCTTGCAAACGCTTCCGAAGATTACCAATCGTACGAATTCCAACCTTATTCAGAAATGCCCCACTCTTCATTGTAATCCCGTCGAGCTTGATCACATTGTCCTCATCACTTATTATCCCCAGCGCAATCTTTTGACGCTCGAATTTGCGGCGTTCCCGTCTGGGATCACAAAATTAATGCCACTCGCTCAGGATGCTTTCTCGTCGTCTTCAATAGCCTCAGCCGCTCCAAAACGAGCTCAAGTTCTTGCCCACACACAGACCAAGTCGGTGCTATCGTAATCTGGAACAGCAACAACCTTTGATCGGTCGAACACGGCGTCTTCGACTGCTCTAGGAGATAGAATGAGTCGATACTCACAAAATGATCGGCGCTCGAAACGTAATACGGACCACTCGCCAGATCTGACGTGGAGAAATTGCTGTCGAAGAAGCAGTAGCGCTCATTCTTGTTGACTGGAGACGTCGTTTTACAGTCGAACTTGAATTTATCGGTTCCGCCAAGCTCTCGTACTATGATTTCACTCCCAGATTCCAGCTTCTCGTGCACACTCATCGCAAATAGCACGCCGCGAAATGAAGTAGCCGTGGAGGAGCACTGCAAACAGTCGATGATCTTTTTCTCTTCGCCTGAACGAGCTTGCTCAAACACTCGATCAGCAACCGCTTCGCGAATGTGGATACCTCTGCAAATGTGTGCATGTAGCTTACCGGTTACGATCCCGTTGGACCCGGCACACAGTGGCAAATAAGATGGCGCCTCGATTCGCCCTCCATTCGATTGAGAATGGTCCGTACCTTGTCGATCGTACGGAAGCTCTTGACGATATTCTCTATGCCTTGCTGACGACGCTCGACAGAGTCTGCACTGGTGGACAGACATTCACGAGCAATTCCACCGAATATGTTGTAGCGCCGCTCGACTGGTTCCACAACCGAAACGATATTTTCAGATTTCACACCCGAATTCGGGGAGCTCACTACAAGATTGAGCTCGTTGGCACCAATTCGGAGCTCTTCGAGATCCCACAGCGGCATTATCAGCTTCCGGTAATACTCGCTCTTCTCGATTCGACTGAACCAGCCCTCACTAGGACTCGTGAAACAGACCATTTGAATACCCGGTAGGCACACAGTGGGTATACCATCGCACAGGTAGAGCACTCCGTCCTCCGCTGTTTGCTCAGCTTTCACCATAAGCTGAGTCATTGTCGGTACATCTATCGCAGCTCGACAAACCATTTTACCGCCTCTCCACACGACCATCTCCGTTATGACTGAATTGCAACCCGTCTTATTGTATGAGGCCGTGATCACCGTGACGAGCGGGTGATCGAAGCTGTAGCGCAAAAGGAAGTACGCATAAAGATAGACTTGCCATTTCCTACAAACAAAACGTTTACAGCTCAAAATGGCAGCTCACGGTCACGAAATGGCAATGACAATGGCTCACCTGACGCTCCCGTGACTATCACTACGTCCGCGTCCTCCGTGGGGGTTCCGCTGAACAGCTCGCCCATAACAATTCGGTAGTACACAGGGTAGCACTTTTGCACGAAAATCAATGGCGCCCTGTACTGGTACTCCATGGGCAAGTCTTTTGAAACTTCATCGTCGTGCTCTCGACCCACGTAGCCGCAGGTTTGGAATTGGCTGCAGCTGCTTTTTCTCCGTCTCGCTAGCTGGTTCATCGAGGCGAGGCCGCTTGACCCGATCCGACGACATGGTCGTTCTCCAGTTCGGTTATGGCGCTCAACAATGTTCTTCAGGAATTCCTGTCCCAGACTGAAATTTAGCTCCGAAAAGCACGTGAATTCCATCAGAAGGAAACTTCAATTGAAGGTGAAGATGAAAAGTTAGCTCCCACCCCACCACGCGAACTGCGGAAGAGACCCCAGAGCCTCCTTCAACCAGAGCTATTCATGCGCCGTCATAGAAATTCATGGAGATCTCCGTACGAAAGCTTAGGTAGTTTTTTAAGGGGACAGACATGACGTGTTTTATACGACCTAAACGCCCGACCACGATGAAATGCCGACCAAAATGTAGTTGCTTGACATGAATCATAGCGCAGCAGAGCAGTATACTTTCAGTGCTTCAAGGTGACTTGATCTGCTGCTCCAAGGTCAAGGACCTGAGCGATCGGCTAGACTTGTTCGTGCGCTCCATGCAAGAAGTATACGCCCAAAATGTATTTTGCTTTGCATTTTGACCCCTTGATGCTCGAGTCAAAACCTGCGAGGTCATTTTGACCCATTTTGATTTAATAAATGTTTTTTAAATACGTTAATTAAATAGAAGTATAATACTTTTAAAAATACATAGTACACTTATTGCAACTTTAAATAGTAGTCTCCAATTTTATTCCTAAACGAGTAGTATAATACATCAAAGATATTTAAACGGACGACAATTTCGCTGGAGCTCTTCGATTTTCGCGCCCTCTGGCACAAGTGGTTCAAGAATATTTTCGAAGATCTTGCTTCTCGGACGAAGTCCCCCAGCGTGGGGCCGGGAATGGGAGATGGGGTGTTCCTGTGGGCTGGGCATGGACACGGCACCGTGACTGGTGTCTACCACCAAGACTGATACCAACATCACCGCAGCAGGTGGGGCCTGGTGACCTCCACGTGTGTTCAATACCCACACCAAGACGCAACAGACCTGGCGGCCGTTAGCGCCCTAGAGAATAAATCAATTGTTTCGACTTCTAATATTGGCTTGCTGCCAGTGGGAGGTTTGGAGAGTACACCAACTGATGATGTCGTTATGTCTACACGTGACCGCCAACTGAAACTGGTGCAAGAGTATCGTCGTGAAATGGTTGTCCCACACTAACCCGTGGTGGATACCGTTGAGGCTTTTGCGTGCCTAACTGTTGCGTCGGTGACACTGCTGCAGTCGTCGGGATCTGTATGTGCGATACAATCTGACAATGTTGTGACACGCGACGAGGTAATTACTGCTGTTGGATCAAAGTTGGCGGACATGTACTCAGCAAGTGAGCCTGGCTGGGAAACAATGACTACTGCAATGATGAACAAAATATTTGGTAAAGTAGCAGTTGAGGCACTTTTCAATCGTCGAAAAGATGCCGACGGGCCGTGGTCGCCTACTTCGTTGCCTTCGTCGCCCGTTACATTGCAAGAGCCACGCCAGGTTGGTTATCTTTTTGATTTTCCGCTTCCGCATGATGATGAACGGCGCCTACCTACTGTGAACCAACATCGTCTCTACGATCGTAGCGATTATCGCCGTAACAATGGTGGCTCGGATTACTATGGTAATAATGTAGAAACTGCGCTCACGTGGGATATGAGCACGGATGGTGTGCGCCAAGGTCTCCACGTGAGCAACAAGACAACGGTCCTGGCTATCGAAATTTATTCGCCGTTGAATTTCCTACGTCTGCCCCGGGTATTCCGTCTGATGAACTCGAGTAGATTCTGGACTCTGGTTCCCAAGTTAACATTTGCGTTGACTTGTCTTTGTTCGTGAACTTTCTGAACTCTACTGACTTACCGCAACTGCTTTTCGCCAATGGCTCTCGCGATACACCCAGCGTCCATGGGTCAGTGCTGTTTCGTACGATGAATCATGCAACAGCTAGCATTGACGACCGACTGCTTGATGAAGTGATTTACTCGGAGAAGTCGCCTGTGAACATTTTGAGCCAGGGCTACATGCAAGAGATCGGTTTTGCATTGTCATACTCTGGTCCCGGGCAGTGCATCGGTTGACTAAGGGGGACACCACGCTGCGCTTTGACCGTGTCGACAAAATCTACCGCCTCTGCATGAAGAAACCGGACTGCTACCAGGTTATGGCTGTTGCTGAGACCAAGATTTCTATTGTAGTCTTGGCCGATGTTGTATGTATGAATAACCGTCAGACGCAGCGGCAAATTCAAAAGTGAGTGCCGTCCCCAGTTCTTCATCCGGTTGGGTTCTCTATTCCTTTGTTGGCCTTGGTTGTCACTCAATAACATCTCCTAAGCTCAGTATACATACGGTAATACCAAGTTCTAACCAATTGGCATCTGTTTCTAACTAAGATTAGAAACAGATATCTTACCAAAAGTTGGTACTTAACCTTAACTACAACAACTTCCGAAAATCCGATGAAGTTGCTGCACAACCGCCTTGGGCACCTCAACATGGAGGCCATCCAGCAGATGGTGAAGAAAGGTGTCGACTTCGGAGCTAAGATCAATGCTAGCAAGCTGAAACTCTATGACTGTGTTGCATGCTATTCTGCCAAGTCTCGACGGATGACCGATGCTAGGAATCCTGAACGTGCTACCGAACCACTTGACAAATTGTCTGTGGATATATGTACGGTGAATGAAGAAACTGTCGACGGCAAGACGATGTTTCTTCTCGTGGTGGACGAGTTCACGCGGTACAAATGGGCATTTTACAATCATTAAAGACTGAAGCTGCCTAACTTGTGATGTTATTTATCTGCCAATTAAACACACAGTTTGCAAGCAAATGCCGCCGTGTTGTAATGCTTCACTCCTACCAAGGCGGCGAGTTTCTGCGTAATAAACTCCACGAGTTTTGCGTCAGGAAAGGTATCACACAAAGAACGACGAATGCTTACTCGCCTCAGGAGAACAGCATTGTTGAACGTGCGAACGGTATTGTGCTACCTCGGATTCGAGCTGCGCCCGAAGCCACTGGTCTCCCAAATTTGCTGTGGGGTGAGGTACTGCTGCATGTCATCGCCACACTAAATAAACTGCCTACCAAATCGCTCGACGCGATCTCACCGCATGAGATACTGTATGGCACCTCGCATAAGCTTGAAGAGCTGCGGACTTGAAGATGCCTCGTGCAGACGCACATCTTGGACGATTCGCGTGCACGGAAGGAAAAACTCAGCCCACGTGCTGTCATGGGCTTGCTGCTGGGATAACGTGTGGAAACAAAAGGATATAAGGTGATTGAATTGCAAGCTGGCAAGATCAACACGCACAGAGGCGAATGTGGCGAAGCTGCTTCAGGAACATTCCTGACGCGGTTGAAGCTTGCGCACGGTACGCACGGACTGCCGACTGTCGGAGGGGTACTCCGTTGATCTGGCGCGATCGAAATCTTGTCGTCACCTCGCTCTTCCGGTGTTCGCGAAGTCGTTCAGTGGTGACCAAGGCGGAGGTTGGAGCTTGGTTGCTCCTTCCGGGGTCTGGGTGGGTGACGGCCACGCGGGTATTCTTCACGCGGTCGTCGGTGTGCAGAGATCGAGTCTTGGTTCGAGCCGATCGCGTGGGGTGTATCCTTTTCTTGTGTTGTTGTAGCCCTTTCCGTTGCTTGCCGCCTCCTCTTTTGTCCTCTTTTGTAGGCGGCAAGCAACGGAAAGGGCTACAACACCTCTTTGTCCTCTTTTGTCCTCTTTTGCCGCCTCCTCTTTTGTCCTCTTTTGTAGGCGGCAAGCAACGGAAATGGCTACAACAGCACAAGAAAAGGATACACCCCACCCGATCGGCTCTTGTAGTGAGATTGATGTGCGAGCGTACCCTGGCCAAGATATCCAGATGTACGTCGTGTTCTTGGTCGACGTGGCGAGTTCTTCTTCGGGTGGGCCAATGTACCTCCTTCCCCGGTAGTCTAGAAAACACTTACGTCTTGCAAGGCAAATCGGAATCTATTATACCAAAGTAAAGGTCCTAAAGATCTCGACCTATCCACCCCTCGTCCTATCCCTCTTGCGTGCTTCTCGATTGTCTACGGGAGCTCGAACTTGACCTCGTGTACCAAGATCGTGGTACCCGTACTGAAATAATTGCTCGATTGTACCCACAACGCCCGCACCGAAATCACTGCCCCCGACCTTATCCACTCAGATCGCGTATCGAAACGACTGTACCAGATTGTGTGCCAAAATGATTGCATCCTGCGTTTCGGGTCGGCATGTACCCGGACGGTGGTACCTTAGGCAGATCCCATCCAGAAATAACATAGTCGGGCATAGTCGAACATATCTGAACACAACTGAACTCTCATGGTCGCGATCCATCAGCCGTGACTTCAGACCGTCATGTCTCGCTCAGCCAGTGAGATCTCCCACCCGGCAGATCGCTTCACGTCAATCGCCCCTGTACTGGCGACGGTTGCACAACAGCCACGGCCGGTACACACAATTCATTCTTAGGACTTCGCCTCGACCCCGATCTCCATGGTCGCCACCGAGCGTCCCAACACCTCCGATGCCCCGCGGCCCGCAATGTTACTCACCATGTCGACGTTGTTCCTCCCGAACGTGTAGCAGCACGAAGAAACTCAGCTCCGGTGGTGTCCACGTTGCAGGTTGTACTCCCTCCCGTTCACCGAGAGTCTGCGCAGGCCTTCCTAGAGACTTTCACCGAGGTGCTGGATCGCGCGGACGCCGATTCCTCCTTGGTGGACGATCATGCAGTCCTGCAGCGCGCATACGCCGATCAAGTAGCGCGTGCCGATCGTCTCGAGGGCGAGTTGAATGCAGCGCACGCAGCCTCTTCGCCCTACGTCCTGCACTGCCAGCACCAGTACGATCTCCTTCACCGCCGTTACCGGGACGCGTTACAAGTAGCCGCAGACTACGAACGAGCTGTGCGAGAGCGTCTGGACAATTCCCATGATATCGCGTCTGTCAGGGACCAGCTACGCGTCGCTCAAGAGGTACACGCAGAAGTGATTGTGCGCCTACAGGACGAGATCAGTGACTTAGTCCGGCAGCTGGCAAACGCTGCAGCGGATGTAACTGCGGGTACCCCTCCTGGTCTTGCGCGCCGCATTCTAACGCTTCAAGACGAGCGTGACCAGGCCGTGACCGAACGCGATCAAGCCGTAGTGGATCGCGACCATGCTCGCCAGGATCAAGAGCGAGCTGAGAGTAGCCTCCGGGTTCTTGAGACTTCGCATCAAGCGCTTGATGACGCCACCTCCCGGCTCCGCGTTCAAACTATCCGCCTGGAGCGTCGCGTCATGGATCTGCAGGCGCGGCTCCGGCAGGAGTCGGCCGGTGCCCAGGTTCGGCTGGATCGCAGCCACGCGGAACGTGATCAAGAAAGCGACCGAGCCGACTCCGCAGAAACCGCCTTGAGGTCTTCTGACTCCAATCTGCAGCGGACCACCAACGAGCGGGATCGCGCTCGAGATGACCTCCAATCTGCCCGTACGTAGCTTCCTCCGTTATCTTGTTTGTCTTACAGGTACTAACCCACCTTGTTGCCATATCCCGAACAGTCACAGATTGCGGCTTCTAGGCGTCAATCGCGCGCCTCGAGCGCGACTTGAACCTGCAGCGAACGAAGGGTGCGCGTCTCCAAACGTTGCAGCACAAAAACTCCGTTCTGACACGCGAGTTGGCGTCCGCCCGATCGGCGTCTGGGGTAGCTGAAACTGAGCGGGACCAAGTGTTACGTGACCGGGATGTTATTCGCGATCGCGTGGCGGGCCGAATTTCCTTCATACAACCCGCCTCTGCTGGGGTCGCGGCTTCTGTTACTCTTGCTGCCCAGTCGCCTGCGTCAGTCGACAATCCCAAGCGTCAACGTAGTTCGCGATCCCTAAGCGGTTCGCCGCCGCCTCGCCGACGACTTCGAGCCCAATCGCCCGGCCGCATCTCATCTCGCCGAAGATCATCATCAGAATCCGGTTCTGGCAGGCTGCGTGGAGGTAGTCGCTCCCGGGCTCGTGCCGACAGTCAGTCAGGTTCTAATCCGTCGCCGGACAGTGACGACGATTCCCTGCGTGCAGCCCTGGCTAGCTCGCGATCGTCTATTCGACGACGTTCTTCTTCCGCGCGTGGTGGGTCGCCTAACTGTCCGATCTAAGTTGCGTCCGCCTCTTCCGAGCGTTCACCTCGCGATCGCGATCGATCCGAGAGCGACGACGGAGGTGGTAACTCCGACGAGTGGTCGCAGCGTCAGCCATCAACAGTCGAGTGATAACGACAGTCAAGGCAGTGATGGTAATTCTCCCGACGTGGACATAGCGACTGCTCGGCGTGGCGTTCCTGAGACGCGACACGTGCCCACCAGCTCCGCGAGTGACGACAGAGTCACTAGTCAGCCGCAGTCTCACCGAAATCGGCTTTGGACTAACACCCAACTGCGTCGATTGCCGCCGACCACCATTCTGCGAGTTGACTGGATTCCTGGTTACCGCGATCGTCGTCGCCGTGTTGCCGCCGAAGTCTCTCTGTGGTCTGCCCGATACCTTGGCCGGATCGGCGTGTTGGAGATGGACTTAAACCTGTTATTCCATCATTTCGCCAAGCCTAGGAACTGGCTGATTCCCCCGGTGAGCGTCCGCCCTCAGAGGACCTTTGGTCGCCCGAGTTGATCACTGAGGCGCAGATCGTAGCCCTGTACGACAACGGTCCGTGGGACGAACTCAACTTCTCTATAGCGCCCGTGTCCATTGAGATGGTGGGCAGGTTTCCGCGATCGCGCAGAAGTACTTGGAGTAGGAGGAGACACACCGACAGGCGGTATGGGAGGCCGCGCATGCTTTTCCTGTTGGTGCGGAGCTTCGCAAGAGGAGTCCGCCTTTTACGAGGAGCGACGACAACGGCGATCACGTCTTGGCGCCCGCTGGAAATCCGTCGTGAAGCGCACCCTCCGTGGGATGACCGCTGGTCAGTGTGACCTGGACCTGTTGCTTGATCCATTTTTCTCCATTACCCTCGGCTCGGTGAGAAAGGGGCGTGGTATTCTGGCCTCGGCCGAAACCCGCAACCTTCGTCCTGGTGGACGCACTGCGTGCGATCGACACGGCGGAGTCATGGCGGAATCAGTATCGCAGCAACATCGCGGATCACCCTGGCTCCCGCCTCCCGCGTCTATATGCCAAATTTTGTCGTCCAGCTACAGGAGAGTAGACGATCCCCGCCAGACACCACGTAGCTGTTTAGCACCGGTCTTGATAATCTCTTTCGGCTTCAGTCTTCTTTTAGATTTGTTAATCTTTCTTGCGTATCGGGCGATCAGCGCCCTTTACTGAGGTGACTTCGCCCTCAGTCCATACATCACTTTTACAAATAACCCTTCCACCTCAATGTGTGGCCTCCCCACACAATCTTCTCTCTCCACCCGCAACAGCCCATCTGCTACGAGCTTTCTTCAGCCTCATGCGACTGCATGACTCCGAAACGGCTGCGATTTGTCAGTAAACGCTCATATTCGCGAAGCAAGGCCCCAGCTCAGATCGGCTTCGTCAACCCATGAAGGGCCGTCGTAGCCTTTCCAATACACTTGAAATTTGAGGTGAACGCGGCCGTAGCGCGTCCGTCGACCCGATCTCATCCCTGCGATCCTCTCCACCTCGTACTCGCCTTCCTCGAGACACCCTTCCCAGCTATCTTCTGGCAAGATCACTTCATCAAAATCGAAACGGTCTCCCTCGTCCATAGTTGACTTCAGCGTAGGATGATCCGGAAAACTCCGTACTGACTTCAGTTTGAACACATGCACGACCGGAAACAGGAGATTGTCGGTACCAGCGATCTCCAGCCTCGTCGCGTGATTCCCAATCATGTCGACCACCCGAAACGGACCGTGCCACATGTGGGTCAACTTGCGTGCGTACCCTTCTTTCACTCTGTCCAAGTACAACCAGACTTGCGCACCAGCTATAATCTCGTGTGGTCGGAGGTCTTCGTTGTGCTCGTCCGCCCGCGATCGGATTGCGGCTCGAAGTCGTTCGTTCACCTGCTCCCTCGCGTGCCTGTAAAGATTCTGCACGTTATATCTCCACTGTCGAGGCTAACGCCGCGTACTTCCCAGGGGCAATGCCGCTTCCAACGTGGATCGTTGGTCCCAACCGTGGGTCAAGTAGAAAGGCGCATCCCCGCGCACGCGATCTTGGGCCGTGTTCAACGCGAACGTCAGACGTTCGGCACACTCGTCCCAGTCTTGTTGATTCACATCTGCGACGTACATCTTAATTGCGCGAGTTAGCGTCTGCACCATCCTTTCGGCCGTTCCGTTCGCTTGTGGTCTATTCGCCATCGTGGCCCTCTGTTTCTGTCCCACAATCTGACTGAATGCGCGGAAGAAATCGGACATAAACCCGAGTTATCTGTCGTGCCGGATAGCCTCACTGGATCCAAACCGACGGAACACGCATTCTTCGTAATTTTCCGCGATCGTCTGGACTGTTCTCGACGCGTTCGCCTTCGCGATCACATACCCCGAGAACAGATCGACCCATATCAGCAGCTCTGTATTCCCTTTGAACGACTTTGGCAGCGACGTGATGTGATCCATCGCGATGATCTGAAAAGGGTACGTAGCCTGCAGGTTTCTCGGCGACTCACCTCTCACGAAGGGTCGTCCTTTCCCTGTCTCACAATGCGTACATTCTCACACATAGCGCTGGACACTCTTGAACAAACGTCTCCAGTGAAAGTGCGCTCTGATCCGACTGTACGTTCTCCTGATTCCCTGATGCCCTCCTTCCAAACTCGCATGATAATGGTGTAAGAAGTCTCGCTGCAGGGTCTCCGGCACTACGAGCTTCGCGACCTCGTTCCGATCTTCGTCCGTCTCCGTCGACGGCGGGCAATAAAGCAGCAGATCACTCTCATCCAGCTCATAATGGTCTGCGATCTTGGCGCACGTCTTGGCTTCCTTCGCAGTCAAGGGTCCAACGTCTCCATTCAGGTACGCTTTCAGATCGACTATCCACTTCTCTTCATTCTGGGCTTGGACAATCCGCTCACCCCGTATATGCTGTACGATTGCTTCCTCCAGAGCGTTCGGTGATGCCCTCCGACGCCGCGTTGATCTAGTCACCGCGGCTACGCGGGTGACATTGCTGTCATCCCTCGGCTTGAGAAGCTCGTCCAAGCGGTTGAGCGTGATCAAGTCTTGCCGACCGATCTTCTTCCAAGGTAACCACAGTTCCTTCTTCGCGTTGAAGGGCGGCGCTCGCTAACTTGTCTGCGCTTTGATTCCAATCTCGTTTCATGTGCAGGAACTCGTGCTTCGGCCACGACCCGAGCCGATCCATCGCTTTCTTTCGCAACAACCGGAGCGTTGCACGCGATCTCACCTCGCATTTGTCGGATCACCAAGTTGGCGTTTGCACAGATTACAATCCGCCCCATGTCCATGGCGGACAGAAGATCGAAACATAACAGAAGACCACGATATTTGGCCTCGTTCACAGTCAAGTTGGGCGCGTACTCCGACGCGGCTGACACGATCGTCCATTCCGGCAGCTTCCAGATGATAGCACTGTACGCTCCGCTGCTGCGTTTGACACGTGCTGATCCATCGAAACTCGCGACCAGCAGGCACTCCTCTTCTTCTACCGTAGGCGGTGGCATACTGATCGTTTGCCGAGGCTCCTTCACTGGTGCAATCGCAATCAACGTCTCGCCGACTTCCTCGCGAGGAGTGGTGCTTGCCGCGATGATTCCCAAGATCTCGTCTTCCCCTTTCGTACACAACCTGAACTCCAAAGTCCATTCGGATAGTAACGCGGCCCAGTTACCGAGTCGGCCTTGGAAACCGATCGAGTTGACCAGCCAGGCTAGGTTCGAATGTCGAGACTGCACCAAGATCGACCTGGTGGTCAGCAAGGTGTAATTCACTTCAAGCATCCGCAAGAGTGCCAAAACTTCCTTGTCGACGATTCCGTAGTTGAGCTCGTTGGACTTCAGCGTCCGGCTGGTGAACGTCACAGGCCAGTACACGCCATCATGCTCCTGCACGAGTGCCGCCGAGATCGCCCACTGGCTCGCATTGATTACGATTACCGAGTGCGCTCAGGATCGAAGTGTTTCAAGATCGGGGTGGACACAATGTTGGCCTTCAGCATCGTGAATGCAATCTTTGCTCGGGTCCAACGGTCGACATCCCCTGCTGGTGGCTCCACACCCCCAGCCCTTTGTCCTCCGGAGTCGTTCTTCTCCTGACGTCCCATCTCGTAAAAGTCTGCTTCCCGCAACTAGTACAAGACCGCCGCGTAAATCTTCGATGAAGCGAAGCGGTTGTAATAGTTCAGACTCCCCAGGAAGGATTGCATCGATCGGAGTGTCCGCGGAAACGGGAGGTTGCCCAGAGTTTCAAGATCTTTCGGGTCGGCTTCCAGACCTTCAGCGGATACCCGATGGCCCAAATATCCCACTTTTAGCTGGCCCCAGAAACTCTTGACCACGTTGATCGACAGATTCCAACGTTCGCAGGCGTCCAACAGCCTCTCGACGTTTTCGCACATCATATCCCAAGTGATTGCCGTCACCAGGATGTCGTCGATGTACGATCTTCTCCCCAGTACCGACGGCTTCGGGTTCGGCTCTGGTTCACATGTCTCGAACACGTCGATCGGCTTCGAGGAATCCTGGTCAGCGCTGATTCGGAGGTGTCCGTATGGCGCGTTGTCGATCAGCCTCTGGTAGATCTGTGGAGCGTTCTTCAGGCCGAAGGGCATACGCGTCCACTCGAAGAGACCGAAAGGCGTGATGAAGGCAGAGATCTTCCGAACCCGTTCGGTCATAGACACCACCCAGAAGCCACTCTCCATATCAAGGGCAATACCAGAGGACCTTGTCCAAGTCTTCCAAGAGATCGTTGATCATCGGCATGGGGTACACCATCAAACGTGTCAGTCCATTTACTAGTCGGTAGTCGATTCAGAGCCGGATATCAACACCGTTCTTCTTGATGATGATCACGATCGGAGACGCCCATGGCGAAGTCGATGGCTTGATCATCTTCGCAGAGAGCATACTCTTGATCAGATCTGACAGCTTCTCGCGGAACTGTGGGGCAACGCGCTGCGCAACGGGGCTGCTGCTCCGACATCGATGTCGCAGACTGCGCCGACGGCCACTGGTGGGAGCGCGTTTCCCTCCCAATCAGGAGGTGGCGCCGTCGCCAGATGATCTGCCGCAGACGATCGATTTCCTCGGGGTGTTCGCTTCGGGATCGCCCACCTGGATATCCTCGATCGTTACTTCGTCGGTCGCGGTCACCACCTCCGGCAAGACGGCCATCTGCCTCTCCACATCTTCCGCGAATAGGTCTCCTCCTTCGTGATAACATACTTCCTCATCGTCGGCGTTCTCTGGCTTGGAGGTCGACGGTTTCGAAGGTTGAGACTGAGTCTCCTCTTGATCCGGAGCAGCGTCGTCGTCTCCCTCAGCGCTGTCTGCCGGAGGATTCTTCGCGTCCTGATCGCCTGATTCATCTGCCCCCTTCACCCGTTTCGTAACCACCTCGGTTCGGCTTCGACTGGGGTGGTACCAAGATCTGGGCAACAGCCGGCCTCCTTGTGTTGGAGTCACGTCTCAAGATTTTCGTCGGCGTTTCGTACAGCGGCCGGTCCATCAGGTTCCAGATCCTGATCATTTTCATGTTGCCGGTCGGTGGTGGCTTGGAACGCCAGGTTCTACCACTCTGCATACCATCGCGATCCCACTAGCACAAACCCAGGGTTCGAGGTACGCGTCCTCCTTCGAGCCACATGCCGACACAGGTTTGTCACCATGCAACGTTACCTCCTGATCGCTGATGTTCGTGATTTTTAGGTATCGAGTCTTCCCCAGTCCGGCCGCCAAGTTTGTTACCCAGCGTTCGCCTCGAGTAACCCACAGCTTCCGGTGGCTCGACAGGATGAAGCCTTTCCGGACCTCGATCGATCCTCCAACTTCAAGGTTCCAGTATTCTCCCACCACGATCCGCGACACTTTCTCGCTGTAGACTGGACGTCGACCGTCTAACTGGATTTGCACCTCGTCTGGAAGACTCAGTGATCCGTCGGCGAGATCGAGGCGGATGCCCGCCGGCACCATGAAATCCATTCCCAAGATCAAATCTTGTCCACAGGTTGGCGGGCTGACCCAGGCATCAAAATGGTACACCAGCGACCCAGCGAGCGTAATCTTGATTCTGGTACGTACGTCCGCTCTGTAGGGATTCTTACCAACTCCTTCACACTCCAACTCTTGACTGTTGGCCACGTAGCACCCAACCTCACGAGCAAAGGCGGCATCCAAAATGGACACCTCGGCGCCGCTGTCAAACAGCAATGTGAATTTGTTTTGTTGATCTTCCCCACGGCTTTCGCCTGCCGGAACTTCTTGTCCGGCACGTGGTACTTCCAATATCCCCGCGACTCTCCATGCAAGAGGTCCAGGGCCATCGTCACCTCCGATCGTCCGAATTCGTCGACCTGATGGAGGCTGTAGATCGCCATGGTACGTTTGTCATGAAGATCACATGTATTGTCGGTCGGCCGAATCAGCTTTCTTACATCTGACTTCGACTGTTTTTCGACATATGCATAGATGCAGAACTTTGAACGCTCGTCTCGTAACGGATTCCAATCCGGCGAGCGTTCTAGTTTAACATCTTCTCGGTCGCTTGCGGGAGCATGCCACCGTGCTTGTTCGGGGTGTACCACTGACGGATCAAGTTGTAGAACTCTTCCATCGGGCATACTCCAGCTCCGTGGATCTCGCCGCAGGCCTTGCAGGTGAAGAGGCAGCGATCGGTCGAGTGACCCTTCTTGTCGCACTTCTCGCACGTCAGACGCTGCCAGCAACCAAGATCGGTGTGCTTCGACGACCCGCAATGGGAGCAAGGTTTTCGTGGATCTTCTCCTTCCAACGGCGCGGACGGATGGCTCGTTTGGCGAGCGTTCGTGTCTCGATTAGTGCGTCGTTGATCTTGTTCCGGCGGCGATCGCGTGGGTTGGTCCGAGGCGGCAGCGATGTAGACCTTTTGTAGGTCTCCGTCTCCTTCCGATCCGCTCATATCCAGTTCTGAGTCGCTGGAATCAGCAGTCGCACGGATCGGACGGACAGCGCGAGCGTTAGCAGATGGAGCAGCGCCCGTTGGCGCCTTTGGTTTCGGTTTGATAGACCCGTACGCCATCTTCCCTTGTCGCGCCTTCGGACGTTTCCGGGATCGCAACGTCGCTTCCAGCGTGTCCGCATCCGGAATCCTCAGCAGCGCTAATTGACCGGCCAGGTCGTGGTCGTCAAGCGTCTCAATGAAGTGATCGACGTGTTCACGGCGGACTTCGACTGATCCGTCTTTGATCGAGAGCTAATCTCGCAAGCCGGCGACGTTCAGGCGGTGCAAGTATTCCAACGGCGACTCGTCCGATCTCTTCCGCGCATGGTAATATTGCTTCACGACGGGCACATCACTCCCACAGTACTGGATCTAAAAACTCTTTGATAAACCCTTCCACTCGCTGCGCGTCGTCCGACTCAGTTGTCGGTACCAGTTGCGCGCAGGTCCGGTGAGAAAGTCACCAAAAACCAAACGCTTCTCGCTGTCAGGAGCCTGATCGCGGAGAAAAGCGGACTTCATCTTGCTGAACCAACTTCTAGCTCGGTCTTCATCCTGATCTGTCCCGGAGAATTCCTTCAGGTCCAAGATCGCTGAGACACTGATTCGGGTTGCTGCAATCGTTCCTGTTCCGGTGGCGTCAGCGGACACAACTGCTGCGCGTACTGGGGCGCCGACGCTCAGATCGTCCGGGTCGTACTCGCTCGGGTGCGAATGGACCGATCCCATCGACTCCATATCCACATCTTGCGTTTATGGCACTTTCGCGGAAGCCGGCGGTTGGGTTGCCGCTATCGGTGTGATCGTGGCTGCTGCTGTTCTTTCAGGAACCGTTCCACTGCGCCGTCGAAAAACGACTGCGGAGGTTCCGGTGCCGCTTGGACTGGGATTGATCTGGTGAACGTGGGAGTTGTTGTTGCAATCGTGGAGGTTGGCATGTCGACTGTGGCCGTTGGTTTGGGGATCGTGGAAATCGACCCCGTCGTGATCGCTCTTCCACCACTGAAGCGCGGCGGCACCTGCCGGACCCAACGTCATCCGTTGCAACTCGACCAAGCTGTCCGTTTCTGAACCCGCTTCCGATGTGGCGGATGCATACTGTGACGATCCTGCTCGGCTACGAGTTGATGGTGATTCTTCTTGTTGAACTGGGACGACGCTGCCTACAATGGGGGCCAGTCTGGCGTAGAGGTTCAATGTTGCTTTCCTGCTCTCTGGCAACTCCAAATCAAACAAGTCGTTCGCGTCGAAAGAGCCGAGAACGATTCCTGCCTCTTTCAGCATTCGCATCAGGACCTTTACCGCGTCGAGTTTGTTGGATACGTCCCTCGGTGTCTTCACTGGGCCGTTCAGTTCTCCAATCGGCTTCGGACGCATGATCTTCATTACCGGGTTCTCGCGCATGAGTCTGTATAGGCTCTTGTAGTGGAATGCGGACTCCAGCAGATCGTCCGTCCAAACCTGGGGATTCTCTTGCTCTTCGGCTTCGGACTCTGGTGCCTTCAGTTTCTTACGCGAGGCCTTCGACTTCTTCTTCGATGTCGAGCGTGAGGCTGGAGGCGTTTTGGTGGATGAAGATCCTTCGGTTTTCACTGTTGGATCTTCATCCGGCGGATCGCGATTCGCATTGTGATCCGCGGGGTCCCCGAAGGGACCTGGGGAGGGTTTGAGGCTTTTCTTCTAGGTCCTTCGCTGATCCTTCCTCCCTCGCATCGTCAGAGCTCCTCCCAGCACTCTGGCGATCAGTTGATCCTGGCGTCTTCAACGCCGTCGGCGGCGATCCATCTTCCGTCGACGACTCATTCCCTGGTTCCGTCTTGATCTTGACATCTTCTTCGGTGGACCCACGGTGAAATCCCTGTGAATCACCAGAAGACCCGGGCACGCGCACCATTGTGGCGAAGCTGCTTCACGAAAATTGCTGACACGGTTGAAGATTGCGAACGGTACACCCGGACTGCCGACTGTCTGAGTGGGTACTCCGTTGATCTGGCGCAATCGAAACCTTGTAGTCACCTTGTGTACCCGACGGCTGGGCGGGTTACGCTCTTCCGGTGTTCGTGAAGTCGTTCAGTGGTGACCAAGGCGGAGGTTGGAGCTTGGTTGCTCCTTCCGGGGTCTGGGTGGGTGACGGCCACGCGGGTATTCTTCACGCGGTCGTCGGTGTGCAGAGATCGAGTCTTGGTTCGAGCCGATCGCGTGGGGGTGTATCCTTTTCTTGTGTTGTTGTAGCCCTTTCCGTTGCTTGCCGCCTCCTCTTTTGTCCTCTTTTGTAGGCGGCAAGCAACGGAAAGGGCTACAACACCTCTTTGTCCTCTTTTGTCCTCTTTGCCGCCTCCTCTTTTGTCCTCTTTTGTAGGCGGCAAGCAACGGAAATGGCTACAACAGCACAAGAAAAGGATACACCCCACCCGATCGGCTCTTGTAGTGAGATTGATGTGCGAGCGTACCCTGGCTAAGCTATCCAGGTGTACGTCGTGTTCTTGGTCGACGTGGCGAGTTCTTCTTCGGGTAGGCCAATGTACCTCCTTCCCCGGTAGTCTAGAAAACACTTGCGTCTTGCAAGGCAAATTGGAATCTATTATACCAAGTAAAGGTCCTAAAGATCTCGACCTATCCATCCCTCGTCCTATCCCTCTTGTGTGCTTCTCGATTGTCTACGGGAGCTCGAACTTGACCTCGTGTGCCAAGATCGTGGTACCCGTACTGAAATAATTGCTCGATTGTACCCACAACGCCCGCACCGAAATCACTGCCCCCGACCTTATCCACTCAGATCGCGTATCGAAACGACTGTACCAGATTGTGTGCCAAAATGATTGCATCCTGCGTTTCGGGTCGGCATGTACCCGGACGGTGGTACCTTAGGCAGATCCCATCCAGAAATAACATAGTCGGGCATAGTCGGACATATCTGAACACAACTGAACTCCCACGGTCGCGATCCATCAGCCGTGACTTCGGACCGTCATGTCTCGCTCAGCCAGAGAGATCTCCCAACCGGCAGATCGCTTCACGTCACGAATACATTCAGTTCCATTAGGGCTACACCGTGGCTGGTATATACGTTGAGCATATGTTGCTTAATGCCTTTCGAGGTGGCTTGCGTGACCTGCCAAAATCGATCGATTCCAGTGGTGCGAATACGAATGGGTTTGGACTCGTTACTGGCGAAGCGCCAAGGTTCAGATGCTGAAGCAGGGCGCTCCCTGACTATGTTACCTCCTCCAGACATCGTCCGTACTAACCTGTTGCCCGATCTGCACACGCAACAGAAGGAGCAAAGCACAGCTCCGGCTTCAACTACACTGCAACAAACAACTGAGAAACCATCGCCTTCACGAAAGACGTACACCCGTGGAGGAAAACGGAAACGATGCTCAAGCGATTTGTCCAGCGCTAACGAAGAGTACACGGCGACTGCACCACCTGTGGTTCCTTGCAATTTGCGAGTTCATCGTGCGACCAAGCCCAATGTTCGCTTGCGCGACTATGTGGTTAATCATGTGCGACTACATGGATCGACAGTTGTGACACCTAACTCCTACAAGAAAGCTCGTGCGAGCCCGTACTGGCGTGAGTGGGAGAAGGCCATGCAGTCCGAGCTCCACTCTCTGCGTGAGCATAAAACATGGAGACTAGTTCAGAGACACCAAGCAAATGGTCATTGGATCATTACCTTCGGTGGGTGCTCGCAGTCAAACGCGACGAACAAGTACTAGTCAAGCGCTTTAAAGCACGACTGGTTATACATGGATTCAAACAAGTTGCTGGCGTGAACTATACAGAGACGTACGCGCCTGTAATTCGCTTTGAACAATACGTGCTGCGATTTAATACGATCTGCAGCGTGGGTTGGCAGTACTGCAGTACGACGTCAAGACTACGTTCTTGTACGGAGCCCTGGCGGAGACTATTTTCATGGAGCAACCGCAAGGCTTTCAAAGGGAGAATGCTGACTTCGTGTGCCACTTGCTGAAGTCCTTGTACGGACTGAAACAAGCTCCTAATATCTGGAACCGCACTCTACATGAGAAGCTGATTTCAATGGGATTTGTGCGGTTCGACTCCGACTATGGGTTGTACGCAAAGCATGGGGACGGTGAAATTGTGCAATTGCTCACTGTCTACGTGGATGGCCTGCTGATCATGGGCTTGCCTGCCACCTGTGAAACTACTGCAAACGAGTTGCAGACGTCGTTTGAATTGACTACCATTGGCCAAGTGAAGTATATGTTGGGGGTGGAGATTTTGATTTATCGTCCGAGACGCCAAGTGATTTTCTCTCAGCAACAGTATTTCATTGAAATTCTCAAATGCTTCAACATGACTGATTGCAATTGGTGCCGCACCCCAGAGAGCTTGCAATCAACGAGCCGCTCAAGAACGTGCCATTACTTAACCGAGAGCTTGTTGGTGCATTGCAGTACCTGGTGTCGGCCTCGCGACATTGCGCATGCAGTGCGCACGCTCGGCACACATTTCGCTAACTTTGACTACACACACTTCGCTAAGGCGAAGCGAGATCTTCGCTACCTGCAGGCAACCAAAGACTATGGCTTACTCATGGATATTCTGCCGAAGCTGGATGTCCTGGTGTCTGCATACACCGACACCGACTATGCTAATGACCTTCTTGATCGCCTGTGTGTGCGTGGGTACATTACGATGCTAGATGGCAACGTGATATCGTATGCTTCACACAAGCAGCTCTCAACGCACAGTCAACTACAGAAGCTGAATACGTTGCAATGTGCGAAGGAACCAAGGATATCTTGTGGCTTGTGGGCCTATGTGCTGAACTCCGATGTACACACTCTACGCCCCTATTACTAGGTGACAACAAAGGAAGCATTTGTCTGTCTGAGAAACCTGGCAAACATTCCGAGACGAAACATATTGAGAATAGGTATCATCATGTCCGACACTGCGTGGAAGACAACCGCCTGGTGACACATCATATTGGGACCGATGGGATGATTGCAGATTGCATAATAAAGCCGCTTGGGCACGTAAAGTTTGCGAAGTTCCGGTCTCCTATGAAAGTACTGAAGATTGTTCATGGAGCAACAATCTCCTCGAAATCCGAGCGGCCAGCGGGTCAGTGGGGGTGCCATACTACCTGTACTCGTACCGCACGTGTGTTGATTTGTACGATGAAGTCTGCTGGAGAATGACCGCGCTCTGAGGTCTGCTGGCTTGCAGCCTTGCGATCTCCATTGCTAATTTTTCTGCTTTTGCTACCTTGGTCGTGCGAACTGTGCTACCGTTAACGTTTTCTTCACACGTTCCTCAACTGCTGTGCATCATGTTCTCTCGCCGTACGCTGCTGACCGATCACCCAGACACCTGCCGACGAGATCAAGTGGGAGTGTGAAGTAACATGGGTACAGTACACTATTTGTGTTGCTCATCGCAAAGATCATCGCTCGGTTGTAAGTGCTGTTGTCTTGTGCTTTTGCCGGTGGCTGGTTGCGAACCCGCCAGTGCTCTCGATCTCTACGCCTTACTATAGTCTATTTTATTACTAATTATAAACTTGCTTGGTGGATGGGTTTGGTGCGGAGAGCTTCACTTCTCAGCTTGCCTGCTCGCTCCCGCATCACCCCAGCAGCCTGCCGCGGCACTTAGCCCGGCAACCATTGTCTTGTCTTCTGGACTACGTACTTCAACGCCTACACTGAGAAGTGGAGCCTCTACAGGCACCGCTGATCAAACCAGTACTCCTCAGCACCGAGGATCCGGTAACCCTCGGAGCTCTTAAGACAAGCACCTACCAAGCGCGCGCAGACCTGGTAAAACCTCGCGCTCTCACTGTACCGCACCAACTCGCAACGGGCAGGCGGGCCCGTTGCGTCCAAGAAGATCGCACCGCCAAGGCGCACCGATAACCTGGTAAGCCTCGGAGCGCTCAAGACAAGCGCCTCCACGGCGCGATGGCATGGTGGATCATCGCGGATAAGCTACCCAAACACCAAAGCACGGAGGGCCTGGTGACCCCCACGTGTTAAAGATCTCGCACGCCAAGACGCATTGGGCCTGGTGGGCCCCTAGCGTTCCCGTTCAAGCGCAAAACATAGAGGAGATGAGATCTCTCTATGCTCACGATTTCCCATCGCCAGAGTTCAGCACAGCAGTCCATATACGAACCTCTTAAAAGAAATGAGGGCCTGCTTATTGTCAGCAGAAGGACCCCAGAGAAATCTGTACCCCAGAGGGTTAACCCTTTCTTAGCGGATACGGATGCCGACCGTGCAAGAGCCAGAAATACTCGCCTTGGCGTGAAGGCCCAGATCGACCGAACAATACCTCAGAGAGGATCCACTGTAGCGGATATGGTACACCACCACATGCAGGACCGAAGGAAAAGACCGAAGTGAAAATTCTTCGAGGAAGACAGGGCAGACCTTTAGAACTGCCTAAAAGGTGTCTATAGGAAAAAGCAATAACATCAAATAGACGGCCGCTTTTCAGTCAATTTCGCTGGAGCTGTTGCACAGTACAACAAGGCCGTGCGCTAGCGCCCGGGCGAGCTCTGAAATTCGAATGAAATGGTGGTGAACTGCTTTGATTAAACACGTATTGGTATCATGTTTCTACAGTTGAGGCTTTCACCGCGTTTGCGGAGTCTGAAGCCTCGCCGCTTGAGCCCACCCTTTGGAAGCTACGGTACTAGCTTCCATGCCAAATATTGTAAACAAATAGAGAATGAGTTTTATTTTAAAATCGTGGTGGTCCAGCGCAGGAAGACGAACATGAGGAGCGGTGAATTGTATTTAGATTTCATTGTGGAAGATACTCAGGTTGATACCTATGCACGGAGGGGGCTGCTGGTTGAGTGCATGTAGCTTCCTAGTTTGCGTGGGAAATGTATAATTCTGGCGGAGAGCAGAACCACCCACCCGGCTTGAAGTAGACGTCGCGATGTGGATGTGGTCCACAGAGTCCCAGTCATGTTGTCTTGAGCATGTTCAGATCATGGGAGGAGGCAGGCCCTTTGGGGGCGGGCCCCCCTCAAATTTTTCAAATTTCTCGACCAACCGATAGGAAACAATGGAAGGATCACTACTATCCCTTTCATTACCAAAACCTGCTGCCAGTTCCCAAAAGAACTGTGAGGCCCTGGTTAGGCTAGATTAGAGAGCAATTCGTCGTTCTGATGCGCAACTGAAGCGATCTAGTACGTCATCGCGGTTGATTTGAGTCGATAAGTCCCTTTCGATACTGAGAAGCAGTAGATCGGATAACCAATCGTCACTCATTGTAGACCGTAATCTTGTTTTAACGCGCTTCATTACAGAAAACGATCGCTCCGTACTCGCAGTCGACACTGGTAATATACAAACTAGCTGCACCACTCGATACAGTAGTGGGTATACAGAATGTGCGTCGGTAGCCTTCATGGTGGCGCTGAGCTGATTTACAGACTTCGTGTTCTTAAATCGAGAATCATTCATGGCAAACCCATGAAAACTAGCTGCTTCCGTTTTTAGCGAATCAAATTGACCTTCAAAGTCTTCTGGTTAGTAATCGCTAGCAATTTGACAAATAGAGGTAGGCTTCCAGAAAGAAAAGTCATTTCGCGTACTCAATGCACCACACAGCTCCATCAGCTCGAGCATTTCTCCACTAAACCGTCGTTTCAACTCGGCTGAAATACCTTTCACAATTGATAGGTAAACGTCCTCGAAATAATGAGTTTCTTGCGTGCGCGTGTCTGATGTTGAAGATGCACCTGCACCAGGGATCCCAGGCCGGCCCATTCCTCTGTTACGAAATCCTCGTCTTTGCCAAGGTGCCGACTTAGCTGGTACCAAAATCGTCTCGTTGAGTGAACTACAAAATGCGACTGCTTTCACCCAAACAGTAAGAAAACTACAGCTATCGAGGTCATTTTGTGTAATGTCCATCATACTGTAGAAATTGGCCTGTGTCTGCTTACTAAAGCTGCTGCCGATGCAATATTCATATCTTCCTTTTGAAGATACTGCGACAAAATGTTCACCTTTTCCAAAACCATGATAAGAATTTCTGTGTGAAAATGAAGTTAAAAGTTTGCATTTTGGAAAGAAGGCCTTTGCTTCAGCGCGCTTTTCAGGGTTGGTTCCGTTTTCCACGCAAGTAAGAACCCGAATAATTGGTTTCCACAGCCATCTTATGCGTAGCAGAGCTCGAACGCGACAATTCCATCGGGTCGCACTCAGCGCCTGAGTTGAAAGCGGTTGGTTCTTACCCCTTCCAGTTTCGAGATAACCTTCGCTGAGTAGGTTTTCTACCTCATCGAGTGCTGTGTCACGCAGTAGATCTTTTCGTTTACAAGAGGCGCTACATGTTGTGTGAATAGACTGCACAATGTTAAAGCACTCCACCACGGAAACAGTCTGCTTGGCTACTGTCACGACTGCGAGATTAAGACGGTGCGCGAAGCAGTGAACGTAATATGCATATGGGCATGCGTCACGAATTAATTTTTGAAGACCATTGAAAGATCCGGACATATTTGAAGCCCCATCGTAACCTTGTCCGCGGCAACGACTCATTTTAACTCCCCAAATTGTTAGATGTCCCAATAATGCAGTTTGAGTGAGTCCGCACACGTACTGCGCACGTGAATCGCACCTAAAAACGATGCTGGATTGATCCAGTGCTAGCAGATAAAAACCGAACGACAACTGCCATGTTTTCCTTCCCTGCTTCACAGCTAGCTTCGTCGACTAGAATAGAGAAATACCCATCCGCAAGTTCGCGCTCCACAATATATTCACGAACCAACGAGGCGGCGCACTGAACAAGCTCACGCTGGACGACTGGAGAAGTATACTTCGCATTGGCTGCAGCTGAGCTCATCAAACTCCCAAAATCTGGCATGCAGTCTGGTAAAAGGAGATCATCTCCAAGAAGTTGCCCCGATTACTTGAACTCTCCTAGTAAAAATGAAATGTGAAATTAAAAACTCACAAAATAATTAATGAGAATATGTGCTCACCTTCTCGTCGTTACCGCGGAACGCAATGCCTTGTCTTGCCAGAAAAGACTTACATCTAGTATCTGGCCGAGTCTTTTCCGGTCTTGCTGTCGTTGGGTTGCATTAGTTCTCTCGAGACCAATAGTGATGTCACTGCTGCCCCTAAGAATTTCGTAAAACGATGCTTCTGCGTTATGATGTCGAGAACAAGGTTGTCCTGCGTGGGCTGTAAAACCGTCCTTCAAAGCAGCTTTCTTCCAATTATGAAATCCCTGTGTAGGCCTCGCAAAAACAGAAGAATCTTTTGCCGTCATTGCCTCTCGACTTAGATAGCACCATCTACAAAATGCAGCGTCCGACTTCTCTGAGTATTCCAGCCACTTATATTTCTCGAACCACTCGCACTGAAAAGACCTCGTTCGCTTGCCAAAAGGTCGACTTGGATAACAGCTTAACTTTGGTTGGAACAAGTTCATCTTGGTGTACGCGAAAAGCACACCCCGGCGAAGCTTAGAGTCAACAGCAACTTGTCTTAGCGAAAACAAATTTGGGGGTCGGTCCACTGGATCGCAACGAACGAAATCATGAACTCGGCAATCTAGAGGATCGTCGGGTACTCTATTTTCTGAGCACCAGTTTACAGCAGCCGCGACGTCCAAGTCTTCCGAAGAAATATTTGTCGAAGCTGTGGGCTTGTCTGAAATCGATGGTTCAGTGTTGATAGAATGGCTACGTTCCTCCGGCTGCGAGCGCTGTTGCTTGTTGAAAAAGAGGTGATTGCTTGCGCTTTAAGCCTCTTAGGGGCCATCTTCAACTGAAAAGCGGATGCTTGTAACCCCTATTCACTTTGGCCCCCTCTCTATTTGGGCTGCCTCCGATCTGAACTTCAGATCCTGGTTGCACGTACTGAGTACGAGCTAGGTAGCCGATACGAAATAGCAAAGTGAATTTAGTGCGGGCCCGCTTCTATTGTTATAATTGGAAGGAAACTTTCATAGATGTTGCGTGAGTGTTGAACTATAACGCCAAAAGCAAAAATTGACATGTAATTTTGTCAGTTCTTGAGGATTTATTAGACTTGGGGGATTTGGAGATGAGCTGTTGAGCTGGTGCGTGTTGTTGATTTTTGTGAGCATGCTTTTTGAGCGGAACTGATATACTCTGAAATAAATTTCTGAGAACTTAAACTTAGTAGGTTAATGTTGATCAACTCAACCATGTTGCACTCTGTTCGTTTTCAAAGCTGCTTTACCGTTCTTCACTTTTACTTTGGGTTTCTAATAGGAAGGCGGTTTTGTTACAGCCAGGGAAAAGGTGAGTTACTTCGAAGTACTATTGTACGCCGACTTGCTCCTGCAGTCGAGGTGGGGGTTCTAGTGGCTTATCACCAAGTTGATGGCCAATTTGTTGTTGCGGGTGCGACTATAGCGTGTACTTCTGATACCTGCGCAGGATCTTCTGCAGCTGGTAGTGCACCTCGCCGGCACTGGGGCGCGCGTTCGGGTCCAAGTTGACGCAGTCATGACCCAAACTCACGAGGGCCGACGGCGCGTTTTCGGAGAAGTCAACTCGGACGCGCCCCATAGCCACCATCTCCATCAGCGCAGTCTCCGTGACCTTCTCGCCCGACTCGGACGTGATAGTCGCGATGGCACTAGCATACGGAGGCTGGTGCGAGTCGAGCTCCGAGAGCACGACGCCAAACGAGAAGATGTCGGCGCTCGTGTCGTAGCGCTTGCCCATCATGACCTCGGGCGCCATCCACCGCCGTGTGCCCACGCCGGCCGTCATGGTGTCCACCGTCCACTTGCGCGAGACGCCAAAGTCCGTGAGCTTGGCGTCCCCGTCCGCATTGAGGAGGATGTTCATGGACTTGAGGTCGCGGTGCAGCACCACCGGCTCCAGCGAGTGCAAGTACGTGAGCGCCTGCGCCACATGCACCGCGATTTTGGCCTTGTCCCCGTCGAAGCCTTGCGCGCGGTGCTCCACGCGGTCGAAGCGCCTCAGTTGCGAGAACAAGTCTCCACCCTCCATGAACTCGGACACTGCGCAGAGATCACTGAGTGCGTCCCACGCCACGCCCACGAACCGGATGATGCGAGGGTGCTCGACGGTCGCCATCATCTTGATCTCGGAGAGGAAGATGTTGATCTGACGCATGTCCTTCCTCTTTTCGGGTAGCAGCACCTTGATCGCAATGCACTCCCCACGATAGAGACCGTGGTAGACCGCCCCGTGGCCGCCTTCACTGATCAGCTCCTTGCGAACAAGCTTCTCCATCGGGATACGCGCTGCCGTGATCGCTTCATCCTCCCACAAACTAGAACTCGACTTACTGGTCTTGTTGCTCTTGACAGACGCTAAGCTGCTTTCGAGACGCAGGGTGGAATCGAGGTTCGCAGTGCTGTCGAGGTTGACCGTTCGGTCGAAGTTGTTGAGGTTGTGAATAGTGATCTCGGGCGATGGAGTCAAGCTTTCCAACGCGATGGCGTGGGCCGCCGGGAGAGTGATAGGCGCCATGGCGTAGGAGGCATCGAACGAGGGCGACCTCGGGGTCATTTTCTGCTTCCTGCGACGGTAGATCAAAAAGCGACACCCGCGATCAGGAGAACTGCAAACACTGCACCAGCGACGATGCCTATGACGGCTCCCGTGCTCATACCTGGTAAATGACAACAAACGACTGTAAGTCCATCAAACCAATTGTTTCGAGCACCTACACTTCAAAACTCACCGCCACTGCTTTCCACGACGGTGACACCTGACGATGCATCGCTCTCGCTGGAATCCTGAATGATCACTGTCGTCGAGGCATTCGCGTTCGCAGTTGCAGAAGCAGGAGCTACCGTCGCCTTCGGCCCAGAACTCGAACTTGAACTGGAAGCGGGTGCCGATGTAGAAGTTGCTGTGGTCTCTGCAGTTGTGATTGTGGTCGTGGCTGTAGGTGTGGACGTTGTGCTTGTCGATGCCGATGAAATACTCGTCGGGGTTTCTGTAGTCGCCGCTGGTGATGCGGTCGTGGGAGTCGGTGTCCTGGTCGTGGGAGTCGGTGTCCTGGGTGTTGGTGTGGGCGTCCTAGTTGTAGGAGTGGGCGTCCTAGTTGTAGGAGTGGGCGTCCTGGTCGTTGGTGTGGGCGCCCTGGTCGTTGGAGTTGGGGTGGTTGTTGTCGGAGTCGGGGTGCTAGATGTGCCCGTCAAGGTATCCGCCGTACCGGTGATAACGTCCGCTGCCGTGCTGAAGAGGGACATGACGCTATCCTGATCGAGTTCGGTGGGGACAAGATACTCTCGAAGCTCCTTCCTCCCTGTCGGAAGTTTATCTACGCTACTTGTGAGACGACCTGCGAGTTCCGAACTGGTCTATTGGGGGATTCATTAAAAGCAGAAGTGACTACATGTATTGGAAAGTGCGTCCAGCCCGTGTCAACGACGGCAGATTTGGTTCAAAGTGTCGAGGTCTATGCACGAGTCACATCCGCGGCAACATCCTGGGTCGCATGGAGCTTCGCACGACCACCGCGGCCTGCAACGTTTCCCGGCGCTTTTGAAAGTTTTCGGTGGTGGAATCCACCACCATGGATCTCGCTCGATTTTGGATAACGATGCGTGATATTCAGCTTCTACAACGTGTACAACTCGAAGGACTGCAGTAGTAGCTGCAACTGATAGTGCACTTCGCTGGCACTGGGGCGGGTGGTTGGGTTCAACTTCACGCACGCGCGGCCCAGGTCCGCTAGCATCGGCGGTGCGTTGGCCGAGAACTTGACACTCACGCGACCCATTGCCACGAGTTGCAGCAGTGCAGCGTCGGGTACCCTCTGGCCGCTGTTCGTCATGCGAGCTTCCGCGTACGGATACACGTGCGAGTCCAATTCCGAGAGCACGACGCCGAACGAGAAAATGTCGGCGCTGGCGTCGTACCGGTCGCCCAGCATCACCTCGGGGGCCATCCAGAGCGACGTGCCCACCGCGGCGGTCATGCTGCTGAAGTTGTACTTGCGGGCGACGCCAAAGTCCGAGAGCTTGGCATCCAGTTCGGACGACAACAAGATGTTCCTCGACTTGAGGTCGCGGTGCAGCACCTTCGGGTCGAGGGAGTGGAGGTAGGTCAGCGCCTGAGCCGTTTGGAGGGCGATGCGAGCCTTGTCGACGTCGAAACCTCGAGGTTGCTGCTCCTGCTCGAACCGGTCGAGCAGCGAGCGCAGGTCGCCCCCTTTCATGAACTCCATGACAGCCGACAGATCGGAAAGCGAGTCCCAAGCTACGCCGTGGAACTGCACGATGCACGGATGGTCGATCGTCGCCATCATCTTGATCTCGGCCAGGAAGACGTTGATCTGACGTAGGTCCTTTTGCTTTTCCGGGAGCAGAACTTTGATGGCAACGGGCTCCTCACGATAAAGGCCGCGGTAGACTTCACCGTAGCCGCCAGAGCTCAGCAGCGCAGTCGTCATGAGCTTTTCCATCGGAATCCGCATGGCTGTGATCACCTCGTCATCCCACAAGCCGGAGCACCCCGCTCTACCCGATGCCACACTGTCCGCTTGTGCGGTGTGGAATGGGCCGAACGACACGGACGTCGACGACGTCTCAAATCGCTCAGTGCCTCGAGTGTTGAAGACGGGAAGACCCCCGTTGCCCCCAGTCTTACGTGGTCGATTGAGCTCATCTGCTGTCGTCGCCTTCGTGTCAACAGCCAGCTTACAAGGAGAACGATTAAGAGTAGTGCTCCCAGCGCACCCAGCACGAGACTGACAACGGTGACAGTGCTGATCCCTGTGTCGGCGGTGGCGTCTAGAACCCCAGCTTCTCCACCTCTTTGACTGCTGCTAGATCCGCTTTGGCTGTCCACTACAATGGTGGCGTAGCTTTGGTTCTGGCTCCCACGAAGCTGTGCAGAGCTTGATCCGCTGTCGCTGGAAGCAGACATCCTGGTGTCGTCATTACTGGCAATTTCGGTCGTGCTTGGCGTGGCTGTTGAACTCGATGCGATCGGTGCTTGCGTCGATGCAATAGGCAACGATGTCGTGTCGGACTCGCTGGAAGCGCTGCTCAAATCGGAAATCGGTGTCGCAGTTGTAGCCGAAGGTGATGAAGTGGTCGAGCTTGGAGTGGGGGTCGTTGGCGCAGGAGCGGATGTGGTGGTGACGGACGGTGTAGCCGTGGTTCTTTTTGGTGCTGAAGTGGTTGATGCGGGGGCCGACGTTACTGGTGAAACCGGGGACTCTGTGTCTGGGCTAGTGGTGGTTCCTGTCAATGCATTGGTAGTGGATTCGACCGTCCCAGTCACCGTGCTAACAACGGACCCGATGAGTGATTCCTTCATCTCGTCTCGTTAAAGCTGTACCTGGAGGTGCCGTAAAAGTGTCGACCTACGTCGCGACTAGCGAGCAATACCGCTTCTGGTCTAAACGCACAGACACCCCTCCATCGCAGAGCCACACATTCTTGACACTTCTCCCTGGTCAACATCAACGCTCGGGGGCAAAGCGATCTCTGACCGACACGAAAGTTTAGCTCCATGCCACGCAATGGCTTCAACTGATCGCAGTTGCATTCCGAAGAGACGAGGCGAGGTGAACAGGAACTTGCAATCTTTGTTTGCACGATCTCGTGACGAGTCCTTACATTGTGTCAACGAGAAATGTATCCTGCAGGCCCAATTAGTAGTACAGTACAGTAATAAGCAACGGGTGTACAGATTATATCCTGCAAAACTTTATCTAATGCCAGCAACAGCGAGACGAGGAGGAGATGGGCGAGGTACTTAAACATTAGGTTTCTCGTCTTTGTTCTTTACGCACTCCTTATACACCCTGTCAACCTATATATATCAGGCGTTGTCTATTCACGCAAATTACTGTACATGTATATATAGAGATTCCGCTGAGGAATGGACCTTCCAACCTCTCAAAGGTTATCATCTGTATGCCGGGAATAAATTATCGCGATGAAGACCTCGCAGATGCCTCCTGGCAATAAACTAGAGAATTGGGCTGGTAGTGCGTGGTCGTGTTGAAAGTATTTGCCGTGACGTGGAAGGAAAAAGTTAAGGTTGTTAATAGACTGAAGTTGGAATCGGCTATTGTTGGGAGCAGCGAACAAAAGAAACGGCGTTACTCGAATCGGCAAAATTTGTCGAATTAATCCCTGTTCGACCGTTAGCACTAGATTTGTCCCTACCTTTCATGCCTTGGTAGCCGATGGTATTGTGGTCTTTTCCTGTCGTTTTTCCTAGAACTTGCCGATTGGAAGCGACCAGATATTTGCAACGTCGTTGAAAGATAACATTCAGAATCATTTTGGCTGAAAGACGCACCACATATTCTTCCACAAAGCAAGCAACACAGTAACGCACCTAATTTCAACGCGGCCGGGCGAGGAAGTTTTGCCGCCACAGCAGCCCCACTCATTTAGGGCCATCCTCGCTGCTGTGACGTCCGAACAAATCGCCAGACTGCATACACTACTCATCTACGCAACAACGCAACAACGCACCAACTTTCAACCGTGGTGATGACGACACGGGCTAGCCAAAGCTTTCACCCGCGGCCCCTGGATCCATTTCCTGTCACCAGGGCCTGGATCGGCCCCGCCGACCCACGGTGTAGATCTCAAGACGCACTCGCCTCGCGCAGCGGTGGCGTTGATAGTGGTGTATACTTTTCATTAACAAATGTATTGAAACAAGAGAGTGGCGGACCTGCCCAGACGTCCGCAGGAAACAACAGAACCTGCCGGCCCGGGAAAGCGAACGAGTAGATGCACGACCGCACGGTGAAGCTGGTCGCGAGCGAACTGGGGGCGACGTCGGCGCAGGCAAGCTAAATCTATGTCTGCCTGTGAGATCTGTCTCGCACTTTGCTCGGAATGCTCGGAAAGTAACCCCTTAGCATTGTACCTCACTTGGGGTGCGTGGTATGAATAGCGAGCATTAATTTAATAAATAAAATTATTCGCGCACAACTTCGGAAAGGGTGACGCAGAAGATCACACCGCCGCGATGCATTTACTGTACTGCAGTCAGCAAAGCAGATGCTAGGGACGTTCCCTATGAAATTAAATATTCTGCTGTACAAAAACCTGCAGCAATTTGAAAACCTGTGATATTTATGCAAAACGCTGAAAATATAAGATAGTTTCACTAGAGATTTGTATTGGCGTGGTACCTACTTTTTATGTGGACCCCATTTTTTCATTTGTCGAATTAATCCCTGTTGGGCTGTCCGTCCTAACCGTTCGCACTACCAGGATAATCGATATGAATGAAACATTGAGCTCGCCACAATAAATTATATTTATTGCAATAGTTGCCAGACCAATTTATTTTTCGGCAGCCCTGCCTGCATCGGAGACAACGAAATAAATCCATGAAGGTCTCAAGGACTGCACCTAAGTAAACCGAGCGCAGTGTGCTAGGAGGGCCACAAACGGCAGAATATTGGGACTTTGAGCTATCGGAAGACTCATGCTAAGCTTATGACAGTCATAATGGCGCTGAGACTTGTTTGTCAGATCGCGTATGCCTCGTACATCCGGAGGATGACTTGCAGTCGGTACAGCACCTCGTTGGCACTCGGACGAGCTGTTGGGTCCAGATCCACGCATGCGAGACCCAGTTCTACGAGTTCTTGCGGGGCGTTGGCCGAGAACTCGATGCGTAGTTGGCCGGAGGACACCATCTCGAGTATCGCGGTATCGGAGACCGTCTGTCCGTTCAACGACCAAGTCTCCCGATACGGGGGCAGGTGCGAGTCCAATTCTGAGAGCACGATCCCGAATGAGAAAATGTCGGCGCTAGTGTCGTAGTGCTCCCCATCATGACCTCCGGTGCCATCCACAGCGCAGTCCCCACGCCGGCCGTCATGGTGTCCACACTCCACTGTCTTGACACCCCAAAGTCCGTGATCTTGGCTTCCAGCTCGGACGTTAGTAAAATGTTCATGGACTTGAGATCGCGATGGAGCACGATCGGGTCGAGAGAGTGCAGGTAGGACAGTGCATGAGCTATCTGAAGTGCAATTCGAGCCTTGTCAAAGTCGAATCCGTGCGGCCTCTTGACGTCCTCAAAGCGCTTGAGCACCGAGTGCAAGTCACCACCGTCCATGAATTCGGACACGGCACACAGATCCGTGAGCGAGTCCCATGCCACGCCAATGAAGCGCACGATGCGAGGGTGATCAACCTTTGCCATCATCTTGATCTCCGCGAGGAAGCCGTTCACTTCATGCAGCTTCTTCCTCTTCTCAGGGAGCAGTCTCTTGATCGCCACACGGTCACCGCGGTAGGCGCCGAGGTATACTTGGCCGTGTCCTCCATAGCTGATGAGTTTTGTTGTAGTGACCTTCTCGAAGGGTATACGCATTGTGGTGATGGCTTCGTCTTCCCACATCGCTATTGGCATCGGTGAGGAGTTGGAGGAGGCGCTACTTTCCAAGTTCGTTGTGCGGAACGGAGACAGGAATCCTATCGCGGGCGTCTGAGCTCCAGAAGGAAAGTTTCCTGCCATCATGTACACACTGGGGGCAGTCGAAGACATCGACTTGCGCAACCAGCGCTTGTGTCGACCGTACCACAAGCACAGCAGCCCCACAAGAAGAACTACGCACGACAGTCCAATGGCGATGGTTGCCTCCGAGTTCAGGCCTATGCAAACACCAGTACATCAGTCTACAAAAGAACAGAGCGGTCGAGTTATCAGCAACACACCTTCGCCTTGATTTCCGCATTGATCTGCGCTTTCACTTGAAGCAGTGCTGTTGCTGCTGCTGCCGTAACCGGAGCGCCAATCGCTTTGATCGTTGACTCCGATGCTTTCGATCGTTGACTCCGCTGCTGACGATGCGTCTGTACTGGAGGACAGGGATGCATCCCGAACAGGTACACTACCCGAAGCACTTGGCGTGTCCGACGTACCAGAGGAATTCGATGTCGGAGCGACAGTTTTTCGCGCTGGTGAAGCTGTAGTTACTGTTGGTGTCCGAGGAGTATTCGACGTACCAGAGGAACTCGAGGTCGGAGCGACGGTTGTTGTAGCTGGCGAAGCTGTAGTTGGTGCAAGTGAAGTGGCTGAGGAAATGGATCCACTCTGGCTTGAAATCGTTGTTGATGTCGAGGAAGAAGTCGATGAGCCCGTCAACGTGTCTGCTGTAGTTGTAGCCGCATCGGCGATCGTATCAACGGCGCTACTGATTAGAGACTCGTGCATTCCGTCACCTTGGACACCGATCTAGTTCTGAGACGATCAATTCGACTTTGCATCGCGTGTCTTCCATCATGACAATGCAGCGGCTCTTACTGGTCTCAGTAAAGCTGCTTGCCGCCATTCCCATGCCCTTGTTGCCTATCTAAACTTCCGGCTGGTATGACGGGTAGATCTTTGCTCTGCAATATTGAATGTTATGAGCAGCCCGATCAACCTCTATGATTACTAAGACGATTGTTTGTTACGACAGTTTATCCACCACGGCATACTCCAGACATCCACATTAATTACCACATTACGCTTCGCAAACTAAGTTGTTGGTTCCATATTGCCGGGAAAGTTTCTTATAGCGTGGAGTTCTCATACATGTTCATAATGAGTTGCAGTCGGTACAGCACTTCGCCTGCATTGGGTCTTGCTTCAGGGTCGAGGTCCACACACGCATGAGCCAACTCGATCAGAACCTGTGGCGCGTGTGGGGAAAATTCAACTCGAAGGAGCCCCAGTGACACAAGCTGCAGCAACGCAGTGTCTGGGATCACGCGACCCGAATCGGTCTCCTTAGCTGCAGCGTACGGCAGCACGTGAGAGTCCAACTCAGACAGAACGATACCAAACGAGAAAATATCTGCACTGGAGCCGTATCGTTCGCCCATCATGACCTCCGGAGCCATCCACAAGGACGTGCCGACACCAGCAGTCATTGTTCGGTCGCTACTTTCTCGAGACACACCGAAGTCGGTGATCTTGGCCTCCCGGTTTTCAGCTAGCAGGATGTTCTTCGATTTCAGGTCTCGATGAAGCACCAAAGGGTCTAGCGAGTGCAGATATGTCAGAGCATGAGCAACGTGTAACGCAATACGTGCTTTCTCCAGGTCGAAACCATGAGGGCGGCATTCTTGATATTCGACGTAGTTGAGCATTGATCGGAGATCTCCACCCTCCATGTACTCAGAGACACAGCAAAGATCCATGAGAGAGTCCCAAGCCACGCCAACTAACCGTACAATGCGAGGGTGTTCCAGTGCTGCCATCATCTTGATTTCCGACAGGAACGAATTGATATGTCGAAGCGTTTTCCTTGATTCGGGTAATAGCGTCTTGATGGCGACCGGTTCTCCACGATAAGAGCCGCGATATACCATGCCGTAGCCTCCTTTGTTGAGCAATTTTCCTTTCGTGAGTTTCTCGAGAGGTATGCGCATTGCTGTGATCGTGTCGTCTTCCCACATGCTGCCTTGGGCCGCAGTGAGGAATGACGCAGAATATCCTCCTCTTTCTTGTTGAGGTCCGCCGGTGAACGGACCCGTGGATGAAGTATCGAGACGAGTGTTGACGGTATCGTCGGGCATTTTTCGTGGTCGCTGATGATGAGGTGGCGCTGGATCGAAGGCGAAAGCATATCGCCGGTCTCACGCTTTCTGCGCCTGACGCGCCAGGCGACAAAGCCTACGCAAAGAGTACAACAGCCACGGCCCCCAACGTTATGGCGATGATCATCCAAGTATTCACTTCGACAAGGAAACAGAGAGTTCACAATGGTAAGTGAATAAAAAGATAAAGACAAGTATGAACCGCGAACATACCTGGTGAGTCAGCAATTACTTCAACAGCTTGACTAGAGCCTGATACGTCTCCAAGTCTCGAGGCTTCAGTGTTCCTGTCTCCAGCACTTCCATCAATGCTACCGGGTGACTCTCGAGTAATATCAACGTCTGACGATGCCGAGAAGGAGACTGCCGATGAAGTATTTGCCTCCATGGTGGGGATCGCAGTCTCCGGTGACTCTGTTAGAAAAGACGCACTTCTAGAACTCGGCTCAGGCGTGGCCTCTAGTGTGCTGGATGGCGTGGGTTCCGGTGTCGGAGTCGGCGTCGGAGAAGCAGTCGTTGGTTGGGGTGTTTTGGTCACTGGTTTCTTTGTAGTTGGTGCTGGAGTTCTGGTAGCAGGAGCCGGCGTTCGAGTTGTTGGTGTCGGTGTTCGAGTTGTCGGTGCCGGCGTTCTAGTGGTTGGTGCAGGTGTTCTAGTAGTAGGGGCCGGAGTGGTTGACTCAGTAGACTCGCCACCACCAGTCACCGTATCCACTAAGGCACCAAGAATCCCCTGTAGCTTTCGAGCCTGCTTCGGCGGAGTTACTCCCAACTACACAACAAGAAACACCACCGTATGAGTTCACGAAATTACATCGCCATAGCAGCGTTTTGCTGTTCGCGCACCATTTTCAGTCCGAGTCGCTACGAGAATGAACGAGACTCTAACCAGTGTTCCTGCCGTGTAATGGCGGACTGAGCTCCGCTTGAACTACTCAAACGTACAGCTCAACATAGTGATCTTATCCCCTAGCTCCTGTGCTCTGACTGATGGCATTGTCATAATCGAACTTGGTAGGAAGAAACTTGACAGACAGAAGGCGCAGTTGGAAGCAGAGAGCTCTTGCATATGTCGAATGGTACAGACGCCAGAGCTCCAGCCGTCAATCTTAAAGAGTGACCAAGCGCAGCAAGATGCTCAGTAACTACACATGTATCACCACGTATGATGGTAAACGGTATTCAAGTCAATATTACTCGCAGTCCTTGACACGTTTAATTGCCTTCCAGGAGCTGGACAATTTGCTGCGCAGTGAGACGCTTCTCTGGGTCCTGCTGGCAGCACGCCACGCCTAGCTGGCGGATAAACTTCGGGCACTCGGCGCTGAAACTTGGACGCAACCTTCCTTCGGTCACTAGTGCTAGCACCGCGTCTTGATCGAGAGTGCTTCCGTTTGGAGATCGAGCGTCGAAATAGGGAGATTCGCAAGTGTCCAACTCGGCTAGAAGCACCCCAAACGAGAAAATGTCGGCTGAAGGAGAATAAGGTGCACCCTTGAGCACTTCAGGCGCGATCCAAAAGGCTTGGTAATTTCTTTGCTTCGCTCCGATAGAAAAGTTCGTCTCTGTCGACACACAGTTTGCCAGCTTTGCCTCCAGTTTATCGGTCAGCAGCACATTCTTGGCGCAAAGCTCATGGTGGATGTATGCTGGGGTCTGCCTGTGCAGATAAGCGAGCACTCGAGCGATTCCAACAGCGATCGAAGTCTTCTGAGCCGTCCAAGTTCTCATGCTGCCCTTGTGTCGGTCCAAATATGTTCGTAGAGTTCCCTGAGAGAGGAACTCGACGCCCATAGTCAAGTCGAGAGCTGAAGTCCAGCCGACGCAGACAAATTGCACAAGATTTTGATGCTTGAGATGAGAACGCTGCTGGATCTCAAACGCGAGTTTCTCGACGGCACGGACGTTGAAGTCCTGGCCTGGTGCAAGACGCTTAACCAACACTCGTTGACCCTTGTAGCGAGCAATGTACGAATCGGTCTGCAGCGTCGTCATGGGAAGCTGTCGCTCGACTTGCAGTTGATCAAGCTGAATACGTCTGCGGTCGACGTTCGGATCTGCTACTAGTACTCGCAGCGCGTTCTCGGGCCCTAGGCCCCGAATTTGTTCAGCACTTACAGGTATGGGAGCAGACTGGTTACTCCATCTGCTCGAGCGTACTGCTTCCTCATACGGAGGCGGGGCAGCAATATCGGATCCAAAGGCGTGGACGGTTTCCTGGTAAGGCATCAACTGCACTGTTCGTCCAGGAGCTGATGGCCTCGGAGGGCGAGCTGCAAAGTTTTGTCTCGAATGGCCATCGTAGAGTGGAGGTTGAGCTGCAGGAGACGGTTTGCGATGCTGTGGTGGCATGACGTGAGTTGGCCATGAATCGTCCGAAAAAGGAAGAGAACCCCAGAGTGCGGTTGAGAAGCATCGAGAGTCGAGCGTGGATGCGTGGAAACTGTCGGTCGCCGCTCATAATCCCCATGAGGTGAGATCATCTCGACGTGATCAACAGGTTTTGGACTTCTCTCGTTGTCCGATTCCGATCGTTTTCTCCGCCGAGCAACGAAAAGACCAAGCAGAACAGCGACAAGTAACAGCCCCAGTCCACCACCGACAGCTCCACCGAGCAAAGCCACATTGATGCCAGTGTGCTCTCGTGTACTGCTGGATCCAGAATCGTGCGAATATGTACCGGATATTGAAGAGCTGTGGCTTGATACGGAACTCCCGTAGTATCTACAGTGACAGTTGAGTACGTTTTAATCCACGACGTGACCCAGTCCGTTGGGGTTGGCTCTGTCACCTCGTAGTTGCTTGGAACGTCATCCGCTCCGTAGCACGGGATGTTCAAGTAACCATAACGCTCGGTGCTAGGGCAGTCACCGTAGCTGCGTTCGGTAGTCGAGCTCTGCGTGTGCACTGCATACACCGTGTAGTCGGAGTTGCTGTCCGACCACGTGTGCTTCACAAGTTCAATCTCCGGGATGTTGCTCGAGTCGCCACCGATTGACCACATGGCCAGACCCGAGTCGGCCATGTCGAACTCCTCAGCGACGCACTTGACTGCAGTAACCACATCGGTGCCAGTGCACTGGTTGTTGTTGTAGGCAGTCGTGCCGTCTGGCTGAGTGCAATCGAACGCGGTGCACGTAGTCGCCTCGTACTCTTCCAGCGTCAGTGCGATCTCCGCCATCGATAGGCCGTTGAGTGTCTTGATCTGCTTGGCCTCATTGGCAGAAGTCACAGCAAACCCGCTGTCCCACAGCACTGCACGTTGCGCAAAGCCATCCAAGTCGTTGAACGCCACATCCACGTCCGCGAGTCTCGACGTGACCGTATCCGGTATCGAGGTCAGACTCAACTGGGAGATTACATCTCCGGCCTGAGAGCGCGTGTAAAGCTGAAGAGCGAGGTCGGACGTTCTTCCATCGTAGCTGAAGCTCCCAGTTGGAGCCCACGAGGCTGCAAGTTCTCGTCGCACTTGCATCTTGCAAAGTGAATAGCCTCCGTGTTTCTGCCGCCTCTGGCCTGACGGAAGGCTTACGACGAGCAACCACAGCCGACATGAACCCAACGGCATGAACCTATTTGCTCAGAACGTAGTGCTACACATGCAGTGAACGGAGATGGCACAAGTGGTGAAAGTTTAGGTTCACTGGTCTCATGGAGACGGTGGAGGACGCATATCATGCTTCCAGCAACCTCAGCAATTGATCAGCAGTAGGACGCCGACTTGGGTCCTGTTGATAACATCCGACGCCGATCACTCGAATGCGTCGAGGACAGTCTGGACTGAAGCTCGGACGCAACGTTCCCTGCATGACCTCGTTCAGGACCTGAATCGGTTTCAGTGTCGTGCCGATGGGCGACCACGCGTCGTGGAACGGAGCTTTCGCTGTGTCGAGCTCAGTGAGTAACACCCCGAACGCGTAGACGTCGGACTTGGTAGTGAGCTCTTCGCCTCGTAAAATCTCTGGCGCTGACCAGAATGGAGCACCGGTAACGTGACAGTGGTGACTATCCTTGGTCAGACAGCACGAGTCGAAGCCTGTCAATTTCGCCTGCATTGACACAGTGAGAAGTACATTGGTCGCTCGTAAATCGCTGTGAACGACTGGAGTCTGCTGTCTGTGAAGGTAGGCCAAGGCCCTAGCGATGCCGATTGCAAGTCGATATTTGCCGTGCTCCCATGAAATATACTCACCGCAACGGTCCAAATACGACTCCAAGTCTCCTCGTGGGAGATGCTCCATGACCATCATCACATCTGTCATACTCGTCCACGCTACACCGACAAGTGCTACGATGTTTGGATGATCGAGCGTCGAACGAAGCTGAATCTGGTACACGAATTCATGGATGTGGAGGATCTGCGACCGCTTCGACTTGAGAAGACGCTTAATGACAACCTGCTGGTTCTCGTACTCGCCAAGTCGAACTTCTCGGGATTGGCTCTTGGCCACCCTCGCCCGCAGTTTGACATCCTCGTAAGGGATCCGCTTTCGTGCCAGGTATCGGTCTTGCTGAAGAATTCTCGAGATGTCGTTCGGTCCTGAGTCCGAACCTAGTTCGTAGGCATCTCGACGTCGGATTGAACAAGAAGACACGTTCAACGGGTCTTCTCCACTGGTTTGGCGAACTGATTGCGTTGTCTGAGAGCTGACGACGTGGTCTGACTGAGAAAATGAAATCGTGAGTGTGTCGTTTCTGTAGCTGTTGGGGTCTTCGCCCTTCCGTCCAGATTTCTTCCACTGTCGATGCATCCAGCAGCAGCTCATGCCACCGACGAGAAGAAGAATGGTCGTGCCAATGATCGGAACTAGCAGCCCCATGTTGAAGTTGCTGCTGTCATGTGATGATAGAGACCCACTGGAACTGGAGCCTGACATCGTGTCGTAGATAGCAAAACTGAAAGTGGAAGTGATCCTGACACTTTGGAAACTGACAGGACAACGAGCATTTGCCACCACGCGACGATGGACTCCGCGCAATCAAGTCTGAAAAAGGTGTCACCCACTACCTTTTTCTAATGGCCGCGGAAAAGTATGAATATGAATTTGATCGTGGTGGTGGTCTAACTACGGTAGCTGCAGTCACACACAAATCCATTTCACGGGACATCGTCACCTTCACGGTCAGGATTCGCATAGCGTGAGGTAGATAGGGTATACATTCGCCTCCACACTCTTCTTCAGACACCGTCCTAAAAATCAATCCACCAGCTCTTTACGTAGCGAGGGTCTAACTTGGGCCCCGCACGAACTGTGGAATAGCCTAAAGCGCCTCCTTCATCTTCATGCTCCTTGTCATGAGTAGAAAGAAGTTTGTGGGGTATCCAAACGAAAGCCGATCCGCGATATGCGTGCTTTCATCTGTATTAAGGGTTAATTGCCTCCTTTGGTCGCCAAATATGTGCGGAGATCGCTGATTGTGTTTATTCCAACCTTCTTCAGATCATCTTCTCTTCGTTTTTTCTGTCAACTCCAATTTGCTCAAGCACTCCACGAGCAACCGCCTCACGAATACGGGTGGCTCGGCAATAGTGTACTTCATTGGGTTTTGTCGGGTCCGGTATATAGTGGCAGATGTGGTTGCGAGTCCGTTCGCACTCTTTCGTATTGAGAATGGTCCATATCTTATCGACATCACTACCAGATTTTTCAAGGTCTCTTCAATCCAACTTTGCTTGATGATGATAAGTGGCCTTCTATTTGGTGTTGTTATTTTCCTATAGAAGCCTTGTAATATGTAAGACGCGACTTGATGTCGTTCGTCTGTCTTGGAGTGCTTTGCTTTTGGTCGTGACATTCGAATCGGCAGAGATATGCGAGTAGCGGGTCTCGTGATGTTCCTGGTGGGTTTCGTAAGTCGTAGTTTTTTCTGTCTGCGTTGCTGTCAATAACGGTAGACGTACTGCTTCGAGGCTTGCTTTTGCAGGAGTCCCCCATTGGACGACAAAAACTGGTGTAGTTCTTGCTAGCCTATTATGTGTGGACAGACGTTCACAAGCAACACCGCCGAAAATTTCGTTGCGCTTCTCAACGAGCTGAAACCTTAACGATACCTTATGATTCCAAACTTGAGCTCCGGGAATCCTCTACGAGAGATCGAGATCGTCGGCAGCAATTCAGAGCCCACTGGGATCCCACCTCGGCATTTTGACAGAATCATCTCTCACTTACTTGGACTCGTGAAACAGACCATTTGAACATTCGCTGGGCAAATATCGGGTGTTCCATCGTACAGGTGAAGAACGCCGTTCCTTGTTCCTCTCTGACATCTCCTATTGCCAATGTGTTCTCAGTCATCCGAACAACTTGGCCGTCTCTCCACGACCATCTTCGTCATCTGGATCCCAGTTTCTTCTTTCTTCCCGGAACGAAGCCGTGATAACCATGACGAGCGGGTGCTCGAAGCTGTAGCGTTTAAAGAAGTAGGCGAAAAAGATAGACTTGCAAATTCCTACGCTTAGAAAGTTCAAAATGAGGTCTGAGATGACGAAATACCAACATCTCACCTGGCGCGCCGGTGACCGTCAGAATAAGCGCGTCAGTGCTGCGGTTTCCGGTGAATGCATCGGCAAGTCTTTTGGGAACTTCATCGTCGAGCTCTGACCACGACTGCTTGTTCCTCCGCCTTGGACATCTCCATCTGGACCTGACTCATCGAGCCGAGACCGCTTGGTCATTTTTTCGCGATCCGAGGACATGGTTGCGATCCGATGGTAGTTCTCCAGTTGAGTTGTGTCTGTTTTTGTCGGAGAAATTCGATAACTACAGTACGTTCATGAAAAAATGGACTATGAGAACGAAAATGTGCAAAATATATAGCTTCTCCTGGCAGCACGATCGGGCACAACCAAATTGCTCCATTGTCTACTTCTGTTTATCTTTCCGAATAACCTGAATCATTTCTAGTGTCATCTGCCGAAGACTCACATCTGTCAAGCGTTCTAGCCGAAGAAGTTGAGTGTTTTCCTGCACCAATTGGCAAATCGAAGCCAGTAAGTGGCCCCTCGGCCGTGGCTTTCGCCTTCCACGGCCCACATACGCCCTCCGACGAAGATGTACGTAGTGTTGTCAGGGGGAGAGTGGAAGCGACTTAATCGATGGCAGTGACGACATGCAACAATGGTTGCAATGATCAAGAGGAGGATGATCAGCAAGATGAGTAGCAGCCACCACAAATTGAAGCCCCCGCTATCTCTTTCCCCGGTCTCTGTGGTCGCAGATGATGAACCTTGATTTGAAGATCCCGACGATTCCTGTGTCGTCTTCGAGTTTCCATACTCCAAGATCCACCCTGTGACCCAATCTTCACCTTTCGGCGTAGTCATCCGTGCTTTGATCGCCTCTGGGACGCTATCGTTGCCATAACACGGTATAACCAGTGACCCGTGATTTTCACATTGACTAGCCGAAGATGCTGCTGCATTGAAAGACGCCGAGTGGATCGAATAGACTGTGTACTTGCATCCGCACTCAGTTATTCCCACGTTTTTGACGACACGAATCTCGGGAACGGTTCTCGAGTCACCACCAGTAGACCACAGAGCCTCGTTTGAGCTGGAGTTGCTCTCAAACACCTCCAGAACACACTTTGACGCTGCCAACATTTGCGTTGGGCCGTTACTGCAACTCGAATACGTCTGGAACATCTCGCCATTCGCTTGAGTACACGACAGTGCCTCGCAATCAGTACCATTGAACTCGGCCAAAGACACCGAAATCTCCGCCATGCTTCGGTTGTCGAAGGTCAATACCTGCACAGCGAGATCATCGGCAGTGACAACGAATCCAGAGTCCCAGAGGACAGCGCGCTGCATCAACCCCGGGAGATCGTCAAATTCAAGTGAAAAGTTGTCCAGCCTCCGCTGAACAACGTCTGGGACTGCATTCAACGCAATCTGGTCGACTTCATCCCCTCCTTCGTAGCGGTCGTAGAGCTGCCGTGCGATATCTGAAGTTGTATCATTAAATGCGAACGCGCTAGAGGTTTCAGACTCTGAAGTGCTCAATTCTGGTGCAGCTGGCAGCAATGTCGATGGGGTCGAGCAATCACACGTCCTGGAATGGCCATTTCCACCGCCGGAGGAAGAGGAAAAGGACGATTCACTCGACTTTGATCGCGATGTTACAACTGACGGAGAAGGAGTTGGAAAGAGAGTTCTCGCAGACTCGTCAGATCCATCACCACACGAGTCGAGACGATTCCAGGCCTCGCAAAACTTCACTGACAACAGCATTCCAACAAAAATCACAAAAGTATATGGTGTCCGCTTCATTTTTGCTGTACTGAAAAATGCAAAATGGACAGCGACTTGTTCGTATATTCGTATATCGGAGACCATGGACGCAAAAACTGAATTTCAGCAGCCATGAAGCGCCAATCAGAGAGGAACATTCCCACCACTTCAACTTGAGCGCTACAGGCCAGAATTGGTGGACGCCACGATGTACATGGAGTTCAACTATTGCAGAGTTTGCCTTAGTTTCCACTCCCCTCCAGCTCCTGAATCAACTCGTGTGCCGTCGGGCGATCGGCTGGATCAACAGCTAAGCACCGCAATCCAACTCGTTTGATCCGCGGTGGACAGTCCTCGGAGAAACTGGGGCGCAACTTACCCGCCATGACGTCCTGCAGGATCTGGAACGGTTTGGGTTTGCCTCCGCCTTCCGTGGCAGCATTCGAGTAGGGGATTTTGCACGTGTCCAGCTCCGTCAACACCACACCGAACGAGTAAATGTCCGCCTGCTCCGTGTACCGCTTACCCTCCAGGATCTCCGGAGCCGTCCAGTACGGCGTTCCGACACCTGCTGTCATCGTGTTATCAACTGTATCACGACTCACACCGAAGTCAATGAGCTTGGGCTCCAACTTGTCTGTTAGCAGGATGTTGTTCGACTTGAGGTCACGGTGGATGAGAGGCGGTGTGCGAGCGTGCAAGTACTCGAGAGCTTGAACAACGCCAATGGCCATGTGGATCTTGTCCCTCGCCCACGACAGCAGGTCTCCGTTGTTTTGCAGGTAGTTCTGCAGGTTCCCCAAGGGGAAGAACTCGAGCACGAGGACCAAGTTGTTGAGACTGTTCCAGGCCACACCCATGAACTCGACAATGTGCGGGTGCACTAGACTGGCGCTGAGATCGATCTCTTCGGCGAACGCTTGGACGTTCTCAGCCTTCTGCTCTTTGGTCTGCAGCAGTCTCTTAACTGCCACCTTTTGTCCGTTGTACTCACACACCCAGACTTCTCCAGACGCGCCTTTGGACAACGCTCGTTCGAAGATAAGACTGTCGAATGGGATCCTCTTCCCGTGGAGGTGTTCACTGCCGAGCAAAACCTTGAGCGTCTTGTTGGAGCCAGCACTCTCGTAGTGACTGGAGATGGTAGAGCCCTGCGTGGTCATCGTCGTGGGGCGAAGAGACAATTCGGGAGTAGCCACACCCACGTAGTGCTCGCCTTCCAGCTCATACTCTACAGACGTCGACTTCTGCGTGGTCGTCTTTGCTCGACGCTTCCAGAAGTACCATCCGAAACCAGCCCCAAGCACCACAAGGACACCCAACAGGATCGGGATCAGCAGGAGCTTGTTGAATCCGGAATCCTCCGCGAACTCTTCTTCCAGCCACGTCGTGACCCACTCACTCTCCGTCGGCACCGTCGTATTGGCCGCCATGAACTCGTCCGAGAACTGGTCCCTCCTGTGGCACGGAACACTTAGCGGTGACGTGTACCCTTCGTCTGCAGGACACGTATCCCAGGCAGGCTCATCAGTGCTCGACATGGTATGCACCACGTAGACCGAGAAGTCGGTCATGACGTCGTTGAAGTAGTCGGACCACGAGTGGTCTCGCACTTCGATCTCTGGGATCGTGTCGGGGTCTCCACCTGCCGCCCACATGTTGCCCAGGTAAGTGCCGGCCCCGCGTCTTCGAAGACGTCGATCACACAGTGAGAAGTGTTGAGCATCTGGTACCCCGTGCAGTAGCGAGTATAGTAGCCATCCTCACCACTTGGCTGGGAGCAGTTCTTCACCGTACACTGCACGTTGAAGACCTCGTACTTTTGCACGGCGATGTCGGCCATGCTGCGGTTGTTCTTGGGATAGACCTGCACTGGGATGTTGCCTGGGGCGATGACGAAGCCTGTGTCCCAGAGCACCGCGCGTTGTACGAGACCGGGGAGTGAGGCGAAGTCGACGTTGAGCGAGTCGAGGCGATCGGTCACCGCGGGTGGAACCGACGTCAGCGTAACTTGGTCTCCGGTATCTCCGGCCTGGTGACGGATGTAGAGCTGTTGAGCAATGTCGGAATTCGAGCCATTGAAGACGAAGGCGGCGGAGGTGGAGGACGTCTCTACTAGACTTCGAAAGGTGACGGTTTGAGCGTCAAGGACACTCGAAGTCGCTGCTGTGAGGGCGACGAATGCAGGGAAGCGCATACTTGCGACGGAGGAGGCGAAACTCGGAATGGAATTGAGTCTCCTGGAAAATCGATGGCGTCCGTGAACCACTTGACGCTGCTGGTGCATGTAACGGGGCGACTGACGGAGATATCACAAGCTGAACCCATGCAGGTGGAAGCAAGACGAGGCTTTGCACGGAAATCGTCTGCTGTTCGAAGCGTGGCACGCCCCGACTTCCTCTGCATCCATTTTCAGCAATATGGTCCGGCAATGTATGGTCACGTCGCGATGACAGGGAAGGCGTGTGTACACACCTTGCCTTGAGCTATTTAATATTCAACCAGCACGGCACGTATTAATAAAATACGTGCCGTGCTGGTTGAATATTGAATACATGTAGGAACCTTTTGTTGCTGAGTAAGGACAACACGCGCATACTGGTGTGAATTAACGCTAGCTACATGTTGTATTGTAGAAACGGATTGTCCGGTGGCAACGGGCTCCGATGCAGTTTTCAACGGTTCACTGAACGGCGATGCTGCGTGGCATTCGTGGGTGCTGACTTCCGCCTGTCGTGAAACGAGCAATGAGCCGCAGACCAAAGTTCATTCTCCTTCTCGCAGTCTCTCACACTCGTCATGAGTTCCGACCGGCGACTCTCTTTCAAGGACGCGGTGCTCCCTACGAACGACACGTTCTTCCGCTTCGACGGCACCAACTCGGACCTGGCCAGACAGCTGTACCTGCGAGACAAGGCTGGAGACTCAGCGCCACAATTCACCAACTTCGATGTACCCGACGGTGTGCAAAAGCGCCTCGACGACCTCAAGCTCGAGTGGGACGAGTTGTCGGGCATCGCTCAACGTGCCTTGTTGTGGGACTCTGGCTTTGGCATTTCACCATCGAATAAGCCCGTCCAGATGTGGACGCTCAGTGGTCATTCCATGACGGACCTGGCCGTGCCACTGCAGCAGTTCCTGGATGTCGGGTGTACGGAGAGGAACTGCACACAGCCTGATGATACTCTGAGTTTGAGCAACCTCCAGTGCAAAGGGGTACAGATGCTGAATGCGGCTCGTTGCGTGGTAGACAACTTCGAAGATGACAGTGACCTTCACCTCTCCATGTGGATGACCGGCGGCAACCCGGAGGTGGTGCCGACTCCGAGAGTTTTCAAGCATGAATGGACGGATAAAGGTGACGGTGGATATTACACTGTCTTTGCCGTGCACACGGTGGGTGGAGACGATGAGGCCGCATACGGCGAGTGTCCTACTACAAGTAAGAATGGCGGATACGGGTCCCTGGTTCTGCCGTGCTACACGACCGCGAACATCTCTGACGAGGTCAGAAATTCGTTGGAAAAGGTCGAAGCCACTCCATGGGTCTCTCGGTGGCTCAATGAGGACTATTCGAACGGAGGGAAGGCAGACTCGACATCGTCTACTGCTCGCAGTGACGGATTTAACAAGATACTTCTTGTGCCAATCCTCGCTGGGGTTCTCGTCGTTGTCGGCCTAGTGGCGATGTTTGTATATGTGAAGCGAAAACGACAGCAGACCACGAAAAGCGATGATCTGGAGAACTCGCTCATCTACTTGGAGACCTGCCGCCCACAGACGTTCAAGGACGAAGCACCACACGAAAACGACTATACCCCCGATGGCTCCTCCGCCGCAACTATGGACGACACGCTGTCTGTTTCTCACAGGGGCGTTAACATGACCATGAAGTTCTTGTCGAGGGCCAGCTCTTTGAGCGACTACGGAACCGGGTCCAACATCACGTTGCAAATCCTACTCGAAAGCGAGTCCTTGAGAGGAAAGCGTTTGCCGTACGAAAGCCTCATCTGGAAAAAGTCATTGTCTAAAGGGGCTTGCGGGGAGGTGTCGTTGGGCGAGTACCAGGGCCAGCAAGTTGCTATCAAGAGATTGCTGCAAGTCAGAGCGGCCCGGGCCGACGAAGTCGAGTCATTCGCTCAAGAGATCGAACTCAGCGCCAGCCTCGTTCATCCTAACATCGTGTCATTCATTGGAGTCGCGTGGAACAGTCTCAATAACTTAGTCATGGCACTCGAGTACTTCCCCATGGGAGACTTACAGACGTATCTGATGAAAAACGGCGACTTGATGTCTTGGTCCAAGGACAAAATCCACATCGCAGCCGGAGTTGGTCGAGCGCTGGAGTATCTGCACTGCCGATCCCCACCGCTCATTCACCGAGACCTCAAGTCGAAAAATATTTTGCTGACGCGAATGCTGGAAGCAAAGCTGATCGACTTCGGCGTGAGTCGCGACCGTCAGGAGTATTCCATGACGGCTGGGGTTGGCACACCGTATTGGACTGCACCGGAAATCCTGGAGGGCAAACACTACACAGAACAGGCAGACATCTACTCGTTCGGAGTGGTGCTCTCGGAGCTGGACACTGGCAAGATCCCTTACCACGATGCGTTGACATCTGACGGCAAGAAACCGCAGCCGTTCCAGATCTTGACGGAAGTGATGGCAGGGATGTTGCGTCCGAGTTTTTAGAGGACTGTCCTTCTCGTGTCCGGCGTATCGGCGTAGCATGTTGCCAGAATGACCCGTCTAAACGACCAACAGCGGCTCAAGTAGTGAAAATGTTGGAAGAGGCTGATTGAGTTGGCAGCAGATACCATTTGAGTATTCGAGCTGCAGCAAATTATTAAGTTACTTACGAATTTCATACGCTTGTTATGCGTCAATGCCTTGTGGGTCCTCTCCACCACTGGTTTCAAGCCATTGCACCAGTTCTCGTGCTGTTGGACGATTCGCCGGATCGATCGCCAAACACGCCAGTCCAAGTTGTAAGATGTGCAGAGGACATGTCGGCGAGAAGCTGGGACGAAGCTTACCCGCCATCACATCCTGCAAAATGTAGAATGGCTTTGGCATCCCACCGCACTCTGTCAAAGTGTCGGAGTATGGAGACTTCCCAGTATCCAACTCCGACAACACCACGCCGAAAGAGTAGATGTCTGCTTGTTCAGTATAGCGCTTGCCTACGAGAACTTCCGGAGCTGTCCAGTAAGGCGTTCCGATGCCTCCCGTCATGGTCAATTCAGCCCGGTCACGACTAATGCCGAAGTCAATCAGCTTTGGCTCTAGTTCTTCTGTCAGTAGGATATTGCTTGACTTCAGGTCTCGATGGATTAGAGAGGGTACGATCATGAAGGTACTCCAGCGCTTGAGCGATTCCGATGGCCATGTGAAGTTTGCCCTTCCACCAGGACAGCTAAGTTTCAGATACAGTTGGAGACTCCTTGGACAAGTACTCAAGCACCATCACTAAATTGTTGAGAGTATTCCACGCTACTCCAACGAACTCGACGATGTGCGGGTGAACAAGACTGGCACCCAGCTCGATTTCCTCGGCAAAAGCTAAGACATTATGCGCCTTCTGCTCCTTGCTCTGCAACAGTCTCTTGACGGCCACTTTTCGTCCATTGTACTCACAGATCCAAATTTCTCCGGACGCTCCCTTGGACAGCGCTTTTGAAAGACCAAGCTGTCGAATGGCATGTATTTATCTTGGAGATGTTCGCTACCGAGCAGGATCTTGAGTGTCTTGTTGGAGCCTGCACTTTCGTAATGGCTTGAAAGACTCGACAACTGCGTACTCAGTTGGCTGGTAACAATCATGGGACGAAGAACCATCTCCCCAGGCTCGCTTCCACTCATAAAATACGAGTAGTCTCCAGAGTGCTCCCACGCATTGGACAACGTTTTCTCCTGCTCCCTCTTCTTCACTCTCCACCGCCACAGGAAGAAGACAAATCCAACCACAGCAACAACTCCCAGGACGATCGGAATCAGCAGGATTCGATCAAAACCTGAATCTTGAGCGAACTCTTGTTGCAACCACGTCGTGACCCATGCACTCCCACTCGGTTTGGTCGTGTTAGCAGCAATGAACGCGTCCGTGAACTCATCTCTCCTATGACAAGGTACGGTCAAGGAAGCGTACCCCGAGGGACACACATCCCAGGCTGGGTCGTCTGAGCTAGACACTGTGTGCACCGAGTAGACGGAGAAGGTAATATTCCCACCAAACTGCTCGACATCCTGCGTCCATGTGTGGTCTCGAAACCGCAGCTCCGGGGCCATGTCTGGATCTCCTCCAGTCGACCACATCATGCCTAAGAAGTCTCCAGCCCCTGGATCTTTAAAGGTATCAGCCACACATCGAGAGGCATTCAGGATCTGGTACCCGGTGCAGTACTTTGTATAGTAGGCATCCACTTCGTTAGGCTGCGAGCAGTTGAGGAAGGTGCAATCCACATTGGCCACCTCGTACTTGGGGATGGCGATGTCGGCCATTGTGTAATTCTCTAGGGTCCAGATCTGCACGGGTTCATTGCCAGGAGAGATGCCAAAGCCTGAGTCCCAAATCACCGCACGCTGGACAAGTCCCGGGAGACTGTGAAAATTGATGTTCAGTGGCTCCAGTCGGTTGGTCACCGCTGTAGGGATCGACGTGAGTTTGGCTTGGGTGCTCGAGTCTCCCGCCTTGTAGCGCATGTAAAGCTGCTGGGCGATGTCGGAGTTAGAACCGTCGAAGGCGAACGACGAGTTGACGGACGGAAGCGACGCAGAGGAGGAAGTCGCGACCAGACTCTGGAATGTGATGGTCTGAGAGCGTACGACGCCCCAAAGCGAGCCAAAGAGCATTGGGAGGACGAGCACCGCCATGGCCGTCGTCACACGTGGGAAATCTCGGAATGGGAAGGCGTCGGTGGGTCAATGGCAGAGATCGACAGAGATATCACTCCACTTGAATCTGCTGAGTTGGACTCGCCCGGCGACACATCACGGAGGATAGATAGCGAAATGGCTCCACTGTCTGCACCGAGATGGAACAGCGTTGTGCGTTCTGGTGTGATGATAGATGCTGGAGGAACGTACAGTATTCGTCGGACAGTGTCGGTGCTAGGTAGCTTGGAGTTTTGACTACATGTATTTGCGACCTTGGCGTCATGCAGACGTCAGCTGTCGACCCTGCGCCATCCAAAAGTGTAGGTTGAAGTGGTCGTGTGGTCGTGTGCTCGGGCAAGCGTAGCGGGCTCTTGAAGATGCGTGATCGTGTGCAAGTCAATCGCTTATCTGCACTTTCAACATGCCTCGATGAAACATGAACGAGCAGATATGGGTAACAAGAAAGCCCCGGGGCTCCGGCAGATATGGATAGTATTTTCACCCACTCGGGGAAATCCGATCTCTTGTTGAGCACAGCATCGTTTGCAAATGTGCAGCCTTGGCCAGCACTCGACTACAAACTGTTTCTCAAGAAGCCAGGAAACGGGTCTCGACTCCTTCAGCTCGCGGACAATTCTTAATAGGTTGGTGCATCTCATTTCTGGCAATCAACTGCCGAATCCAGAGTACATGTAACACATCGAGAACGAGGAGTAACTTGAGATACCTTCCGCACAAGTCCACCAAAAGCTACACATATTGTTGTCTGATGCAGGCCCAACCCGATCTATACATCAACGTCACTGCATGTAACGTACGTTACCGGTATACTAAGTACATGCACACCGTTAGAGCAACTGTACGCATTCCGCATTCTGATGCCACAAATGTGGACCGCAATTGCCGTTGAGCCAGCTTGACTACATGTAGATTTACACCTGTAAACACGGTCGACTCCGATAAGCACTATTTATTGAAGTTTGGTTGGTTTCCAACGTGCCTGGTGGGACGTTGCAGGTGTTACAAGGCAAGATGGGAACCCCCTCGGTTTCTATGTTGTAGGACAGAAACACGGTTAGTTCATTCTTCAATCTCCTAGCGAACGCACCACGCCCTGTTGTGCGTACCAATTCCTCCTACGATGAAGGTTGGATACAGACGTCGTCTCTCTTCTTCGCAGGATATCGACAACGCTGCGCTTCCTTCTCAAAGCACTTTCTTCCATTTCGATGGCACCAACTCCGACTTGGCGAGACAGCTCTACCTTCGTGAAAAAGCTGGGGACGCGGCTGAGAAGATAAATGACTTTGACATTCCAGACAAGGTTCAAGAGCGTCTGGATGACCTCGATCTCGACTGGGATGACCTCTCGGGTATCGCGCAACGAGCGTTGTTGTGGGACACGGGCTATGGAATCACGCTGACCAACAAGCCTGTCAAGATCTGGACGCTTGGAGGTCACTCCATGACAGACCTGGCCGTGCCACTAGTGCAGTTTCAGTCTGTCGGGTGTGAGGAGAGGAACTGCACACAGCCTGATAGTACTCTGAGTTTGAGCAACCTCTACTGCAACGGAGAGCAAATGCTCAATGCTGCACGGTGCGTCGCTGAGGATTTCGTGGACGACGCTGAAGTTCATCTGGCCATGTGGATGACCGGTGGAAATCCTAAGGTGGTCCCGAATCCGCTCTTCCGGAAACACAAATGGGTCGATGGTAGCAGCGGCACGGACAAACACTACACTGTCGCAGCAATTCACACGGTCAATATGGACGTTGAAGCAGCGTACGAGGAGTGCGCTACCGATGACCAAAATGGAGGATACGGGTCCCTGGTGCTGCCGTGTTACCATTCGGGAAAGATTACCGATGATGTACGGGAATCGTTTGAGGAAGTCGAGGGTACTCCCTGGGTCTCGCGGTGGCTCGTGGAGAATTATGCAGGTTCGGCACCACAAGGAACTGGGCCCTCACCTTCGAGTACTGGAGATGGTGAAGACGGGTTTAATTTGGTTTTGATTGTGCCGATCGTCGCTGGGATTCTCCTGCTTGTCGGTCTGATTGTCTTGGTTGTATTCCTCTTGCGGAGGCGAAACAATCGCGCGGACACGAACAATCAGCAGGAAGCTCAGCGCAGTCCTGGGAATCCGTACCAAGCGTACAACAATTCGGATCCTCCTGTCAACAACAATGCTCATTGGCAAGCAGCACACAAGGAAGTGCAGTCTCCAGTTGACAACAACGTGAAGCACAGTTCTACACAGGGTTCCATCACTAGTGACGTCAACACTCGCAGGTGCAGCGACACATCTGCTCGGATGAGGTCAACGTACCAAGGAGAATTCAGCTCGGAATCCAACTCCACCATGAAAACTCTCCTTAGCAGCGAGTACCTGGCCGACAAACGCATTCCCTTCGACAATCTCACCTTTGAGAAAGCACTTTCGAAGGGAGCCATGGGTGAGGTGTGGCTTGGCAAGAACCAAGGGCAGCAAGTTGCTATCAAGAGACTTCTGCAGAGCAACACCAACCGAGCCGAAGAAGTGGAGGAATTCGCAAAGGAGATTGAACTCAGTGCCAGCTTGGTCCACCCGAACATCGTGCTTTTCATCGGGGTCGCTTGGAACACCCTCAACAATTTGGTCATGGTGCTCGAGTTCTTCCCCAAGGGAGACTTGCTATCCTTCTTGGACAAGAATACCGATGACTTGTCCTGGGCCAAAGACAAAATCCATATTGCTGTTGGAATTGGGCGCGCTATGGAGTATCTTCACTCGCGTGCTCCGCCGATTATTCACCGAGATCTCAAGTCGAACAACGTCATGCTGACGAACGAGCTTGAGCCCAAACTGATCGATTTTGGTGTGAGTCGCGGAACTGCAGAAAACACAATGACCGCTGGCGTCGGCACACCCTACTGGACTGCTCCCGAAATCCTCGAAGGGAAGCGATACACTGAACAGGCAGACATCTACTCGTTCGGAGTGATTTTGTCGGAGCTTGACACCGGTAAAAGGCCGTACTTTGATGCGCTAAGGTCTGACGGTAAAAAGCCAAAGCCGTTCCAGATCATGGAGAGGGTTATGGCAGATGACCTTCGCCCGAGTTTGTCAGACGACTGCCCCCGCGAATTCGGCACATTAGCGCGGCCTGTTGCCAGCAAGACTCGATGCGACGTCCGACTGCGGCTCAAGTGGTCCGAATGCTAGAAGGGTAGACTTATCGTCGGCGGGTGCTTAGGCGTCCCGTAATGTGTTGAAGAAAGATGCAGTGCCTGCTTTCAATGATCGGGTTCTACATGTCCTTTCTCTCCCTACCATCTTCGACGGAGGGTTTTCTAACTATAATACCGGTACATGTAGCTGTAGAAAGGAGGTTGTGCGCTAAGAAACTATTTTAATAGTTTCTTAGAACACGCATTGCCTGTAACAGCCCGCCCTTTTCGGCGGTCCGTCGGAAATTTTTGCTAAATCCGGTTGGATCGACCAATAGCATTCAATTTAACCATTTGGTATCGTTGAAAAGGTCGCAGATTTGAAAAATCGCGGGAAATCCGCAGGAGGGATGTCATGAGGGATATTTTGGGATAACACTCTGAAATAGAATAATTTAGATGACATGATTAAAGTAAACCAGCCTCCCAAATAGACTACGGGAAAACCTGCTGCAAATCATTCAACTGTTGGCAATACGACCGACCAAGATCTTGGCATTTAGTTATCAGACGACTTATCTGCAGTGGAAGGAATGCTGTACTGCAAAAGAGCCGTCGTTAGCTGTAGAATATTCATGCGAAATTAGCGCTTCTTAACGGTTCTGGATGATAAGAATTTGGTCGACTTCGATAACTTCGGATCCTAAATGATTTGAGATTTGGCTAGATTTACACTGGATAACTGTATGGAAGGCGTGAAAAAGGCGGGTTGTTACAGGCAATGCGTGTTGTATTTTAAAAAATGCTACATGTATTAATAGTACCAAGTACTTTCCGTATCGTCAAGTCATTATTGGACGATAACGCTCCATATCGTCACGTCTCCGACCGTCAGTGCAACTCCGACCAGCATCCGACGCATCCCAAAATTTTATATCACACCATATTGTGGAGGTTTCGTAAAAATATATCCTCTCAAATGATTGGCTCCTTGATAGGTGGTATACGTAATTACACCTCGTAAATGAGTGGCGCACGTGCAATTTTGCTGCGCCATTTTGCCCTGTGAGCTCAGTGCTCGATTGACCACCCGGCGTGGTGAATTGAGGGGGTACCGAGCATCGGTCACCTTAGAGGGTTTGTCTCGGCCACGAAGAACTGTGAATCACCAGTAATTCCCCGTCGAGCATTCCAGACGAGTACCCCTGCGAGGTTGTTGTCTAACCCCACCGATGTAGCTCAATGGAAGAGCTCCCGAAAGGGAAGAAGGTGGTTCGATTCCGCCCATCGGTAAATTTTCTATGCTCGAATGACTGCTGCAGACCTGACATCAACGGAAGCACCGACTACAAGGACGTGGGAAAGAAGATCGTGTTGCGTTACGGAAGCAGCTTGAGTGTGCCTTGGTGCAGGGTCTACAACTCTATCGATGGCGAGACGCTGGCGATAGGCGTTGATGAGGTCGTTGAGGCTTCCCTCGCGATGCAGCTGCCGAAGCGCCTTGAGTACAGCGTTGGATCCCTTTGACGGTACGCCTCGCGCGCCAAGGTACTTATCCTTGTAGCTGGGCGATGACTCGTCGAGCGTGTATCCGTCTTCGATGAAGAGCTTCATGAAGGCCACAAGCTGCTTGGCATCTGATTTCTTGTGCTTGTCCGTGCTTAGCCATCCGCGCGGAACGGCAGTGTACCACGCGAACCAGGTGTCCATAAGTGGTATCGTCTTTGAGCGGCGTCGGCGCTTCACCGGTACGATTTCATCTTCATCTCTTGGTCGCTTGGCTTGATCTACATGTGCTGATGATTTCGCTTCAGTGTTGGTATTTGCAGCTTCTAGGGATTTGACTCGAGCCTCGAGGCTACGGTTGACCTCGATTAGCCTTTCAATCAGGGCAGTCTGATGTTCGAACGCAACTTTGGCCTTCACGTTTCCTTCCATCAGGTGGTGTTGGATTGAGCTTTTGACCTCGTGAGTTGCTGTGACCAAGCAAGCAGACTCGTCATCGTCAAACCAGAGGCTTCAACGCATCGCTGGATCGTCTTCATTCCAGGCGCCTGCGCGTTGGTCTTCATCAACGACGGGTAGTGGAGGAAGATAGTTGCTGTCAGCACATCTCTCACAGCAGCGCAGACATTGAAGACCTTGTTACCCAGCGCATGACTCGAATTGAAGAGCTTGCGGCTAACCTCTCTAATATCCTCTTGTGTAGTCGAGTCGAAGACTTCCAGTGACGGAAGAACACAGGCTTGCTTTGGCGCCATCCCGCTCAGCACCTTGGCTACTTGATGGTCTTCTTTCGGAGTATTGAAGACGTACGCGAAGGCTTTGTTGGTCGTGGTCAAGTTCCAGGCTCCGCGATCGAATATCCACTGCGCCGTCATCTCTGAGCTCTCGTTCGCATGCTGCGCGCCGCCACGTCGAAACGAATGAGAGGTCAGCGGCTCTTCGACTCCAGCTGGACCAACAACACGATCGAGCAAGCGGTTGACAAGAGCGTGGACTCCGACTGTCGGTGTCGTGTGGACGGTCGTGCTTCTCTTCGACGTCTGAGAAGAATCTAGGGCGCCGCTGTCTTCAAGTAGATCCAGTAATGGGATCGAGTCGGACAGCTCAACAGGGACGTCCTTCGACTGCACTGGCAAGTGATCGAGCAGCGCTGTGCACGGCGACTCCTGCATGATCAAGGCCAGAGCGAGCGCCAGCAGCGGGTAAGTCATGAAGTCTTCGTCGGGAAAGAGCGACAGTGTCTGCTCGTCTGACGTCTTCTCGCGGATGAAGCGGATGAAGAACACGCCACCAGCACCGATGGTGAGCTGCTGCTTCCGGACGAAGGTCAGGTCCGAAGCGCGCCCAAAGTGATACCACAATAGGCATAGCAATGCTGAATCTTGGTAGTCTGACGCACAGCAGGCCGTTGAATACAGATAACTTGTCATCTTCTTGAGATCATCCTTCGTGCATGCAACCGCTTTCTTGACAAACCCACCACTCTTGCGTTTGATGCAGTGCTGTTCAAGGGTACACCCAAGCCTAGCAGCTGGCGGGCCACAGCTCTACCTTGAACAGGGTACTCGTCGAGGAGCCAGCACTTCGCTTGGCGGAAATATTGAGCGACGGAGTGGCCCGACAAGTGCAGCCCCTTTGCTCCTGCATGGAATGCTAGGTACACACCGAACTTGTCCATCAGCGTCACTAGGATGCCACCCGCGCGGCTTGGGTCGACAACGATCAACGCCTTGACATGCTCCATGCTCGTGCCCTCGGCGGAGAGGAAGCGATTGAACGCCTTTATGGCCGTCGCGCGCGCGCTTGGTGTTGGCGGGCTTCAAATCGTTTAGGCTCATTACTCTTGGTCGGAGAGGCGGCAAATATGCGAGTGATACGTAGCGCACCTCTCGCTTGTAGCACGATACACATATCTGGGCGTCAGCTCCGACCAGATATGTCGGAATCGCTCAGCTTCCGACTGCAACGTAAAAGCGTATTTTTATTGGATAAAATAAAATCGTTGACGTGATTCGATTCGCCAAAAACCGAAGATATGGTTTTTATTGGCCAAAAACGAATTAAAGACCAATCTCATTGGCTAATATGTACCATACAAAGATGAAGTTTGGTCGGAGAGACATTGTTATTCATCCATAGCCGACTTTTTTGCCAGGTGTCTGAGACCTTGTACGTGTTGGTAAATTGCACAGAAGTGCACATACGCTAACGCGCACAGTACTTTATGACAGCTTGGTGAGAAAGAGGAATCCACGATTGCAATTGAGTTCATGCGTTTCAGCAAACCTTTTGTCTCTCTCGAGAAACTATTGGAATCCCATGGCATATTATAGTTTAAGGTGAGGTATATTGTGTTATTGTTCTCCATTGGAGAACGAACTCTAATATCCATTCCAGGTTGGTGATGTTTCCTACCTGGTTGCGTGGGCCCATTAGCTGTGCCATGCCCGTTTTCATCCCTCTCCGTTGTTCCGGATTCTTGCTCTTGTGAAACCCCTGGCATCCCATTGAGCTCAGGAATCTATAGTCCGCAATCTCACAAGAATCGGCCAACAAGATATTGATAAGCTTTCTGTTCACGAATGGAGACGATGACTGGTTCACAAATTGAACAATTGGTCGGCCAGGTGCGTTGGTTCTGAAACCATGCGATGTTGCGTTTGTTCTAATTGAGTGCTTGTTTTACCGTTCAACACTACATCTGCAACCCCCATTGCCTTCCCTCAACCCCCAACACTCGTCAGTTGAGTTTCTTCCTCGTCCTGAGCACAGCGTACCCGAATCCAAGAATATGGAGGTTGACATCAGACGTCGGCTTGCATCGTACGAGGATGCACAGTTACCCACGAACAACACGTTCTTCGACTTTTACGGCACGAATTCCGACTTGGCAAGGCAACTTTACCTACGAGCCCAAGCTGGTGCAGATGCCCCACAAATGACCAACTTTGCCATCCCCGAACTTCTCCAAGATCGACTCGATGAGCTCCATCTTGCGTGGAATAAACTGCCGGGCATCGCCCAACGCGCGCTGTTGTGGGACTCGGGCTTTGGCGTCACACTCGACAATACGCCTGTGCAGATTTGGACACTTGGAGGGCACTCCATGACGGATCTCGCCGTGCCATTAGTGCAGTTCCAAGCCGTCGGGTGTGTGGAGATGAACTGCACACAGCCGGACAACACCACGAGTCTAAGTAACCTCCTTTGCAATGGTGCCCAAATGCTCGATGCTGCCAGGTGTATCATGGAGGATTTCGAGGACACAAAAGACATACATGCCTCAATGTGGGCCACCGGTGGTGATCCGGAGGTTGTTCCGGTTCCACGAGTGAGAAAACACGACTGGGTCGACGACAGCAGCGGCAGCGTCATTCACTACACCGTTCTCGCTGTACACACGGTGGAAAATGACAACGAACCAGCTTATGGAGTGTGCCCTACTGATGCTGTGAATGGTGGCTACGGGTCTCTGGTACTATCATGCTACTCGACAGCAAAGACCCCTGACGCCATTTTGAACGAGAAACAGGACGTACAGGGCAGCCCTTGGGTCTCGCGATGGCTCGTAGACGATTATTCTTCAGTTGCTGGTACGGGATCGAGCAAGTCTAACTTGGTATTCATTGCTCCGATCGTTGCAGGTATCTGCGTCATTATCGCTATCATTGGGCTAGTTGTTTTCTTCAAGCGGAGACGCAACAGAGCTGACAATATGTCGATTGAGTCGCCCCAGGAACATCCGAGCAGCATGTATGAACCTTGCAAGGATACCGCTATTGGCGGAGACAAGAATGCTCCTTGGCGATCCACAGAGGAGACTATTGAAGACTCGGAGACCGCTACCCGCAGAGCTCGCGACGGAATGAAACGAAGTTCGCTCTACGAAGACGATTACAGCTCGGGTTCAAACGAAACGCTAAAAATCCTTCTCCGTAGCGAGTGCCTCATCGGAAAACGCATTCCATACGAGATTCTGAGCTTTGAACGAGCACTGTCCAAGGGGGCAAACGGAGAAGTGTGGGTAGGAGAGTTTGAAGGTAAACGGGTTGCTATCAAGAAGCTGTTGCAAACGAGAAACAATCGTGCTGAACAAGTGGAAGAATTCGCGAAGGAAATCGAGCTGAGTGCCCGCCTCGTTCACCCCAACATTGTGTCATTTTTTGGTGTCGCGTGGAACTCTCTCAACAATTTGGTGATGGTACTAGAATTCTTCCCAGTGGGAGACTTGCAGGAGTATTTGAGCAAGAATTCTGACCTACTTTCGTGGACGAGGGATAAAATGGAGATTGCGGTTGGAATCACGCGAGCGATTGAGTACTTGCATTCTAGAACGCCTCCACTCATTCACCGAGATCTCAAGTCAAAGAATATCCTACTAACGAAGCGATTGGAGCCCAAGCTGATTGACTTCGGTGTGAGTCGAGACCGAGAAGAATACTCGATGACTGCTGGTGTTGGCACGCCATACTGGACGGCGCCCGAAATCCTCGAGGGCAAACGCTATACGGAGCAAGCAGATATTTATTCATTTGGAGTTATCCTTACGGAGCTCGACACAGGCAAGATTCCTTACCACGATGCAGTGACACCAGACGGAAAGAAGCCGAAGCCGTTCCACATCTTGGCCGACGTGATGGCAGGAATGCTACGTCCGAACTTTTCCGACGAATGCCCTCGGGCTATTCGTCGCATCGGTGTAGCGTGTTGCCAGCAGGACCCCGAGCGACGCCCGACGGCAGCCCAAATCCTACTAATGCTGAAAGATTCTGAGTAGACTTGCTGAAGCTACATGTACATGTAGCTCAGTACGGGTAATTTGTAATACTACGTAGTACATATTATTTTGATTTCATCAACGCTCACTGTATCGGAAAGTGTTGGTTTGAAGTGTGCTGCCCTTCAATTCAAAAGACTCAATAGCTCAGTGGGTACACACGTGGACATCAACACGTTGTTGACAACAACAGTATTCATAGGTTTCGTTGTCCACAGGATCGCGATCTCGAATTTAGGGAGCCTGTATCCTCTATCTGCTCAAGACAACAACAACAAACGAGATGGTATGCCGGATAGCTCCATCGTCGATGGTAGGATGAGTGAGCTGGATGTTCGCTTCATACAGTACGAACGCCTGTGATTCGAGGCTTATCGATGGCCGTCCAGCTGTCAGTCAAGACACTACGCGTGTGGCGGGCGTACGCACCTCAGTTGGAGTCGTCGATCGACGCTTGCCTCTGTTCACAGTGGCACCAATGCATGGCAATGTGGCTGTCGCCCCTGTCGCCTCGACCATGGCAAGTGTCCGCTCAAACAGCAGATGAACTCAAATCGCAGCCATGAAAAATTGCGACTGCGAGTTCCCCAAAGCCCGATGGACAAGGCTCTCGTGGCGCGTTGTGTGAAGCCAGGTATGATACTTTTATAACGCTGTCAACTGCGCATTTGGTGATGACCACAAGAGCATACAGCAGCAAGTTGCTGACGCCCGAAAGGTGGAGACATGACTTGTGCAGTAACATACCGTAACAGCCTTTCCGACTTAGGTCACATGCATTAATAGTGCTTGTGATGTGATGGAGGGCTTGCAGTGCACAAACCAGTCCAACGATGCCTTCATCCAAGACTTGGACAGTCGAGAGTGTGTTGCAGCTCACCTGGGTTCGAATTCGGCGATAGCCTTCCGCGTAGAACCTCGTCAACCGGGCATCTTTCGCTGTGAAAAGACCCCGGAAAGGCGTCGAAATGGATCGGGCACTTGAGACTTTCGACCCAAGTCTGCGGACTTTATTAAAGACCAGGCGTGATGGTGGACACCTTAGTCCGATCCGAAGATGCCTCCGTATCTCGCGCTCGCACCTGCCACCGATGTCTCAAAGATAATCTATTCTATTCTCGACTGGTTTCCACCTCAGTGATATCTCACTCAACTACAGTTATCGATCGCTAAATAGTGGAGAAATGCCACCAACACCTTTCGACGACACCTGTGTGGAGTGAAAAGAGCGATCCTGCCAAGGTGTTGACCCTCGTTCCAGAAGTTTGGCAAATCGGGATGGAACGGAGACACTGTCTCTTGACTGTCGGGATCAATCGCGTCATGGCCCCAACTGACTTCGATGAAAGGTTTGTCTCTTCCAGTTGTAATCGAGTATTGGAGGCAGCGCCGAAGCCGAGTTTACACACATTGACTATGGTTTGAGGCCCTTCGATACTCGGTGGAAATGCATCACGATGGGCGGGTATCCGTTTTTGAACTGGTGATCACGCGGAGGCATTGAAACTGTAGCTGTTTGCATTGTGTGTTTGCGGTCCATTCCCCCAATTCCAGTGTGTGTGGGTGAACACGCTCATGCGAGTGCCCAATTACTCGATCAGTTCCCAATACTCTGCCAAGAAGTTTGAGTTATTGTTCGTCACGAACCAGCTCTTCGTTCAGTTGACGCCACGCTGGATCAGTTTTGCATTTGGACAGACGTAACATGGCGCGTCGACGTCGCCCCCGACTCGCGACTTTCGTCTTTATCAGTTTGGTGGAGACTTTGAGTAGCACAGGCGCTTCTGATGCCATGCAGGCATTGAGCTTCACGTCAGAGGCCCAGGAAGGCTCCGAACTACCGACGAACGACTCGTTCGTGTTTGACGGCTCCACTTCCGACATCGCGCGACAACTTTATTTACGCCACGCAGCAGGAGAATTCAGCGACCAGGTGGCGCCCAACACGGTTCCGTCCAGTGTCACGACGCGACTTTCAACGTTGAACGTATCGTACGATAACTTACCGGGTTTGCTGCAACGCGCACTGCTGTGGGATGCTGGGTACGTGATTTCGCCCGAGAACGACGCGGTGCAGATTTGGACGCTTGGAGGCAGGTCCATGGCCAACTTGGCAGTGTCCAAGGTCGAATTCGACACCACAGGGTGCACGACACTGGACTGCACTCAGCCGGACGACAGCACGTACAACGCTAACAACTTTTGCACGGGGACGCAGATGCTGACGGCGGCCAAGTGCTTGATGGACGATTTCGACTCGGACGCGAGCTCACACCTTGCAATGTGGTCGGACGGAGGCGACCCGGATTTGGTCCCGGAGATTCGGGGCATGATGCACGGCTGGAAGGACTCGACCACCAACAATTCGTACTTGGTCTATGCAGTGCATACGATGAACTCGGAAGCGGAGCCGGCGTACGGAACCTGCAACAAAGGCGGTTATGGGTCGCTCGTGGTCCCGTGCTACCCCATGTCGAACACTTCTGCAGATATCGTCGCCGTCATGGCTGAACCGGTCGCGACTCCGTGGGTCACGGCGTGGGTGAAGCAGTACCAACGTGCTTCTGACACGACTGTGAACAGCGAGTCGGACGACAACGGCGGCGGCTTCAATCTGTGGCTGTTGATCCCGATCATCCTCGCATCGCTCATGGCAACTGTAGTGATCATCTTTGCTGTCGTTAAAAAGCGCCGGCGGCTACAGACAGCGTACTGGCAGCGTGAGTCTCCAGCGAATAGCGACTGCACCTCTAGGAAGTCGAAACCCTCTGGGCCTCTTGCAGCTCCTCAATCACGAGCTCGCAATCAGAACCGGACAAGTCTCCGTCGAACAGAACAGGAAACCATCGGCGAGTTTAATCGCACGCTGCGTCTACCGGGGATGATGATGATGCCCCCGTCGAGGAGCCCTCGGCTGTGATTGAAGAAGTTCTGCCGCGTCCTCGTCGAAACACCGTACCAAGAAGCGCTCGTGGAGCGGTCACGAGTAGTTTTCCGGCAGTCCAGACCAATGCGCGTAAAACGCGGAGGCCAGCTTCCCAGAGTACTATCGCTGACGTACGGCGGACGACGAATTCGTCCATACGGGTTCAGTCGGCTACCCCAGCAGCACAAACTCCAGTATCTGCTCGGAGTTCTACTCCTGCAACACGAAGACAATCCGTACGTCGAGGTAGTAGTACTGGAGCACGAAAACGGGAGTACGAAGCAAATCCGAATCTCGGAGTGCGACATCGACAGCACGGAAGCAAACACCTGCATCCCAAGAGCATTTGCCTACACTACGGGAGTCGTCGTCGATGCCTCCCACCCGAGAGCCCATGGCATCCATCCGAGATTCAATTCAAGCTGACAGGGAGTCGATTCCTGCGATGCGAGAGACTTTCTGCCGCTACTCCGCGGCGGACAACGTTCAGTATACTCTGGTAAGTGACTCCAATTTGGCTGGAAAGCGTATCGCATGGGAGCGAATTGAGCTTGGTCGACTGCTTTCACGAGGAGCTTTTGGGGAGGTTTGGGCTTGTCGATACGCTGGCAAGAGGGTGGCTGTCAAGCGGTTGCTGCAGTCGAAAACGCCCACTTTCCACGAGACGGAGGAGTTCACGAACGAGATCCAGCTCACTGCAAGTCTGAACCACCCGAACATTGTGCGGTTCATCGGTGTTGCCTGGAGCAGTCTGGAGAATTTGGCGATGGTGGAGGAGTATCTCCCTCGAGGTGACCTGCAGAAATATTTAAAACGCAATGGCGACTTGATAACATGGGCGCGAGACAAGATCTACATGGCTGTCGGTATCGCGAGAGCGGTCGAATATTTGCACAGCCGTGAAGTTATTCATCGAGATATCAAGGCCAAAAACGTGCTGCTGACCAAGAGACTGACGCCAAAGCTGATTGACTTTGGGGCTAGTCGTCTTTGGGCGCCTAGCGATATGTCAGCTGGCGTTGGCACGCCGTTCTGGACGGCGCCAGAAGTACTCGAGAGCACGGAGTACTCGGAGAAAGCAGATATTTATTCATTTGGAGTGCTGCTGTCGGAGCTGGACACTTGTGAAGCCCCGTACCACAGCACTTTGGGAACGACCGGGGAGAAGATGAAACCTTTCCACATCCTCAAACTGGTCATGGACGGCTCATTGAGACCAGGTCTCACGGCGGGATGTCCCCAGCGAATCCGAAAAGCAGCAGAGGCATGTTTCCAGCGAGACCCGGAGCTGCGGCCGTCGGCTTTGGAGCTCGTCAAAATGCTGGAAGGCTGAAGTGCACTACACAACACAACACTTACTTAAGACGATCAATAAACTAAAGTTACAACGTCCATAGGTCTTCAGTTGCTGGGCGTGCTAGTTCCACCAAGCATGTGTACAATTGATGGTTATACTCGAATACATAAAGGATTGAATTCACAACGCACTTACTCTCCTTGTAGCATCGTTACCAGCATAGCAGCAGTTGGTCGCCGTGCTGGGTCTTGCTGGCAGCACGCGACACCAATGCGACGGATTCGAGGTGGGCAATCTCCAGAGAAGCTTGGTCGCAAAGTCCCCGCCATAACTTCCTTTAGGATGTGGAACGGTTTGGCCTTCTTGCCATTACTTGAAATGCAGTCGTAGAACGGGATCTTGCACGTGTCCAGCTCCGACAGAACGACGCCGAAAGAGTAGATGTCGGCTTGTTCCGAGTACCGTTTACCTTCTAGAATTTCTGGCGCCGTCCAAAACGGAGTGCCCACTCCTGCCGTCATGGTGTTGTCTAAGCGCCCACGACTCACACCAAAGTCGATCACCTTCGCCGCTAACTTTCGAGTTAGCAAAATGTTCTTGGACTTGAGATCGCGGTGGATAATCGGAGGCGAGCGACCGTGAAGATACTGGAGCGCGCTAGCCACACCGACCGCCATGTGGATTTTATCCTTCGCCCACGATAGCAGATCCGAGTTCCTCTTCAGATATCGCTGCAGATCTCCAAGCGGGAAGTTTTCAATCACCATGGACAAGTGGTTGAGACTGCTCCAGGCTACGCCGATGAACGCACCGATGTTGGGATGGTCCAAACTCGCGTTCAACTCGATTTCCTGAGCAAATTCATGAACGTCTTCCGCCTTGGCTTCCTTGGCTTGCAACAATCTCTTGACTGCAACCTGCTGTCCCGCGTACTCACAGACCCAGACCTCACCCGAAGCCCCTTTCGATAAAGCCTTTTCAAAAGTTAAGTTCTCAATAGGAATCCGTTTTCCAACAAGATGCTCGCTGGTCAAAAGAATCTTCAAGGTTGTGTTGGATCCACCAGATATGTAGTCACCTCCGTATCCTGTTGGGAATTGAATGGTGCGGTCGGCTCCAGCGTACGTGGAAGTTGTCAGGTCTTCACTCACAGCCATCGTAGGGCGAGCGTTGGTGTCTCGTTGGTCAAAGCTCTTGTCACCTGGAGTTGGTGCGAGGTAGGGTGTCTGACCAACATCAGCAGTGCTCTCCTCAAACTCCTTTCGTGCTTGTTGCTGCCTCTTTCTCCTGCAGTAGAAGCTCAAAGCGATCAACGCAATGACCACCAACGCCCCCAGGACGATCGGAATCAACAACAACTTGTTGAACCCACTGGGGTCTTCCACCGCTGCGTCCGGGTAGTCCGTCACCAGCCAGTTGGAGACCCATTTACTGCCTACGACCGTTTTGTTCTCCAAGTCGGACGTAAAGTTGGCTGTCGTTTGACAAGGGAGGACGACCGAGCCGTACCCTGCACTGGCACTACGTAGGGTAGGACACATTTCGTATCCCGGTTCGTCTTCATCGGAGCTGAGGGTGTGTACTGCCATGACAACGTAATGCTCTACATCGATCCAGTCGTGTTTGGCCACTCGGGGCTTTGGGACCATGGAAGTGCTGCCCCAATAGCCCACATGGCTGCATTGTATGAGATATCGTCCTGAAACTCCTGCACAAGGCATTTGGCTGCTCTGTTCATCTGCGCCCCATTACAGTGATAGCTGATGTGGATCTGAGTCCCGTCGGGTTCCGTGCAGTTTTGAAGTCGCACCCAGCTGCTTCGTACTCGTCCGCTGTGAGTGCCAAGGTGGACATGGAGTGGTCCCCCAAGGTCCAGATTTGAATGGCGTCTCCATCAGCGTTGACAGCGAAGCCGGAGTCCCAGAGCAGTGCACGTTGAGCGATGCCTGGCAGTTTGTCCCAGTCCAGTCGAAGCGTGTCGAGTCGCGTCTGGAGACCCGTTGGGATGGAGTTGAGTATCAGTTGTTCCACTTGGTCCTTGGCTTTGGCTCGGTAGTACAATTGACGCGCCAGGTCGGAACTTGAGCCGTCGAAGGCCATCGAGTCGCTTGAACTCGACATGATGCTGGACGTTCGCAGTCCGTTGCGAGTTGAGGAATGGATACGAGACCGGTGGACGCACAGCAGAGACCGTTCGATCAGGTCGCTGATACTGAACCCTTGGGTATTAATAAGCCCTGCACTGACAGTGCACAGGGGTCTCATTTGGTCGAGGATGTATTATTACAGTATAATACATGTCGCATACCAGGTCACCAAGAGTAACGCCCTTACCGACTGGATGGGCACAATAGCCTTCAAATCCGTACGCTTTATGTAATCCTTTATGCCTGTCCGGATAAATTGGAAAACATAGTTAGGAGCACTGGATTATAGTATACCTTAGTCGGGCAAATTAGTCTCCTGGAAAAATAGGTTCAAGTTTTTTACAATGCGGCGAGTTCCCTTGTTGTACCACGTCGAGTTTCTCGTCTCAGTTCCCTTTGGTCGAAATGTGTGGCGAGCATCAAGCAATCGAGCGTCTTCTAACACTACAGCCGAGAGATTTCAGCTCCAATGCCACTCTGCCGTCGACGACGCTGAGGTCTTGAAGATTCCAACACGAAAGCGATTTCGACATTCGTGAAAAGGATTCCTCATGCGGACTCGAATGCTCTTCGGTCTCGCTCTACGACGACTGGACTCGAATGCGTCAGACTATGGACGTCCACAGTTGAATTTTATGTGGTGATCCCTTTGGTGATCGGAGGGTTCATCGTGACTGCCATGTTCTGGATCGGACTCTGCTATCGTCGGAACCGACAGAAACCACGCACTTTGGTGGTGGAGTCTCCCTCCAGTGTACCAGACCCCTCGAGATTGGGGCCATACGAATTGTACGACGACCAATCGCAGCCGTCTGAAGGCTGGCACACTCTGTCGATTGACACCAACCCGTTTGATATTTCGAGTACCACCGAGAAACTACGAAGTGAGCTCAGTTCTGCCGAGATTGTTAGAGTGTCCACAGCTCGTGGGAAGCGCGTTCCTGCTCATAGTCTTCACTTCAAGGCGACGTTGTCCAGTGGAGCATCGGGGAAGTGTGGCTCGCTATGTTTGGGAACGAGCAAGTTGCAGTCAAGCAGCTTCTTCGAACGAACGTCCACACGCTGAAGGACGTGAACGAGTTCGTGGACGAGATCGTGTTGACTGCGAGTTTGAGCCACCCCACGTTGTATCTTGCATTGGGGTGGCGTGGAGCAGCCTCGACAACGTGGGGATGGTGATGGAGTACTGTCCGATGGGTGACTTGAGGAGGTTCTTAGCTGAGAGCGGACGTTTGTTGTTGTGGTCCCGAGACAAAATCCGCATGGCTGGGGTATCACGCACGCACTTCGGTACATTCACAGTCGAGAGCCGCTGATAATTCATCGCGACCTCAAGTCCAAGAACATTTTGCTCACGGAGACGCTCGAGACAGATCATCGACTTTGGCGTGAGTCGCTCACGGAAGGACGGCTTTATGACGGCGGGCGTGGGCACCCCATACTGGATCGCACCCGAGATTTTGGAAGGTAAGCTATACACCGAACAAGCCGATATTTACTCCTTCGGCGTGGTGCTTTCAGAGCTGGATACGTGCAAGATGCCCTTCTCCGATGTTGTTACGGACGAAGGCAAAAAGCCAAAGCCTTTTCAGATTTTGCACTGGGTAGTTTGTGCCCTTCATTCTCGGAAGAATGCCCGCGGTGGATTCGCTCCGTGGGCTTGCAGTGCTTGCAGCACGACCCAGACCTGCGGCCAACGGCAGCCGAGCTTACCCAGATGCTCTGGTCGGATGCACGTCAGCGGATTTATACTCTCTAGCAGGGCTCGGAAAAATAATTATAATATAATAACAATAGTATTATATTGACGGAATTACTTATTATTGGCAAACCAAGGTTTCCGTAAAATATGAAATTGACCCCGTAATAAGGATATTGCCTTTTTACTACAAAAGCTGTTGTCCTCCAACCAAAATCGTTCTTGTGTACACTACCATCTCTTCCCATTGTCATGCCAACTGACTCATTTCCATATTTAATGATTCCAATATCCAGCTCGCGCAGATTTCACCTTTGTAATGAGTTAGTACTACGTAGTTTGACCATTCTCATTTGGAACCAACGCTATTAGGGGGTTTCAAAGTAGCAAATTATTTGAAAAATTTCTTGCTAATAATCAGTCTGATCGTTTACAGGTTCTATCCTAACCTTGAAACGTGCTAAAGATTAGCCGGATCCTTTAACGCAAGCCAGTGAAAAGGCTGAGAACTCTGCCCAACACAGCGCAGCAAGTAGCCCGAGGACCCCGCGCAGATCGAGGAGTGGCCCGCTCCGGCCAGCAGGTTGCCCGAGGACCCCGCGCAGATCAAGGAGTGGCCCGCTCCGGCCAGCAAGTTGCCCAAGGACCCCGCACAGATCAAGGAGTGGCCCGCTCCGGCCAGCAAGTTGCCCAAGGACCCCGCACAGATCAAGGAGTGGCCCGCTCCGGTCAGCACGTCGCCCGAGGACCCTGCGCAGATCAGCAAGCCACCCAAGGACACGGAGATCGAGGAGTGGCCCGAGGAGTCGCCCGCTGTCTAGTGCTCTGAAACAACCATGCCGTCAAGTGAGCGAAAAAATGTTGACCTGGCTGAATCAACAGATATTTCTTCTTGGTGTTTACTTGGCGTATGTTGAATGGAGAACGAACGAAGAGCGATGGATAGTGGAGCACGCGGATGGCTTTATGGCCTGGATCGCGTTTCTATCCAGCACAAGAACTCTTTCGCCTCCTACTGCTATCGAAAAAGCACTAGCTATGCGGAGCTCATTTTCAGGCTTCCGGAGAAGGAGTTCCGACAAGCGCTTCGTGTTGAGAAAGCCGTGTTTGCAGCACTGGTAGCCTTGATCTGTACTGATGAGATATTCGACAGCGAGAGCTCAAACTGAGTACACATTCAGTTGGCAGTAACACTGGAGCGCTTGGGGACATACGGAAATGGAGGATCGGTTGGGAAGCTTGCGAGAGGATATGGAATTGGGGGAGGCACTGTTACCCTGTATGCAAAGCGTGTTGTGAAGGCTTTGATGCGCACATACGGAAACTACGTCGTATGGCCCAAAAGCCAATCTCGCCAAGCTACATCTGCATTTTATGAAGCCCGCTTTGGCATGGAGGGGCGGTGGGGTTCGTAGACGGAACTCACTTCATCTTTAGCCAGAAGCCTGCTATAGATGGCGAGGCCTACTTCAACCGTAAGAAGCGATACTCACTCAACGCAATGATAGCGTGTGACGGCGACAAGCGCATCATCTACGCGCTGATAGGGTGGACTGGGTCGTGCGCAGACTGCACGGTGTTCTCGCACTCTCGTGTAGCTACCCGCCCGGATCTATTTTTCTCTCGGGGTCAATACTTGGTGGGGGACTCGGGCTATCAAATATCGCGGCGGATGCTTGTTCCATACAGGAAGCCCGACGCACTCCGTCCTGAAAATGCTACTTTCAACACTGTATTGGCGTCCGCTCGCGTGGTGAACGAGAACTGCATTGGTCTTCTCAAGAATCGCTGGGCGTTTCTTAAGGGTATGAGCACGCAAATCAAGGAAAAGAATGACTTCAAGTGGATAAATGAGCAGTGTATGACCTGTGCTATGCTGCACAACTTCGCCATTGTGTACAATGACACCGAACCGTTTGAAAGTGAGAAGGATGAAGAGGAAGATGATGAAGAAGAAGAAACTGTGGGACCTGGAACGCTAGAGGGTAATGAGATGAGAGCGCGAACGAAAGTGGCGATGCTGAGAGGCATTTGAATCGGTACATTGAAGTGATTAATCTAACGGGATAACACGGTCAACTACACGCAGCGCATCTTCCTCACTACGGCCGCAATCGAGCAGCTGCATATACATCTCTCTGCGGGCTGCCAGCTGTGCTTCTTAAAGCGGAAGTTGCGCTGGTCCTGACGCTCCAGCCTCTCCTTGTCGTGTTGCTCCTGTGAAGCAATGCGAGTTGCCCTTGCCTCCAGTAGCTCTTCGTGGCGCCATCGGGACTCTGCCTTCAAGCGCTTCTCGCTAAAATCACGAAACGTGGAAGCAAAGTCACGTTTTTCGCTTGTTTTGCCTTGTCGATGCCCTTTTCTCTAGCAGTCAATCCTGGATTCGTCGTTTCAACTGTTGAAGTCGCCGGAGTGTTAGATGCGGCACGTTCTGGCTGGGGTCGGGGTGGCATGCTTGCATCCATCAAAGGAACAGATGCATCCGGACTATGATTGCTCGTGGTGCCAATGGCTGCTGTAGCATTCGGTGTTCCGCTGGCGCTGTCGCAATCGTGGTCGTCAGTCCCTGCATCATTGTTGAACATGCTCGTGTACGAACTCCGCGCGATGCTTGTCGGTGTTCCAGGCGAACTGGAAACGGTGGGGTCGGGGTTGAAGCTTAACCTTGGATTCATACTGTGTTCAAAACAGTCTGGCGCCACGCCGACAGTTAGCGATGGGTCTAACGCAGATGATGTCGCCTGCGTGGCCATGATGAAGCTGTCCATCACAGAATGCGGTCGGATATTCTGGCGTTCCCCGAAAAGAGCATCTAAGCGATAGTAGAACGGACATACTTCTTCCACAGCGTCCTCCAGCGTCTTGCCTTCTCGAACCTGGCGCTGAGTAAGCCCAAAACCAGTCTGGGAATCGACATGAGTTTGGTCTTCTTGTAAACCTTTAAAAGGAATTCCAGCGGCTCTGACAAGTAGCCGCGTCCCATTTGGTTGTATACTTTGCAGGCACTTCTTCTCCGTCCTCAGTAAAGACTTGGATGCAGGAATTGTAGACAAAGTCGCTCATATCACCGAATCCTGAAATCTTTGTCTGAGCGCCGCCAAATTTCCTCGCTCGCTCCTCACTCACTTTTCCTACTATCACGTCGAACTTTCCAGGGCTCTCTGCCCACTCGACCATATACTGTTTTTGCAGTATCGTAGTATGACTCTTCTGGGGCGTTGCTACCATCTTGAAAGGTGTCCAAACAATAAATAAATAGAAGTGAAGGAATTTTGTGAAGTGCTGCGATCCACACACGAAAGCAGTGAGGCAGTCTCAACCAATCGCTCAAAAATCAGTTCTTCAAAAATTAGGCAAACGATACGCCTCCGGAGGCCCATCTTTGGTCTGATCTCTCCCGAATCTATTGCGAAAAAATCTAATAATTTGCTACTTTGAAACCCCTAATAGGGATTCAAAGGCCAAAACGACCAAAAATTGAAACAATAACTGCAATATGTATTATTGCCGTCGCCAGTATTGCAGTTACGTATTATTTTTCTGAGAAACGAGTACAATTTTTTATTTTATTTTCCGAGCCCTGCTCTCTAGTTGCTCGATGATATCCTAGCATGCGAATACAGTTCTGATGTACAATGTGGAAACCTTCGCAGTGACGATCGATGTATCTGCTAGGTAGGGGAGCCGCAACGAGAGTCCTAGTTTTGTGTGTACTCCATTGTGAGTCTCGAACGTAGAGGACAATGCGAAGTTGGTGTCGTAGGCGAAAGACCAAATCTCGTTGTCGCCCAAGCACTGGAATACTCGCGCGTCCTCTGATCCACAGCGAACTCAATTCGAAAAACAGTTTGCTGGCAGCAAAGTTGGAGCCAGTGTTGATCGATGTTGGGGTCTTACAATGGCGGTTGGGGTGGGAACTGTATCCAGACTTATTAAAATGCAGGCAATACACAAGGAAGCGGATATTTATTCGTCCAGGGGTGATAAGCTGCTCCAGGTTTTAATTGTGGCGAGTTCCCGGGTGCTCCGCAATTTTTGGAGGCTGTTCAGACTACTTCGTTTTATATCCGGTCAGCGGCTCGCAAGCAGAGATGCCTGCTCCGTGAATAATTCTGAGCGTTTTTGAACGGAAGACACCGCTCACTCCTGGCTATCCGTTGTAGTTCAGAGACCACATGGACACTTGTGTGCCTTATCGCACGTCGACCATCGGGAGATTGTGTGGGCATTTTCAGATGACGTTACTATCCTAGCGTCCACACCAGATGCCTCGGACACCTGTGCATGCTTCCGCTTCACGACGGCGAAGTTCACGGTAGACCCTGTACGGGTCCAGACGGCAAATACAGACGATCGTGTCGTAGCTTCCCGCATGTTCATCACTCCGAGACTTGCTGGCTGACTCGCATACTATGCGCGTCGACCTTCTCACAGTGGTCTGGGCAATCGCCTCAAGCGTGGTCGATGCACAAACAATAACATTTCGAAGCCTCGTCGAAACTTCGTCGTCGTCTCTCGCTTCGGACGATTCGTTCGTATTCGACGGCACTAACTCCGACATTGCACAGCAACTTTTCCTTCGTCACCATGCAGGTTATACCGAAGATGCAGTCACCCTGAATTCGATCCCAACCGCGGTGATCGACAGATTCAAGTCGCTCAAAATTGAGTTTGGGGATTTACCCGGACTCATCCAGCGTGCGGTACTCTGGGATTCAGGTTTCGCTGTTTCTCCAGGAAATGACGCCGTTCAGATCTGGACGATGAAGAATTATAGTATGGCAAACATCGCTGTACCTCCGGACGATATTACCCAAGTTAACTGCACAATGTTAGAGTGTTCGCAGCCGAACGATGTTCCAGCTTACTTGAGTCAATTTTGTTCAGGAAGCCAAGTCCTCAATGTGTCGCGCTGTGTCGCTGACACATTTGTAGACTCTGGGGCGACCGACTTCTTGGGGTGATGTGGTCAACCGGTGGTGACACTGACATGACTCCACACATTCGACTTCGAGATCACTCGTGGACAGAACCGACCACGGGCATTTCTTACAATGTGTTCGCTGTTCATACAGGCTCGAGTACCGATGATCCGACGTGGAACCAGTGTCCTGCTAATGGTGGCTATTCGTCGCTGATAGTCCCTTGCCACAGGAGAGACGAGTTCACCGATGAAGAGATGGCTGCTATGACGACTCAGACCGGGAGCGCCTGGGTGACAACGTGGTTGGAAGATGAATTTTCAGCCGAAAGCTCTGGTTTCAACAAACTGTTCCTGATTCCGATCATCTTGGGGTCCTTCGTCGTTATTGCAGTGGTTGGTGTTGGCTGGGGTTCTACTGGAAACGGAGGTCAACAATGAAAGCGGAACGGTCCTCGTCTTGTGACTTCGATGAGGTTTCTGCTCATTATGTCGGTGAAAATGCACGTGAGCTGGCAAATCAACCTTCAAGCTGCACCCCCAGCATCTCTGATTACGAAAGTGCTGGCTCAAACCAAACGTTCAAGATTCTTCTGCATAGCCAGCACCTTCACGGAAATCGACTTCCGTATGACAGGCTGACGTTCAAGGCCGAAATTTCAAAAGGAGGTTCGGGAGAAGTCTGGATCTGTGAGTACGGCGGCGGCCAAGTTGCTGTCAAGAAGCTACTGCACACCAAAGAGCAAAAGGCGGAAGATGTACAAGCTTTTGCTCAAGAGATTGAGCTGACCGCTGGTCTCGTTCACCCAAACATCGTGAGATTCATCGGAGTGGCGTGGAACAGCCTCAACAACTTGGTAATGGTGCTGGAGTACATTCCGATGGGGACCTTCAAGAATTATTTGAATAAGAACACGGATCTGTTGTCGTGGGTGAGAGATAAGATCCACATAGCTACTGGGGTAGCTGAGGCGCTGGAGTATCTGCACACTCGAACGCCAGCGATTATCCATCGCGACCTGAAGTCCAACAACATTTTATTGTCGAGGAACCTTGAGCCTAAACTGATTGACTTTGGAGTAAGTCGCGGACTGATCGACCTCACGATGACGGCTGGAGTGGGGACGCCGTACTGGGTAGCTCCTGAAATCTTGGAAGGAAATCGATACACAGAGAAGGCCGACATTTATTCGTTCGGTGTCGTGTTATCGGAGTTGGATACGGGGAAGATCCCCTACTTTGACGCTGTGACCGAAGACGGCACTAGGATGAAGCCGTTCCAAATCTTGAACGACGTCATGTCTGGTATGTTGCGTCCGAGTTTCTCGGACGAATGTCCACCAAGAATTCAACGAATTAGCGCAGCGTGCTTGTCACTGGATCCAGCAAACCGACCAACCGCGCAGGAGCTGGCTGATGAACTTGGAGGCAGGAAAGTCTGAACAGCAGCATTTGAATTGAGAGTTCGTACAAATAGGCTACTGATACGTCATTTATTGATCATGTGGACTCAAGAACCAAACCTCGTAATCGAGGTTTCTAGATATCATCTTCCTCTGCAAATGTCGGTGGTGGTCTCACATTGACGGCGCACACTTCCATCATCGTGATCCAAAAGGTCGCCATTTCAAGATCTGCAGTCAAGATGACCAACATCCTGGAACAAAGCGGGACGATCACCTTTGAAAGTCTCAATGAAACGTCCTCTTCCTCCTCGTCGTTCGTCTTCAATGGGACGAATTCCGACATCGCCCGGCAGCTCTACATCCGCTACAAAACTGGCGACACTGGCGATCGAGTGAAGCTCAAGACGGTTCCTCCAGCCGTCACCAATCGACTTGACCCTCTCAACATTGACTTCTCCACTCTCCCCGGACTCGTCCAGCGTGCAGTGTTATGGGACACGGGATTCGTCCTCGCACCTGGTAACATCCCCGTGCAGGTTTACCCCAAGAAGAATCGCACCATGGCCACCATCAACGTGCAAATGTACGAAGTCTCCAACGTGCAGTGCACCACTACCAACTGCTCGCAGCCTAACGGAGAAAAGACGTACTACAGCCACATCTGTACAGGTTATCAGATGCTCAATACTTCTCACTGTGTCATCGATGTCTTCAAAGACACTGGGTCCGCGAAGTACTTGGGCAATATGTGGGCGGCAGGAGGTGACCCCGATCTTGTCCCGGAGATTGAGCTGAGAGATCACACGTGGTCTGAGGACATCCCGCAGTTTGGCGGTAAGACCTTTTTCGGTCTACGTGGTGCACACGGTAGCTAGTCTCGATGAAGCAGCTTATGGTGCATGTCTTACTGGGCGATATGGGTCACCGCTGAGTGTTCCTTGCCACAGAAGCGACCAGTTCTCGAACGAGTTCATGGCTGCGAACACGACGGTGCCGAAAGGAACCACTTGGATCACGACGTGGCTGGAGGAAGAATTCGCCGAGGATTCCGGAGCCAACATGATCGTGTTGATTCTGATCATTCTAGGAGTTTTTGTGGTGATTGGTGGTGTTGCTTGGCTTTACTGGAGACGACGAACCACGCGTCAGGAAAAACTACTCCCATCAACCAGCAGTAGTCTCAGTGGAAGTCGCCTGGGAGGCACCGCGCATGGATCAGCGCTAACACCTATAGACGTGAGCTCGCTGGTACTTCACAGCGCCAGCATCTCAAGCCCCGATTACGAGAGTGCGGGCTCAAGCAAGGTACTCCAGATACTTCTCGACAGCGAACATCTGCACGGAAAACGCATTCCGTACGACAACTTGGTGTTCGAGACCCACCTTTCAAAGGGTGCGTCAGGAGAAGTTTGGATCTGTGAGTACAATGGGAAACAAGTCGCTGCCAAGCGACTGCTTTCCTCGAAGAAGCAAAAAGCAGAAACCGTGCACGCTTTCGCGGAGGAAATTGAGCTCTCAGCCACTCTTATTCATCCGCACATTGTCGAATTCGTTGGCGTAGCTTGGAACACCCTCAACAACTTGGCCATGGTGCTCGAGTATTTGCCAGTGGGGAATCTTCAGAACTATCTCGAGAAGAATGCGGATCAACTATCATGGGCGAGAGACAAAATCCACATTGCCATCGGAATCGCCAAAGCGTTGAAGTACTTGCACGCTCGCACGCCTGCTCTAATCCATCGAGACGTCAAGTCGACCAACATCCTGCTAACGGACACGCTTGAGCCGAAGATCATCGATTTTGGAGTAAGTCGCGGACGAGTTGAGCAGACCATGACCGGAGGGGTAGGGACGCCATACTGGACAGCCCCGAAATCTTGGAAGGCGACCACTACACGGAGCAGGCCGACATTTACTCGTTCGGCGTCGTATTATCGGAGCTGGATACCTGCAAAGTTCCTTTCCACGATGCAGTGACCGAAGACGGAACCAAGCTAAAGCCCTTCCGGATCTTGAACGAGGTCATGTCTGGCACGTTGCATCCGAGTTTCACCGGCGATTGTCCGGCGAGAATTCAGCGAATTAGCACTGCGTGCTTATCGATGGACCCATCGAGTCGCCCGACAGCACAGGAACTAGTGGATGAACTTGAAGGCAAATAACGAAGAGGATGATTAATCATGTGCGAGGTCGGAGTCTTTAACGGCCTTATTCCAGCGTTTCGGGACAGGCGTTCAACAACGTGAATTGTGCTTTCGTTAGATGGTATCATGGAGTTGATTTCACTTGCAGTCGCTGCACCTCAGCTGGTCATTGTCTGAACGGCATTCCTCTCTCAACCTCGGTAGGTCCATTCTTGGAGATCCGTTACCACGCTTTCATCCTTCGTGCTCCTTATTCCTGGAAGCGAGCTTTTGTGGTCTATTTTGCAATCGTGTCTGGCATGGCACAATCGCAACCGATGACCTTCCCAATCCTCGAGACGACTTCGTCCACTTCACTGCCGTCAGACGACTCGTTCGTCTTCGACGGCACCAATTCCGATATATCGCGGCAGCTCTTCATCCGCCACAGAGTTGGTGACACCGACGACCAAGTCAAGTTGAACTCGATACCAAGTGCGTTGGCCCACCGACTCGACCCATTCAATATCGCCTTCAATGAATTACCGGGGTTGGTCCAGCGAGCTGTGCTCTGGGATACAGGCTTCGCCATCTCACTTGGGAACAATGCAGTGCAGATCTGGACGATGAACGACTACACTATGGCAGAAATCGCCGTACCGAAAGATGATGTCCAGGAAGCAAATTGCACTTTGAAGAACTGCTCGCAGCCGACCGATGAAACAGCTTACTACACGCTCATTTGTTCTGGTGACCAAATGTTGAGCGTGTCTCGCTGCGTGGTAGATACATTTGAAGATACGGGTGCACTTTACTTCATGGGCGTAATGTGGTCCAGGGGTGGAGACCCCAACATGGCTCCGTTGATTCGGCTGAGAGATCACACGTGGACAGATCCTGTCTCGAACGACACGTTCACTGTCTACGCTATTCATACAGTTTCTGGGGCAGAGGATGTAGCATGGAACGAGTGTCCTGCCAACGATGGGTACGGGTCGTTGGCAATACCTTGCCACAGGCGGAGTGAATATACCGACAACGAGATAGCTGCGATGACGACTCCTGCAGGAAGTGCCTGGGTGACGACGTGGCTGGAGGAGGAGTTTGCTGTAGATACCGGTGTCGACACACTGATGATGATCATTGTCATCGCTGGTGCTGTTGTGCTGATTGGGGTGATCGGATTAACTTGGTACTGCTGGCAGCATCGATCAAGGGAAAGGAGGAGTATGCATCACCTACTGCTTGTGCTCTTGGGGTCGCTTCTCCCGAATATCTTGGTGGAAGAACACCCGAACTAGCCCTGGGACGTCGATGCACAACTGCATCTACCCGACCCACCGCTCAATCTTCGATTTTGAGTAACTCGGGGACTTCGAAAGTGCAGGTTCGAACAACACCCTCATGATCCTCCTCGGTAGTCATCACCTCAACGGAAAACGCATTCCGTACGAGAGCCTTACGTTTCAAAAATCTCTATCAAAGGGGGCATCCGGAGAAGTTTGGTTGTGCATGTACAACGAACAACAAGTCGCAGTGAAGAGGTTATTGCAGTCAAACCAGAAGGCGGAGAATGTCCAAGGTTTCGCTGAAGAGATTGAGCTCAGTGCGAGTCTCGTCCATTATAACATCGTCGAATTCATCGGCGTGGCGTGGAATAGTCTCAACAATCTAGCAATGGTGATCGAGTTCTTTCCCATGGGGACCCTGCAGACGTATTTGCAAAAGAACATCGACTTGCTATCATGGGCGCGAGATAAGATCCACATGGCCATTGCAATCGCCCAAGCACTGCAATATCTACACGCTCGTGTACCTGCGATCATCCATCGAGATCTCAAGTCGAACAATATCTTGCTCACGGATAAATTGGAGCCCAAGCTCATCGACTTTGGCGTAAGTCGTGGACTTGTGGATCTCACCATGACGGCTGGAGTGGGAACACCGTACTGGACGGCACCCGAGATTCTGGAAGGCAAACGGTATACGGTGCAGGCCGACATTTACTCATTCGGTGTGGTGCTGTCGGAACTGGACACGGGTAGGATTCCGTACTACGACGCAGTCACGGAAGGTGGAGGCAAAGCGATGCCGTTCCAGATCCTCCAGGACGTAATGGCTGGCACGTTGCGACCACGTTTCTTTCGGGACTGCCCTCCACGAATACAACGAGTAGGTCTTGCGTGTTTAGCTTTCGATCCTTCGAGTCGGCCAACTGCTTGCCAACTTGTCGAGGAGCTGGATGGCAACAACGCAGAGCTGGAGTACTCGTTCTAGAATCTGTAGCAGAGAGCCCATGTAGCGTAAGTATTGATAAATGATTCGCTGGTCTCGTGTGTTCCAGCATCTGCAGACGCTGCATACGAACTTACCTCGCAGTTATTCCGTACTTTTGTTCCGTCCTTGGCATTCCTATCTTCGACGGGCCACTATGGAATGCACATGTCCGAAGCTCATGGATTCGCCACCACAGCCGAGATCCTCGAAAGAGAGCGCTCTTGAACATTGCAACGCCTCGACAAAGTGTTGATGGTCATCCACCGTATGTCCATTTGACGTCCTCATCCTGTGACTTGACTTCTGACTCGATGCAAATCGCAGCTACCAGCCGATTCCAAGTCGGCCATGACGCCTTTGCTCATCATTCTAAGAATCGCCAACCGAGTCGCAATGACTGCGCTCGCAGTATTTCTTGCAATCCTCTTGAGTATGGCTCAGGGCCACACCATAAGTCTGCGCAGTCTCGAGTCGACCTCATCAAACAGTTCGTTCGTCTTTGATGGAACCAACTCCGACATTGCACAGCAGCTCTACATCCGACACAAAGCTGGCGATTCGGAGGATGCAGTCGCTCTCAATGCAGTCCCAACTGCGGTGACCAAGCGTCTCAACCCTTTCAACATCGCTTTCAACGAGTTACCCGGACTGGTTCAGCGTGCGGTGCTCTGGGACTCAGGGTTCGCCATCTCGCCTTCCAACGACCCCGTGCAAATCTGGACCATGGACGACTACACCATGGCCAACATCGCCGTCAAGAAGGACGAAGTCAGCGACGTCGGGTGCACTTTCAAGAACTGCTCACAGCCGAACGACGAGATGGCCTTCTACACACTCATTTGTTCGGGGCAGCAAATGCTCAACGTGTCGAGGTGTGTAGCGGATACTTTCGTGGACTCGGCTGCTAGTAGCTACATGGGCGCAATGTGGTCGAGAGGTGGAGACGCGGACATGACTCCGCACATTCGGCTGCGAGATCACTCCTGGGAGGACCCGGTCACGAAAGCTGCGTACAGTGTCTACGCTGTTCACACGGCGTCCTGTGCGGACGACCCTGCTTGGAACGTCTGCCCGGTTGACGACAAATACACTGCCATGACAGTTCCGTGCCACAGGAGAGACGAGTTCTCGGATGACGAGATGGCCGCAATGACGACGCCGACAGGAAGTGCGTGGGTCACGACTTGGTTACAGGAAGAGTTTGCTACAAATTCAGGTTTCGATACGTTGCTCTTGATCCCGATCATCTTGGGTGCTTTGGCCGTGATAGCTGCGATAGGGCTTGGTTGGTTTTGCTGGAGACGGAGAGCGAAGGGTAAGATCGAAGAGACCATGTCGACCACAGGTGATCTTGATGGCAGTTCTCCATTATATCAGAGTGGAATCACTTTACCAGTGCCCAACTACGCTTCAGAGCAACCTCTCCGACCCACCATCATGACAACGCAAAGCACTTTCCTGTCAAGTCGTTTGGACGGCTACGAGAGCGCTGGGTCGTGTAGGACGCTCAAGATTCTGCTGGGCAGTCAACATCTTCATGAAAAGCGACTTCCGTACGAGAGTCTCTTGTTTCAGACGACGCTGAAGAAGGAAGTTCAGGAGAAGTCTGGCTCTGCGAGTACAATAGGCAAAAGGTAGCCGCCAAGAGACTACTGCAGAGCAAAGAGCAGAAGGCCGAAAATGTGCAAGCATTCGCCGAAGAGATCGAGTTGACCGCCAGTCTTACCCACTCTCACATCGTCGAGTTCATCGGCGTGGCTTGGAATAACCTCAACAACTTGGTTATGATGCTCGAGTACGTTCCGAATGGGAGTCTGCAAAGTTATCTGCATCAGAACGCAGACTTGCTGTCGTGGGCGAGAGACAAGATCCATATGGCCGTCGGAATCGCCCAAGCTGTGGACTACCTGCATGGTCACTCACCGCCTTTCATCCACCGAGATCTCAAGTCCAACAACATCCTGCTGACAGATATGCTAGAGCCTAAGCTGATCGACTTTGGCGTGAGTCGTGGATGCATCGACGTCACGATGACGGCAGGCGTAGGCACACCGTACTGGACAGCTCCCGAAGTCCTGGAGGGCCACCGGTACACGGAGCAGGCAGATATTTATTCGTTCGGCGTGGTCTTGTCGGAGCTGGACACGGGGCGGATCCCCTACTTTGACGCTGTGACCGAGGGCGGAAGCAAGTTGAAGCCCGTGCAAATCCTACAGGACGTCGTGTCTGGCAGATTGCAACCGAGCTTTTCAACCGATTGTGCTCCGCGTATACGACGTATCGGCTTTGCTTGCTTGGCCCTCGATCCGGCCAACCGGCCGACTGCGCAACAGCTCGTTGAAGAGCTTCAGGGCGGGAACCGAGCAAGTGTACTCGATGCGACCCACTAGTGCAGAAATTATTTACAAGGGAGTGGGCGTCTAACAAATATAAGACACCACAACAATGAGCAGTACAAGGGCTCTACAGCCATCCATCTATTAGTGAGGGTCGCAGGATAGCATACCTCGCTTAGTCAAAGTCGTCATCAAATTCGTCGTCGTCGTCAAAGTCGTCGTCGTCCTCATCTCCGTCAAAGTCGCGTCCATCCTCGTCTCCGTCGTCGTCCTCCCAATACTGCAAGAAGCATCCACATTAGTTAGCGTCCACACAAGTGTCCTCCCCTTGTCGTCCACTCACCCCGTCCGCTCTCAGTGCGTCGTTCACGTACTGCATGAATGTGCCCAGCCGCTCCACGTTCTCGGCCGTGTACTGCTCCTGCGACAGGTCCACTAGTGGGTCGTACGTCTACAGCAAACAGCCAATAGTCAGTCCTCCAGTGTCCCCACAGGTCCACCAGCATCCTCTCACCTCTGGAGAAAAGTCCACCTCCTTCTCTCTGCCCTCTTCAAGCAGCGCCACCACGTCCTCGTATCTTTTCTGCTGCATCATAGCGAGCAGCACTGGCTGGAACGTCTGCTCTGTGGGGCGCACGTCATGCTGCATCATCACTTGCTTCAACATGGACACGGCCTCGTCCACCCGGTGAGCGTCCACCAGCGCACATAGCAGCGCGTCCACCGCCGGGAGGTCCACCAGGACATCCTTCTGCCGCATAGCGTCCACCAGCTGCAGAGCGTCCTCCAGACGGCGCTGTCTCAGACACGCGTCCAGCGTGTAGATGGCTGCCAGCTGAGTCGCGTCGTCCGCGTGGAATTTTGGTTGGTCCAGCAGCGTCCTCAGGATCTGTGCGGCCCTCGGAGCCTCGTGTGGCTGTCCGCGTTTGGCTACGAGCAGCGCCAGACGCTGCAGCACTTGAGGGTCGCTATTCGGCAGCTTGTCGAAGGCCGCCAGCGCCCGGGAAGATTCGCGGCGCTCTATGCATCTCTCCAGAGACAGAGCAGCGTCTACAGAAGATGCTGGGGACGCGCGCGCCACCGCGGAGCTCGAGCACCGTCGGCCCAACACGCGCAGGAGAGCGACTCGGCTCATGGACATTATTATGCTTTACTTTGACGATTGTTACAAACTTACATGTTTATGTGAAATTCGTACATTTTAATGTAAAAATATATCAAATTTTTATTTTAAATTCAATTTTGAGAACACGACCAATATCAATTGGGAGGGTCGTTGATCAACTTTGAAGGAACGTTGAACTGCTTGCGCATCATTTCCGGAGCTGCTGGTCATGGCGCCGCGGCTCGATGCTGCAGGCTGCGTGGACGAGGCGGAGCTGGAGCTGCAGCATGTGCTGGTGCTGTTCCGCCACGGAGATCGGTCACCCATCAGCCGTCGGGTGGGCGCCAACGTGGGTCTCAAGACGGACGTGTGGGTCTCTCGTCTGGCGGAGCTGCGTGTGGTGGGGGCCCTCAACAGCGGCACTCGCGTCGTCAAGTACCACGAGGGGAGTGCAATACCAAGAGAGTAAACAACTGCTTCGGACCGCACTTTGAGGTGCCGTCACCGCCTCAGCAGGGCGGACGGTGGCCCTGTGGCCAGTTGACAGCCAAAGGCATCGAAATGATGCGACGCAAGGGTCAACAGCTCCGAGAGAAATACAGGAACCTACTGCAGGACGTGGACCCTGTGCTCCAAGTGCACGTTCAGTCCACCAACATCCGGAGGACCATTCGCTCGGCGCAGAGTCTTCTGGTCGGTCTCTTCCCCACTTCTTTGTAGACGTCGACGCGGACAACGAGTTGGCACTTGGAGCGTTGCTGCCCGACAGTAGAAAGTTCTTGGACCACGTGCAGAAGGTCCCAGCGAGGAAGAACCACGAGGTGCTCGTGATCCACGCAGATGACGCCAATAGTCTGGCGCCCCAGCACTCGTACGAGTTGTACCGAGACCTGGCCAAGATGCTGGCGGACGAGATCCAGCAGCACGCACCGCCAGGATTCGCAGACGCGTCGCAGCGGATCTGCGAAATCATCGGCGCAGATTCCAACAAACACGTGGCCTGGACAGGATGTCAGTTGTGCTGCAACTGCTGCTGCTGGCTGGGAGTGTAACCACTGACCTTGTTTTCAAGTGCGCGAGGTGTTGATCTGCCACGAGGCCCACGGATTGGCCTTCCCAAACGGACTGGACCAGCAGCTCTTCGCCCAAGTGTGCGACTACGATGCGTGGCTGTGGCATCATCTGTACGGCAAGACGGACTTCTGCCGCGCGAGCTTCAAGCCTGGTGTGCAGCGCATCTACTCGTACTTGACGGGCGTCACGGAGGTTGGTGCTGCTCTGTTGTGTCGCTAAAATTACTGTACTGACCTGACCTGTTGCTACCTTGTCGACGCAGGGCGCCTTCAAGCACAAACTCTCGCTCTTCTCCGCGCACGACAACTCGCTCGTGGCGCTCGTCAATGCGCTGCAGTTGCAAGTTCCGCGCGTGATCCCTCCGTACGGCGCCATGCTGACCTTCGAGCTGTTCCGCCACCGCGTTACGGGCCAGTTCTACCTCAAGGCGCTCTTCGAAGGAGCAGAAGTGACGATCGCGGGCCACGAGCACTTGGCGCTGTGTCCATTCACCGTGTTCCAGCAGGCAGCGCTGAGCTTCCTACAAGTGCCGGGAGCCGCGTTGTAATTGTCGTGTCCAATGTAGTGTCCTCCATTGTCCTCTTTCGATGACACGCATGACGTCAGCGTTCTTCTGATTCGTCCATGTAAACCACACAAACAATACTAAGATTCAAGCTCAGGAGCTTACTTTGCAATCTTCCAGCAGACAGTCAAGTGTCTACAGAACTGAGCTCCTCTCCATCTGATAATGGCTACATCTACCACTAGTCGCGCCTTGGCACAGCGTCACGTGCTCATCTTCCACCGCCACGGAGACCGCACACCTGTGCTCACATCCATCGGCTTAAAAGTGCAGGCCACGCAGGACGAGAAGGACTTCTGGGCCTCCAAAGTAGCTACAACGGAGCAGCTCGAGCAGTTGACACAGACTGCCAAGCCTGTAGGTGCGGAGGCCACACAGCCGCCAGTGATCCGCCCGTCAAAGGAGTCGCAGTTCCCTACGGCCTCTTGACGCAAAAGGGCGTCAAGCACATGACAGCCAAAGGACGCGCACTCAGAGAGCAATACGCACAGCTCGTGGGCGACAACGTCCAGCTGGAGGACGTCTACGTGCTGTCCAGCAGCGTCCCACGCACTATCGAGTCGGTGCAGTGTCTGCTCAGAGGCTTCTTCGAGCAGCAGAAGACCCCGCAGTTCTACATCCACACGTACGCGCGCAACGTGCTGGCGCCCATGCACCCGCTGCAAGTGTTCAACGAGATCGAACTCCTCGTGCACGACGACGTGTTGCAGCTCAGGAGCAAGATCGAGCGTGAGGCCATCGACAAGTTGGGGCTCCACCTGCGGGAGTGTCTCGGAGTGCCCGACGACCAGCCGCTGTCGTGGACGGCGGTGCGCGATGCGCTCACGTGTCGGGAGGCGCACGACTGGCCGTTCCCCGAGGGCGTGGACCACAAGGTCTTTGAGCAGGTGGAGGCCTACGACACGTGGCTGTGGCAGCGGCTGTACCATCGCAAGGACTTTTGCTACGACGCGTTCAAGGACGGCGTGCAGGAGGTCTACGGCTTCATCAAGGCGGTGGTGGAGAGCAAACAGCCAGCCAAACTCTCCTTCTTCTCGGCGCACGACAACTCGATCGTGGCGCTGCTGGGCGCGTTGCAGATTGACGTGGGCTCGCAGCTGCCACAGTACGGCACGATGCTGGCGCTCGAGGTGTACGAGGACGAGGCCTCGCACGAGTTTTTCATCACACCTCGCTACGAGAACGAAGACGTGACTTTTGCAGGCCACAAGCAGGACCCGCTTTGTCCATTCTCGCACTTCGAGGCGCTGGCGCTCGAATTCTTGTCATACAAGGCCTGAACGGAGCATGTAGAGCGTGTATTACTTCCTGGGCGCCATCGAAGCCGCCCAGGTGTGGTGTGTAACTAGTGGGCTACGCGGTGTCTTGGAGGCACCATCGACAGGTTTCGCGAGAATGTCCATGTAATCGGTGCCTTTGTATTTCGAGTCCTTCCACCACGTGCCGCCGTCGTCCTCACCGCTCTTCTTCGCCTTCGGTTTGGCCTTGGTGTTCATGGAGCTTCTCCGTTTCTGGAAAGTGCTCAAGAGCGTCGTCTTCGCCGTCTTTTCCTTCACCTTGCTGCCAGCGGTTGGTCCCCACCACCCCGGAGGATCCAGCCACCACGCACTCGGGTCCTTCGCCTCTTTATCTTTGGCTCCAGCCTCTTTCGTTGCTGCTTTTCCATCGCTATTTTGCGTAAGCTGCCACAGTTCCAAGTTCTTGGTCTCGATGACTTTCAAAAGCGACTCGAAGCGCCAGAACTCGCACTCCACATACAAGTCCCGCAGCAGCTTCGGGACCGATGGCAAGATTCCATCTCGAAGGAAACGCAGGATATGGCGGAACAATCTCCAGTCGCGATCCACGCGAAAACAACCGCTTTCAGCTGCAGTGAGCGGCGACTCGTCCTGAACGAAAGCAGCGAGCAGCGAAGCGGGGTCTTTCAAGGCAACTGCAGCCGAAAGCTCGAAAAGTTCACCCCCAACATCCACAGTCACGCGTCTATCCCTAGCTGCAGGAAACGCGTCAAGACAAAACCAGTCGGATGACCGAGAAGCGTCGAAGCGTTCGCGCTCAGATGCCAACAGCGCATGTTGTAGCAACAATTTGCGTTTTTCACGCCGGATGAAGGCTCGCTGCTTGGCCACCTGGTGAATTCAATCACAACAATCCATTAGGGGTTTGTCATCCCTTACGATTGACTTGGGAAAACGTACTCGTTCAAACTGCAGCTCGAGGTTTTGTCGTTTCGAGGTCACCACGGTGCGGTGAAGAAGTGTATGGTCCTCTTCTTGGGCTCGAAGAGATCGCTTCCATCGCTCGCGACTATCATCATCGCAGATTCCGTCATCGAAGAGCGCTTGGGTCGAGTCTGGAGCCCACGCAGAGTCCTTGCGAGGTTTACGAGAAGCCATTTGAGCACTTCCTGCAATGGCAGTTATGCTCCCGGAGCACAAGTCCCCAATACCTTTGAACGGTCGCACTGAACAAAGAGTTTGATACTTGGAATGAGGTGCTTACCGGTATACGAACTGCTACGACATCGTAGTAATTCACTTGACCACTGAGTCTGCCGGTCCTGCACCTACAGTGCAGTCATAGCTATTATAGCAGTGCCGCCACGGTTGTGATTAACGTGAAGTCCTTGTCACTGCTGCTGGCAGTGTTGGACTCCGACGAAGCTGATTCTGAGCTGAGAGTAGCGACCGAGCCAACCGCAGGCCCTGATCCCGACGAAGACGTCGACGATCCCGAAGTAGGCCAATTGCAGTGAGAGTCTCCGCACAGCCTTCAATGGACGACGAGTCCACGGCCCCAACGCCTCCACTGCTGGAACTGTTGCACTCGCCACTATACGATAATGTCAGCGTCAGGTCGGAGTAGCGCGCGCGTGTCAAGAAGCACTCGGTGCTGTACGTCTGACCGTCCGATCCACAGACGGGAGTGTACACGTCCAGACACGCGAACTCCTGCAGGCAGGCACTGCTCTCACCATCTCTTGTGCCACAATCTCCAGCGAATCGTCACCAGAGATGCATCGCGTTCGTACTTTCAGCACGAACTGCTGAAAGTCTCACTATTGGACGCACACACATGATCGAAGATTGCCAAGCATGAGAAATCACACCCAGCAGTTGAGCCAGAATGAGACGCCACTTCAGCCATTGGAACTGAGACTTGGGGCAACTCGACCAAAAGTGGATTCAGGAACCCAACTTCAACATGGTCGGCTCCAGCAACCTCGTCATGCCAATGACAATGGCAACAGCAATTGACAATACCAAGTGTGATGAAGGGATTGCTGCTCTTGGTGCTATTTGGCAATGGTGGCAGGAGAGGAAGCCATAAGGCAGATGTAGCCATTTCGGTGCTCGATTACTCGAATCGTCCTCGATGCTGATTGGCTACCGTCTTGATGCGGGAGATACCGGTATGACTACACTTTCTGTGTGTCAAAGGTGCCATTGCCCGATCATTACTCCACCACTCACCTTTTATTCGATTGCTGCACCATTGCATCGTCATGCTGCAAAGTCTGCAGATTCTCCAGGTTGTGCTGCAATTTGCAGTCCTAGGGCTGGTCATCGTTGCAGTACGTCTGCACTCGTGGGCGGTCATCGAGCTCCAGGCCGTCGATACTGCAGTTCAGCAGCTCACGTTCGCACCCGACGGCTACTGTGTTCGACTCAGCAACGGCAGCTCCGAGTGTCAACCGTTTGTGCACGCTATCATTGAGAAATCGCGACAAACGGACGATTGGCCCAATTCAGACCCCGACCCTCTCGCGATGCCCCCCGTCACCTCATGCCAGCAGCGAAGACTTTCTGATGGCTCATGCGCTTTCGTGCTGGTGCCAGACCCGCGGAGAACTCACGTGGTACCTGCAAGGCGCACAGAACGTGGCGTGTCTTGTGGTGCTGGAGACTGTAAAGTACACCATGGCGCTCTGGGGATTCGTCGCGACAGTGAGCCTCGGCATGTCGTCCATCTTCTTCCCGCGAAGTTTCATGGGCTGCCACGCGTTCGCCAGCTTCACGAGCGCATTCCTGGGATTTCTAGTGACGTTGGCGTGGTGGTACTACAGCGCCACGTACATCGACCGCGACTACCTGAACGAGTTGACGCTGAGTTGGCACCACGGCACCTCCTACCACTGCGCGTTGACGGCGTTTGCTCTTGCAACTGCAAATGCTCAGATCGCTTTCGATGCTACGGCTCCTCTCGGCTCGCAGAAGTTCGCGCGGCGGTTTATTCGGCCGACATCACGAGTCGAGCAACCGGATGATTGGGACCCGCTGTCCTGCCCAGCTAACTACCTCGTGTAAATATGGAAACGTAGCAAAACCTGTTGATGTGAAGTTTTGTGATTGAAAGACTAATGATGTAAGGATTTTATTTAGTGCTTGCAGTCCCAAAGATGAAAGAGAATGCGATGCTGGAGCTAATGTGTGCGACGTATGGCAATGGGATCGGGTTTGAGTATTTTTTCGGGTAAGGTAGCCACTTTATAATTTTCAGCTAAGGGGTTTGGCCAGTTTAGTAGAACGACCAGATTACCGGTAACGTGTTAGTAGAATTTTGGAATGAACGAATCACCAGTCACATTTTAATTTTGCAGCAGCTAAGTTACCTCTATAGATTAATAGAGCTGTTGCCCATTGACCAGACATTCTTGTCTGCTCATCCAGTCCATTCCACCTGTCATGTCCAAGTCTTCGATGGCCAAGAAACGAGCACAATACCCCCCTGAAGCGCTGGGTACCGCTGTCGAGCAGGTTATCGGAGGTAGGCCAACCAAAGAGGTCTCCTAAGACACTGGCATCGCGTACAGTACGCTGATGAACCTAAGCGGCGTGGACCACCCCGCTCCTTCCAGCTGACGATGAGGAAAGTCTCAAAGAGTGGATTGTGGTCCGCCAGCAGGTCGGCCACCCAGTGGAGCTGTTGATGAACGACTCGGACGCCTGCAACATTAGCAAGGAGAAGGCAATCAAGTTAGTGGGCTAGCATGGCAGGAGTGCAACTTCAGTACCAACATCAAGGCTGGATTCAGGGATTGTGGATTGTACTCGCTTTCGCTGCATCGCATGGCAGAGTGTTTGCACCACTTTCAACGCAACGGAGCGCCAAGGGATGCCAAGATAGCAGCGTGGCTCAAGGTCAGGACTGTAGTACAGAACGACTTGCTCGTGCTCCAAAAGAAGACGCGTAGATGCACGACGGCTACGGTAGCGGGACGACTGCTAACTGAAGAGCTATTGTTGCAGATATCCGAATCCGGATACGTTGGCAAGAAGACCAAGGCGAAGAAACCTGCTTCTGGAATCGGCGCTACTGTTATTAAACCGGCAGAATGGGATCGGTCACCAAATTCGTAGGGTCATAACTTTTTCCTGACCGTATTTTTCGATGCGGTTTTCTTTGCGTGAAAATTCGCTGAGAGATCTTTAATTGTCCAAAAGCGTGGTGCAATATAGCCAATGATAGCGGTGCCTTGGTCATTCAAAAACTTTAATTCGCCAAAAGTCGATTTCATCGTCTTGTCGCTAGTGTAGGGTTGGATATTTTATGACCAGCGACTGCCAATTCTCAAGGATGCTTACTGAAATCAAGTCTATTTTCGCAACAAACAGGCGGTCAGTGACAGAGGCGGGTGACAGTAGTCAAAAGCCGTCAAAAACGGCTAAATTAGCTCTGAAAAACGGAATGTAGCGCTCGACGTACGATACTCTGGCAAATAAAATAATGTTTGTGTTGTAGTGTAGGCATCCAGGAGCACGATGGCGTCTTTCGTGCTTTCTTATGAGCTCTCCCTGTGAAGTTATGGTACAAAAGGCTAGAGTGGTACAAAAATATGGGGAGTGAGACTCGTGCTTTATCATGCCTAGAGCGTGAAGGAGAGCCCCGATCAAACCTAAACAACTATGATCACATGCGCCTCGGTAACAGCAACACAGTGGCTTTTGATTTACTAAAATTGGGCCAGAATTGGTCAATATAGAACCATTTCAAGTTTATTGTGACTGATCCCAATCTGCCGGTACAATACGAAGCCTCGCAAGAAAAAAGCGAAGTCGACAGCTCTACAGAAAGCCGGTACTTTCAAAAGTGGCAAATTAATTTCTCACCGTTTAATTTAATGTGCATAAAATTCAAGAACTAATTGTATATGCAGATTTCGCCCTCACTTCTGACCGAGATACTACTGTCATGACTTCCAAGGGATATTTATCATAGAAGGTTTCTGACGCACCTCTGTCACGCTCTCGTGCAATGGATAAAGACAACCCCAGTGCCGCGGAAGAAGTTGCTTATCGTGCGCGTTTTCTTCTTGTCTTGCCAGATCGTGTCGCTCCACTCCATAGAACGCCGCTGATCGACTGCGTAGGCTTTCTTGTCGGTAGATTGATGGCGCTTCATCTTGCTGTACACCCACTCTAGTTGTTTGCGCGGTAGCGCTTCTTGCCTTCATATTCTTCGACCCATTGCGTCAGGCGGTGCTCCAGCTTCAGCGACAACACCTTGAGCGGTTCCCGTCGCCGTACTTAAGTACGCGTCACCGTGGTGTTGCTGAGTATGGCGCTAATCGTGGGCCGAGCAGGTTTGCGTGGCATTTGAACGTGCGGTTGCTTGAGTTACTTGTGGTATCCAGTGCCATCGGCACCTCACTTCTCCGATTCTCTTACTTGCGGATTTCAAATTGTCACTACTACCTTTGGAAAATAATAATATAAGTGACTTACAGGTTATGGGTTAAACACAGTGTCAGAAGTGAGGGCGAAATCTGTGATAGGTCGGCTGTGGCTGCCTCAAGGGCGCCTGTCATTGACGTGACAGACCGAGCTCTGCGGCCCATGGAAAGTTAAATTGCCTAATGGCAAACCTTGGTGCCACGGTTCCAAGAACAGTAGGTGCACCTACTGACGTCCCCTCATATATTTCATTCCGTTAGTGTGTCTAAACTACGGTTCACTTTCTGGTGTCGGCTATTAATAGATACGTGATGATCGCAGCCAAAAAGTCGACGGTACTAAAATTTTGCGCACTTTTGGTCGGACCAAAGTTCGTTTGGTCCCTACAGTATGGACCCTAACCATATTGGTATTTGGTATAATATACCACAGGAACTCCATTAAATTTTAATGGAATTCCTCGCGGTTTAAGATCCGCTTGCGCAGCACGCGGGTTAAACCCAGGCTTGTTAGCGACCGATCTCAGCAAAGTGCTCCCCTCAGGGGGAGGTATAGGGGTCTTTAGGGTTAAGTTGGCTGGGTGGGGTGGAGGTGAGGGATCAGGGTGTAGTATTCTACCGTGGGTAGAACATTATGGAGGCTAGAACGCTTCCTGCGGTTTAAGATCTGCATGTGGGCTGCGCAGGAAAATGTTAGTATCGTACCGGTTGTTGTCGGTTTTTGAGTATTGAGCCGGTTTTGGTTGTGGTTCTAGGGGTGGAAGGTAGACCTTCATTCTTGATTGCGCACTCTAGTTGAAAGGCAACCAAGATGGAGCAGCACGTCGGCGGGACTGCAGCGAGCATGGCGAACGTCCAGGAAGAAGGTAAGTACTAAAGTCGTGTGGACATGTCTATGGGAACACAGAGTTGACGAATACTTGTGTTATAGGTGCCGGAAGGCTGTCCCCAGGCACTCCAAGTGATCGACGAGTCGATAAAGAGCGTTATCACGAGTGTACTACCCCCGAACGACTGAGAGACAGCTTAGAACCAAGTATGTACGCAACGGCGTGTGGATATGGCTCTACGCAATCTGTGTTCACGAAAATCTGTGATCCAGGTTGTTCGCTGGTAGGCAGCCCTGGTGCTCAACACGTCGTGAACGATGGTGCCACCACAAGGAGCGACGGTAACGGTACATAGTGCTGCACTGCGAATGGCATACGACTAAATTCATCTATGGAGCACTTGTTGTCTCTGATTTAGCCAGCATACACGAGCGCAGAGATCTCGTCAACAATTATAATCACAGCGGTGATGATCATGTAGGAACGCGCCAACTAGTTTCGAGTGAAGCTGGCAGCTGTATTGATCCAGGCTCGCGAGGATCACGTCGTGAAAAAACAAATAATATCTGGACGCTACTCGACACGTTTGACACGTTTGGCGACGCGGATAAGTTTCGGAAGGCTCAAGATTTTAAGTTTTCTGCCACGGGACAGTCAAAGAGTGCAACTGGTGTGGCCAAAGTATACTCCTGCAAGTCTCACGCAAGCTACCCAGTTCGCTTGCGCATAAAGCCGCAGCGAGTGGAACTAGAAGGCAAGGTGTGCACTAATTATTTGTGCCAGCTCTCGGGTGACCATATTTTGGAGGACGAGGTGGCTTCTGCCCGTGGCATTCATCCGGCGTGGAGTGAAGACATGGACATGATGTTCGCAGGTGGCGCTAAACCACTAACGGGGCTCTCACAACTGACAGCAAAGCAAAACCGGTCAAGCATTAAACGACCTCTGTCATCGCTTGAGCAAATAAGAAACCGGAAAGCGAACGAAAAGGCAAAAGTAGAGAAGCAGTGGAGAAATCTAGATCACTACGACGACCTTTTTGAATGGGCGACAACCAAACTCTGCAACACCCGCGACAAGTTTGAGGAAGCGGGAGAACGCGACCTGCTGGTACTAGATGTGTTCAGAGCCAACGACGTCCAGAGCTCCGGTGAGCCCACATTTGGAATGGTGCTTAGCTGCCGTCAGCTGATGCACAACCTTCGAGTTGCTTTTGATTGTGGTGATCAATTTCCGTTTCGTGCGACGGCACGTATCGTTTGATCGAAGGCGGATGGACTCTGGTGAACTTTGGCGTGATGGGGGTCATTCACGACAGCGTAAAACGTGAGCACCGTCAACGCTTCTTCCCGTGTTTTTTGTATTGTTCGCTCGGAATGTCGCCCAGCTTTCCACGCAATTTTTGATACTGTCAAGCGCAGTGCACTGCAGTTTTCGAACTTTGATACATCAACATGATCGCTGGATTGCTCGACGGCAATTTCAGGAACATTCCAGGAAGCGTGGCCCGGAATCACACTGATCACGTGTTGTCCACACGTATTTCGGAACTGCACGGCCAAAACGCAACAGCTGGTCGACAAGGACTACATGACGACCACCATCATTCCAGACTTGCGACGCATGCACGAAAATGCCTCCTGCTCAGACCCAGAGTCTTCCCATGTGGGCGCCTACGCACGCACTGCCGTCCGTTACATGCAAACCCACCACCACCTTCGACGAGGAGGACCCGTTGTACCTCTCGGGCGAGGAAACCGACTGCGACTCGGAACGCGGCAGCGACACGCTCAGTCGCGAGGACCAGCAGCTCATGGCCAGCTAAGTGGAACCTACCAGCATTTCTCGGCGATATCTAAGGTGATCTTAGAAAAGTGGCGGTCTGATGGCGAGAACGCGTACGCCGGTGAATTCGAGGCTACGTGTCTGAGAGAACCATTTAACACTTGGTTCGTTGGAGCTTCAAAGCACCCCGGAATGTTGGCCCAGCAGCAAGGCATTGAGTCTTACAACAAAAGTATAAAGAACGACATGGACGCCTCAAAACGCGCTAAGATAAGCTACTTCTTGGAAAATACAATGCCGCTCGTCATTAATTGGAGCTGCGAGTATCGAACTTCCGCTGGAATTCGCCTTTTCGCTGAGGCTCCCTTAAGGCACGCGCAACTCGCCAAAGCGAGAATGTTAACAGACGATTTGACCAAGTACCTTTGCGAGAACACTAAATTGCGCACAACGTTTTACTTCAATCGAAGCAGCCCCTTCACCCAGCGTGCAACCAAGGCACTGGCAACAAGGTATGCTTCTTGAAGATATTGATTTTGTGGTTGGCATTTAACCTTTTGTCTCCTGGCCGAAAGCGTACGGTAGCATGGGTACAGCCTACCCGTACGCGCGAGCTCTGATAGTTTAATATGGAAGTTTGTATGAAATACCATATGATCAACAAAAACGAGACAATGATCTTGGATGCAGGATTTGAGTAAACGAGCATACATTTTACAAGATTTTGTAGGAAATATTCAACACGCACGTTTGACAAGAAAACCTCTTCATTTTGGCTAGCTTTAGCACATTTGAGTTCTCTCGACTTTCAGTATTCTTCTCATCTAGTTTGTTTGAAGATTGAGCCTCTACACCGTTCACTCTAATTAGTCTGACCCTGACTGATAATGGTGACAACAAATCGATAAGGGAAAAGGTATGACTACTAAGTGTGTATGACTAATACTGGTGCACGACTAATAATGGTGAAATCCATAGTTCATTTTTGCTCTAATCAAATTACACCTTTGCACATGCGTTTGCCTCGGCGTATCCCTTGCGAAACTCATCACGATAGCGCACTATAATCTCTTGCAAAGGCTTGCTTAGCTGCTCCTCCTTCCAATTACCATCACTACTCACATCTAAGCCGCACAACACCATGGACTTCTTGACCCAGTTCATGCCGTTCTTGTCTGTTTCGGCGTTCACAAGCCGAATGCATTCAGTAACAGTTTCGAGATAGAAGCGCTTGCTTGTATTCACAAGTGATCCAGAAGACTATAGAATTGTATTTTTGAAAATTGTTTTTTATAACCAACTGGTTAGTTATTTTGAGCTTTCTGGTCTTAAATGATTTTTAAATACCCCTTAAACTCATCGTTTTCGTTGTAGCACCTTTTGATGTGTCATCGAGCTGTGGTCCACACTGATCGCCCGTTGCTTTTGGTTAAAAAAATCTACACCTCAGTAAAAACCGATATAAAACGTTTATTTTATCATACTTTTTGGCGATAAAAACCAACCAATCTATACAGAAGACTTAGAGCCTCGCCTGATTGCTTCCATGTTGCGCTTCTCGCATAGATTTCTCCAGTGTACCTTAATGCGCTGTATGGGAAATCTATCCGCAGGTTGTACAAGATCAGTAGTATTAGGCGGAAAAATCGGATTCGTGTGCGAAGCTGCTTTTCCAAAGCCTGCACTGCATCACCTGAGTGCCCACTTGCATTGTCCATCCATAGGTCGTTCCCCTTGGCAAACGGACTTCCTGGCCCCAAGCACCGAACGTCTTGTAATCACTCCTGCATGAGGGTATTGTTGATGAAGGCACTAAGCGATGAGCAGTACGCAACGCCGTCGGCAGTGTCAGGTAGATCGTTGGTCGTGTGACTAGAGTTCTTGTTCTTGTTTTTAAATATCATCATAGGGCAGAGAAGCTTCGCTTCCGATCCCCCTTTAAGAAGGACGCACATCGTAATTCCTTCCCTACCTACTCGTATAAGATAAAAAGATGTCAGTACTTTTAGGTTTGTTTAGCCAAAAAAATAGACAAATTATCATAACATAGTACTCACCCGAAACAATGCTGCGGTATTTCACCTTGTCGGCGCCCCAAAAGACCAGCGTTTTTCCATCGTCCAGATCAATTACGAAATGGCTTTCGTCCATGTTATACTGGACGTCGGGATCGAGTACTCCATCGTTGAATAGTCGACTGAGCGTGCCTAGATTGTGAGCAACAGACTGTTCAATCTGGGCCGTTTTGGCGTCACTCACTTGTTTCTTGCCCTTTAGTTTGCGATAGACGATGTCGTACCGGTCTGTGATTTATTAAACACCAAATCCGTGCTGTCTTTCACCATAGTTGTAGCCATGTCCATCAGCAGCCGTGATGAAAGCTTTAAACCAGCACGTCGTAGACGTTCGAGCTCGGAGAGTAGCTGAGGATAAAGCCACTCCCAGTGAGCGTCGATCTTCCGACCCCGTCCCACCAATGCCTTGTGTACAAGCTGATGGCAGCCACCCATAGCAGTTCGCGCGTATTTGCGTTTTCCTCCTTCCTCAAGAGCGAGCTGCAGCGCCGTTCTCTTGTGCCATCAGTCGCGAGCCCTGTTTAGGTTGACACGACGATCTTCCGCCCGAAAAAGAGACGGGAACTGGTCGATAGTGCGACCGGGGGGCGTTTTCAAGTACAGACAACGACGGATAAATCCGACCGACCAAAAATCCGACATTTAGTGGGTAATAACCAGGCTCCTATAGTAACTCATCGCGGGTTTTATCCAATCAGCTTAACATAATCCACTTTTACACCAATTACAGAACCAAAAAAATGAATGGCTCCTGTTAAAATCTCCTCCCGCAAAGCTAAAACAAGGCTCATTTTGCACTATGATACGCGCCGAGCGCAGCTTCACTATTAAAAAGAAGCGACAAGCGTTAAGCGTAGTGGAGCACCTCGGCATCGCTCGCGGCACCCTCTACGATTGGAAGAAACAAGCCGACGGCATTTTTAGCTTCAAGGGCAGCGCTAGGTCGAAGACGCTCAAAGGACAGGGGCGCAAAGAACTTTTTCCTGGCGTCCCTGACCTAGTCACTTACATGAAAGATGTGAGGCAGAGTGAAGCGGTGCGTGTTGTACTTCGTATTTGTATACTAATGAAACTAACTAACATTTTCATCTTAAATGTACAGGTGTTGTCTACTTCTGGCATGATAGAGTTCATGCACAAGCTTTATCCAGACTGGATGAAGGCATACCTCTCTGGGAAGGAAAGCGGCGAGCTCGCACTCGAGCGTATGGTCCAACGCATTGCCAATCGGTAACAGCATGTATGTATATTTGCAAAATATTGTGTATTATGAAAATTTTACCATTTACTTAATGTTTTATTTTCTCATATTTAATTTTTTTGATATTTTCAGGTCGCAAAATGCCGATTCTTTTCATCATCGGAGGTGTTCCAGGGGGCACGATTGAACAAGATGAATTGGGGCAGTATCCGGACGGACACTTCTACGCTGTGCAAGAAAACGCTTGGATGGATGCAAGGGTTTGGAAACTTTACGTTGAAAAATTACTAAAATTTGAAATAGATGGCCCCGCTGTTCTTCTTCTTGACAACTTTGAGTGTCATGTGTCAGAAGAAGGACAGCGGATTGTGGCGGAGGAAGGCAAATGCTACTGCGGTCCCATTGCCACCAAAAAGTACAGCGGTTTGTCAACCGCTTGATGTCGGTGTCATGGGACCTCTAAAAGCTAAACTTCGTAACAGTGCTGGCAGACGCACAGGTGGTACCGCTAAGGAAAAACGCATCCGCGCTATAAAGTCTACGATTGCCGCGTGGAAGGCCATCAAAAAGAAAACAGTTATCTGTAGCTTCAAGAAAGCAATTCTCCACCATCCCGAGATAACAGTTTAATCGAAAGATTCTTTTCTACCCAACTATACGGTTATTGATTTGTTTTTGTGCTTGCACCTTTAATTTCAGCCAATAATACGCTTATTTAAAACCGTCGGATTTTTGTCTGGATCCGTACGCTATGGAAGATACCGCTAAGTCATGTCGGATTTATCCGTCGTTGTCTGTATGTCGTCCTCGATCCACTGCACACATCTCTCGATCAGCCAGCGCAACGACGTGCTGCAGAAGGCGCCTGATCTCGTCGCTCATTATTGAGTTATGCATGAAAGAGGAATAGTGATGGAGAGGGGCTTGTCAGGAATGAGTGGTGATTGCAAACCAGCACGCTTATATTTGGTGCACGACTATTTATGGTAGTACTACTGCGTTTACTCATAGTACGACTATATTCGAAGCACGACTACAGAGTTCCCCGACAAAGGGAGAAAGGAGGGACCAATAAATTCTTCCAGGTTAAAAGATTTGCAAACGGATTTGTATCGCGGTAGAGCAAGGCTTTGTGACAACTGTACTAATTTTGCAAGGTAAATAAATGATTTCGGTTCTTTCTTTGCCGGGGAACTCTGTAATTAGAGTGAACGCTGTATAGCTCTCAAAAAAATATACGAAGTACGATAAAGCGTTTACCCGGATTGAGCCTGCGTTTTCGATACAATAGCTTGCTGGAATAAAGCTGAAAATAGATTCCTGACTCTCTGTTCCTTTGGTTTTTCGATAGCCTCTCTGTAGGCTTCAAACTTTATTTTTAAGTTGAGCCTACCCGTGTGCTCACACGAGACTCGTTATCCTACCCCTGGAGACAAAAGGTTAACGTTTTGATGATGTTGTAGATTTGATAAATACCAAGACCACTCGTTTTACCGCGTGAGTGCGGCGAAAAGCTACCTTTGGAGGACTTCGAGGTAGACTTTTAGGACCATATTTGGTACAGGTTAAATACGGTCAGCTGACCAAATCCCTTGATCTACCCTGTTTGACCCATAGACTTGATCAACCTTGACCAACCTAAGGAGTTTAAACACACAAAGAAATCAATAGCTGCTGGTGAGTGTTTATTTGTTGCTTATCGACCCAACGATCATTTATCATTGAGTTGTCTTACATATCAATGTCTAGCAACTCGTCGTGGCTTCATCGGCACTCTCACTAATCTCCACTGACACTGGGAGGTTTGTTGGTTCAGGATTCGGTCGGCGTCGTTTCTTCGAGCGGTGCTTGGACATGACTTCAATTCGGTCGACGTACCGCTTGGACAACGATTAGATGATGAAGACAAACGCAGGCAATGAAGAATGAGGGGCTGTCAGAGCCGCATTAATCTCACGATTAAAACGCTCCAGGGGTTGTTCGTGCGGCCAATAATGTCCGCGGTGACCTCATGAACGTTCCACACGCTCGGTTTGTACAGCTTTAGCCACGTGTTTCGAAAATACTGCCAAAATATGTCCCACAGCGCAACTGAGTAAAATATATTCTTTTCATCGCACGAATGTTTCATAGTTTCTTGCACGTATTTGATCCCCACGCCTGCGATCTTCTTATGATGGATCACGGTTAGCGAACGCACCGCAGCCTACCGTCGGCGCAAATCCTACGACTTTGATTGCCGTATTTCTAACTTTGATTACCGATTAGAGGCTGAAAGGTAAAATTTGTCAAAACCAAATATCACACTTCCGACTTTGATTGCCGCTTACTACGAGTTATGCACGAAGGTGTAGTCGGTAAATCGTTTCGGAGGCTCTGTTTGATTTTCCCACTAGCCACTTTTGCTGCTTCGCGTGGCTAGTGCGGCAGACAAGAAGTGGCCGTAGTCACAAAAAGTGGCTACCCGAAAATTAAAAAGTGGCTAGTCGAAAATTGCCACCCATCGGGTTTCGTGTGAAGGTTGCGCGTAACGCGAACGTGCTGACACTCAGGGGCGTCGTAGCTGATTTGCAGGTTGAGACTGGGCAGATCACGTTGTACTTGGCACGGAAGGAGAACGGCCACGATGAGGATGGAGAGTCTCCATTGGAGACAAGATTTTGGCTGAGGTCGACACCGGGTATCCGAAGATGCGAAGGTCACGGAATCTCATGGAGTACTTTGAACAGAGTTTTCAGCCCAGGGAGGGGATGTTTCACGTGTTGGTGGAGGGAGAGCAGCGACTGTTAATCGGTATCCAACGAGGGTTTTGCGAGTACTCACTGCGTCCACCTCAGCCGCTGATGGGGGGATCTATCGGCACGCAATGGGATTTTCAGAATCCAATCAGCCTTATTTTAACGACTATCCGGATTACCTAGCAGACGCGACTTCGCTGCCTGGAAAAGGGTCGACTACTGTACTGCGATCGAAGTCATCCGCTGTTTCTGTGTCTGGACGGACCCGGGATAGGCAAAACGCGGTTGCTTCATGAATTTCCGAGTCTCCTTCAACGAACATTCCTCGACGACAACAACAAAGAAATGGTCGGGTTGCTTCATATTCAACATCCCGTGTGAGGATGTGACCATTCCACCCGACCGAATATGATGATTGGGGCTCGGATGCTCATCCAACTGCAGACTAGGATGGAATGGGAGGAATTCCGCCAAGACCCGGCGCATCATGTCGTTGTAAGCAGCGTCTTCACGTTGCTGTCCCAGCTGACTGGCAAACCTCTGCAAGAAATGTGTGTGATTATTTTCGTTGATGGTCTGGAGAAGTTGAATACGGAGCCAAACCCTCAAAACTCTGAATTCTACGGTTCATTCGGATACCTTTTGACTCACGTGAACTCGGCCAACTGCTGGGTCATCCCTACTCGACTATCTAACTGCCATACCTCAGTGGGTGGTTAAGCTGCATGCAGCAAAATTGACTCGTCCAACACGATACAAGGAAAAGATGTATTTGCAGTGTTTGGAGTCCGGATCTGACGCAGATATTGATTGATGACATGGGAGGGATTGGACGGGGCCTCGAGGTGCTTTACCAAGCGATGGAGAGAACGAGATATATTAAAGATGTTAAGCGTCGTGTTTGGAAAGAAACAAGCTTATCCAGGAATTGCGAAGCGCATGAATGCGATGCGAGAGGCGTTCCTTGCGGTCCTTGGTAGACGCGTTGTCCACGAAAACAATGTTTGACAGTGCGAGTCTCGACGATATCATTTCAGCGGACTTGGTGCGGAAGTACGAGGGCTTTCTCAAGTGCCCGTACATCCTGTATCTGATGCTTGACACGAAAGCTGCTCCCTGGTCTCGCCTCAATCTATACGCCCCTGCTAAAAAGCGCGCAGACTGGCTACTGATGCAATAATGGGAACGATTCAGCTGCAAAGTTCGTGTGCTGAAATCGATGGCGCACCTCCACGAACCACATGCAGGCTTTGAGGATGTGCATCGAGGAGCTCGCTTTGGCTTTAGCTGGGGCTTTGGTTGGCATCGAATCGTGAAAGATGCCGCCACGTACGTTCTCAGTGTCTCCAAAGCATTTGAATGCCAAAAGCACACTTGAGGAGTGTTCGTGTCGCTCGGAACCGAAGGTACCAATTTTCATTTACCAATCTTCGACGGAATCGCAATCTACATGTAGATGAATGCTTTTGTGTGGAAGATGTCTACCGCGGCTTCTTTCATGAAGTCCATGAAGTCCACAGAAACGCATCGATAGCTCATCAACACTATCTCTTGAAGAATTTCAGGTGGAAAGGAGTGAGGCTGTGGGTGATAATGATATCCTTGTGTTGCACTGCGCCGGAAAACGTGCCTTTCGACCTTGATGACCCTAGGGTTCGTGTCGACCGCAGCTGCTGGGAAAATACTATGGACCATTCGCGGCAAGAGCGCTTTTTATTCTGACTACCCAACAACCAGCGGTAGTGCATAAGCGGCAGTGGAACGTATCGTGTTGGGGATATTGCCAACAAAAACAAGAAGCAGCGGCGATGCCAAGATGCCAAGATTCCAAGTTGTGAACACATCGAATCTGGGCAAGGCTTGGCGGAAAATTATTTTGCCAACAGCAAATTCCGCGACGCTCTTCTTTACCTGCAGTAGGTGGAGATCGAAGTCCATCGTGGACCCTGTTTCGACCGACTAGCGAAATGCTCTCAGTCCACGTGTGAATCGATCCCTGCACTCAGTGCCAGTCGCAAGACAATATCAATCCATCGTTCCATTCATATTATCCACGACGCCGTAAAAACCTGTCCTCTAGTAAATCTCCGCCATGATGTTCACCACGAGTGCCGTCCAACCTGAGAACGGGTGGCACCGCTGCCCTTGCCCGTACTGCTGCCCAGCACGAATATCGCCGTTGTACTGCTCCCATAGATACCCAGTCCGCTCGTACTCCCGATAGACATTGGCGATCACGTTCGCACGCAGCGCCGCGTACGCCTTGCTGAAGTCTGCCTGGAACGGACTGCCCGTGCTGGGCTGCGCGTAGTGGTGTAGCGCATCCAGAGCTAGGTAGTTCATATTCATCCAGATCGCCCCGCGCCAATACGGGTTGTCTCCAGGTGCATTCTCCTGTTCGTAGAACTGATCCTGCGTTGACAACGAGCGTAGGCCGAACGGTGACCACAGCTGAGAAGGGTCCGTGATCTGCTTCAACAGTGCCAAGAGCTTGGGCGAGTCCGGTGGCAACACCTTCAAGAGCAGCGGGAAAACGCTCACGTAGCCGACGTGCTTCACGTGCTGCAGCTTCGTAGTGCGGGGGATAAACATAGGAAGCATCTGCAGTCCACCGCGACCGTCACCCAGAGGGAACATATAGTTGGGGTGGCTAACCGGGCACTTGACCTCCTTCGTCTCGATCTGTGCAATAGGTGCGGTAGCATCGACCACCTGGCCTTGCTCGTTGCGGCATCGAATTGCAACCTGGTACTCGATCAAGCCGTCTTCACTGTGCTCACCAACATCGAAATACGACTGATCCTCCTCGTTCCAGTGATGTTGATCCAGTCCAGCGAAAAAGTGCGCGCTGTTCGTCTCGAAGCGCTGAACTTCGTTATCCTGGTCAATAAAAACTGCCAGCTTCGCCATAATGTCGCTCGAACGGATCATCCATGAAAGCAGGTCCACGTGCATCTCGTTCTCACTAGGCAATGACGCACGAGGGTAGTCATCCAATCCTGACGACAGCGTGTTCGAAATGAGCTTTCCATCGTTCGGGAGACGCCCACGCCAGCGAAAGCTCGCGCCATGAGGACCATACTGCGTCTTCAAGAACCAGCTGTACCAACGCTTCAGGAACGGGAAGATTATACGCACGAACTGCTGCAGCTCCTTGTCCGAGTCAGCGTCTTGGTGCCACGCAATCATCTTCTCCAGAGCCAACAGCAGAGTAGGAGGATTCGCGTGCTCCACGTGCTGCACCAAAACTCGGAAGGCACACGACGGCGCGCATCTTGTCCCAGAATTTGCTCGCGAGCGATATAGCCATCCTCTTCCATGAGGCCAAACCAATGAGCGATCACATCACGCGAAACGCTGTGGTCAAACGCCGACACACCGATTTGGTGAAAGCCCTCGTCCCACACAAAGCCTCGAGGGAAGAAAGAGCGTGATGGCACCGCCGTGAACAGCGGCTTCACCGGCGATTCAATGATCTCGGGACTTTCCGGGTCATGCTGCACCAGCGAACTGCCATAGAAATACCCCGTACCACCGATCAGGTTACTGAAAGCCGCCTTCGCAAATGCCACGACGCTTTCGTTGAACGGGGTTTCCTCGCCATCATTCGTTGGCCACGTCTTCGCCGACAGGTGGAACGCCTGCTCGAACTTGTCGTCAAACTGCTGCGAGTAGTCTGCCAGCTTCACAGTGAGGAGGCTGTCGATTGGGGCCTTCACAGCATCCGCCGCGCTCGACGTCGTAGCTTCATTGAAGAGGACATCGAGCACCACGTCTCCCTCTTGAAACGTAGCAACGTCCACCTCCACGATAGCCTGCACAACGACGAGGGTGCTTCCCTCCTCGACAAAATTCTCCAGCAGAATCTCCTTGTCCGCTCTCAGGTCACCGCCAGGACGATGAGCCAGCGACACCAGCTTCTCCTTCACATTGAGCACATTGGTGTCTTTTAGTCCTGCGTAGTGCAGCTCCACACCACGCACAGTCTCGCGTGTCTTCAGCTGCACCTGCATCTGGAACGTCAGCGGCGCCGTGGCCTCGGCACCTTCCGGTGCTTCACTCTCCAGTACCATCTGCACACACTGTTGGCCTTCTGCTACACATTGCAGCAGCGTGGGCTCCTGCGTGACGTCCACCAGGTTCTGCAACATTTGGCGACACTCCAGGTCCAGACTCTCGTCTCCGCAGCCTAAATCCACGTAGAAGAAGAGTGACAACTTGTTGTTTTGCACCTGTTTGCGTCTCAAAACCTCATCCCTTGGGTTCAGTGGCCCGGCCTGCACTCTAGCGGCCCACCCCTGCAGGTCTGGACTGTGGAATTGGGCGAAACTAGTCGTGAGCTCTACACGGTTGAATTGGTCCTCCACTTTCTGCAGGCCGTAATTGGTCCCGTCGTGCTCGAGCCACCCATAGCGTTGAAGTCGGTCCTCCTGGCGACATTGGTGTCTGATTTGTGACACGTCCTCCATTTGTGACCCCCATAATAGTCCAGCTGACACAAATTCCGGTGCGGTGCGCGACCTGACACCTAAATATAGACCCGGACGATACGTGCCCCAGCGGAAGTTGTCCTGGACCAAATCCTGCAAAATAGTCCCGTCCAGCGGCGCGGGGCCTGGAGCGACGGGTGGCGCGTTCATATCTGTGTACATTGTCTTGTAGGTGGAGATGAGCATGGCCACCAAAGACGCGCCTACGTAGACCATGCGGAAGCGCCTCGCGCTCTCCTCTGCCGTCATGACCGCCATGGGAGCTCAGGACACGTGGTCGTGGAGCAAAATGACGCAAAATAGGTCTCACAAAACTTCCGTTCGTCTAAAAGCTTAGCTTCATGTCCGGTCTATACTGTCTCGTTGATGTTGGTATCTACTTGATGGTTCGACTAGTACGACACTTGAATCTGTCCAGACAAGTCAAAGGACGTTTTCATTGGTGGAAACTCTTCTTCAGATTTGATGCTGCTCTTAACGCTCCATTTTCGGATCCTCCACGTGGCAAAGACGATGGCGCGGGGAACGATGCGTTTGCTGGCGCTGCTGGGGACGCTGCTGCTGGTCGCGAGTTGGTCGGTGCTGGAGGTGGACGCCAAGAAGAGTCGACGGGCCAAGAACACGGCGCTCAAGGGCGAAGAGAAGCTGGCGCAGCTGCAGAGCCACGTGCACGAGGGGGCGTCATCTCCTTCACGAACGAACTCTTCGGCCGCTTGACTGTGCGTCCCGACCGTCCGTACCATCTGGTGTTGCTGTTCACAGCCACAGCTGCCAAGTACAAGTGTGACACGTGTGCGCAAGTGGCGCCCGAGTTCCAGACGCTGGGAGCGAGCTACGAGGCCGCTCAGCAGCTCAAAGTGGACACGCGGGACGGGCTCGACGTGTTCTTCGGCGTCGTGGACTTTGAATCCAATCAGGAGGCCTTCGGTCTGTACGAGTTCACGTCGGCTCCGCACGTCGTGTACGTTGCGCCCGACCGGTCGCAGGACGCAGGCGAGCGCATGCCCAAGAAGGTCTCAGTGGACCCGCAGCACCTGTACAACGTCTACTCGCAGGGCAAAGAGGCCGAAGCCATGGCCACGTTCGTCAAGCAGCGCACAGGCTTCGAGTTCCCCATCCTGCGCTCCAAGACGCACTTGTACGTGCTGCTGGTGGCGGCGCTCGTGTCCACGGGACTCACTGCAAAGCTCGTGTTGGCGCACCTGGACGTGGTGCTGGCCAAGCTGCGCCGCAAACAGCTCTGGATGACTGTGTCGCTGCTCTTCTACGGCCTGTCGGTGTCCGGCATGGTCTACTGCATCATCCGCAACCCGCCACCGTACACGGCCGACCGCAAGGGCAACATCCAGTACTTCCACCCGCAGGGCAGGCAGCAGTTCGTGTACGAAGGCCTGATCGTCGGCGGCTATGACGTGGCGGCTGCCATCTTCATGATCCTACTCTCGCAGTGGGCGTTGTACGTGCGCAATCCGACTGTGCGCTACCTGGCCATCGTGGGCTGCGCGCTGGGCTTCGTATTCATGTACCGCCAGATGACGGACGCCTACAAGTTCAAGAACCGCTGGTACACAGGCTGGATGGGCTTCTAGATGCTGCAGGTCGAGCAGTCGACTGAGTGTGCAGCCAGTTGAGTTGCTGTTGAAAAAGAGTGAGACAAAGGCCTCGGTTGAACACGTTGTCCCTTTGTCAAGTGCAGTTTGTGTACATTTAGTGTGGTCCTGTCACAAAATGACAAGGCATAATCTCACCTAATGGTCCGTTTCTGTCCATTTGCAGCTGGACCAAAGCGGCACAATCCAGCAGCAGTGCCACATATCGTCCGTCTCCTTCCGTGCTTCCGTAGCTCCGTCGCGACCATGGAGGGCTGGCTCACCAAGCGCCGCGACCACATGAACCTCATCTGGCGTACGCTCTCTCCACTCATGCAATTCTCGCTCCAAATGGTCCAGTACAAGTGCTCTAACCTCATGTATCATAATTTGTGTCATTTCAGTGGATCGGTACTTCTTGCTGGACGGGAACCAGCTCCGCTACTACCGCAAACGCGGAGACCCAGCGCCCAGAGGCACATACATCCTCACAGATGGCTGCGTCGTGAGCCCCGTCTTCAACTCGGAGGAGAAGCACAAGCACCACGGCCCCGTCTGGATGTTTCGCATCACGTTCGCTGTGGGAGACGCTATCGTCGGAGAAAAGTCGTACCGCAAGGACCGATTCCTGGACCTGGGGGCCAAGAGCGAGGAGAGTGCCAAGGACTGGAAGCGCGCGCTGGAGAACGCCGTGCGCTCGCTCCGGGAGCTCGTGGCCCACCAGCGCAAACTCAAAACGGACGCCGAGATTTTCCCCACGCCCACGCACGTCCCCAGGATGCTGAAGGCAGACGAAGACACTGTGTCCCTGTTTAACTTGGACGCGGACAATGTCAAGGCGGAGCAGGCCTGGTGGCTCGCCAGGGTGGAAGGAGGACTCAGGATCATGCAGGAGTGTCCGCTGGGACCGAACGTCGCGGCCAACTTGTACGCGCAGCACGCGGCTACGACCAACGGACTCATTTTCAGCGCGTTCGTGGGCGCTGCGCTGAGCTTTAGCAGCATGTACTCGTTCGCGAACAATATGCTGCTGAGCTTCCTGACGGCGCTCGCTGCAATTGCAGTGTGCTGCGCGGCGGTCACGCCCACACAGGCACCCGAGATCCCGAGTTTCCGTGTGTCCCAAGTCGTGCATGGATCCCCGACGGAGGTCTTTAGACTCATCATGAACCCCAAGAGGTTCCAGCGGTGGGACTCGGCCACGGCGACGATGCGCGTGGTGCAGCAGCTTGATGACCACGCCGACATCGTCTACGTGACGCAACGCCCCACGCACTTGTGGCCGCTGTGGCAGAAGGCTCGCGATCTCGTGCTCATGCGCTACTGGCGGCGTGAAGAGGACGGATCGTACTTCGTCATGTACCAGAGCATCGAGCACCCGGAGTGCCGTGTGCGTCACAACTACGTTCGCGCCAATCTTCTGGGTGGTGGCTATGTCATCGCCCCTCAGCGCGTACCGAGTGGATCCATTCGCACGCTGGTCACGTACGTGCTCCGATACGACCCTGGAGGCTGGTCGCGTATTTACAACCAGCTCGGTATGGATGTCGACTTGATCATGCCCATGCTGCGCAGCGTGGTGGGCATTCGCGACGAAATGAGTGCTACAGACTTCATCACGCCTAACGTCTCGATGGCGCCTGCTGGGGAGGGTGAAGGTTCGGAGGCTGCTCAGGAGGATTCAGCTGTGACTCAACGCACGAGCGTGGACTCCATGGGTGTGGTCATGGGTGTGCAAAAGCTCCAGACAAGTCTTCCGGAAAAGATGTGGGCGGAGCCTGATGCTTCGCTCTTCAGCGTACGTGGACACAACTACCTGACCGACCGCAAGAAAATCTCCTCTGCCCCAGCGATGTTTCATACCGTGGGTGTGGACCTGTTGTCGTTCGAAAGCGCGGCGGAGAGATATAACATTTCATCTCGCCCAGACAGCATCGGCCGTACCAGCAGCAAGTTTACGTTCGTGGTGAACATGATCATTCCGGGTCCAGACAACACGTGCATGGTGTTCTACTTCCATCCTGTGCGTGACAACGTGTTCGAGGACGGATCACCGTTTTCGGAGCTGCTGAACGACTTCTTCGACGGCGACGACCAGTTCCGGAACTCGCGCTTCAAGCTCATTCCCACTGTCGTCGAGGGCAGCTTCATCATCAAGCAGTCAGTTGGCTCTAAGCCGACGTTGCTCGGCAACAAGCTGAAGTGTCCGTACCACCGTGGGGACAACTACTTTGAAGTGGACATCGACATCTCGTCCAACTCGGTTGCAAACACTGTCGTGGGCATGGTGCAAGGCGTGACCAAGTCGCTCGTGGTGGACATGGCTTTCCTGCTGGAGGCTCAATCTGAAGAAGAGCTGCCTGAAATCATCCTTGGCGCTGTGCGCTTGCAGCACATTTCACTGAGCAACCCACTCCGCATGCCGAAACTTTCACCACAAACATAAACGTACATGAGCTTCTGGAGTATTGTGCTCGACTCGGGTGATATACGCTCGCTTGTGGCTCCTCGAGTGGAAGGGAGCAATGGACAGTCAGTGTTGCACGAAGGCACAACTGCAGACGTTTTCAACGCGTTCGTTTGGCTCTCTGATTGCTGGTCTGCTGTGTACTTCTCAGCAGCGCGGTTAATACAATTCCTTTCTGTGTTCCTACTCCTACACTAATAATTATCTTCATGGTGTACGTTTCCTACCTAAGGAGCATCCTACTTACCTAAAGGTCGAGAGCACTGCAAGATTTGGTTCACGCTTGATCGTCACCATGTGCCTACGTGTGCTTCTCTTATCGGCCGTCATTAGCCTTTTCTTCTTCTGTGAACGTAGTGAGGCAGCAACATTCGCCTCAGTCGGCATGAAGTTAGCGTGATCCCACACGATGTCACCTAGAGCAACCTGGTTCCAAAGGTGGCTCACCAAGCTGGCATTGTGCAAGTCAGCATTCGTGAGAAACCGGAAGATCAACGCACTGGCGCCACTCTCCAACGGCGGAAGCTTCGCTCCAAACAGCGGCAGCACGAAGATCCGCTCAGCAGCAGAATATTTTGCTACTGCCGATAATGCAGCCTTCCCGACACAGCTTTTGGCTTTGTCTGAGAAAGAGTATTGCTGCAGCTCGCGGTGCTCGAGCAAACTTCCACTTTGCGGTGCTCTGTTCTTCTCCTCACATCGCTGTTCCTCGCCCGCACCTCTGATCGGTGACATACCACGAAGCCGCTTAGCACCAATTCGACTTGCCACTTGTGGTGTACACGGCGATGTGAATGGTGCTGCCCGCTTTCGCACGCCCAATGACGTTCCGTTGGTACCAGCACCCGTGGAAGCAAGCAATCTTGAGCGGAAAAATTTGTGCGTTCTTGCTCGCGTCCAGGAGAGGCCTCGAACGGCGACGCAAAGTTCCTTGTCCAGGTCTCCCGATCGATGCGCATATGCTGACGTACAGTCCGAAGAACAGGAGATACGAAGGTTTCGTCAAGCTCGTTTGCGATACGTGACGGAGTGCCGCCAACAGCAGAACCTGGAGTTGCCACTCCATTTGCATGACTTACGCATGGTGTTTGATTCTTGCAATCCTGCAGAGAAGGAAAACAAGGTTGGATCATTCGTGGGAAACTCCAACAAGAGCAAGGGTTACGTACAATGCAGCGGCAGTTTTCGCCACACGGCACACCCGCTTGGAAGCACTCGCAGTACTTCTTTTGACACGCTGACTTTTTGCAGTGACAGCCGTGCTTGTGCATCTTGGTGGCCACCAAACCTGCACTCAAAAACTGTTGTTGTTGCTGGATGTTTAACGGGCTTCGAGACGACACGAAGGAGCCTGAAGAAGCACGACTACCGCCAGATGCAACAGACAACCGACGGGCACCTCGTGGGGTCAACGTTAGCACCGTAGGTGTAGCACCGATCTTCGGTTTGAACGCATTGGGGTTCTTCTCCAGTCTCGCTGTGATAGCCTGCTGTCGCACCTCTTCTGTCGTGGTCGTGTTCGCACAGTCAAGACAATTGCAGCTCTCGTCACAATAGCCACCACTGGCAAAGCACTCGCAGTACAACTTGAGACACTTGGACTTTTTGCAGTTGCATGGCGCCTTCTTGAGTACCTGCGCCGGCATCATCACCACTCCAGCACCAAGCGGGGCTTTCGATGCTGACTGCAGCGACATATTCAGCGAAGTCGACGTTCCGATTTGTGTCGGTGTCTTGAACATCCTTCCATCGAGCGTAGGCATACCAACTGCGCCTCTGTTGTACTGAGGAGTCAACAACGTGTACTTCCCAGGTGGTGTAGCTATCACCTCCCGCTTGATTTGCTTGGCAGGTGTGACGGCAGGAGCCACAGGGTGGTGAGCTCCCAGCGGTGACTTTCGCATCTTCATACCTGACAGGTTGTCCATCGAAGAGGGCATTGACACGCATTGGGACGCTTTACGCTTCCTTTTGTTGATGACTGGTGTGCACGGTGCTGCTGTTGGCTCTTCAGCGGGAATCAACTTGCGCGCTACCGGTGGCGACGGGGGTGTAGCGTGCGAATGTGCATCAGCGAGATTGGCAAGTTGCTGTGACGGGGCTAGTTTTCCAGGTGTCGGGGTTTTGAACGTATCAGCAGGAAATGTTTGCCCGTTCCATGCCTGCAGTGGTGATCGTGTCCGCGGCGATGCTGCTGTCTTCACTGGCGTTTGCAGTAGTTTACGCTGAACATTGGAGGACGAGGGTTGGCGCTCTTCGGCTTTGCGTCGGCGAACGTACTTCTTCCGTTTCCTGCTCACACGCATAAAACCACACGCATAAGTTTGATTGTCCTATAACCTCGTCCTCACGACTATTGTCATGCACGATTTTGAGCAACCATTGACAACGTACAGACTGTTGTTGATGGCCTGCATCTCGCGCGTGGGGTGCGAGTCAAGTGCGCCAAATGACGTGTGGAGCTTCATCTTCATGACGCTATGACTTCCTAGCTTAGACCGCTCATCCTTACCTGGCGTGGCGCTTGTGGACGCCTGGATATTTGGGAATGACTCGCTGAAAAGCCTTGGAGATGTCAAGGCAGAAGCAGACCCAGGTGCTGAAATACCGCCGCCCACCAAAGATCCAGCCGGTGACACTTTACTCCTCTTGTTCTTCGGCGTCTTCAGAATTGTTGGTATACCAGTGTACATACCAGTAGTGGGGCTTCTCACTTGGTCGCCATTTCGGTCCTGTTCAGGAAATGGAGGGAGTCTGTGCAGCAGAAGCGTAGCATATCGTTACAACCTGCACAAACTGAGTTCAACGCAATTTTACGTACAGTCTCGGAAGTTCATAGGTCGAGAGTGACACGAGCGGCGAGAGCTTCACCGACATGAAGCTGTGGTCAAATTCCTCTGCCGGCATGAGCGGTGATAGCGAGTTCGCGAAGGAGAAAAAGAGTCGTGTTCGCTTGAGTTGGTCATGAATCCGCTCGGAGCGCAGTGAATGTCGTCGACGTCGAGAAACGACGAAGACATTTCAGCAGGGTATGTCTTCTTACCGGAGACAGCAAGCGACTTCGATGCACCGCGAATGCTCTCACGCTCCTCGCCATCGTCAGTAAACACATCCTGTAGTCGTTGCTGCTGTCTCGCTGGAGTCCGTGGGGGTCGCCGACGTGGAAGGCTTTCTCGGCCGTGCACCTGATACCTGTTTGACCTCATGTTTGCCTTCCTCCTTGATGGGGATCAGCTCCTTCTCTTCCTGTTCACTGAGCGAGTCGATGGCTTCCAGCAGGCGCTTGGGAGTCGTCAGTCTCATGGGCACAATTGTCCTCCTCCGAGGGGTTTTCACTGCTCCTTTCTCGCAGCTCCTCGTCACCAATGGCGACTTGAAGAACCTGGAGGGTGAGCACGCCACGCTCGATGCTCCTGACAGCGGCGGGGACGCCATCGGACCCATCTTCAGCTCTAAATTACCTGAAAAGGCCCCTCCACGACGAGGAGACGGCGTCAACAGGGAGAAACCTGCGTGACCTTCGTCTGCGCTGAGCTGCAGGAAGTCAAAGTCGCTGTCGTGGGGAGACACGTCGCTGGAGAGGACACTGAGCGTCTCGTCCCTCTCGGGTGTGTGCAGCTGCTGCTGTGCGGGCGTCTGCGTCGTCTCCAGCTCCTGCTCGGGCTCTGGCAGCGTCGTTTCTGTCTCTGCAGCGCCTGTAGGGGTCTGTACCTGCGTCTTAGTCTCCATCGTCTCTGGAACCTGTTGTTCGCTCTGGAGAGCGCGTTTTGCAGCGTTTTTCGCGCGAATCGGCGGCTCTGCTTCTGTCTGAGTGTCTGCAGCTGCCTCCTGGAGGTCAAAGACTACTTTGGAGGCTGTGAGAGCCGCTGCATCACCCTGAATCGCCCGCTTGGGGCTGGACACGACCATGATCCGGAGCTTCAACTTGCGCGGCCTGGCACGTCGTCCACAGAGACGCTACGAGGCTGCAAGACGTCTATTTGCACGAGCAACCGTCTGCGCTGTCGTCTGAAGTGCTGGGTCGCGGCCTGCGGGAGCTGGTCGAGGCAACACAAGCGCGAGAGTGAAAGCGTCGGACGCCTGGCGCGCCTTTTGAATTATGGCGCGAACGGACTGGCGGGAAAGTGCTCGGGGAATTTTGGCCAATGAGAATCCATCCTTCTATTTCCAGCTTTTCGCTTGGATCTTGTAATAAAACACAGGCTGGTGTTTTTAGTCCAGGACTATTTCGACACAATTTGTTCGACGGCTCGATGCAGGACGCGGCACAGACGTCCCAGGCATACGCGGACGCTGGTCCGTGTCTAGCGCAGACTCGACAATCGCCCAGCGACGCAAATGCGGCCAAAAGCCGTGGCAAAAGCGCGTGCGCCGCATTCACGTCGAGTTGCCCTTCTTCAGGCACCAAGTGCGCGACCTGGAGCTCAAACTCAAGCGGCTCAAACTGCAGAGCGCGTCATCCATGGGCGTCGTCAAGTCGTCGCTCAAATCCGAACAAAACTCGCTCTGGAACGACATCGCCGAGCGCCAACTGAAGGAGCGACTGCGCGTGGAGAAGCAGCGGCAGCAGCTCAAGGAAACGCACGGAGAGCTGCTCTCCATGTCCATGGAGATGCACAAACTGCTCAAAATGTGACAGTCGACGGGTTAGTTGAGTTATAGAGGCAACTTCAACTTACAGTACGACTGATGAAAAGACTTGGTGTTTGTATGTGGACAGCAAGAGCTGGAGGAGCGAGTGGAGACCAAGCAGCAGCAGCGGTATCAGGACCTCGAGGCAAGTCCAGCGGACGAGATTTACGCGGATCAGCTGGCCATTGTGGCCAGGGTGAGGCTGGAGACGCAACGCCAGAGCCCGGCGATCAGTAGAACCCCGAGTCTCGGCTCGGGGCTCTCGATGGGCAGAGAGATGGTGCGAAGGGACCCAGAACTGAGCGCGGGCTTCAGGCTCGACATGCAGTGCGGAGCCTTGCTGCCGTTCGGGTTGGAGGGCTGCTGATGCCTACTGGCGGTTCTTCGGCTGTGGGTACGGTCTGGATCGTCACGATCGCCGCGCGTCCGATCTGCAGGTACGTGTGAGCAACTCTGCGGTTGAGAAGATAACATGGAGCTGAGCTGTACTGGTTTGTGCAGACTGGCACGATAGCACGTTCGTTCCAGGTTCGGACGGACTTTGAAGGTTTTACGTCCAAGGTGGGGGCAAGTACACTGCTCGGCGGTATTTTAATGAAGACGGCAGCGTCACGATCGTGTGGGCAGGCAGCGGAGATATCCAGGAGGTTGGTGGCGCGAAGTTCACAGGCACGCAGGTCCACAAGCAAGGCTGCATCAAGCTGCGTCGAGTGCCTCGTCAAGGACCAGGACAGCAGTCCACCTCGACTGTCGTGGAAGCCTCGTTCAAGACGATCCCGGTGTTTCACGATAGCATCGTCGACAAAGTGCAGCAGACGCAGACGCTTCTCGGCGCGATCGGCAAGTCGTACAGCGTCCTGAACAAACTCTTCTGCCAGAGTATGGGTGCACTGCTAGTGGAAGAGGACTGGCGAGCCACCTTCGGCAGCGACAAAGCGATGGAGGCGTAATCCGATCTTCAAATGGGTTCAGTCACGTTGTCTCCTCGATTCCATGAAGGTGATGACTTCGGGTGAGACGAGTGCAGCCGAGAATCCGTTTGCCATTTCCTGATTCACAGCCATCCGCCCACAGGTAAACTCAGGTAGCGAACAGTGAAATGGCCAACAGAAAGTAAAACCGATGTCTTACCTCGTGCCACCCTCTGCAGGAAGGTCGTTCCAAAGTCTCACTCTCCGATTTACCAAGCACCAAGCACCACTCCAAGATGCTGAGCTCCAAGATCTTCGCCGCCTGCGCCCTCGCGACCCTTGCCGCCGCCGTCCCAGCCGACGAGTACAGCGACGAAGGCAGCAGCTACTACGACGACGAAGGCAGCTACTACGACGACGAAGGCAGCTACTACGACGCTCAAAGTGGCAGCTACACCGACGGAGACTACAGCGCACTGCCTGCGTACCTGTACACGTTCGACCCCGAGTACTCTGCGGGTGTGAGTGGCACCATCAACGTCCAGTACGGGGGTCCGTTCTCCACCTTCGCCGTCATCACGGCGCAGCTCGACTTCAGCGACGTGGACCAGAGCGAGATCATGGCGTTCGACGGCAACTGCACCGAGGAGGTGACTGACTACAAGTGGCACATCCACGTCAAGTGGCCCAACGACGGCGACTCCGAGTCCTTCGAGCAGTGCGCGCTGGCCGTTACGGGCAACCACTACGACCCGCTGCTGGCGTGCGGCCCCAACTCCGAGTTCGTGGGCACGGACGACTGTCTGCTCAAGACGCCTCTGTACAACTGCAGCCCGGACACGTACGCCAATGACCCGCTGGTCTGCGAGAAAGGCGACCTGGCGGGCAAGTTCGGCGACTTCAAGCTGGACGACAACAAGAAGGTGAGTGGCGAGTTCTACGACCTCAACTACCCGCTGCCGGAGGAGAACACGCCCGAGTGGAGCTTCATCCTGCACGCCGTCTGCGGCAAAGTCACGCCCCGCATCGCGTGCGCCGTCGGCAAGCCCGTCAACTCGGACTGGAGCTTGGCCTCGGGCTGGAGCTCGGCCTCGGGCTCGTCCTACTGAGCTGCACGACGCGCTGGGGCAGCTTCGGAGCTCCTTTCGTTCATATTGACCAACGCAGTGTGACCTACACTGCATATTTGATGTGCTCGAGGTCGCCTTCATCTCGGAGTAGCCTTGAGACAACCATTCCATCCGTTTGCCACATTACCTTTGCCGTCACTGTTCACATCATTTATCGCACTTGTAATCTCCTTCATCCGTGCATATTTACTGTTTGTTTTTGGCTTTCAATCCCAGGTACTTGTGCTGGTGTTTATACTCGCTCCTTTCCTTGCTTGCTCGATAAGTCTACAAGGAGGGCAACACAGCATCTGTGAGCAAACCGAACCCAGCACAAGAACACCAAACGCAACGCACTAAAGAGAAGCAAGCTCGCATCCCTCTTATCAAAGCAATGCATGCAAAATGTATCAGCTCTGCCTACCAGTCCAAATCTCTCCACGCCTGCAGAAAGTTGAAATGGAGTCCTGGCCCTCGAAAACGCGTGCTTAGTTACGTGCTTTCGGCATTATTGTCGTTGTTTTTGGATACGCAGCGATCCTACAGTTCACAGCATGAAGCATATGCGGTTAGATAGATTTGTATATACCTACCAATACAGAACTTATTTACTCAACGAGGTAAAACCACTATATGCATGTAAGCTCACCACGATTGCCACCAACTGTAAGTCCATCACGCTGCGCTCCGCTCTTGCTTGATGCGTGGCCGCTCAGAGTCCCGTTGACTTGAACGAGAAAGTTCATACCTGTTTGCTTTGCCCGATCGCACACCTCTGGAAGATGACGACGGAGACGGGTCTTGAGCTCGATAGTACTGGCCTCGGTCTCGGCTGTGGCTTCTGCTAGAGCTGCGACTTCGGCTGTCCGAGCGGTCACGGCTGTAGTTTCGCTTTCGCTTTCGGCTGCCCCTCGACGATTCCCGTGGGCTTCGAGACCGGCTTCTGCTACGGCTATTGCTGCGACTGTCGCGTTCACGATGGCCACTTCCGCTGTCGCGGTCTGACCTACGATCACGACGGTCAAAGTACGAAGGATCGCGACGGTACTCGATGTCTCGGCTACCACGTCGATCATAACTCCGATCATCCCTGCTGAGGTTGGAAGACCTGTCACGGGATCCGTACCTGTCCTCACCTCGCTTGCGGTAGTGATCTCTATCGCCGCTATCGTCGTAGTCGTCGTAATCATAGCGGTCTCGATCGCGACGATCTCCACTACGACCCCGCCTATCGTCCCGTTCGTGCTTCCCAGAGGAGCCACTACTTTTACCGTATCGGGAGTCGCTGCCACTGTGGCTTCGGCTACGACTATGCTGTCGGTAGCGATCCCGATCGCGGCCATCTGTTCGTCCATAGCGATGCTCCTCATCCCGACCACCGGCTTGTGACCGACTTTCCACCTTGAGATTTTCCATCTTGATACGTGGTTCATCTTCGTCTCGGTACCTTCTTGACGTCGACGTAGATTTACTCCCAGACGAGTTCCGGTTATCACGTCTAGAAGAGTTTTGAGCGTTCGAGCGCTCATTTCTCCTGCCGTTCTTGACCCACTCCTTGGTGTCCTTTTCTGTTTTCTTTGTGAACTCAGCCTCGTTTAGAATATTCGAGGGATCAAGCCGTAGACCGCCAAGCTGAGGCTTGAACACCAGCTTGAGATTCGCTACTTCGTCGCCTTCCAGCAAGCTCGCCGATTTAACCAGCGCATCGAAGTGTTTTTGTTGGCTCTTCTTCCACATATGAAGTGATCGGTAACTTCGCAGCGCATCCTCTGTACAAGCAGAAATTTGGAGTTAACGTAATGTATAACGGCAACAAACACATAAAGCACATACTCGCTGTCCGCTCATTAAAAACGTGACCTTCCTGGGTCGGGTTGCACCATGTGAACTTAAAGTCTTTGCCCTTGTTCCAGGTTGCGATGTAAGCTGCCGCTTCCCCAAGAAACTGGGGCGAGATATCCACGCATACTGGAAGAAAGAACCTGCACGTCATCATCACAGTCAGCTCCAAGCTAAGGCAAAAGAGTTCGGCATACGCACAATCCTTCCAGGACAGTTTGTGCATCATCGTTGATAGCATCGCGGACTGTAGAATTGTCAACAAACAACCACACCAGAATTGTCAGCAGAAAGCACAATGACATTCGAGTATCGATACCGTAATATGAAGCACGTACACATCTCCGGCATTTTCTCCAACACTCGGCGCAGATAAAAGAAAGGCATCTCTGTGGTGAGCTCGAAGTTAATGCCCTGCAGCACTTCCATCTCATAGTAGAGCAGCTGGAGACGCTCAATCTCAAGCAGCTCCTCGTCGCCAGCAAACAGCGGGGTCTCCAGAATGTCGTACATGACGCGCACCATACGCAGCAGCTTCATTCGTTTGCTGGACGCCTTCGCCGAAAGGAAGAGGCAGGCTGCAGCGAACTTGTATCGTTCTTGAGCGTAAATGCCTCGATCGAACACGCGATGGAAGAAGATGCAGGCGGTGAGCGCGATGTCGCTACTCAGCCCAAGACACCGCGACAAGATGTCGATGAAGGCAATGGCCGTGTATCGCCAGTGCTTCTTTTGCTCAGGCTTAGTTTCAAAGTTGTCACGCTCGAACACCAATGGGCAGTTGGACCGATCGAGCTGGAGCTGGGGGTGCTAGGCGGTGGCAGCTCGAACTGCTGAAGCTGGTCAGGAGCTTCAGCCTGTCGTTCCGCTTCACCGCGCGGCAGCGGCACTGGAGCTCTTCGGGGCTTGCACTCTCCCATGACCAGGCTCTTCCAGGTCTTGATCTTCCTCGGATATAGCTTGAGCTCTTCCCAGCGAGCAAGCGTCTGCACAAAAGTCACCATCAGTTAATTCCCGATCAAGTCACAGCCATCACATCAGATCACGTCACCTTGAACACGCGCTTCCGGTTCTCCTCGGTCGCCCTCTTGTCGCCGTAGCGGATCTCCCTGGCACAGGCGTTGAGCACCTCGTCTACCGTCTGGAACCACTCGCGTTGCACCTGCTGGAGTCTTTCCCCTTCAAACGACTTAAGGAATTCGTGCAACACGTAGAAGAGCATCAGCTTGGCCTGGAACCCTCTCGCTCCGTCCGCATAGGCTCGCTACAGTCATGATAAAAGACACACAAAAGACTCGTTAGACACGTTGCACCAGGTTCACAACAACAAGGTAGGGAGAACACAGCTACGGTCTATTCTATTACGCTCCGCCACGGACAGCAAGGAGGTAGGTTTTGCACGTGGTTTTAGTGGCGGCAGCAGCGTTTTAAGCGAGCTTTTAGCGTCTAGTACCTGCTTCATCTTGATCTGGAAGCGCAGCGCGTGCTGCGGGAACGCGGCCATGTACGCGGCTGTGCGCGCCACCAGGTCGCGGTTCGTCACGCAGCGTAGAACGTTGTGAAGCACCGCGCCGAAGCCCGCGATCTCCGTCTCCCACTGCGAGTCCGACAGCAGCGGCGCTTCGGGGGCGTCTGGTCGCCGCTAGGGACGCGATTGGACCCGTTCTTGCGGCGTTTGCTGATTGGTGGAGCGGCGGACGTGGTGCGCGTCGTTTCCGGCCTCGGGGGCCGATGGGAAGCTGCGGAATCGGCGACGCCGGACTCGGTAACTGGTAATGACTCGCGCGCGGCTTGTGGCGCGCCGTTGGATGCGACTGGAGGCTCGTTGGACGCAGGAGACGAAGGCGCGTCTGCAGGTGGGTGCGCGGCGGACGGAGAGGCCGCAGATGCGCGCTTCTCGCCGCTCGAAGAGGACGCGCGACGTCCAGTGTCCCCCATTTTAAGCTTCCCCTTCTTCGCCTTTGGGTCGAAAGGACTGGCGTGTTTGTTTCGTACTTTAGAGGAAGAGTACGGTGACAGCCGTTTCGATTTATTCTTGAAGATATGGCTACATTGCAAATGGCTACACTGGACTCACTAGTGCAACATGGCCAACTCCATCTCTGTGGCGATCGAGATGTTGTGCGTGGGGCGGTTCCAGTCCGCCTCGACGGTTTCCGTGTTGTATTGGCCAGGACCCTGCAATTGCAGTGCAAATGATTAGCTGCAAATTAGAGAAATAGGCATGTGGACAACGTACCAGCACTGGAACCTTGGATAGTTTGTTCTTGAAGCGAGGTTCCTGCACGAGATAGCAACGATGAGATCAATGTGCCATGATGCAACAGACGCATTTGCGAAGACACGCACCGCTGCGTAGAAGACATTCGGTCGCGGCTTGTGCTGCGGTTTTTGCTCCAACCTCTCTGTCGAGTACGAGCCTGGACCCTGTGGCAGGAGTCAGCAACAAACCAAAACAAGTTGGAGCGGAACTGCGTACCGGGACGAAGACGGTCGGACTGGGCTTGTCCTTCATCCGATCGATGCCCGACTTGAAAGCGCCTTGGGCTCCGGGTGCATTCCACGACCGTTGGACCTGAAGATGAGAGAGGTTAGCTTTGCTGAAGGGACAAGTACAAACCCTTGTGAAATCACAAACCTCATAGTCGCCGGGGGATGGCCCCGTAGCCTTTTCAAGTTGGTGTGGGCGGTTTGTAGAGGAAGCAAACATGGAAGACGCTTTCGGTTGCCGCTTTTGCTGCTTTGGATTTGTTCTTGACGTGCTGTTTCTTGTGCTTTCATATCTCGTTCCAACTGAGACGCGAGCGTCTCACGGTTGTGTTGAACGCCCGAAGAAATCGTGTCGAATCGTCTCGTGGTGCTGCCAAAGTTGGTCACTCTGCTTGTCTGAAATCGGAAAGGTAGGTTGATTTAGAAACACTAACAAATATTTTCTAGTGGGGCGAGATAGAAGAGTCTTACCACTTTGTTGAGCACATCGGACACTGCGGATGGGACTTCGTAGGACCCAGGTGCAGCCAAACTCTGGTCTTTTTCGTTTGGAGCTTCGAAGCGCTCCTTTTCGAGCTGAACGGCGCCTTTTTCCTGCTTGGCACAGATCTTGGTTGGGTACTTCCCGATTGCGGATAGTAGTATGCACCGGGGCCCGGAGCAAGTGCATCACTACACAACACAAGTTCAGCTATCGGTATACAACAAAAACGAGAAATAAACAAACACTAGAAAACCATGTACCGTTGCGAAGAGTCGAAGCGAGTTGACGTGCTCCCGAAAAACTGAAGGTGCTCAGGCTTCGTCTCGGCTGCAAATCCACGACTTTGATTTGGGTGATATGCTCCGGGTCCTGGTACATTTTTCGTCGTAGTTGGTGCCGTTTGCTCCCGAGTGAGCGCAGATTTGAAAACTGCACTGATCCGCGTAGGGTCTTTGAGAGCTGTCGAGTCTCCAGTATTCTTGTACTCGCCAGGGCCAGGAACTTCTGCCTTGGATCGGACTTCATGCTCGATGAATCGTGTCACTTTACCCTTGGAAAAGTCTGTTGTGCGGCTCTTGCAGATGGTTTTCAAATTCCGCATCGGCTCGTACTCACCTGGTCCAAGTGTGTCGTCTCCGCATCCAGTATGACCTACTTTGGCAGGCTCGTGGCGCACCAGTTTACCATATGCTCCTTGTTCATAACCAAAACTCTGCGAGACTGTCGGAATTGACGGGGCCGTCGGGAGCCGTGTCCACCGGATCTTGTTGTTGGACGGAGGTGTCCTCACGAGCGGATTTCCGAGGCTTGTGTGTCTATCAAAACGCAGTGGTAAGTACCAGAATGTTACAGCAGACACTCATGTCAATCCTTACGTATTCGATTTCTGTGCGAACGAGTCTTGCTTTGTGTACGTTCCAGGTCCTGGTGTGCTGAATCCTCGTTTCAACTTGACTTCACCGAGCCGCTGTGACTTGGACTGGAAAATCGACGAGGCCGGTGCCTTGCTCTTCGTAGGCGACTCCCAAGTTGTCTGGGTATTGTTCACGTACGATCCAGGCCCCGGGGTGATCATTGTCAAGCCTTGTGCTCCACGCACGAGCTTCTCACCGGAACCGAACCCCGTAGCATTCGGTCGCACGTGACGAGATGGCGAAGTTTCGTAACATCCAGGTCCAATGTACGCAGACGTACCAAGCTTTACCTGCAGACCGCCGGGGCAATTTTCACGGCTTGTGCGGTTCACCCACGCCATGCTGCGCCAAGACTGACTCGAGGGGCTCGTATATCAACTTGTCGTCATGCTGGCATAATATAAATAGTAGGTCATCAAGTTGGAATTAGACTCGATAGTTTTTGGAGTGGTAAAAACGATATGATGAAGGTATTCGGCCCCCATTATTTTTCTGTTTGTTATTTCTACTTGTGCACCATATTCTGCAAGCCACCGCTCTACAATGAGAGGCAACAGAAACAACTTGACGGCCTTTGTTTTCGCTAGCAACAATGACATTTCCAATGACCAGCGCAACTGTCCACCGGCAGCAGACACAGTGAACATGAATCCCACCTCCTTCAGCCAAGTGGGCACACTACATTCTGCTCGAGTCAAATAACGTTAGTGACCAGGAAATCGGACCAACGTCAGAAATGCTGTAGAAGTATCTTTCGACGGGGACGTGCAGCTCGATTTCAAGGTAACGAGGAAAACGGAGATTCAAATTGGTCAGGCGCCACGACGACTCCATTTTTACCGCCATTCAGCATGGGCTGGATCTCAGCGGTGCTGATTCCTGGATTAAATCCTGGTACATGTACGCGCCTATTCTTCAGCCAGCGGTTGTTGGTCTTGCCAGTATACAGTGTGAGTTTGTGCGGGTTTCCTGGATCTCAACGTCGACCTGACCAACTACGGCACCAAATATAGTTTTCATCGTCGTTCAACCGCGGCGATTGTGGAATGCGTTGCTTGACCCAGGGCTGGAACGCTTTGGATCGAGTGACATCATGAGGAAGGGGCCATCGAATGAAAGAATCACTCAACGCGTCCACGACCCAATTCAGCACGTCAACCGAAAGTCTGCAACATCACTTTTCCCACGATACTTTGTGCGACCTCAGCAAAGCTCGCAAGTCAGAGCGTTTGGTCGTTTGGTCGCATCCAAGCTGTATCATGCGACCAGCGCCTTGCGTCAGTTTGTCCTTGGTGAGCTTCGAGCCCAGGGTCAGTACAGTCACAAGATCACAAACGTCTCCTTTTCGAGCCATCGCGTTTTTTAGAGGCATCTTAACTTGTCGGTCCTTCTCTGCTGTCATCTAGCAGCTGTGGTCCTCACAGCTATCATAGTACACCCATATCAATGAGAGCTTGCGCACCTTTCCCCATTGCAAAATTCAAGAAACCCTGCCACGGGATAGCTGTATCTTCGTCTACGTGTAGACTGAACATCTATTTACCTCAATGCTAGCGTTTTTAGGGACTCAACAAGACCCCGTAACCCAGGTTGATGATCCCCTTAAAACCGGACAAAAACTCGGCAGCAGAATGGTGCCGTTTACTGTACCGGTAACCGGCCCAGAGTTGTTTAATTGAAGCTGATACATTCTCCAAATTCAGCATCCGTCTTTGATTGCCTCATTCGGTGTGTCGCACATACTATCAGCCTACTTTCGTTAATTACCGAACTAGCCCTGCTCGAACCACCCGCAGCACTTCGACGCTTGGTCATGAGCGCTCCTCCGCCGCCTGCGCCTGCTGCCACCTCCTCCGTCGCGTCTTCTGCTGCTGCGCCGCGCAACGGGATGACGTCGCACGAGGATGCAGTGGGTCGGGAGCTCATCGCGTGGCTCGAGGCCCACGGCGCCGACACGAAGAAGCTGGCGCTGCAGGAGTACGCGCCCGAGGTGCGTGGCGTGCACAGCCGCAAGGTGCTCGTGCCCGGGGAGCGCATCCTCGTAGTGCCCAAGAAGTGTCTCATCACAGTGGAGATGGGCAAGCAGACGGCCATCGGACGCAAGCTGCTGGCGCGCGGCGTGGACTTTGTGGCGCCCAAACACATTTACCTCATGATGTTCCTGCTGTCGGACATGGAGCACGTGGACGCGTCCTTCTTCCGCTGCTACTACAGTACGCTGCCCTCCACGCTGCGCAACATGCCCATCTTCTGGTCGGACGACGAGCTGGGCTGGCTCAAGGGCTCGTACATCATCCAGCAGATCCAGGAGCGCAAGGCCGCCATCCGCAAGGACTACGACGTCATTTGCCGAGTCGACCCGTCGTTCGCGCGCTTCTCACTCGACCGCTTCAGCTGGGCGCGCATGATCGTGTGCAGTCGCAACTTCGGCCTCACGGTGGACGGCGTCAAGACGGCAGCGCTCGTGCCCTTCGCAGACATGCTTAACCACTACCGGCCGCGCGAAACGAGCTGGACGTTCGATCAGAGCATCGACGCCTTCACCATCACGTCTCTGGGCACTATCGGATCTGGCGCGCAGGTCTACGACTCGTATGGCAAGAAGTGCAACCACCGCTTCCTGCTCAACTACGGATTCGCCGTCGAGGACAACACGGAGGAGGACGGCCGCAACCCGAACGAGGTGCTCATCGACTTCCAGCTTGTGTCAGCGGACGGACAGCTCTTCTACGACAAGCGCGCCTACCTGCACGAGAGCGGCATCTACACAATGGACGCGCGGCTTAGCTGCTCGCACTCGGACGCCAACACGCGCGAAGGTTTCAGCTTTGCGCGGCTGATCGTTTCCACTGAGGACGAGTTTTCCACCATGAAGATGAAGAGCCCGGCGCACTCGTCGCCGCCAATTTCCTTTGAGAACGAGATCCGCGCGCTCCAGTACTTGCGCAACCTGATGACTCACCAGTTGAGTCAGTACGACACGACTATCGAAGAGGACAACGAACTGCTCGCCTCGAAGCAGTACCCACTGTTCTCGAACCGGATCCAGGCTCTGTTTTTCATCCGGGGCGAGAAGCAGGTATGCAGATACTTTCAGGAACTAGCGGACAAGGTCATCCCGCTTTTCAGTCTGCCCCTGGCAGAATGCCGCGAGGAGCTGCAGCGCAGCTTTGATGGAGACGGAGACATCGACCGCTACGCGCAAGATGTGATCGCCTATTTAGTCACGCAAGTTTACCGCGAGAGCTAGTGAGGAGGTCGTCTCGCTCACTCTCTTGAAGCTTTGGAGTTGTATTTTTGCGGGCCAAGCGCGCAGTTGTGGTAAACAACACTTTTTGGGAGCCGCATGAGCTCGCTCGCTCACTCTTGAGGCGATAGTTGTGTCCTGAAGCTATCGAAGCAGTCGGCGATGCACATTAGGGATCAAGTTAGAAGTCAGGACAACATCGATATGGACTGCTGCTGTGTTTCGCTTGCGAATGCATCCTACTTGTTCAATGTTCTCTCTATTCCTCGCCTTCGTCTTCGTAGAGGAAGTCGAGAGTGACCAGATAACGCAGCTTCACTTGTTCCTGGCGGTACACGATAAACTCGTTGTAGAGCAGTGAGCCGCTGCCGTCGGACGGCATGAACTCGCCAACAGGAACTATCACACCGTCCTCCCTGTTGTCACACACAAACCCACAAACACGTCAGCATCAACACCTCAAGTAACGTTAATGTTGCTTTTGGAGACAAACATGGTCTCGTAGTCTTCTTCTGCGGCGGCCATGCGCCCGACTCCGTGCGTGCTGTCACATCCCTTGGTTTTCTTCAAAGTGGTGTAGGACAGGTCTTCTGCTTCTTGCGCCTCGTACGGATTTCCCAGAGCCACCTCGGCTAGAATCAACACGCCCTGTGATACGCAGCCAACGTGAGCTCGCTGTACGAATCGACAGCGAACGGAATTTAACGTTACCTTCGGGTTTTGTGGGGTTGTCCAGCAGTAGTTTGCCGACTTGGACACGGAGTCTGCAAAATAAATCTGGATACGTGCACAATATCGTCCGTCAATCAATCTGCTTTTTACAAGGATTGCAGTGAGCACGTACTCCTTTGCCGAACATGTATCCGTTGTTGGGTGCCTCAGGCGGCGCCACACGAAGTCCCTTGGATAGAATGCCTACGACGTTCGACATCCGCGATCCATGCCATAGCAACTGTCCATTGCGAATCAAAACAAGTCAGAATACACCGCAGCAACAGCGCAATATTCGACAAACCTTGTGGTTGTCCACAGACTGGAAGACATCCTTGAACTTCTCTTCATCTGGACGAGCAATCTTGAGGACTGACTTGATGCGTAGCTTGTACTGGACATGGGTTGGGGCGTGTGTGGTTTCCACATATCTGTTGCAGGTGGTCGAACAGTTAGCATCGAGACGGCCCCCACATTCTTCCTGCTATACCTTTCAATGGTCTTGAACTCTCCAGTCGATTCGGGCAATGACTCCATCTTGACGTTGAGCAGGTTGTACTGCGCATCCAACGAATTCAACTTGGGCTTGTTGACGCCAGCCTGCTTCTTCGCATTCCTCTTCTCTGCCTGCAGCTTCTGCGAGATTTCGATATTTGCTAGAACTTCGAGTAAATCGATCTTCAGCTTCACCTCGTCCATCGAATCAATCGGAGGTGGTAAATTTCGTCCGAAGTCATGTGGTATCAATGTGTAGAAGTCACTCGAGAGAGACTTCAGTCTGGTCTTCAAGCGACGGATCTGAGTAGCGTTAGGGTTGGCCACTCGCTTGACTAGAGTAGATCGCCGTGTTCCAGGTCGTTTTGCTGCCGGCGCATCCTGCTTGGTATCAACGATCTTCTTCAGCTCCTCTATCTCCTCGAGTGTTGCCGAAAGCTGCTGCAGCAAAGCATAACCCTGGGAGATTTGAGTTTTCGAAAGCTTGCCTGATTGCGCGCGGAGAAAATACATTAGCAAGATGCAGAGTAGGCATCGGCAGGCAGACATACTGTCACAAACCTAACGGGAGCCGCTTCAAGTCAAGATTCATGTTCGCTACTTCTCGTGCAATTAGGTCAGCGTCGCAGATGAGCTTCACATGCAGCAGTCAGTTTGATAACAGCGGCACCCTTGGACGAAAACTACGTTCCTACCTTTAAGGCATCTTGTACCGTCTCGTGAAGAGCAGACAGCACCTCTTCCCCCTCTTCCCCTCGCTCGCTTCTTCCTTCACTTCTTCGGGCACCTCATCATCGAGCTCTAAAATGTCATACTACCGTCAAACCAAATTCGATACGCAGCTTCTTCGCGCGTTCTCACCAACAAGCACGTATTTGCCCTCTACTCTCTCGAAAGCCCGGCGAGTGGCCACTCGTTGCCGCTTTTGTCCATGAACTTCTTGGTAAACGAAGCCTGTGCCTTCTCCAACGACGAATTGTAGCGCTCCAGAGCGCGCTGTCCAACACCAAAACTTCGTTCGTCAACAGCAATCCACGCAGTTCAATTGCAAGTTGGGAACGCGTTCACCTGCGGGTTCTTGGCTCCAACGCGGCCCCACTTGCGGAAGACCATGTAGTTGTCTCCATCCTGGATCAGCTGCACCATGTAAAACTTGTTGTTGCTGTGCTATCGGTCATCAGTCCCCAGCCAATCGAGCACAGTCTATCACCGTAGCACGCACCCGTAGGTCCCGAACGAGATGTTGGTGTAGTTGAGCACGAAGCTCCAGGCGACTCCATCGGCGTCCTGCATGAACAGTAAAATGTACAGGTCAGACCCATCAATCACCCATAAAGTTGAAGCGCCTCGCACCTGGTAAACCTGCGCTGATCTGGCGCAACCGCTGAGAGGGTCAACTCGCTTTGCTGCACTCGCCATCGTCACTTAGCCCGCCAAAATGCTCGTCAAACGGCAGTTGGCTATATTTTGTCCAGTTAAATGAGAGGACGAGAGTAACATGGCTACACTTTGTCGGATTGTCAGATGATACGTTGCATGCTGCTCATAAAATAATAACGGTTGTGCTTCGGTCTCTCGCTTTTGTCGTTCCGCTCGGTTGATACCTTACCAGGCGCATGCGACGTTCTGGAAGTCCAGCACTACGAGATAGCGCAGCTTCACCTGCTCGAGGCGATACACGATGAACTCGTTGTACAGCAAGTACTGGTTGCCGTCAACAGGCTTGAGCGTGCCGGCAGGAACCACCACACCGTCCGGCAGCGTCTCAAATTCATTTTCCGCCGGCGCCATCCGCCCGAGACCATGTGTGCTATCACAGCCTCGCTGTTCCTTCACTATCTTGTAGTCCAGAAACTCTCCGTTCGGCGTCTTGTACGGCGTGCCCAACGCGACATCAGCGAGCAAAAGCACCGCCTGCGAGGCAACACAAGAAAAATTGTCAGTCTCACAGTCACCGATCATGCCGAATTGGTACGACTTTACAGTGGGGTTCCGGGATGTCGCGCAGCAATAGTTGGCGGATTTCGCGAGGGCATCGGCGAAATACAACTAAAGCACAAGACACGATGAAAGTTAAGATTATCACCAACCGACCAATGATTCACCAAAACGGGGCTTACCCTTTGCCAAACTGATATCCGTTCTTGGGGGCCTCGGGAGGAGCAATACGCAATCCTTGTGATAGAATGCCAACAAAGTTTGACAGGCGAGAGCCGTGCCACAGTAGCTAAGTTCGTCAAACCACAAAGAAGTCAGCACTTCCAACAGCAAAGGCCTGATGTTTTGAGAGCGGCGTACCTTGTGGTTATCGAGGGATCCCAGCACCTCTGTGTGACTTTCTTCATCCGGACGGGCGATCTTGAGAATCGTATTAATATTGAACTTGCTTCCACCGTCGGTATTCTTGATAAACCTAGCGCAGCACACGAGAAATCTCGTTAGAAAAAATCAAATACCGTCACATTCACATACTTTTCGATGATCATGTACTCCTTTCCACGCTTGCTCAGTGGTTCCATGTTGGTGTTCAGCATGTTGTAGTGGATGTCAAGAGGGTGAACGGCAGGCCCCGTCGGCTTTTCGGCTTCCTGCTTCTGCAGCATCTGCGAGATTTCCAGGTTCGACAACACTTCCAACAGTTCAAGCTTCAGCTTCAGATCTGCCATATTCGCGATCACCGGCGGCAAGCAGCGGCCAAAGTCGTGAGGGATGAGCGAGTAAAATTCGCTGGAAAGGGCCTTAAGATCAACGTGAAGGCTGTTCATCGTTGCCGTTGTAGCTGCTGCTGGTCCTTTCGCCTTGGCCTTGGCTTTTCGCCTGCCTTTCGCTCCCGCTTTCTTTTTAGCCGGGACCACAGGTGTCTTCGTGATCTTTTCAATCTCTTCCACAGCCGATGAAATACGCTGCAGAATCTCGTAGCCCTGTGAGATCTGCGCCTTTGACAGCTTACCTGTCAATAGTAAACAAAAACAGCACAGTTAGAATTCGCGCCTTGGCACATGCTGATCGGTCATTTTTTACCAAGCGGGAAGCGCTTCAGATCGATATTCAGGTTAGCCATTTCTCTCGTGACCACCTCAGGGTCGCAGATAAGCTACCACAGCATTTGCTAGTGTTAGTCCCTAGCTCGCCCGATACAAACAAGTAATCACTTACCTGGACGATATCCTGCACTTCTTGCGACAGCTTGGAGGCGACCTGCTGCTTCTCCTCCACCTTTTCACTCGCATCTGCAGTGTTTCCTTCTGGTTCTCCGTCGTCCAGGTCTATCGAGTCATAAAGTTAAGTCCCGTCGCAAAACTGACTGCAGCTTGTCATTCACTCACCCACGAGGAAGTATTTGCCTTTCTTGCGCACAAAGGACTGCGTGAGCGGCCACTTGTTGCCGCTCTTGGCCTGGAAGACCTTCTGGAAGGCCCTTTCGGCCGCCTCCACGTCGCTATAGCACTCTGTTTTGGACTGCGGCGTCTTGGCGCCCACGCGGCCCCACTTGCGGAAGACCACGAAGCCTCCACGGTCCATGATGAGCTGCCCCATGTAGAACTTGTTGTTGCTGCACAAGCACGAGGCGTTAGAGGGTTTGTTGTTATCAGTGTGGCCTTTCTCACCCGTAAGTGCCATAGGAAATGTCCGTCAGATTGAGCATGAAGCTCCAGCGCACGCCATCCGCATCCTGTATGTAGAGCCAATTAGCACTGGGGTTGTGTGGGAGGAGGTTGTGGCCGGTAACGCACGCGATAGAGCTCAGCGCTGCCACTACAGTGGCTCTGCGGGTCGACGGCGGTGGCACTTGACGCCATGGTGGCAAATTGGAAAGTGAGGTGAAAAGACCACACCGTTGGCTCGGACCATCACTCAGTCACTCAGCACTTCAACTGAAAACATGCTCTATAAAACGAATAATGTCTTTTGTGGCAAAATGAAACTGGTATTGAGCAGATGTGCTGGATAATGTGAAATGCTTGTCAAGTGGTGCAACTTCAACTTGATAACTTTACAACGTTCGAGAATGGAAGCACTTAGTGGAAGGAGTGGAGGACCGAGTGCTTCTGCTGTACTTTATAGTATATAATATTAAAATACGACGGACAACCGATGACTCCACAGCCAAGCAATGAGAGCGCCGGACGGAACCTGAACCCCACATACTTGGATATGGCGCGAGCAACACTTTAAGGTCTTTGTCCGCCGCCCGACGACGTCATTAGGAGCCCTGGCAAGCAGTGGTCGACTAAGAGAGAGCTTCTCAAGTATTAATTTACCGGTACACCCTGGCTGCGTGCACGCGCTCAGAGCGTAGCGAGGGAGCAGTTATTTCGATACATTTGGACTGGATTTTTGTAAGGGACATACAAAATGGTAGACGTTGAAGTTGCATGGACGGAACAGTGCAACGTTGAATCGATCACCACCGCCGCCAGCATGTCCGGCAAAATGCTGCTCGCCTTGCCTGGCTGAATAGATCTATCCTACGCCCAGCTCGCTTTTCGTTTTTCACGAGGCCATTCTTGCCACAGCGCGCGAAGGCGGAATTCGGTGGCAATTGTTTTGCTCATAAAACGGGCCTTGTCTTTCCCGGTCGCTCCCTTTGTCGATTGACGGACACCGAATGCCCGCCTGCAAGCGTCCTCCTTTTACTGGTACAGTAACCTTTGACGGTCTTATTGAGTGCGCCTGGTGCTCAATATGTACATAGCGGCGTCATGCACGCCAAAGCACATTCAAAGCTGGCCGCCGTTGTCGGAGGATCATCGCACTTGAGGCGAGCTGCCTGTACGATGCCATGACGCAGTCTCCCGGCTCTGGACACTTGAAGTGGCGAGGGCTCACGCATTGGACATTGGGCGTCACAGCAACAAGAGCATTAAAATTCACTTGCCAGCAGTAATGCCGACTTTGCCGTCCGTGGCTCTCCACTGGCGATTTCTTCCAGCGTCTCTTCACTAGGTTGCTCCCGCTACCATCCACAGTATAATATTATCCGGCTTCTTTACATAATCCAACGCGTATACCTCCCTGACTATACCCTTTCCTGCCCTTTCCAGTCGGTCGCGCCATCGCCCTCCTCAAATCACGGGCACAGGGGGACGGACGGCCACACCGCAACCAAACAGCAAAGAGCGACTCGTCCGTCCGCCTCCATGCGCATGCTGGCGATGAACTCGCTCATGCAGGACGCCGAGCGTCGACGCCAGCAACCGAGCCCCGACACGGACAAGGACGAGGACGTGGCGCCTGTGGACGAGTTGGACCCTGTGGACGGGTTCCCCAGTCCCCCGTGCGCGCGTTCTCGGCGGCGGTTCGTCAAGCCTGGCCAGACCACGTACGAGTTGTCCTTCTCTAGACCCAGACGTCGAGCAGCAGTCGTGAAGAACCAGAGCCAGGACGAGTACAGACCGGCACTGCCTGGGGCTCCTCCTCCTCCTCCGCCGCCTCCTTCTGTGTCGTCCCTCTCGAGTGTCCTGACGGAGGTCATGACTGGCAAGAACAAGGCACTCAACAACATTGTGGACACGACGCCACCCCAGCCCAACGTGTCGTACGTCGTCGAACTCGCGGCGGACGGAACTCCGTACGTGGCGGCCTCGGACGGCAACAAGTACTTTGAGAACTCGACCATCGGTCAGATCTTCCTCAAGTCCGCACCGAACCACGCAGGACCACGCGGACGACGGTCCGATATGGACTTTCTGCAGTCGGGAGGGTGGAGACACCAGGCGGCCAGGCGCTCGGACTTTGTAGGGGCGGAAACAGCGACAACGGAAGTGGGCACCAAGACGAGCGAACAGGAAGAGACGGATATTGACGCCAAGAAGGGCTCCAAGGTACTGCTGGGCTTCAAGGGTTTCCAAATGGGCAAGAAGAAGGACAAGAAAGGGTCGGCGAGCGACTTGCATGCGGTGCGCGAACAGGACGACCACGCCCATACAGCGGTGCTAGGCACGGCGGAGGCGATCGTTGAGTCGAGCGTTGAAAACGAGTTCCCGATGCTGGACCCGGAAAAGGTAGACCGGAGTCGCGGAGACTCGAGCTGGGAAGTACCGGCTGTTAAAACCGAGGGGCTACAAGAGCCTGAAACTCATCCGCCTACGGCGATGGAAATGCTCGACGCCAGCGACTCGCAAACTGCTCGTCAAGTGAAAACAGACGAGATGGCTGGCTCGGCGGCCAAGAATGACAACAGAGTAAGTGCTGGTAATTCGCTCAGTTTAACCAGCGCTACTAGCTCTAGCAATTCTTCCGCTGCAGGCGTGACATCATCGAAGACGCTGCCGCGACTGCAGCCGAAGAAAGACCTCCCGGCGCCGCCGCTGGCGTTCGATGCGTATGACGAGGACGACAACCCGTTGTGTCGGTCGTTCCAAAATGTGCGCGATGTCGACTTGATGCGGTCGAAGTCGGATGAACTTGAAGATGATGAGGAACACGAACATGGTCACGATGAAGACCAGGACGACGCTGCGGCTGGAGACGAAGACTTCCCGGATGTGAACGCACCTGACTTCGCTGGTCGTGTTCGTGTGTCATCGGGTGCAACGAGCGTGGCGGAGTTTGTGGGTGGTTTCAAGGGCCAGCTATCTCGTCGATCCGGTACTAGCGGCTTGGTTAATCGCAAGCGAGCTGTGCGGCATGCACGTCTGACAGCAGCAGAGCAGAAGGCAGCAGATCTGGCACGGAAAATTCGTGAGGCTCGCAACCGCATTCCGCTCGAGTTTAGGGACGAGTACATGTCCCTCGCTGCACAGAATGAGATGCAGAAAAGAAGAAGTGGCGGGCTCTCGGTCGGCATATCCGCTTTAACCCGGAAGTGCAGTGCCGTGAGTTTGAGGTTGAGTCTGAAGATGAGGATGACGATGGTTATGATAGCCCAGATGAGATCGTGGACGCCGTCCAGTTGGTGAGCAAGCGTGATGTTGTCCATGCTGAGGATGTCGTCGCCGCGCTACCCATGGAAAAGTTGGAGCTGCCGTTGGAGGAGTTATCTCAGCCGATTGTCCGCGGTTTTGAAGCGCCATCACCACCGGCCCCAGGCGTCGATGCGGATGCGGATGCAGATGCAGATGAGGATGACCCGCTGACATTCTCGCAGCTAAACAACGATAAGCGTCTGTCGTTCTCTGATCTGTAAAGAGATCAGCTATGGAAAGGTGGAAAGGAGGCACCCGGCGTTGAGCGGGTAGTAAGTAGCGTATCTATTTGGGCGACAGCAAAGCGGAAAAGAGACGGACGCTCCGCTAGCGTCGCCGCATATAATTGAAAATTCACGGTTTCTTGTATTAATCTCGATTGTCTGCAAGAAATGAACCAACACAGGGTTACTCGTTGACGTTGTGGTGAATCTGGCTCACATCCTCGTCCTCATTCAGAGCGTCGATGAGCTTGTCGAAGGTCTCTCGCTGCTCATCTTCCAGATCCAAGAACTCCTTCGGGTTGTAGATAAGCTCAGAAATGGCAGGCTCTAGTCCGGCTTCCGTGAAGCACTTGCGCACAGCAGCAAGGTCGCTGGGATCACACGTGACCTGCGCCAAACCTTTACGAGTCTCCACGTCGTCCGCACCTGCTTCAAGCTAGTCATACGACGCATCCGCTACGGTCAAGACAACGAAACAGCTTACGCTGAGCTTCAACAGTACGTACCGCAATCTCCATGAGCGAGTCTTCGTCAATTCCCCGCCGCCAACTGGGAGCTCAATCTACAGACCAAATGCACCACAACGTTAGGACCGACACCAAAACTATCGAAAGCGATACGAATCGGACCGCACCTCGAGGTAGCCCTTGCGCTCAAACATCCAGGCCACCGAGCCATTGGTGCCCAGGGCGCCATTGTGCTTGCCCAAGACGTGGCGCAATGCAGGTGCCGTCCGACGTTTGTTGTCTGTCAGCGTCTCAATCTAACCACCATTAACTTGAGCAACGGAGTTCATAAACACAACTAGTTTCACCAACTACTGTAGTTGCTCACCATCAGTGCGCTTCCAAACGGACCCGAAGCCTCGTACAGCACCGCCTCCGCATTGCTGCCTGCACACAAAACCCAGCTTTCCATCAGCCCAAGTCCTGTATGTACACTTGAACTCTCCAGTCTCCACCTCACCGTCTTTTCCTTCCACACCACGCTTGATCGCGGCCTCGATCTTGTCTTTGGGCATGTTGGCCGCCTTGGCCTTGTTCACCGCCGCCGCAAGCCGCTGCAAAATTGAAATTCTCATGAGAATTCACCACTAAAAGGATCTTTTCATCCCTCTGCACCCACTCACCACATTGTTCGCGTCACCTCCCACCGCTAACAACACCACAAAGCACCACCAAAGGTCAATAATCCACCGCCAAAGTCCCAGCCTGCAGCATCTGCTCACCTTTAGAAATGACCAGAATCTCCCGTGCCAATTTCGCGTTCGTGGCCGTGCGTTTCTACAATCAATTAACAATTAATATTGGACCACGGATGGTCTGGTGCCCATTGCCGCACCGCGTCCGTAGCGTTTTTCTTGCCCTGTATGGTGGGGCCACGGCCCATGAAGCGCACACTCTGGCTGTAGACGCACAGCGGGGGCGCGAGAGAGGAGCCCGGAGGGCGGCGGTGCAGCGACGAGCGAGCAGCATCAACCAAGAATTGTTGTACTGCACTGTTAAACAGTTAAGGAGCACATCTTTCTACAAGGCACATCGTTTTTATCGGTAAGACCCACACGCAGGGTTCCGGAAAACCCGGGTTTTCCATAAAATGGCGGGGTGACTGGTTTGGGTTTTTCAGTTCCCTAATCCCTGTCGGCCTGTTATTTTTGAAATAAGTATTTATTATTTTAAAATCCAATTAACTTTGATTTTTAGTAATGGCTTGTAAAATCATCAAATGTCTTGGGCAGCCGGTCGATCCCCATCTCATGATGTGTGTAGAGGACGTCCATCACTTTTATGATAATGTGGTCCACATAGTTCAGCACTTCGTGTCCACCAAAAAGATGTCCAGGTACGCTGTCGACAAGCCAAGAGGAAGTGCCACGCCCAGCAGAACGTGACAAGCCCAGGTTAAACGAGGAGGAGGATGACATCGAAATACTTTCGCTAGTGTAGTACATGTAGTACGTAGCAGTATGTTGCTGGTACTGTGATACCGTTTAATACTTTGATACGATCTAGGACTGAAAAACAATACGATACAGTTCTTCCATTAGTTCTTAAAAGTACTCATCAAATTCTGCATACAAGAAGAACACCAGTAGGACAGTCGCGCGTTGGCACTCGCCTGCGGACTTGGCGACGACGCTAAGTCCACGGCTTCGGCCAGGCGCGGTGTTTAGAAAAACTAGTTGTTAGTGCAGCTACTCCGGCCCACGCGCCGACCATTGCAGACCTCCGCTTCGCTTCGGTTGCAAACATTCTCTCTGAGGCATCCTTCGGCACGGTGAAGTCGCTGCCCTACCTCAAGTGCCGCGAGGATGATAGCGCCGTGTACGACTCTGTGGTATAGCGAGATCCCTCAAAATCTGGTTAAGACAGGATCCAACTTCCCAACAGCGCCCGAACACCAACTAACAGAGGGGGTACCCCGATCCGCGATTTGCTGAACTTCTCACCTTGTGTACCCGTTGGTAGGCTGGATCTGCTCTCTTAGCGCTCCGAAGAGATGTAGCGATGTGACTTTTGAACGTCCTGGCGGGACGCGGGGATGGAGCAGCGCGGAAGTCTTCGCTCTGCTGCCGGTTAGGGATCCAGATTCCAAGCGATAAAGTCGAGCTTGGATCTGGCGACCGGGACTTGATCCGGGGCCGGTTGGTTGCCTTTGGGATGTGGTTGGTTCCTTACTTGCCGCTTCCTATAGTGGGGATTCTGGGGTCGAGAGACTGAGGATCCTCGGGCCAAGTAATAACTCCGTCGGATCCGATATCAACACTTGAAGGTAGATCACTAGTGTAAGGCAAATCTGGTCAATGTATTATCCAGACTTACACAAACAACCAGTTCACCTACTTGTAGACTTGCCGACACCTTGTAGGGCCAATGTAATTCCCGTTGGAAGATGGAGGCGAAGCACTTGTGCACTTGATGGCAAATTCAGTTCTGATTTACAACTAAGTCCTATCTCGTCTTCTGCCGTACCCTATGTATCCACCACTGCTGCGGATGACCGGCTCTATACCTCTTCTATAACCTCCCCATCTCTGTAATCTTCGCTCGTGGCCGATCCCCGGATACATCTGGCGTAATCACCTGATCGCGCTATAGACATGATCTGAGATCTGAGATCCGGATCTGTCGATCTTGGATCCGGGTCCCGACTAGATTTGTCCCGTATCTTGGTTCTCGCCCCTTGGTCCGGACACACGTCTGACTTCTCCGCTGGCGCGTCATATCCACGTTGAAGTACATCAGGTGTGTCACCCTCCTCGTGCCGCTTAGAGCACGCCATCCGTTTTACCATGTCATCAGGTCCAGATCCATCGCTCAGTCATATTCCCGGAACTGTGACCTCTTGTCTCAGACAATCTCGTCTGGGCATCCCATTCTTGAAAACGCGCATCGCCACAACTCTTCACAATCTCCGTTTCGCCGCAAACTGCTTCGCTTGATCCTTTCCCTCTTTTCGCGAATGGTAGATATTGGTCCCTCGCGTAGCAAGGAGGAAAGGCGTGACAAGTCCACCAGTGATGGATCCACTGGTGCATCCTAAGTTCCGTTTTTAATGCCGCAATCGGAAGTGTCGGCAAAGGTGGTTTTGGCGTATGGCAGCAAAGACACGGATGTGTCTCTAGTTGAAGCTTTTAGTGTCCCAAGTTGTGGCTTCGCGATATTTATATCAACACCCGTTATTACAGGACGATATTACAAATAATGGGATGATGCAATGTGAATTGAGGAAGAAGCTGCGATAAGGAGCGAAGCAAAGCTAACAACATAATATCACTTCTTATTTTACCTTGCTGGATACCCCTCTGCGAGCCAAGAGTTACTTGCTGGAAACCCCTCTGCGAGCCAAGGGTCGTCACTTTGAGATATCTCAAACCTTGTGAAGGCAAGGAAGGCAAGACAATCATGAACGAAGAAGGCAAGTACGAATCGGCGAGAATAGTGTCGTTTGAAGTCTCGACACAGGAGAAGACAGCGACACAGGAGCGGGAGTACGTCAAGATCCGACTCCCTCGTTTTGGTGGAGGTACTGCGCAAGACTGGTTGAAGTGGGCTCCGCAGTTCGCACACCTGGCGCAGATGAAAAACTGGACGTCAGAGGACAAGGCGAAGCACTTGAATTTGGTGCTGGACGACGAGGTGTTGGAGGGATGGCTATCCGTCTACGACCAGGTGGACACGTCGGACAAGGACGAGTTTGAAAGGGCGTTCCAGACCTGGGGGCTGATGTTTGTACCGAAGACGTACCATGAGCAGCTCGAGGAGGAGATGTTCTTATTTGCGAAGCGTAGAAATGAGTCCGTCTCTCAGTGTCACCAGCGGCTGCGTCAGATTACGCGTATGCTGAAGAACCTGCCGACCAATTCGCTGGAGCTTGATGAGCAGTCCTGATTCGCACTTTCAAGAGAGCGATGCCAAATGATTGGAAGACCGCTTATGAACTCAGCGGCGTACATCTGAAATCAGTGCCCCAAACTTTACAGTACTTTGAGCGCCTCGAGCAGTCCGAGCGGCGCCAAGGGAAGAAGAACCTCTCAAAAGAACTGGAAGAAGAATTCGGGGAAGCCGAACAACAACAAAAACGCCAAGAACAACAAGGGCGGCGCGAACAGGTATCAGCGCCCAGAGCAGTCCAACCAAGGAAGCAAGCCGAATGGGGGTCGCTGGTGCAAGTTGCACAAGCCGAGTTCGCATATTGATAGCGAGTGCTTCACCGAGAAGAAAAATGCGAGCACGCAGAAGAGCACGAATACCCAGGTGTCCGCTGTAAAGAAAACGGAAGAAGCGAAACGAACGGTGTGGAAAGTGCAAGACTCGGACTACGAGTTTAGTGATGATGGTGAGTGCAAGGTCATTGACAGTGCAAAGCCAGCGAAGCCGCCACCAATGCGTCTTCGAGTGCGTCTCTCGAAAACTGTATACAAGCGGGTGGCTCTGGTATATACGGGATGTGGCAGAAGCTACATTAACGGAAAGCTGCTGGAGGCTAATAATAAGGTGGGCGGTACGCTATCAGCGCAGAAACTCGCGTTTGAACAGGTTGATGGGCGAGTTCAAGCGGCTGAAACGACAACAGTGAAATTTCGGTTCATGGATCTGAACTACGGAGCCAGAATTACCCATGACTTTGCAGTAATTACTGATACCAAAGACAAAATGGTCATTGGTCGCGATTTGTTGGATGGTGGTGAGCTTCCGCGATGCTACAGTTGAGTGGGAAAACAACACGATGTCGTTTAACGTGGGAGACGAGCTGCAGTACAAGGACGTGAAGCCGGACGGGGTCCCTGAGGTAGTGACGAAGGACGAGCTGAAAGAAATCAACGACACGCCCGCCAGCCCAAAGGAAATGATCGGCGATGCTGAGATTGATCCATGGACGTACGAGCGAGTGGTCGAAATATTAAGGCACTTCGAAACTCTATACAACGGATACCTCGGTCGGATGAAGCTACCAGACCATGTGCTACCTGTCGCTGACAACTACACGCCAGTACATGCACGACCGTACAGTATTCCACGGAGTGAGGAAGAAGCAGCGCAGAAGGAGATTAATCGTCTAGTGAACCTGGATGTGCTGGAGCAGATCTTCGGTTCTGAGTGGGCCTCACCTGCATTCTTCCTTAAGAAGCCCGACAGACGCCTCAGATTGTTGACCGACTTTCTCGAGCTGAACAAGTTTTTGAAACGCAATCCGTATTATGTCCCTGTGATACGTGATGTGCTAGCGCGAGTGGCTGGAGCGAAATTCTTCTCGTCACTCGACGCGAATATGGGGTATTATGCTAGGCAGCTTGCAAGGGTAGCAGGCCGTTTACGGCATTTTGTTTGGGGTTTGGAAAGTTCCAATACAAGCGACTCCCGATGGGAATCTCAACGGCACCCGATGAATACCAGGCGTGTATGTCCAGGATCTTGGGGGACTTAGACTTCGTAATTGTCTACTTGGATGATATTCACATCTTCTCGAAGACATTGGAAGATAATCTGAAGCACCTGCGTGTGGTGTTTGAGCTGCTGCATCCGTACAACGTGACGTTGAATGAAAAAATGTCACATTCTGTGCACGACGGTGGAGTATTTGGGCTACGAGCTGAGTGCTGAAGGGATCAAGCCTCAAATGAAGAAAATTCGAGTTATCACGCAACTCACCGCCCCGAAGAACAAGAAGCAGTTGCGGCGTTTCCTGAGGATGGTCAACTACTACCGTGAAATGATACCGAGCAAGTCCGCCATGTTCAAGCCATTAACGAAGCTGACGTCGCCTAAAGCTGCATTTCTCTGGACGTCTGATGAGAAAGAAGCTTTCGAAGGCATCAAGAAAGCTTTGGCAGAAGCAGTGCTGCTCGCATTTCCAGATTTTGGAAATCCGTTTGATATCTACGCGGATGCCAGCGGAAAGCAACTCGGTGGGCTAATTCAGCAAGAAGACAAGCTGATTGCGTGTTACTCTCGTAGTTTAACCCCAGCGCAGCAGAACTACACGACCATGGAGTTGGAACTCTTATCGGTGGTTGAAATCTTGAAGGAGTACAGACCTATGATTCTTGGGTTTCCGGTTGTCGTGCATACGGACCACAAAAATTAATCTATCCGACAGAGACGTCGTTGCGAGTGAAGCGATGGAAATTATTGCTCTCTGAGTATCGTCTTACGTGCCAGTACGTGCAAGTGACATCACTTGTTGGGGCGGATGGTTCTCACGGCTGGAATACGCCGATAATGCGACTGATGACAACGCGAACGAGACTGAAACGCTGTTCATCGATGCTGTGACCTGTGTCGTGGAAGGAAGCCACATAAAGAAGCATCAGATGGAGGACGAAGCCATACAATCGATTCTGCAGTCATGCATGAACAACACGAATGATCCAGATTACCAGATCCAGAATATCATGGGCGTACGGCTGTTAACCTACCAGAAGCGAGTAGTAATTTTACGTTGCTGGAAACCCCTCGGCGAGCCAAGGGTTACTTGCTGGAAACCCCTCTGTGAACCAAGGGTTGGCAGGCGCCACCATCTCAACCCACATGGTGCTCCTTTTGACCCGACTTTGGTCCAAGAGTACCACTCTCTGAGACTGTATGTACATCCACTTCCAATGTCTTGAAAACAAGACGGTGTAAACGGGTGGATGGATTTTCCATTAATTAACCCACCCAATACCCTCAATTTGGGTGTTTGGGAGGACCCTCGGGGTCCGCCACTAGCAACGGTAGCAGCAACAGCAGGTTATTCTCCGCTGCCACCGGCAACGGCAGCAGCAGCGACGTGCGCCCGTTCACCGCAGCCGTCGGCAACAGCCCTTGGTGTCAGGTAGTTAATGCGATAGAAATGTGAGCCGCTTTAGAAATGACGTACCAATTATATGGTACATGGTGTGCAGTTAAGGATAATGGGTGTATCGGTTCATGTATTTTAATAATAAAATATGTACGGTTCCCGTATTAATGTAGGGCAAACATGCTAAGAGTGACACGGTTCATGCACAGCTGGAGGTCTTACAAATTGTAGTTTATTACCTAAGTAATGGCTGCCGCAACGCGGCAGCCATTACTTTCAAAATAGGCACGTGATGCTGCCCCCGACTGGGAGTTGCAAAAGCCGTACTACTGTACCCGGCTCGTTGGTTTTATGGATGTCGCATTATACACGACCGGATAAGCTGACATTAGAAAAACACCCCTATTAATAGCTAGAACCCAAAACCCTTCCTTGTGAGGCTTGAACCCTACCGCGCTTCGTGTGGGGATCGGCTCGCTGTGTGCTATCCTACCGCGCTTCGCGCGGGTTTGCTCGCTTTGCGCAACGTATATGCAGTTCCGGACTTGAGTATACAAGGGAATGCTCTACTGTAGTCGGGGAACGCAGTCACTCTCTAAAATAAATACATGTACCGTATTCCCCCTGTTACAGGCGTCACCAATCTGCAGGCCGGGGTAGGGCTCGTACTTAACTCAACGTATTTGGTCATATCTGCTACGCAAGTTTAATACCTCACTAAAACTAATAAAGTACCTACCAACGACATGTACCTGTTCCCATACATGTAGGACCTTGCCCACGAATTTTTGTAGCGGAAGCGCAAACGGCGATCGATTTACTTGCCTTGGTCTGCCGTATGACCAGAGAGATATGACGATCATATCGAATATACCGGTATTATACCTATTGTTTTATTGGCTAAAAGTGAGTGACCCTTGTAACTAATCGACGCTCGTAACAGGGAGAATACGGTACTTCAGTGTAGTACACCGGTACAGTGTATATGTAATAACCTTCGTGGCGCTCCGGCCCGCATCTATATCGGAGCTCACCTCCGCAGCTGCTGCCCCATCCACTACACTCGCATCGTGGGATGGGGCTGCAGAGACCCGCAGGTTGCCTGAGGCATGGCCGCGCAGGATTCGCGGCGATAAATGCATGTTGAGGCTCTCAGGCTCAGTCGTTCCTCCACGGCCGATACGTTTGTAGGCCGCGACTCCGAATTGTGATTGTAGGGGACGACAGATTATTAGGCAGCGACGGACAACACGCAGAATCGACGGTATCCGAGGTCAAACACGCCATTCTCACTAAGTACGACGATTCGTGAGCGAGCGTATGGGTCGATTGCTCACGTACATACGTCGCTCACGCTGCAAGGTACCGGTACTGTTGTGCCGCCCAGCGTGAGGATGTGGTCTTGAGGAGCTTGTCTTGGGAGGCTTGCCGACACTGCATCGACAACTGCAGTCACTGTACAGTACCACACGTAGGCCCGGTACATGTACTGTACGTTTGCCACTTTGCACTTCAATGCAGGACGCGCTCCCAACAATCGTCGATCCTCCAGTTCGAGGCCGTCAAGAAAGAGAGCCAGAATAAAAGCGTGAATCCATCGTCTCTTGCAAGGCTTGCACTTCGCCCCGGCCCCCACAGTGTCACACAGTGTGGGGCCCACACTGTGTGGCCACAGCGACAAGTTGCTGTGCACGGTGCACTGCACCACCTCGCAACACTGCAGCGGCAGCAGGGACTTGAGTCGCAGTCGAGATTGCCGCTTGAAATGATGAGTTGAACCAACTGCCCGACGAGAGTATGCCTGTGAGTCGACCTTGCAGTCACAAAGTGTTATTAATAATGAGGACACGATGATGGATTTCTCTGCACCACCGTGGTGCCGGAGCCTCCGACCCCATCTCGGGAGGTCCGCCGATTTTCGTTAAATTTTCATACATACTTTGGGAAATTTTGCAACGATTTGTGGCCGTAATGTTGGTCTTCTTCGCGGCTCAGGCACTCGCCCGACACCACATGTCGGCTTTCATCTGCAGCATGACCGAACAAATGCGATGGCCCATCCGCAATGGCGGCAGGCATACTAACTCCTCGTAGGTTTGCATCCATCTTCCTCATCTTAGCTTTTTGAAGTAAGCTTTCACTTAAGACTACCGATGCTTGTATTATTAATAATACACTGTACCAGTACGTTAGCATGATTACCCAAGAGACAAGTCCTGCGATGCACTTGTGAGGAGGTACTGTACACTGCAGCATTGCTTGAAGCAATTTCCGCTCAAGCTGCTATTTTAATAAAATACGTATGCATGCATCATCATCTTGGTTGGCAATTCCGACTCGTGAAAGCACCAAGCACGACTTCGTAATGTAAGTGATCCCTTGTGTAAATGTACAGTACCGGTAGTGCTGTTGGAAGAGGAGAACGAGAGCATGGCTGAAATATTTCAAGTGTGAGAGGCAGCAGCAATCCCAGCCGGAAGTGTCGGCCGCGAGGAGTGTGCGGGTTTGCGTCGCGGGTGTACCGGTATTCCTGCTGGTGTGACTGCGGTACAGCATGTACATGTACACATGTAAATTTCTCGGTCGTTGTCTACACCCTGGATACCATGTGGGCCACAGTGGGGCTTGTCAAGGCTCGCTTCTCGCGGGATGGTTGCACGTGTTGAAGCAATAGAACACGCTGCACAACCTGAGCGATTTGCGGGTCCAAGTACAGTACATGTAAAGGCCAACACTGGAAAAATTTCACGCGCGTGCACAGCCAAGTTCTACCGGTAACGTTACCGACGAAAGCTAAACAAGCGATACAGTAGAAAGCTCTCTCCATTCACTCACTTGCTCCCTGCATCATGAGAGTCACGACGAGCAGCGTCTTCGTTTCGAGGTGAGAACACCTTATCATGAGGTTCATTATCCTTCCTCTCTCTAAACTGTAGAGTCTAAAGAGCAGGTCCCCGTCCTATCTATCGACGCACCACATATACCGTAACGAATCGAGCTTCATTACGGCAAAAGTGAGGCTGCTGTAGATGTACATGTAAGTTACTGCTGCAACTGGAAAGCGACCGCGATACATGTACCTAAGCTTACTAGGTATTCGGCCTTCTCCGCCGCTTCAAAATACTAGTTAAATAACGTCACTGTATTTTCATGATAAGCTTACACTTCGATTTTTTACGGCACCCGACAACGGTTTGTTTGGGACATTTTTTCTGATTAACAAGACGTTGCAGAGACGGTGGTGCCGCACACCATCCGGATCGTGCACTTCTCTCCTGTAGACACACATGGAAACACAAACAACCCGTCGCCGCCCCGAGTCCCAGTCGATTCATTCATCAATTTGCATCAGCGGCCCCGCAGCGAACCTTCCTCAAGTATCTGCGTCCGACTAACCGATCGCAATCAACGATGCCTCGCTGGAGTTCGATACTCCTGCCAACTTTGGCACTAGCCACGCTGTCGCCCACGCAAGTGCGCGCCGCGGCAGCCGACCAAATGGATTTCGCTGCTTGTCCCGTTCGCCACAGCCCCGAGTACTACTGCTGCGAGTACTCGGAGAGCACCAAAGTGCTCTACACCAAGTTCAATCGACCGTCAGGCGGTGACTACGAGTCCTACTACGTCGACGGCTGGAAGAAGCAGCGACAAGTGAACTTCCCGTACACAATGTACCACCCGAGCACACCAACGTTCTACTACGACGACCCGAGTACCATGTGCCGAGTGCACGCAGTCGCCAACACGGAGACGGGGGAGCTGACGGAGGAGCTGCAGTGTACCGACACCAACTCGTCGTTGGTCGAGGCTTCGCAAGACAGCAGCGTCTTCTGGACGTACGCAGCCAATGTGCGCAACAACAACGCCACTTTCCCTGTTGGCGCCAACTGCTACAGTCTCATGCTGCGTGACGGCACCGTCGACGTGGAACTCCAGGATGCGTGCACGTCCGCCTCTACGGCGACTGAGCCACGGTTCACGACGTTCACGGAGTCTCCCTTGGTGGTCATCTACCTGCTGTACTTGGCGTTCTTCGTGGTGCTCGGTGGCTGGGCCGTCTACAAAATTTCATGCAGAACAAGAACCAGTCAGTAAACGAGATGAACAAGAAGCTGATTGCGACGCCGCAGACGCCGTCGCGTGCTGTTGTCGGCAATGCCAACGGCCGCCACACGAGCGTCCGTGCCTCGGACACTCGCATGCAGCTCGACGCCATGGAGGATCCTCCAGACGGGCTTTTCAAGGTCACACTTGGGCACGGTCGTCTTTGGATGTGTCGTGGTCGCATCGCTCGCTCTCAACGTGCTTCTCATCATCGTCATTACCGACTACTATGGTAACTTCGACCCACCCCTCTTCGATGGCACAGAGGATAACGCCCTCGTGTTTATCGTCGTATGGATCATCACCTGCGTCTGGTTTGTGGTCATCGTTGCCATGAAAGACAGTATTTTCAACTTTTTCCGCCTTCGAGTTCCCCTCGACAACTGCGAGTTCGTCTACATGCTCAAGCGTGACGATACCGAGGTGATGCTTGCTGACCGATCGGGCGTGTCCGACTTCGTTGCCAAGGTCGAAGCTTACTTCGCGTCCAAGGGCAAGCTGAGCGGCTACCGTGCGACGGTTCCTGTCATGGAGGTTGATGGTCTGCGCATCGTGGAGTTCCAGCATCTGCGCTACGTGTATGAAGAGAATGAGAAACGGTTTGTTCCGGGTGTTGTAGCGCTCGGACGCAATTATGACGACATGCAGCATGAAGCCAGCGGCCTGTCCGACTCGGAGGCCAAACACCGCATTAATACGGTGGGACCCAACTCTGTCGACGTCGAGATGCCGTCGCTTCCTGTATCGATGGCCCAGGAGTTCTTTACGCTGTTCTACATCTATCAGATCATGTGCTATTACGTCTGGTACTACTTCACGTACTGGAACATGGGCATCGTCATGACGGTCGTGGTGCTGGGTGCGGCTATCGTGAACATCTACACGCAGCGTCAAATCCAATCGTCCATTGTCCAGATGACCCGCTACCGCACGAACGTGACGGTGTTTCGAGAGGGTGAGTGGCGTGAGATGTTGTCGCCTGATATCGCTCCGGGTGATCTTGTCAAGGTGTCTGAGAACTGGGTCGTGCCGTGCGATATGGCCATCGTGAAAGGCACGACGGTGTGTGACGAATCGATGTTGACAGGTGAGTCGATGCCCGTGCAGAAGTTCCCGATTCCGGAGCGCAGCACGGAGGTGTACGACCCGGAGAAGAGCGGTAAGAAGCACACGCTGTTCGCAGGTACGCGTGTGTTGTCCTCTGGCCGCAACGAAGAGATCCTGGCTGTTGTTCAGACGACGGGGGCTCACACGACGAAGGGCCAGTTGATCCAGTCGATCTTGTTCCCGATCCCGATGCGCTTCAAGTACAACGAACACCTGAAGGTGCTGATCACGCTGCTGCTGATCTACGCCATTATTGCCTGTATCCTCGTCGTCAACTTCCTTATGAGCAACGGCAAGCTCAGCAACCGCTATGCTGCGTTCTGCTACGCCATCTTTGTGCTCTCGTGCGTCATTAGTCCGCTTTTGCCCGTGGTCATCACAGTCGGTCAAGTCAACGCCTCGCAGCGTCTCGAGAAGCAAGGCATTTTTCACTCAACGTCCAGCGTATCACGCTCTGCGGTAAGGTGCGCATTTTCTGCTTCGACAAGACCGGAACGCTCACCAAGCAGGGTCTCGACTTCCTCGGTGTGCAACCCGTTAACAACAACCTGTTCACCCCGATCGTGAGTGATATCAAGGACGCACCGTCTTCTGAAGAGCTGCTGTATGCTCTCGCCACGTGTCACTCTGTGGGCTCACTTGAAGACCGTCTCGTGGGCAACGAAGTGGAGGTGCGCATGTTCACGGCGACGGGCTGGGAGTTGGTGGAGAAGGAAGGCGAGCAGCCGCGCGTCAAGTCGAAAATGGACCCTGATCTGGAGCTAGAATTCATCAAGCGCTACGACTTTGACCACCACCGTATGTCCATGAGCGTGGTGGTGCGCAACCGTAAGAGCGGCAAGTACTACGTGTTCTGCAAGGGTTCGTACGAGCGCATGCAGCAGCTGAGCTCGCCGTCCAGTGTCCCCGGCGACTACAAGAGCGTGGCCGACCGCCTCGCGAAGGACGGGTGCTACGTGCTGGGTCTGTCGTACCGCGAGCTACCGAGCGACTGGACGCACGAGCAAGTGGTGGCGTTCGCAGACAACCGCGAGGCCGTGGACGAGAGTCTGTCGCTGCTGGGTCTGATCCTGTTCCGTAACGAGCTGAAAGACGACACGGCCGACGCCATCGCGAAGCTCAAGGGCGGCGACGTTCGCACGGTGATGATCACGGGTGACAACGCCATGTGCGGCTGCTACATCGCGCGCCAGAGCGGCATGGTGGCGTCGAGCTCGCGCGTGATCCTGGGCGAGATGGTTTCGACGACCCATGCGAAGACGCTGGTATGGCGCGACGTAGACTCGGAGGAGGAGTACGACCTGCCTGCGGTGAAGCACCTGGTCGAACAGGGCGAGGACGTCGAACTGGCCGTGACGGGTGTGGCGTTCGACTACCTGGTGTCCATGGGGAGATCAAGGGGTTGCTGCTGCACATCCGCATCTTCAGCCGCATGACGCCCGACGGTAAGGTGGAGTGCGTGAAGCTGCACATGGAGACGGGGGCGGTAACTGGTATGTGCGGTGACGGTGGCAACGACTGTGGTGCGTTGCGTTTTGCGCACGCCGGTGTGGCTCTGAGTGACGCAGAGGCGTCGGTCGTGTCGCCGTTCACGAGCAAGGAGAAGACGATCCAGTCGGTGGTTGATTTGTGCCGTGAAGGTCGCTGCAGTGTGGCGACATCGTTCGCGTCGGTGAAGTTCCTCGTCATGTACGGCCTCATCGGTTCGGTTCTGCGGATGTTCATGTACTATCACGCGATCAATCTATCGCAGTGGTGCTGGATCCTTGTGGAGGGCTTTATGCTTGTCGGTTGCTCGTACGTGATCACGCTGTCGAGGCCGCTGGCTGAATTGAAGGCTATGCGCCCTACGTCTAGTCTCATTGGACCTACGACACTGCTGTCTATCCTTGGACAGGAGGCTATCAACATCATCTACCTATGCTGTGGACTTCACATGCTATCAAGTCAAGTTTGGTACTGTCCGTTCTCGCCCGACACCGTGGATGTGGCCAAGTGGTGGCTGCTGTCAGACAACCATTTGGCTACGATTCTCTTCTTCTCCGTCATCTTCCAACAACACATCGCTGCTTGGGTCTTCAGCTTCGGTTCCACCTACCGTCAACCAATCTGGAGAAACTATCTGCTTCTGGTGTTCTTCGCAGCGGTCAGGGCGCTCGACCTGTACATGTTGCTGGGTGACCCCAGTGCAGTCACTGACCAGTTCCGCATCTCAAGCAGCACGAATGTCGTCGGCTTGCCTGACATTCCCATGCCGATGAGCTTCCGCCTCAAGTACCTTGGCATCATCCTCGGCAACGTTTTCACGTGCATTCTGTTCGAGTACTTTGTGGTGCTCGGTCCCGTGCGCACATATTTCCGCAATAAGTACCACACGGACCTGATCCCGATGAAGAAGTAGGCCGTTTGGATGAAGGGCAACTCGCTTGGCAAGATAAGACAAGATAATGTGAATCAAACTACCGGTACAACCATTTGTGACGGTGTCAAACAAAAAGTTGCTTACGAACCGAAGTACGAATCACGATTTAAAAGCATACCATTGATTGACAGTCTCGACAAAAAACTACAAGCACATCTACAGACAACGACGGATAAATCCGACCGACCAAAAAATCCGACATTTAGTGGGTAATAACCAGGCTCCCATAGTAAACTCATCGCGGGTTTTATCCAATCAGCTTAACATAATCCACTTTTACACCAATTACAGAACCAAAAAAATGAATGGCTCCTGTTAAAATCTCCTCCCGCAAAGCTAAAACAAGGCTCATTTTGCACTATGATACGCGCCGAGCGCAGCTTCACTATTAAAAAGAAGCGACAAGCGTTAAGCGTAGTGGAGCAGCACGGCGTGCGGGAGGCTTCGGAGCAGCTCGGCATCGCTCGCGGCACCCTCTACGATTGGAAGAAACAAGCCGACGGCATTTTTAGCTTCAAGGGCAGCGCTATGTCGAAGACGCTCAAAGGACAGGGGCGCAAAGAACTTTTTCCTGGCGTCCCTGACCTAGTCACTTACATGAAAGATGTGAGGCGGAGTGAATCGGTGCGTGTTGTACTTCGTATTTGTATACTAATGAAACTAACTAACATTTTCATCTTAAATGTACAGGTGTTGTCTACTTCTGGCATGATAGAGTTCATGCACAAGCTCTATCCAGACTGGATGAAGGCATACCTCTCTAGGAAGGAAAGCGGCCAGCTCGCACTCGAGCGTATGGTCCAGCGCATTGCCAATCGGTAACAGCATGTATGTATATTTGCAAAATATTGTGTATTATGAAAATTTTACCATTTACTAATGTTTTATTCTGAATAAAGGTACGGATTTTCCTCGCAAAAGCCGCAGGCTGCCAAAAAGACGACGGAAGAGCTGGAGGAGACCCGGGCACGCTTCGCTATCGAGTTTTGGGACAAGTACAAGGATTTTGAAAGCGGTCGCATACTAAACGTCGATGAAACAGCGATCATGTTTGATATGCCACCAACCAAGTCCTGGGCAGGGAAGGGGCGAAAGGATGCAGCGCGAACTCTGGGGGCAAACAAGCACGCAGGTCGCATGACTGCTGTGCTCACTGTAGGCGATGACGGTAAATATTTTGATTTATTTGATATTTTATTGATAATTTTCTCATTTTTTTTGATATTTTCAGGTCGCAAAATGCCGATTCTTTTCATCATCCGAGGTGTTCCAGGGGCAAGATTGAACAAGATGAATTGGGGCAGTATCCGGACGGACACTTCTACGCTGTGCAAGAAAACGCTTGGATGGATGCGAGGGTTTGGAAACTTTACGTTAAAAAATTACTAAAATTTGAAATAAATGGCCCCGCTGTTCTTGACAACTTTGAGTGTCATGTGTCAGAAGAAGGACAGCGGATTGTGGCGGAGGAGGCAAATGCTACTGCGGTCCCATTGCCACCAAACAGTACAGCGGTTTGTCAACCGCTTGATGTCGGTGTCATGGGACCTCTAAAAGCTAAACTTCGTAACAGTGCTGGCAGACGCACAGGTGGTACCGCTAAGGAAAAACGCCTCCGCGCTATAAAGTCTACGATTGCCGCGTGGAAGGTCATCAAAAAAAACAGTTATCCGTAGCTTCAAGAAAGCAATTCCCCACCATCCCGAGATAAAAGTTTAATCGAAAGATTCTTTTCTACCCAACTATACGGTTATTGATTTGTTTTTGTGCTTGCACCTTTAATTTCAGCCAATAATACGCTTATTTAAAAACCGTCGGATTTTTGTCTGGATCCGTACACTATGGAGGATACCGCTAAGTCATGTCGGATTTATCCGTCGTTGTCTGTACACCAACTCAAGAACAAACCTCCAGAAAACAGACCAGCAACCACACTACATTGTAGCACAAAATCTAGACTCGTTCTTCTCAGTGCAGTGGGGACACCAGCTGGGTCAGCACTCAGGGCAGCGATACTCATGGCAAAAACGAACACTACAACGAGTGACACATCCAAAACAACGGAGGAATGACAACAGTGAAAAATATCATCGCAGCTTCTTCACCGCAGACAACAAGTCGGCAAAACCCAAAGACGAATGACATATTGTCACGTCTCACTACATATTATATCAGGCTTCTATATGACAGTAAAACAGGTCGTACGGGTTCGTGAAAGGAGTTGAGCTGAAAACCGCGCCGAGCAACCACCGTAATCCCGTTGCTGGTTTGATGCATTCATCTGTCCGAGCTATTGTGTATCCTACATTTAGTTGCATTTACAGAGGTCTTTTTAAAAACCGGACAGCATAATGCACGCCACGTCACGAAAGGAAGCGCGCCACGGATAGCGGCATCTACAGTAGCAAATTTGTAGGGAAATGATGCTACGCAATATTATTACGCAAGGCTGACGTTGATGTGGTCTGCTCTTAGCATTGCTGAGCCTCTCGAAGTAGCCGAAGAACAGGCGTGACCGATAACTCCGCAATCCGACGTATTTGAATGAAGCTGTAAGGTGTAAGTTGGCCATCCTGGTAGATAAATATGGCAGTGTATCCTTGACAGACTCACGAGGAGCACCAGCCTGATGTTCCGAGGCTTGAAGCCGTTTAAATCCGGAAAAGAACGTCGAGATACTCTTCTTGTATGATGTGGGGAGAGTTACCTCCTTGCGTCGGTAAAGGTCTTTAACTGCGCTCTGATATCCATTAGAAGCGACAGTCTTCTGCTTCTCCACTAAAACGTTTTCGAAGTCACGCGCTGTAAAACGATCGAGATTAATTTGACCACACCTATCAAAGTAGCTGCTCGCCTCATTCCTTTTAATTGATACAATACAGCGAGATATGATCCTGAGACTGCCTACGTACGAATTCTGCGTTCTTGGAGCTTTGCGCGCATCTCGCACATCTTGTACAGTTACTTTGTTTGAAGCAATCACTCTCTCCGCCACGAAAACTGCTGTCATCCTCATATCATCGGCTAAGTCACCCATATTGACCATCGGAGCCGAATCAGGCGCGCCTGCTCTACCTCTCGAGCTGTTGGTCAATTGTAGACTGATCTCTATTTCACAGCCACCGAAGCTGGCTTAGTTAAGTCCTTTCAATCTAGTCGAAACCTTCTTTCAGTCAACTCACATCTTCTCTCTTGGTCATCACACATCTTCTTCTGGGTGACAGGATCTTTCCTATCCTGTCGCTCGGGAACTTGCTTCCGTTGGCACTACATTTTCCCCCATGCGCGTTGTCTGAAAGGGTTTTACTCGGCGCATGTGAATGGTTTCATGATATCTCTTCTTGTCGATCACCAATGTGCCATTGCTGCGAGTACTGATAACCCGATATGGTCCATCATAGAGATTGCAGTTTTGGAGCTCGCTTGTCACCGCGGGCAATCATCACAAGCTCATCGGGTATGTAGCCATGAGCAATTCGTTCTGCATTTTCTTGCTCGTTGACTTGTCTGCTTTGATTGTCTCGTCGGTTTTGTTGGTGGTTCCAATCTACTTCCGCTGGTAAGTCAAAGAGCATATATCGACCAGATACTGTTTGCCCGTTGGTCATCGCTGTACTTGTGTGGTGTTGAGCTCGGAGGCAAACGTTACTGCCAATAAGCAGTTCTCTCATTCCCCATTGTGTTGATCTGGTCGGTCCGTAGTTTTTCGTTTATTGTTCGATGTACCCGTTCGATTACCCCGTTTGCTTGTGGGTTTTCCACTGATGTAGGGATCCGTATCACCCCGTAGCTATCAAGGAGTTCCTTAAATTCCGCACGCAACTCAGGTCCGTTGTCATAAATGCAGCGCTCTGGTCGAGGATATCAGTTGAGGCCCCATTGATCAAAGTCGCGTGCTATCACACTCCGTTATGGCTGCCATTTCCAACAAACGCGTAGTCGTGTCAATAATTGTCATCGCTCGCCATTTCCTTGGCCCAAAGGGTCCAATACAGTCAATTGCGATTTCCGCCCACGGCCGAACTTCGTTCGTCTTTGCAGGTAGTTTGCCGTACTTGTGTTTGTTGGCTTTGTTTCGGGCGCACGCTACACAGTTACGGACCCACTGCGTCACGTCGGCTGTCATACCTGGACAAGTTAGTGCGTGGCGGATTGATTCTAGCATGATCTTTTCCCCGGGTTGTACAAGCCATTCGCGGTAACTTTTCCACTAGGCTCCGGGTAGTATTGTTGTCCCGTTCACTCTGCTGACAAGCACTTTGGTGCTGCCAATCGCGCGCCATTTTGCTGCAGGTCCTTCTTTTAGGCCTATTTGCAGTTGGGCTGCTGCGATTTCCCGAGCGAGAGTGAAAACAACGGGGGGGTCACTGTAGTTGCGGTGGATTGGCTCACTATGGCGGCCGTGGTCATCTCCTAGCCGTGATAGCGCATCTGCGACTATATTCTCCGGTCCTTTGACATAGTTCATCACTGCTCCATATTCTTCGATCTCAAGTCGCCAGCGCATCATCTGCACATTTCGAAAAGTTTTCTCTAAGGAATTCTTGTGATCTGTGTACACACGAATCTTTCGTCCCCAGACAAGAGGTCGAAATTCGCGAAGCATTTCCACGACACTCAGCAATTCCTTTTTGTTAGTCGTGCACTGCTGCTGAGCTTGATTACACTTTTGGACCAAAATTTTCTGGATTTTAAATCCAGAGTAGTTACGACGATGCGATTTCGCGCGATTCCTCGTTAGAACTAGTATCTCGAGAATAAGAAAATGTTCGATTATAAGAACACAGTTCAGAAAAAGTAAAGTCCTTTATAATATAATACACTTCATATTATATATAATCTAGGTTATGTTGATTGTCCATGCTCGGTAGACTTTCGGAAGACATCAACTACAAACTATAACATTTTGCAGGTAAAACAAATAGAAAAACTATAGAAACTTCAGAATAAGACGCTGCACTACCAGGCGCATCTCGTTGTATACTACAATGCAGGTGCTGGATGAAGTGGTCGTCAACATGCACCGCGGCTTGGATGTAACTACGGCGGTTCTCGACGTGCTTTGGTGCGGCGTTCATGACGCAGCACCCGACCACTCGTGCAGCAAAGTCCATTGAGTTCGATCTGCATCGACGCAGCGTTAATAACGCTGCACTAAACCAAGTACGCTTCATGGACAACACACTGTACTTCGAGGCGCACCTCGTTGTATACTACAATCGTTGTATACTACAATGCTTAAACGCCGATATGATTCCAGCGTCCAGCGGTAGCAAATGAGGATGCAGTTGGGCGGTAGTAAAATTGACAATTACGGCTTGAGCTGCTGAACTGTTGAGTAGGAGGGCAATATTGCACCGTTGTTGATGCATGTCAAGATCGTGCAACCACTCCTGAAACAACACATCAGGCATTCATGTTTTCATATTAGTGCGGTAATAAACAACTTCTTGCAAGCGACCGTGCTTCCCTATATTGGTGAAGAAAAAATCGTTGGCAGATCTGCCGGTACAGTGTACTAAGAACGTTTCGAGGCGTCTAAAACTAGCAAATGGATCACTGGGACGTGTTGTTGATTTCAAAATCAAACTGCAGAAGACCATACCACACTCCGCAGAGACGCAGCTGGCATTATGCATGCTATAAACACCCTACCACCACAGGTTGTCTTCGTCAAGCTGGAATTTTTAGAATCAACCTTTAATCAACTCTCTGCCGAACGGAATCTCAGCGATTCGCATCAGACGCGAAAAAAACTCTAGATAAAGATGCCCCATCGAACGTTCACGATTTCAATACGGCAAGTCCCCATCGTTCCTGCATTTGCGCTCACAACAGAGAAATGCCAAGGTTTGTCAGTACAACAAATGATTCTAGCACCGTTACGCCACTCAACTCGACGATCATCCCAACGCTGCGTATTCTACGTCGCAGTAACGCGAGTCAAAACAATGCGTCAGCTTTACCTCATGGAAAGGCTCAAGCTAGAGGATCTGAAGTACTTCAAACCTGCTCAAGACGTACTTGAAGAAACCGAACGCCTGCTAGCACTTGAAGCTCAAACTGCATAATTCACAACAAATTTAATGCATTTTTCATACAAAATCCAGAGCTGCTTCGTGCACAGCACGGCTTAATGCCAATGGCTTTCCATTTTGCATCACCACCCCTCCCAATTCGAGCGTTGAAGCATCTGTGTAGATATCGAAGGGCTTTCTGAAATCTGGATACTGTATCAGAACTTGTTTCGCTATCATATCCTTCACCTGTTTGAAGGCCCGCTGCTCTACCGATATCCATTGGTATGACCTTTTACTTGATGTCAGTGCGGTAAGGGGCGCAAGCGTCATCGATCTCCCACTCCACATGTCTTGTAGTAATTCACCATCCCAATAAACCGACGAGGGTCTCTTACGTTTCGGGGTTGAGCAATCTTCGTGATGGCATCGATCTTAGATCGCACAGGATCGCGTCCCTACACACTAAGTTGATATCCCAAATACTCCACAGTAGATGTATCGAATTTGCTTTTCTCCGGGTGGACCACAACCCCTGCTTCTCGCAGCCTCTCCAAGACTATCTTCAAATGCTGAAGATATTCATTAAATGACAACGATAACACGATAAAATCATCCAAGTAGACGCGCACGAAGGAAGATCCCCAGTAGTTGTTGCATTACCGCATGGAACTCATCCGGGCCTGTACTGATGACCATCGGCAGGCGGCAGTACCTATACTTCCCCATGGGAGAACTACCACCGTGTATTGTCGACTTCCTTCCGCTATTTCCCGACTGTAGTGCCCCATCACCAAGTCCAAAGTCGACACGAATGCTGGCTTGGGAGATCACGCATCATATCTTGAATTCGTGGAAGCGGGAAATCGTGACGCTGCAAGCACTTGTTCAGTTCACGAAAGTCGGTCAGGAAGCGCACCGATCCATCCTTCTTTGGGATCACGAACGCCGGTGCCGCCCATGGTGAATCCTTATCAGCCCCAAAGACCCCTAGCTGAACAAGTCTTTCCACCTCCTTGAACATTGCTTCACGGTAAATGTGGGGAATTTGATAAGGACGCTATGCCCTGGGGTGCTTCCCGGATGGATAGGCAGTTCGTACGGTCTCAACTTCATCTTGCCGGGCCCCCAATGAACACAAGCTTGTAGGACTCCAATACCCCCACAGACGCTGCTTCTGGTCTTCCGACAAGTTCTCGTTGGGAATCAGTTTGCGGAGATTAATTTCTTTCCCGTTACATCCAGAATCCGGAGGGTTCTTTCATCATTCTCGGAAGGGACTACAAAAGCAGCACGCTGCTGTGGCTCAGCCGGTTATCCATGGGTACGTTCATGTCATCCCACACAATCCTTTGGTGTTGGTAGTCAATCACTAGTCCTTGCTGCCGCATAACATCCGTGCCAAGTATCACCGTGTGAAGAAGCTTGTCAATGACCATGAAATCTTGTGTGCACTGCCGTTTGTCAGTGAATTCTGGAAGCACAAATGATAGTGCGATCACTCCGAGTGCCTGCTGGAGCTCATTATTCACGTTACGGTACCAATGCTCCTGCTCCCTGGGGTATACCACGACACTACTTCTTTGGCCACCAGTGATTGTGTTATTCCAGTATCCAAGAGAGCCGTAAACGTGTGTTAGATCAGTGGGTGCTTGAGCGCCACCTTCGTTCGCAGCGCCCTGCCATTGTTGACTTCTGCGGCTGCAGCTTGGTTGTGTTCAGCGACCTGCCAGTATGACAAGGGTTCCACGCCGCTTGTTTGCTTGCCCTCCCCTGTAAAGCGGACGCAGTTCTAGCATTTCCCGAAACTTCCGTTCCTTGCCACTTTCTCACTATTTTTCTGGTCGATTGCCATGTGTAGTTTAAATCGCGGTGACGCCGGGTTGCGAAAGCAGTCTGCATCCTGGTGGGTCTTCCAGGCTTTACCATTTGACTTGCAATACTCACCGTCATCATTTCCTTCTTGCGTCCGTTTCTTCTCCGGTGCCAGTTTCTTCTTCTGTTTTTTATTTCATCCCTTTGGCTTCTTCTTGTCCTGGCTCCTCTTCTCTTTGTGCAAACCGTCTTTCTCCGATCGCTGTTCGACACGCTCACACTGCACGTATCTTTCCTTCAGCTCGCGGAGGTCCATCCAGTAAGCTTGCTGAGAAACCACCTGCATTTGCCAGGCTCGAGGCATTCCAGCACTAAAGTAGCGGCACTGGTCCGCTTCTCCCATGTCGTGCCCATCGTCCGGTAGTATCCACCTTTCCAAGCCTCGCAAGTCCTCGAAGGCCGCCGCATATTCCGCAACTGTCATGCCTAGGGTCTGCCGAAGCGAGTTGCTGTCGCGTGCCTAAGGGGCAATAACGTCTCGTCAGCATATTCATAGCTCTCACAATAGCCCTCCAGGGTTCCACTCCGTTCGCGCCGAGTGCTGCTTCAGTATCCGTGAAAATGTCCAGGTCACGTCCTTGCAGCAACTAGCAGATCACCTCGTGCAAGCCATCCACCGATCGGTCAGAGTTGTCCATGTCTAGGAAGACGTAGAGACAATTGACATCCTTCTGGAACTTTAGCCACGCCTTCCAGTCACATTCCGCAAAGAGAGCAACCTCCTTGACTCCTCTGAAGCGACGGCGCGACTTGAACTTCACCGTCTGGCGTCGTATCTCTCCTTCTTGGTTGTCCATAGCGAAGAATTGAAAATTCAATTAGCTCTACCTCTCGAGTTGTTGGTCAATTGTAGACTGATCTCTATTTCACAGCCGCCGAAGCTGGCTTAGTTAAGTCCTTTCAATCTAGTCTTAAACCTTCTTTCAGTCAACTCACATCTTCTCTCTTGGTCATCACACATCTTCTTCTGGGTGACAGGATCTTTCCTATCCTGTCGCTCGGGAACTTGCTTCCGTTGGCACAACACGTCCATCGGTGTGGACGCAGCAGCGTCTACAGTGTAGACTACAGGGCTGGAAATGTCTGCCCTAGATTGGATCTTCAAACGCGCATGAACAGATTCCTCGCTGGGAGAACACTGTATTGTCATCTTGGGTGAAGTGGCACCTATCGCTACACGCTGGTCTTGAATGGACTCCAAGGGCCGGACCACTGTGCTTTGACACGACTGGAGCCGTCTTTGTTGCGAGCAGTATGCGCTCCGCGCCTCGAAGTTCTCCCTGGATAGACTGGGAGCATGTCAATGGCGTTGTGCTGCGCCCGTTTGATGGATCCAAGCTGTGACCAATCCCAGGAAGCTATTTTCGGGTAGGATGTTTGGGTTACGAAACAACCACTATTAGCCTTCACACGATCTGCATACAAACGTTAGGTCACTATGCCCCTTACTATTTTGTATAACTGGAAAAACATCGGAGATTTTTCCTACGATTGCATACTATACGTAGCGGACAACGCGTGACAGCGACGCTTTCCGTGACAGCACTATTTTTAGCGAATGACAGCTGCTCATTAGGTCAATTTTATCCAATCAAAAGAGAGCTTCGGATCGATCTTCCAGCATTTTGAGAAGACGCCAATCATGGACGAACTGCTGGGGGCAGCAATGCGTGCTGTTGCGGAGCTGGAAGACGCCAGCGACGAGGGTGACTATGAAGGGGAGCAGAGCAAAACAATGAGTGAATCTAAACGTCTAGAGGCAGCTGTAGCTGCAGTATGCAGTATGTGGTTAGTGGGTTTGAAAATGCGTGGAATCATAGGTGACGGCCCGGTAGAAAAGGCCATGATTCTCCTCAAGCCAACACTAATTATCTCCGAAAGAACACGCAATCGGCTCAAGCGAGACGGCCTAGATCCTGACACCGTGCGAGTTCTGTCGTTAAACGACTGGGATATGGTGAAGGCTCAAGAGAGTAAGAAGCCGAAGCTTGCCAAGCCAGACGGATTTATCAAAGGAGGAAAACTGATGACTGCTGATGCTGTTATCTCCTGTATCAAGGCCAAAGAAGAGGAAAAGATGGCCAAGTTTGCTCGACAGCGAGACAGGCAAGCTGAAAGGGTACGAAAACAAGAAGATACAGTTGTTCAGAAATACCTCGCGGCGGAAAAAGAGGGTGAGAGAGCAGCAACGAGCGGAGCACAAACTTGCGCAGGAACAACAACAAGCTGACCGGATGCGTGCCCAAGAGCAGAAGAAAATGGAGAGAGAGAGGACACAGAAACAGAAGAAAGCAGACCGAGAACAGGCGAAGCAGCTGAGGAAAAAGGAACGCGTGCTGGTAGCCCGCGAGCTAAAGTTGATGCGCCAAGAAGACAAGTCTGGTTGAAGCGCGAAAGAGAGACCTAAAGTCGACCGAACGTCCAGCCTGCCAGGTGCCAAAGAAAGGAGCGCACGACCGACGCCCTCTTCAAGAGCTGGACCAGAACATCGTCTTCCTTGGTGACAACCTTGCTGTTGTAAAGGTTATATATAGCGTCACGGAACGTGACTGATTTGGAGGTCGAATAGGCGGTCTCTTTGAGCCTCGATACCTCTGCACAAGTTAATGAAAAATCAAGCAATACACCACCGTAGAGAGCTAGTCTCCCTCTTTGTTTTGAGGTCCCTCTTACTTCGATTCAAAATTGTCACGGAACGTGTCCACTACGTATACATTCAATATGAGACTGCGGCGAACAAAATGAAGGGTTATCTGCCCCACACTGTGAGTCCGGACCCGGTCTCTTGACAGTCAGCGTCCAGTCGAAGACCGTGGGTAAATAAACGGTTGACAGACTTTCGACCAATAGTCGACGAGTAAGGACGTGGTTGTGAAGCATTTGAGAAGAGAAGCTGGATTCAAAGAAAATCTGTGCGGACAAACCCGATTCAGTGCAGCAGAATATGGCGCTGTGGACTAATGGTGGGTTCATTGTCGCAAGGGCAAGTGTTTACCGTGCTCAATTGTATAACAGACTTTCGATAGAATGAATAACCATCAAGAAAATTTTGTCGTAACTTTGGGCATAGTTTTTAAGAAGGGTTTTGTACCCGCAAAGCCACACTGCGGTACTGCACAATCACACTGCGGTAGTTATTCCAAGGGCATATCGCGACAAATTCAAACTAGAGGGATCGATATGTTCAGAACGCAACTACTACAGAATTCTTGTTATTTTCTCATGGACCGAGTCAATGTCAGGTGAACTTGAAATGGACTATCAGATTCCCGACGAGGCTGTTTCTCGAATCGCTACCTGTGCGATTGCGTGAGCTTTAGCATCGTCAGCTATTGCGGATGCATTTTTGCTGCCCAGTTCAGAGACTTCTTGCGTGTGCGGCGACAATTTTCGACAGACTCCACAGCCAGACAAGTTGAATCATCAACCGATACAGCGAAAGTATTTTGTAGCGATGCTGCTATATCTTCCACCAGACTGAGAATTGGCCGCCTTCGGTAAAAAAACGCCGTTCATCAGAGTCACACCACCTGGTCCCAAACTGATCTTCGAGGTCACGTACTGCCATGTTGCCATCGACACCAACAGTCCACTCATTCCACAAATCAGGAACAGACTCCAGTCCCTTGCGCATTTTATAGCGCAGCTTCATAGTTAAATCAGAGTTTGTAGCTGATGGGCGTGGCGTTGTCGATGAAGGAGTATAACTGATGGTAGTATCTGCGCCTAATATAAGCTTTACCTGCAATACGGCAGTGCCACCAGTAAGTGGCGCGAGCACATGCATTATATCCGACAATTTTCCGTCAATAGACTGCATCTTGGAGCCAACGTGATCAATTGCAGCTTTTAAATCGTGATGAACACCGTCAATCTTGGCATTGAGAACTGGTACTGCTTTCTGCAGACGCTGCTCAGCTGGATCTTCAAGTGTGCTAACGGTTGCCATCATTTCACGCTTAAACACTAAAAATCCCTTGGAATTGAAAAGTTTGTGTTTCCAGATCAGGTGCTTTGGGGCGACCTGCTGAAGAAAAACAGCATCTTGTAGCAAGACGGTACGAAGATACTGAAGTAGCTCCAGAAATCCACCCGCGGCGATAGACAGCTCGGCGAATCCAGCACCAATGGCCTTTTGCCACTTCTCAACATGAGGAAATACTAAAGATTGCAAGTTTGGCGAAGGCTCCACAGCTGCTCGTGGAATAAAAAACTTCCATGACTCGGTTCAAATCCTGCCAGTGTCCGCATTACTTCACGTGGGAGCGACGTAAGGTAGCACTTCTCCATTGACTGGTTATTCCATCGACCTAGTCGTCGGATCTGGGATTCGCTAGCTCCGCCTAAGTCAGCCATTCGAGATCCCGACCCACGAACAATGTGTGTTTTGGCTTTGCTCTGAACACCAACGTGTTTCAATGCAGCTGTGATTGCTTTGTTGTGAGTCTTGTACGACATTGCTCTGGTAGGATTTTTATCCGCTTTCAACAGTTTTATCGGATACCAGCTCTCTGACGACTTGAAGTTGGGGAACGTCTCTCCGTCGACATGCCATCGCCAAAACAGATATAACGCTAGCATTCCATGTGGGCAAATCTCCACATTTTTGTTCCGCATGCATGCACCAACCTCCATACGGCCAACTTGGTTAGTCTTCCTTTGCCGCATCACCATAACAAGCGCCCTGCATGTACTGTATCCCTCATTTTCCAAGACAATTGAGTGCAAGTCTGCAAGCTCCATCATGCGAGCCGACTCACCCCTCATCAAAGCATGACTTATCAGAAAAGCGAGTAGGTTACGTAAATTTTTGGGTCGGCGTCCAAAAGTACCTCGAAATCTGTTGTATCTGCTCTGTCGTAGTGTAGCCGTCCAACATCGTATCAGCTCCTCGATCTTCAAAGTTTTTCCGTTTCCGTTCGTCTTCCTCGTACTGTGTTAGTTTCAGCAATGTAGTCACAGCGTCGTCACGGGGCGAGGGATGGCAGTTGATTTTGGCGCGTACTTGTTGCTTCCACAAGTCCACCATGGCCGCCACGTAAGAATTCACAGTTGAACGACCAACAGTCTCCTTTCTATCGACGTTTTTGCTATTTCCCTTGTGACGCTTTGCTCTGCCGATGACGTTTTCTTCTAGAAAGAGATGGAGTTTTTCTCCTGTTACTGTGAAACGTGTCAGCTCGCTAAATGCTGAGCCCTTCTCCTTACACCAATCTACGAACTCCTGTTGACGACTAGAGTACGCTCGCTGGGTGTTCTTTGGTCTCAGAGTTACAGGTTTGTTGTACGTCCGCTGGACCGACTCCTTCAGCGCGACGCGCATACGAGCTTCGTCTTCCATGATAACTTGATGTGGCGCGCTTCTGGCAATATCACCAGAGGATTGTTCTCCGCTAATTTTGGCCAACCAAACCTAAGAAGACCTGAAGGCCAAATAAACACTTATCACACCCTCTACGACTATGATAACTGGTCTGATTTACCTGTACCCTGTGTTTACTAATAGGTCCTGGTCCGGACCCCGGTGATGATAATGATACTTATCCACCATTTAGAGTTATCGAGATAATCGAGTTTAAAGTTGACCGCCTGTTTTTCGTACCTAGCCGAATTTTAAATTGTTGTTGTCTTTTTATCCCTATCAAAGCGTAAAAGTACTCTATTTCGATTGCTTTTAACAAACGCTTTCCGATAATACACCTTTCACAAAAATTGAAAAAATATGGCGACCACCAGACAACAAAATGCTCCGCCATTTTGGGGGTATGAAAATGGAGATATTTTTTTCCAGAGCGTGCCAATTCACCAATTCTAAACATTTTCAAGTGGACAAGGGCTCAAAATGAGCGCAAGACGCCCCTCGTGCGAGTGCTGTGCCTAAATTGCGATTCGTACTTTGGTTGATTGGTTTGACGCCGTCTCATATTTTTACTCACGTCGCTCTCTCTCTCTCTCTAACCAGTAAAAATACTGGTTGAAGAATAAATACATTATTTATTGAATACATGTAATCGAACTGCGAAAATTGCCAGCCTAAATACGAAATTAATCGTTGACCACCAAACGTGCGGTCACAAGCTGCTCGGCAACGTTCCTAGCTCAAAGCCGTCGTCATGGTTTTCGCGTCTCTCGCTCGCTGCACGCGTCCGTCGGCGCTGTGCCAGACCCGCTGCCTGAGCACGTACAAGCCGGACATTGCGGCCGTGAAGAAGCTGCGCGCCGAATCGCAGGCGCCGCTCAAGGACGTGCGCAACGCGCTGGCGGCCACGGGTGGCGATTTCCCGTTATCAATCGAGTGGCTGCGCAAAAGGGCATCGCGTCGGCCAGCAAGAAAGCCGGTCGTCACACGGCCGAGGGCCTCGTGGGCGTGCAGGTGGCCGACAGCGGCCTGGTCGCCGCCATGGTGGAGGTCAACAGTGAGACGGATTTCGTGGCCATGAACGACAAGTTCCAGGCGCTCGTTCGCAGCGTGGCCGGCGCGCTGGCCGAGCCCTCGGCCGCCTCTGAGGTTGCCACTCAACTGGCCACTGAGGAATTGGCCCTCGTGGCTGTGGGCGGCGCCACTGTGGCCCAGAAGGTGCCCGAGCTCGTGGGCGTCGTGGGCGAGAACGTTGTGGCCACCCGCGCTGTGCAGTTCCAGCTCCAAGAGGGCACCATCTGCAGCTATCTGCACAATGTGGCCGGCCCGGGCCTCGGAAGAGCGGGCGCGCTCGTGGCCCTGCAGTTCCCGTCCGAAACGGCGTCGGCCGAGCAGGTAGTCGGCGTCAAGGCGCTCGGCCATCGACTGGCCATGCACATCGTGGCCGCCAAGCCGCGCTTCCTGTCGCGCGAGGCTGTGCCCGAGGAGCTAGTGGATAAGGAGCGCGCGTTTTTGGCTGAGCAGGTCCAGGACTCGGGCAAGCCCGCGCACATTGTGGCCAAGATGACGGAGGGCCGCCTCAATAAGTTCTTCGGCGAGTTCACGCTGCTGGAGCAGGACCACTTCATCGAGGAGGGCAACCCCAAGGTGGGCGCTTTCGTGGCTGACCGGGCCAAGAAGCTGGGCGTCGACATCTCGGTGGCCGCGTACGAGCGCTTCGAGGTCGGCGAGGGCAGGGACGAGGAGGCGTAAGTAAAGGGATTTTAGACAAGACGGAGAGGTTCGAGGGGGAGCTAACTGCAGCTGATCTCGAGCTGTGTGTTCGTCGATAGTAGAGCAGCTCAAGCCTGTCGCGTGGTGAAGGCTGACGCGACATAGATAAACAATGGACACCGCTTCCTACACTGGCTTTTGCTGCCAATACATTCACTGCGTGTGTGCATGTTGGTACCGGTACCGGTACATGTACTACGTAGTATTAGGCTTGCAATATGCAGCTTTTCTATGTCGTTTGCACACAAGGTGGAGACGCATGGTGGAGTGGATGGCAGTTTGTGTGTAGAATGGCATTTACAGAGTCCGCGCTGTGGCTCTTAGTACATGAAGACGGGGTTGTCCACTGTGATGACGCGCGTCTCCTTCTCGAGGGCCTCGCGCACGATCTTGGGCAGGCCGAAGAGGCCCATGTGGCTCACGCCGTCGAGGAACTTGAGTGGCTTGCTGATACGCGACTCCACGAGGTTGTTGGTCGTGGCGATGCTGCGCTCGCGGATGGCGGTCACGGCGGCGTCGCCATCGCCGTCGTCGACGTTGGTGGCCATGTTGAAGGCCCACACGCAGCCGAAGGACGGGATGTCCACCGAGTAAGGCACGACCGTGTTGAAGTTGGTCTTGAGCGTGCAGTAAATGGACGAGAAGCACTCGTCCCAGTTGTACACGGCACCCGGGCCCGACTGGGTGACCATGTAGCCGCCCTTGTTAAGCTTGCTGTTGGCGTACTTGTAGAACTCCTCCGTGTAGAGCACGTAGCCCGGGCCGGCCTCGATAGGGTCGGCGATGTCCATGATGATGACGTCGAACGTGCCGTCGTACTGCTTGAGGAAGGCGTGTGCGTCCGTGTAGTGCACCTCCAGACGCGGGTCCTCGAAGGCGCCGTCGGCCCACTCGGGCATCTCCTTGCGGCACATGTTGCACACGAGCTCGTCGATGTCGACCATCACGACCTTCTCGACCGACTTGTACTTGAGCACCTCCCGGGCCGTGGCGAACTCGCCACCGCCGCCAATGTAGACAGTCTTGGGGTTGGGGTGGGCCAACAGTGCCGGGTGCACGAGCGTCTCGTGGTAGATGGCCTCGTCGTTCTTGGCCGACTGCGTCTTGCCGTCCAGCACGAGCGTCTTGCCGAACGAGTGCGTCTCGATGATCTGCATGGTTTGGAACTTGGACTTGGCCTCGAACGTCACGGTCTTGAGCGCGGCCGACAGGTACAGGTCCTCGGTCAGAGCTTCCTTGTACCAGAACGACTTTTCCATCGGAGCCAGTTCCTCCTGTTCGGTGGCGATGGCCTCCTTCTTGGGCTGCTGCTGCTCGGCCATTATTGCAATGCTTTGAATTTACGGAGACGCTGTCAATGCAGAAATGAGCGGAGTCCTCTTGTGCTCAATTGACACGCATCGGCCAGCTCAGCCAACCACTAGAAGGGGTAGGGGACATTGTCAAATGAGACGGTCTTTACGGTACGAAGAGCTGAGGAAAGTTTAGATTCAAGAAGAAACAGAGTTGGGTAATGTAGTGGAATGATTGATGCACCAGAAAATGCATAAGGTTTTCGTCTACGAGAGTCCGACATTACTCGGTTCAACCGAGTCGGTTGCCGTCTTCGCCAGCGCCAAAATAGTGAAGCGCATCTCGCCTTCGTCTCGAGGAATGTACTTCTTGATGACCTGGCAGGTGTCCTAGTAGAATAACAAAAAAATAGTGGGGTGGTGCACAACTCAGCAGCTCAGCGTGCAGTAGCTGAACCTGCAAAATGGTGTTTGGGCTGGGAAGTCCGTGGTTGATAAGACGGCCCTTGCGTCTGTCGCCATCGAGCTCGAACAGATTGCCATTCACGCAGTTACATACGCACAACGCCGACAATATCAGATTACGATGGATTCTGTGGTTAAAACGCTTTCAAAGCCTACCGGTACCTGAAGTAGACAAAGTGTGTGGTGATCTGGTCGTCGACACTTTCCAGTTGCTGCACATGATACATATAGGACCATCGGTGTAAATATGCAGTAGCCACACTTTACCAACAATCTCGAACCTCAGTCTCCACCGCGCTGCCGTGCAGATTCTCCAACTACAGAGACCGCACAACTTACAACGTCATTTCAAACTCACTGAATCGGATCAGGTGGCGCATGTTGCCGATAGCGTGCAAGACGCCAACACACGCGTTGCCTATTAGTCAGCTAACATCAGCAGTGCAAAAGTCCAGTGTGTGTTTTTTCAGTTTCGATATCCTTAAGCTTACCAACAGTTTGGCGCATGCACCGGCAGTAGACGTTGCGGGACACTGCTTGCCCCTCCTTGTCGATCCTACCGGTAGCCGCCTCCTGTTTGTCCGCCGCATCCGTCTACAATCAAACCAAATCAATTTATAAAAACTACTTGTAGAAACAATTTAGGATCTTATGTGTGGCTTAATGGGGTAGAGTAAGTGCCTGCCAGTGGCATCCCTATTATTCGATAAATAACTACCGATGGAGAAGCAACGAAATATATAATTGTCTGCATGCCTGTAGGAGCGGAAATAAATAATCGAACCCCTGCCTGCCACAACGGGCGTCGGGGGCATGGTCAATGCCCACTCCTCGGTGCTGATTTGTACGTATAGTACGTCGAAGTATTCGCAGAAGTGGAACTCGGACGTAGGAAGCCCATCTTGGCCACATACTCATGAATGCGTATGTACCCACTCCAGCGGGAACCCGTCGCTCATTTTCCTAAAGCGAGTCCCTAGCAAATGGCTACAGTCACCCCATCCAAGATTTGCGACAGTAATAATACCTTGGCATCGAGCAATCGATGAAATACTCTGCCAGCACCCCATGTGGGAAACTGATAATTAGCAACGCATTCCCCAATTTACGTCGATGGCAAGCTCTTGCTGTTAGTCTTGAACGCTCCTCGCAAGATTTATTTTGCAAAACTAATAAGAAGTGAGCCGATTCCAATGTGCGAACTCGTGTTCGCTTTGTGCTGCACACGCCTTCTCAATCATTCCGACCCGATGGGAAAATGTCCTCAACTGGTAATCTTCACTCGCGGACTCCAAGAGCTGATGGAAGTTCCACAGTTGACAACTTGGACTGGTTATCGGAACCCTTGCGGTCCGAAGAAACAATAGCCTTGATGCATGCATTGGGCTCGTTGTGGTCGCGGTATTTGCAGTGTCCCGATGCGATCTTGTAGAAGTTTGCGCGCTTTACGAGCATGTACGCGACGCGAAGTAGTTGCAGAGTCTCCTTCTGCAGAACAAATAAATTGGAAGTTAGCAGCAGTAGCAAACTAGGCATATCCGCCAGCAACAGCAAAACAAAGATAACGTACCTCGAGGCACCGACCTGCGGTGAACAAATCGAGACCAAGCAAAAGACCGGTCCCGAAGTCACACTCATCACTGGCGATCGTAGCTCGTGTGATTAGTTCACTCAGCCTCTTGCGCGCAGGGGATTTCTTGCTGGCCTCCTTCGCCACTTGATGCAACAAGTCTTCAAGATCCTTTCCAGTCATAGGGAGCTCGCGATAGCCTGTATTGGTCTTCAAATCCACTGAAACCCCAATGCCAAGCTGATGCAGTGACGCTGCTACAAAATCCTTCGACCTCTTGGTCCGAAGTGCCGACTCCAATTTCCCCGTGACATTCAATTTCTCGTCACGATGAGCTTCAATTTTGTGGAGTAGGTCTTCTGCTTTCTGAGGTTCGAGAGTCGACCGGCACTGTTCCAGTCTGCTCTCTAAAACTTGAAAAAGGCTTCCTCCAACGATCTCGAACTTGCACTCTCGACTGCTCTCCGCACACACGATGTACTCTGGAACTTGGTCAGGGGCATCTCTGCATTCAGCAAGACAGGTCCACCACTACTCACTCAACCGCCTCCAATCTCAAAGTTGATGATCTCCTCAACCTACCTGAAGTACCCCCAGTGTCGACCTTGATCGTTTGCACAGTCAATCATCACGGCTGCCACCTCTGGAGGGTCGAAGAAGAAACGGCCATGCAGATACAAAGGTTTGTCCACTATGACCTTCCTCTTCTCTGCCGCTGCGAGCAAATCGAATGGTCCGCACAAGCGAATCCCCAACATGTCCACAAAAGCCTCTACACACCATCGTTATTACTAGGCTTCAACTCGCACTCAAATTCTGTGCATTGACCAACGCACCACAAGGACGATCAGGTCGCAGTTCCGACGCTAATTCAAAGACGTCGTAGAAGTCGCTGGGGGCTTTCAGAAAACACTTTGACTGCAGAAACGCATCCCACGCTGATCGCTGCCCCGACGTCGTCGTTGCTTCTACTCTGACGGGGCTCCATCCCCGGACTTTTGTCGCTTGAGGGGGTGTCGGGGGCCTCCGCTGTGTGCTCACGTCCACGCAGGCGACTCGAGCGGCGCATGGCGACGGAATTTTTAGGCGATCCCAATTCAACATTACTTATTTAAATGTTGTATTAGTGGTTATCACGGTTGGAAAGTATGTTTGAGCAGCCAACAAGATCAAAACCTTCGTGTACCGTCTTTTCAACTCAAACTTTCCGAAAAAAGACGAAGGTTTGAGCAGGAGGTGAAGGTTTGACCTGATTGGCTGCTGTGTTTGTTTGGGAGAGGAAGACAAGCAGAAGCATAGATCACACTGTCTTCACCCGCGTCTTCAGTCGTCCTCCCTCGCCCGTGTCGGACAAATACCAGCCAATAAAGCGTTACGGGGATCAGCGAGACCCTCACAGTTGAAGGTTTGATTTGATTGGTTGGTGATACATACTTACATGTACTTTCTAACCGTGATAACCACTATTGTGTGCAGGGGTCATTTTTTTAATTAGCCAAGTTGGAAGACGCTATCAGATAGTATCCACCAATGATTGGACTCAGGGTTAGGTAGGTTCTCTATACGAGCAGATTCCATCTCTTGGCTTGACCAATCGAGATCATTGATCGTTGAGTTCCATCCATACTTCCAATCGCTCGGTCGTCGTCTTCGTTTGACTCGCCGAGTCCACCCCTCTTATCCATCCCCACTCGTCCACTCTCTTCAGCACTCTCACTCCACTCGTCGGGCCGTTCCGCTCCCCCAACAAAAGCAAACATAGTTCGCTTCCACTGCTGGCTCAGCTGACTGTGGTAGTCCGGTTTTGGCCAACCCAGTCATGGTTGGCGAACCCACTAGTTTAAATGGCTGGACGAGTAGATGTCCTTAAGATCCTCCGAGATTTTAGATTGTTGACGCACGTCTTGATGAACTTGGCGAGTTTCTCGAAGCACTGGAACAACCCACACTCACCGACTTCATGCACTTGCTTGCAGAACTTGCAGCGTCCTGCGACAGAGGTGCGCGTCGTGGCCCGGTGCTCCATAAGCTCCGCATGGACCGTAAGTTTTGCGTTCTCGAGAACCATCTCGGCGAGTGGCTGATCCTTTGAGATTTGACGAGTTCTGGTGGAACTGGTTAGGGTCTCCGGTAGTGTTACCGACGTCAGTGTAGTCGGAATCTTCGTCGGACTCGTTATCGCTGAGTAGTTCTTGGTCGCTGTCTCCATTCGACGAGTCATACAAGTCAGTGTTTCCTGTAGCTCGGCGCGTGTAGAGCGCGGCCCTGAGATCGTCTATGGATGCATCGGCAAGCGTGACACGTGTTTGCTGTCTTCCTCCCGGCGACTTCGACGTTCATCCTTTCGTTTCTGAGATTCAGACCGATGGTTTGTGTATCCTGTCTTCTCTCCACGCTTGGCGTCCATGCTGCGGCTAGTACTCAGGCGGTCGCGCTGTTTCTTCCGCTTCTCGCCCAGCAGTTGCTGGTTTATCACCTTCTCGACCTTCAGGATATTGATAAAACGTTGTAGGTACAGTATGTATATGATGTAATCGTCACCACAGTTGAGAAGGAAGTGCTTCACGTGGTCATCCGTATCCATGCCTCCCTTCTCCTACTGGATCTGTACCATCCGGGCATATCCATTTATTTATTTCAACGAAGTTGTTATTGTTGACTTCCACTGAAATCTCGTCATGGTCGATGAGACCGTAATAATCAAGTTGCTCGTTTAGCCGGAGCTCTTGATCTTGCAAGCTCATCACAACGTCGTCCGGATTGGAAATATTGTGCCGTTTGCAGTAGCTTGCATGGCGTTTTTCAACTGTCGAAGTCTGCAAGAAGCCACAACCTTTAGTTAACAGAAAACATACTGTCACCAACCTGGACAAACATACCGAGTCAATTTTGAAGACCTCTGAGCGCCTGCCAAACACTACCAGCCTCAACCGCAGGTACGTTTTCTTTTCGCCTCAGCAAGAAGTCGCAGACATGTCCATTTCCCTTGCGTCCCGCCGAGTTATAGCGAGATCTGACTGACTGGTCGAATTTTGAACAGTAGTAATCCAGGAGGGCCTTGCTGAAAAGGCTCCAGTTTCGCTGAGCCTTCTTAGGTAGTTGGCGATACCATCTCTTAGCAACTGTGCCCAGACTCAGCGAGAACACCACTCATCCTGCTGCTTACACGTGTCCTTATAGATAAGCGTTTTATCCTCTGCAGAGCATCGTCACAGAGGTAGCGCTTGACATCGAACGTCGTAATCTTCTCGATTGGCGCATGCGTCCGGATTTTCAGCACCTGATCGCGGTCGCTCTTGGCTCCATCGAAGCTGAGTTGGCGAGTATGATCATGCGGCGATTCGTCGACTTCACGACGGTCAGATAGTCCTCATCATCGCTGCGCTGGTCGTCTCCCTTTGAAGCTGATAGCGCTGCATCAGAACGAACTAAACGTCGAACCTCTGCCGCCTCTTCAGCAGTCAGGAATTCCGCCATCGAACGCCGAGTCGGCTGTCCACCAGCTTCCGGGGACTTCATGGGCGAGTCGGAAAAATACGGCGTGCCTTCCGTTCAACGGAACACTCCATGTTTAGTTTCGGGAATTTTCGGTAACGGGATCTGCGCAGGATCTACGCTCGGCTCAGGGAAGACGTACGGATCAATGACGTACGGCTGCGGCGGAGGTACTTTCGTCTCGTTGATTTCATCAGCTCAGAGCGCCTTCAGTATCTGCCCTTTCGTCCCGCCATCCATTCTAAACGAGTCTTTCAGCTTGCGTTTTCATCCCATCAGCTCGACACCCACCGTGCGCACGTTCCAAGCAGTCAGGGTCATTTTTCGATGGCTAATGGCTCCACCGGTAACCCATTGCTCGGAGTAATAGCATCGTGTCCTCGACGAGTTCATCCATCGTCTGACTGTGGACGGGATGGCCCAATTCTTCGCTGAGTTGAGCCCACTTTGCCTGGTACATGTACATTGGCGCGAACATGTTGATCCACTGGATGTTAGTCTTCATTTCTTCGACGGGTCGGGCTAGGAATCGGTTAGCCTTCGGTCTTTCAGCGTTCTTCGTGACCTTCGAAACCAGCGGCGGTGCCAGGTTCCGCTTTAGTAGGCGAGGGGTTCCCGTGCAGGTAACCTGCAGCGACAGCTCCTCTACTTCTTCGCGGAAATTGGCAGCCGTTTTCACATCGTCGTACCCCGCTTCATCAGCATATTTCTCTTCTTTTTCTTCTTCCTCCTCCTCGCTTCCATCATCGTCGAAATCGTCAAACTGGACAGAGCGCGTCACCTCCGCATCCACGGAGGTAATGCTGGCTCTCGTTGAGTTCGACTCGTCGAGTGGCGATCCTCCGACCGTCGTCGGGCTTGCATCGCTCAAACTTGGGATCCCTTGACCATCTTCTCTCATTTGTTGCTCTTAACTTGGTTGTACTCGGCACCTACGAAAATAAAACACACTCCTGAATTGCGGGTCGCGGCACCGGTTGTGGTGTTGTAATTAACAGAACACCTGGCTAGTTCGTCTTCATCGGCACATACAAGAGCCACAACTCGCGTATGCCTTGAATGTACACGTTTGTCAAGACGGAACATCAGATCGCCTTCACCACCATGTTTCGGACAGCTCAACACTTTGCTCGACTTGTTTTTGGTATTGACTTAGCACTGTCATTTGGCAGACTCGATAGGTCATATGGTATTGCAAACGCATTTAAGGAAGTTTGGCCAGAAGTTATGCTTCTCAATTGCTACTCACATCATGTGAGAAAGAGTCGTGAGAAGGTCAAGCTGCTGAAGGTTTCCGTATTCTACGAGGATAACGTGCTTCCTGACATCCGATACCTTAGCCAATATCGCACAAAGAAACAGTTCTCGCACAAAGAAACAGTTTACGGCTCCCAGCAAGCTTTTTCTGGCGTTTTGGAAGAAGCAAGGAGAAACCGACTACGCGCAGTGGTTTGAGGGTATTTACCTGGGCGACACATGGGGCAACTGGTTTTACGCGGCCGCAACTCCAGAAATTACTCCGTCACAGAATGCGCTCGAGGCACATCACCGTGAAATCAAGCAAGTCTGCGTTGGTTCCGTTCGCACCGGTACCACAATCGTTTTAAATGATTCCATTCCTCGCATTCTTCGCCTCCAAGAAAGTCAACCAATCCGGCAAATGCTAAATCTATTTCGGAAGGTAAGAAAATTTGTGCACTGAATCCGTCAATACGATGACTAACTGCAATTTATTTTTGATTTCAGGACCATTCATCATTGCAGCAGTAGTGCGAGCTCAAACGCTAGACACTGAGAAGACTAATGTGGTGTTGTAATTCACAAAAACGTCGTTAGTTCGGCTACCACGCAACAGCACAACAATTTGCCGAGTCAGGTCGGCGATGCTGGGCTTGCTCTGGGTTCCTGTCGGTTCCCTTTGCGGTTCACTCCAGCCGGGGTCCATTTCTGTCTCTGCTCTCTCTGAGTACCAAGCTCCAAACTCTCCAGAGGCTCGCCTGAGCGGGACAGCCTCCGTTCTTAAACCCGTGTCCTCCACCAAAGGATGGACGACGGCGCGCGAGCGCTTTTACAGGTCACTGGGAGCGTATTTCGCGCAGCTAGAACATTTTGGAGTCCAGGGTTGTGCAGACCCACCGGCTTGTCCAGTCGACGAGACTTGTCCTCGTTTGGTAGCGAGAAGTGCCCACCCCGGGCCGACCTCGATCTCTTGGCGCTACCAGGCAGCTACCCTACAAGCTATGCCTCTCGGGGAACGACGGCAGACATATTCCAGCCCACACAGGGACTTACCGGAAGAGTGTACGGTCTTGGACTTAGAAGATTTTGCTCTAAATGTTATCTCTATGTCTTCGGAGAGCCTATTCGTTCTCTTCCCTTTGGTCTTCTATCGGTCTATACAAATTTCTAATGAAATGGAGTTGTTACAGATCTCCCTGCGACTCTTCGCCCGGCTTCACCCCTTGGTGTAGAGTCGTAGCAGGTCTCTCGCTGACTCTTCGCGAAGATCCCTGATTTATCCTCCTGCCGTCGGCATACCTCTCCAAACGCATATCCTCGCCGAGTCTGTCGTTCGCCGAGTCCACCTTTCGCTGAGTCCGACCATCACTGAGTCCGGCTAAGGTCGCTTTCCAGCTGAGTCCTATGAAACCACCTGACCTAGCTCAGTGTAGGGTAACCCAAAATATGGATTTCACTACACCACACTAACTACTACGTCATCAAAGACACGTGATCAAAGTTCGTGAAAGCCATCCTGTTCAACGCCTCGAAGTTCATTGTATCGCCCGCGAACATTCACAGCGCAACTTTGGCCCGCACCCGCGCAACCACGTAATCATACTCTCTCCTTATTATTTGTAAGCTTCTCCCGACTGATATGTATTTGACTTTGCAGCTATCGTAACTCCCTGAACGGCAAAATACCAACTGGCTTAACTGTGTACACGGCTGATCTGCACTGTTTGTCCATTCATCAAGTTCAACTGCATTCAAGAGAACAACTAGTCGCCATCAGCATGGTATCGGCTCCATCGATCTTCAACCAAATGGTACGTTTTTGTGTTTTGACAGGAGCATCGAGGGTTGACTCGAGCATCAAATTTGCATGTGATTACTCTTACAAAAATGTCTTTTACATTCAAGCTATCCGATAAAAATACGCTTGCGACTGTGCAATCTTTTTCCAGCCTGGATGGCAATGCTCCCACGTCATCGCCGCCATGGCATTACAAAATGATATCACTATTGAGGGGATGCGGATGGCTCTGCCGATGTGGAAGCTATGTGGTGGGCAACGCAAGCGTGTCGGTCCGTTAACATAAGGTGGAGACAACACGCATCGGTTTTCGGTGGATGTACTCATTCGTGACCTTTTGAAGTATCCTGCAAAACATCTACACTGAAATCTGATAAGGGAGCTCAAAACTCGCGGGGAAGATGGTGGTCCTGACATAGATTAATTCTTGTTGTAGAAGGTGATCTCGTGGGGAAACCGGCGGTATCTTCTTCTGGATGTCGAAGTTTTCGAACGGTGCGCGGGTAAAGGTGGAATACCAAGGACTTGCAGAATGTCTGGATCGCGCGTATACGCACAGCGCAGACGTTGCCGGAACCGTGACGTACTAAGCTGGTCGTCGTTTTGCGACTAACGTAGCTTGAAGATGGTCGGATCTCGCTCCGTAGCATTTGATTTGCATTTTCATTTAGGCTTGTTGTAGTCGGGTTCGCAACTATATTTTAATACATCTTTCTACTGCTTCTCATGGGTTTACTCCACCTGCTGCCAAAGCCTTCATACTCATGACTCCGCTTTTCTCGATTTGGTTTACTCGAAGCGTCTCCTGGTGCAGTCTACTTGCAGCGACGCGCCCGTATTACTCGAGATTAAGTTCGGTCGACGCTTATGCTATTGCAACCGGCGTATTTGAACCATTTCTCAAAAATTCCTTTTCGTAGCACAACCAGCGCGTCGATTGTGGAAGATGACTCGACTTCAGCTCGAGCACGCGTTAATGACACACTACAGTACGGTATCTCCACAATAAATCTGCGGCAGCATCAAAAGTGTGTCACCACAGCAAAGTGTTGTGGTAGAACAATAGAGTGCGAACACAGCTAGGCGGAGGGTAGTTTAAGGATAGCCAACCAGTATAGGCTACGAGCACGTGTCGCATATGGCGCTGGTTTGGGAGGTAGAGCCATTTTGTCTCTCATTGCACTCGAGCGATAATGCCCAAGCGCACCCCTTGGCGACAGAGGGCTCTCGATGTCGCCGCAGCTGAAGCCGACACAATACTACAGACGCTCAAGTCTTTCGACATCAGCAAGGGCAACATGTCGGCCTGCACCATATATACGGAAGCTGAGAACCAGATGCGCTATCGTCTATTAGAATGTAGTTTGAAGGTGTGTCGTGCCACCGCGTCGTTTAAGTGCGCCTGGCGGGAAAGCAATTGACCTGCCTCGACACTGACCACGTTTATATCTACGAATTTGGAGATCACACGTCTGGTGCCCCCAAAGCCAAAAAGTTAATTTCGACGCACAAAACGTTCTGCAACGAGCTGGAAGACAACCATCTTCGTCCGATGCGGATTCGACACGCGCTATGTCGCAAGTATGCCCCCTCGAGAAACTACCCACGCTGAGTACAGTGTAAAACTTTGTGAATCATTACTCCCGCGCCTATTTGAAAAAACACGATCGCGTAATGGAGCTGACGGAATGTTATCACGCAAAAATTTCAAACGGAAGTGATCAAATGAAGCAAGCGTTTCCCTTTGGCACATTAAAGGAAATCTGATTGTCGGGAATGGATCTGATCAAGAGCATTTTATTATCGTCTTGGCGGCTAAAGTGCTTGTGATGAGGATGATGTTGCCTCCGGAGAGTTTTATTCTTCACATCGATGCCACATAAAAAAACGAACCACTGCGACTTTCCTGTTTTAGTCATTGGAGTGTCCGATCGTTCTCGAGGATTTCACTTGGTGGGTCTATTCGTAATTTCGCAGGAGAATCAGCAAGGGTACGAAGCAGCCCTGATGGCATTGTACTATTGGGTCATACGACCAGAACTCGTTGTTCATTACGCAATGGCTGAAGCTAAAAAAGCCCAGTTCAATGCGTTGAACTCGATTTTTGGAGTAAATCCTAGATATCAATTTCTAACGTTTTTCTTCACGAACATCCACAAGAGTTTACCCTCGCTCATGGCGGCTGTCATTGCCCTGACATATATGATCTGCACTTTGCAAGGAGCTCAACGGCATTTTTGCCGCTGTGAGAAGTTACTGTGCGACGCTTGATGCGAGACCCGAGTCTTCTTTCGTTTGCACCGTATATGTGGGCGATGTTCGGACGCTATATCATGTGCCAGGTGTTTGGTACACCTACCGGTAGTGGCTTCGCCACAATGAACAACCCCGCCGAGCAGTTTAACGCGTCACTCAAGAGGGATTACAGTTTGCGGCGGCGCCTCAAAATGGGATCTCTCCTGCGCGAGTTTAGTGTTTGTTGCCAGAATCAATCGTCGACCCCGCGGCAGTTTAAGTTCGGTATCATACAAGCATCAACCCTCGTGCGGCGCGTGTCGGAGTTGTCTCTAGCAAACTTGCTGAGTCTAGGAGGGGTGAAAAAAATGGAATCAGTGAGTGCTGGAGGACATGCAATAATCCTAGTAGTGGCGATACTTGCTCCACGCACAATTGTGGCCCCCGGCAAACGGAGCGAGTTGGGAATAGCAGTTTCAGCTCAGCTGGGCTCCAATTACGTAATGATGGGGAAACGAGGGGAGGGAGGGTTGTTGATGTGAACAGGCAGTGGTGTCCGTGCAATTACTGCTTACATACCCTGTACACCCAAGTTGTATGCAAAAGCTGTGCTCGATGTGTTGAAAGTTAAAAAAGAATTAACAGAACCTCGCTTCCTTAAAAATGTGAATGTCTTCGTGAACTAGCGCCCTCGATGCTACTTTACGACAGTACTTAATGTGAGCACCCGGACTCCAACCTACGTTTCACTGTCATTTGCGTTTTTCTCCTCCCAGTATTTATCACACACGCAAGTAAACGAAGGTTATTTTGCCGTAGTGGACAGTAATCTCCGCGCCAGCCTTGACGCTTTCAATCATCTTGATAAACACCTTAACAGACGACCGGTTTTGAAGCTCCATAAATACAGCGTTCGGGACTGATGAAGCGGGTAATTGACCCGCATTTCAATATCTCCACGTAAACGAATTTCTTGTTCACGGACTTCGCATTGTATAGCATTGTATACCCACGGTTGTCCTTGCGAGTTTGGTCGGGTTGTCCCTCCACCAAGGCGGCGTACTCACTTAAATCTCCGGTGTACCCGCCAACAACGTCACCAACTTCTAGATAAGTAGTTGTGTGTACACCGAGGCCGACTAACTCAGTATCAAACAATTTCAGTGTCGACCGGACGCATGGGGCATCGCTACAGAGCGCCTCGAGGTTGCAGCATTCCGGCGTGCAGTAAACTGCGGCCCGACGTTGGCACAGGTGTTCATAAAACAATCCCCGACACATTTCATTTGGCGTACACACCCAGGTCAGCAAAGAGAATGCCATTGGTATTGCAGGCGTCGATACTCTTTTCCGTCGATGGCCACGGAATATCATCAAGAAGGACGCGTCCGTCAGCAGTAGGTTCCAGGAATGTAGGTCGACGGATCATTAGTGCCTTTAACCGACTTATAACTCATTGCAGCCTCAGCAATGTCTTGATCTTCTTTGCTTTCACTGTCCTGGCATGATGGATTTGCGATCCCGAACGAGTGTTGGCGCATTTGCTTGGTACCGACGCTTCCTTGACCGCTTAACAAGCCATTCCCCGGTCGCTTTTTACGCTGATGAGATTTTAGCTCGATCATGACGAGGCTTCAGCTGCCAGCACCTCCTTATCGCTCGACACGACCCCCGCACTCTCATCGCTGTCCATGTCGCTATTTTGACTAGAACACAACGGTACTGCACGCTTGCCAACAGTTTCCTCCTTAACGGAGACGATAACTGGGCTGGGTTTTGGAGGAGCTTTGTCAATTGCGGAATCTTCGTCTGAAAACGAGGACAAATCAATTATCTCGCTGTGCATCGTATTAGTCGACGTTTCCTCGCTCGAACGAGTTGACCTGCCCGTTGCTCCATCCCCTCCGCAGTTTCCGCGGGTAAATGCGACGTATTCGCTGCGCTGGAGCAGCTCTTAGAAGGCGCGACCGACAGAGTCCGTCCATCCGATGTCTCCTTCTCCCATGAAGATCGATGCGTTCCTCACGCTCACTACGTAGCTGGAACATAGTTGCGTCGACTGCTGCACGAATTGCGTCCGGCAGGGCGTCGTGGAAAGCGCTGACGCCAGTTGGAGCATCCCTGCTTCCAGAAATTAGACGATAGAAGCGAACGGTGCGCCACCAAGTGAACCCGCGCTTAAACCGATTGCTAAAGCGACCGGCACACCGCTGCATCGTGTTCGTGAGTGGCAAAACCTCGCCTGTGTCTAAAGCGAGGAAATCCTGGCCAGGCGTGGCATCAATGCCCAGAATGACTGCGACGCGAAGCTCGCGCGGATCTCCACAGACCCTCCACCCCAGCGATACGATAGAGTATTGCCTGGAGCAATATTCTATCGTATCGCTGGGGTGGAGGGTCTCGGGTGGCAATTTGGACGAGGTACGGCGTGACTTCCGTCTCAATCGATAAGTACGAGGCATCTACTCCACCAACTCGAGTTGACGCTTTTCCTTTTCTTCGGAATGTCCGATCTGAAATGAATGTTCTAAGTCTCTGCTGGAACCGCTCTCGGCTAGGCCGAATGGTCCCAGTGACCCAATCAACCTGAGGGTTTATCTCCTTCAGCCACGGCATTCCAAGCAACAATGCTCGGTTAGCCGGCACGGATAACACACACGTGAAACGATACCAATTGTCAACTCAATCGTCTTCTTTTGCAAGGGCTCCGTTGTTTAATTCGCCATCGTCAAGCTGAGTCACACATTATGTTCATGAATAAGACCCTCAAGCGAGTGCATTTGCAGAAACGTTGGGCCCACCACATTAATTGATGCGCTACTATCGATAAATCCACTTGTCCTCTAAGCCCAACTTCCAACTGCACTGCACATTGCATCCCTGTGAACGGCTCTGCTGAGTCACCGTCCACTTGAATACAGATGCGCTTTTCCTCCTATGATTGTCCCGTTCAATGGGCTTGGGATACGATCTGGTCAATCGCCCGTCATCAACCAGATTTACTCGTTTAACGGAGTTGCGGCGTCGTCCGGATCGCCAATGATCAACTTGTCGACTAAAGCAAAATATTTGGCCTTGTAGTCCGTTTCTCTGAGTTGTTAGGCTTGCGCGGAAAGCCAATAGTTCTTGTGGACGTTTTTCAGGATACTTTGTCCAGCAGGAATCAGGATGGTGGAAACCTTTATCGCAGTCGTGACACTTCTTCCTCACGCCTGATGTGCTGCTACTGGTGGCTACAAGAGGTGGTGCTTGTCTTGTCTGTGAGCTTGCTTATGCGAATGTCTACTAGGTGTCTCCTTCCCCATGGATGGTTCTGGTTTGCTCTCTTTAAGACGTTCTAGCTCATAAACCTTCTGCAGTTACGTCCTCGAGAGTCTCTGGTGTCTTCCGTAGGATCTGCTTTCGCAAGTTGTTGCTGGCCAGTCCTTCCGGTTGCAGTTCTGTGATATCTGCAACAGTCTGCGAAACAGCGTCTTGCATTTGACTAACGGCTGCAATGTTTTCTCCGGTTGAATGTTGCGTTGTAACAACAGTATGCACTAACACGTCGGATCTGGTCCAAGCCGTCGTTCATTTGGCCAATCCGTTCCCCCATCTCTGCAATTGGCATTCCCACAGTCTCGATTCGCTAGCTGGTTCGCCTCACGACGTCGTTCTCCAGCGCAAGTTGATGTGCAGCAGCTTGTCGGCGCGTCTCCATGGTCGTTGAATTACAATTTCTACTATGTGAGAATAGCGTCGTCTCGCTATGTGTATGGTAGCACTTGAGAAGAGGTTGGTAACTGAAGAACTCAGACCAGATGCCTTCGCAATACTCGTTTAGCTGGGTTGCTTGTTAGCAGGTAAAATGAGATCTGATTGATTTTAATGTGCTTCGCAAAACTGCTCTACACTAGCCGTTAATTTACTCTTCTTGCTTTCCAACATACTATATATATGTAGTGATCGACCTGCACATTTGAATGTGCGTGCTCAACTTGCACTTGAACTAACTGCCACAGCTCACCTTGGATCACAGCTGCTGTGCTCAAGCCATCAGTCATTTGGACGTTTAACCTGAACGTTGGTTGCTGTAGCACATTCGCGAATACTGCAGTTGATCTCGTGACACTCCGTTGTGTTCACATAGTAGTTTCCTTCCGCTAGTACGTAGGCATTGACGCCAATCTCCATCGAGATATAGGAATTGTCCTTGAAGAAAGTGTTCGCAATGTGCGTCATGACTTTGCTGTCGGTGATGCCGCCGGTCTTCGGAAGACGACATGACATGTAGTGGATGTAGTTGATGAGCATGACACTCGTGTGCTTGCCGTCAGAAGGAAACTCCATTAGTGGTGGCCGTCGTACGTTTTGGAGAATTCGGTCTATCCATCAAAATCCGAGTTGTTGATTGTCATAGTGGGCACACCGGTCTTGTCAACGGCCAGTAACTACCTTACGGGAGATCTTGACATGGTCGAGCCAAATGTGCTTTAGAGGCACTGTGCCAACCACCCGAAGTGCGGATTGATTTTGGTAATGTGAATGTTCAACACGATGATGCTGTCGCCGTTCCGTCCCAGACCATTGCCATTATCACACCGTTTTTGGCCGACACCACGAATGGTTTGGTTGCTTCTGACGGTCAGCCGGTTAACGGGTGTGTTGCCGTGGTTAACGTTGACACTGACGCGTTGGTGCAGCCGCCCGTGTTGTTGATGACATCGTCCTCGAGGATCACGCCATGGCACTTGAAGCCGTTGTTTAGCGCAATGCATTTGCAAGTGTAGTTAGTGTGACATATTTCGGCAGTCGTATTACGTCCCAATGTACGGAAGCCGAAGGTCTTGTTCAGGATGCTCACACGCGGCTCCGAGTCTCTCAAAAATGTGACGAGCTCTTTGGTAGTCGCCGAGTAGACTGCAGCTGCATTGCCACCACCAGTAGTCCCTACCGCCATTCCAACAGGAGAACCAACAGCGATAGCCGTGGCGGACTGAGTCACAAGAGCCAACGCAGCGACGCGTACGAGCTGAAGGAGAAAACGTTAGAATCACATGAACCAATCTGATCTACACAATAACCCCCAGCACAAATACGCAGTCACGGTGCATGTGATGCTCGCCTTACTGCAGTCAGGACCGGCAGGTCGGCTCATCAACTGCGGTTGCTCACAGCGCACTTGGCCCCGTGCAGGTGACTCGAATGTAGCAGCAGAACATGCCAGAAGCAGTCATTCGCCCCGTCACCACCACCGAAGCAAGCCACCAGACCACGTCTAGCACTCACAGCAGACAGACGCGGTTAATTTCAACGAAGCAATTTCAGCGCATGCTCAAAAGACAAAATAATTGAAAATGCTTTTGTCATCCAACCTGGTGCCACATAACATGTTGCTCGAGCGACGGACATTAAAGACTTGAACGAACACCCAGTCTATCCGTACCTGTGCAAATATCCGGGGTTATGTCGACAAAAGTTACCCCGGAGCTGACACCTGTAGAAAATGGACTGCATGAGATTGTAGTTAAGAGTGATGAAATGAGTTTTCGCCAGCAGAGGAGACAGTCGCCGGGCCAAGAAGCCGAAATTACTCGTTGGGTGTGTGAGATGGAATCGGTGGGATTCATTCTGCCGGCGACTTCCTCGCATGGAGCATCAACATTTTGCGTCAGTAAACCAGACGGACGGAGAATTATGTATGACTTCGAAGCGATGAATCTCAACACTATACACCGCACAATGCCAATTCCACGCAAGGATGAAATTTTGGATAAGATGCAAGGAGCTTACTACTAATTGTGTCTTGATCTACTGAGCGGATACTAGCAGTTCCGGATGATAGATGCTCACATCCCTTATACAGCGTCCCCCGATGGCCTCTACGAATATTTAGTTGTGACCATGGGATTATCAAATCCGCCAGCTACTTTCAATAATGGGATTCCAGGATTTTTAGTGATCTGACCGACATGCGTCAAAGTTGCTTCGACGACGTCTATGCTTTTACTCGGAGCACCAAGTTGCAGGACCACCTCAACGCACTGGATCGCGTATATGAGAATATTGTTTTTGCGAAGCTCAGCAAGTGTGTCTTTTATGAAGCGTCCATGCTTTGTCTGGGAGGTATCGTTGGACGTGATGGCGTTCAGATTAACCCGGACAAGGTCCGATTTATACAAGAGTGACCTCCACCACAACCAAAAGCAAGCTATGCAGGTGTTCTTGGGCTCCATGACATTCGTGCAGCGGTTCTGTAAGAACTTCGCAGATGATGCGGGGCCGTTGTTTGAGAAGTTGAAGACACACAACTTGAAATTAGCGTGGACGTCTACACTCGAACGTCATTTCGTGAGGCTGAAAGAGAAAATTGGCGAGACACCGGTGCTAGCCTTGCCCGATTTCGAAAAAGATTTTTCTTACGGATGGACGCTTCGGACTTCGCAATGGGTGGCGTGATATCCCAGAAAGAGGAATGTGGTGGAATCGAGATTGAAAGACCGATTGCATTTAGAGGACGAAAGTACAAAGCTGCGGAGTTGAATTATTCGATCAGAGAGCGTTTCTGGCTATTTTGTTCGGACTTCGTCAGTGGCGCGTATACCTTCTGGGCAGACATTTTTCGTGGAAACAGAACACCGGAGCTTGGAGACGGTGTTTAAGCAAAAGTCAATCTCACGTCGTATAGCACGATGGTACAACGAGCTGGCCAAATACCAGTTTGAGATTTGTTAAATCAAAAGAACGACGAACAACGTTGCGGGCGCCATTTCTCGCCGCCCCGATTTTCAACCACATTCGGAACCTGTCACCCTGGTAGCGATTTTAACTACGCAACAAGTGCGACAACGACTTGATGGTTCGTTATCAGCGACTATGAGAGAGGCTGTAGCTCGATACAAGACATATGCGACTATAACAAACCTTTCTGATTTGCTAGACCCATTGGCTGTGGAATTAAAGGCAGATGCGTCGGAAGTTACCACACCTCGGTATCTAGAGCGATATTTGCTAAGTGAGGCACGACTATATTATCAGGTCGGACATCACATGTCTCCACGGCTAGTGTTGCCTCGTGTTCGCGAATTACTGGAGCATGCACTGAAAGAATTTCACGACAGCCTGGTTTACGGACATCCTGGCATCGACTGTACGTGTCGATTAGTGGAAGAGCACTAATACTGGGCGCATATGAGTAGCGACATTACGAGCTATGTGAAGAGATGTGAGGTTTGCGATCAAACCAAGGCTTGCACCGAAAAACCGCCTGGACTATTGAATATCCACGACAACCGACTGCCAGGAAGGAGTGACATTGCTATGGACTTCATTGTCAGTCTACCAACGACATCGCGTTGTCACGACAGCGTGATGACAATGATCGATCATTTGACAAAGAGTGCACACTTTGTGGCCGAGAAGGGATCCGTTAGTGCAAATGATGTTGTGCAAAGGTTTGACATGGAGGGTTTCGACTTCATGGCTTGCCTAACATGGTGGCATCGGACCGCGACGCAAAATTTATATTCACCTTCTACAAAAACTGTGTGAATTACTTGGTGTTGTCAGAAGATAATCACAGCTTTTCGACCGCGGGGCGATGGTGTAAGTGAATGCCTAAATCAAACGCTAAAAACTATATGCGCCCGTTTTCGAACGCGGAGTCAGCCTAATTGTTGTGTCAGGCAGAATTGACCTTCAATGCTCAATACCAGCAACGTTAAATCTACCGACTAAACCTGACACCGCTCGACAAGCAACATACTCTGAATTCATTATGCTGCAAGCCGACATACTAGCTAAGGCTCGTCGATGTATTTCAGAAGCACAAGATCGAATGGCAGAAGTTTACAACTAAAATCACAGCCCCAAATATTGATGTCGGCGATGAAGTTTTCTGTCAGGACAGTACTTATCAGCGCGACACCTCGGAACGACAAAGCAAACAGTTGGAGTACGCTGGGTGAGCCCCTTCACTATTGTGAATTGCATTGGCCGCAGCTACTACCAGCTTCGGCTTCCACCCAAACTTCCAATGCATCCTGTATTTCACACGAGCCTTCTGAAACCATACAGCGACCAAAAATATCGTCTTCAACGACAAAAATGTTTAAAGTTCGACGTGCGGATAGATCAGAAGGTGAATTGGCTGATGGCGTTGTGAATTACAAGTTTAGCAAAGGCAATTGGCTCAGCCAGACGAAATAAACTTGGACTCCTATCGCGAACCTATCTTCCATCGGTAGATTCATCGATCGCTACCATGACCGTATGCGCTGGTTGCGAAGCTGAGAGCGGTGCGACACGGATCTACTATTGTCGAGTGAAGACTGGAAGCTGGACTACGCGATTGCTGCTCTCGGAAGGGCAACACGGCGACGATTTACGTGAACGACGACAAGTTGGTCCAGACGATTACATTCCAGACCCACCAGAGGCGCCGCTTCTTCGCGGCCTTCCCGCACGTATTGATCGTGGATGCCACCCACAACACCAATGATGCGCGGTACATGCTTTTCAACTTTATGAGACATGATGTCTTTGGTCATGTACATGCTCGTTGTGTATCGTGTGTATCTCTTTGAGACCTGCTGCTAACGATTGTGCCTTTCTGTGTGTCGTTTGTGTCTATGTTGCGTCGTTTGTGTCTATTTGTAACATGCTGCTAACGATTGTATCTGTTTGTGCCAAATTTGTGTTTGTGTGCCCTTGTGAAACTTTGTGACTATGTGTGACTTTACAGGGCAATACAGTCAACATACATATGAAGAATGAGAGTGCTGATTGTTTGACAGATGCAGTCACTTCTTTCATGTCATTCAATCCAACCTGGGATGAAGTTCGAGTTATTATCGTCGACAAAGATTTCGGAGAGATCTCGCTGCTGCAGACAGACTTCCCGGGCGCGGGAATTTTACTCTGCGTGTTCCACGTGGTGAAATATCTCCAAGGTAAAATGGCAAAGAGAATACAGCATCGAGGATCGAGATAAAGTCGAGGACGCGGTGCACATGATGCTGAACGCTACTGCGGAGATTAATTATGAAATCGCTCGTAAGTACCTGTACTACGTGGTTGGTGGAAAGCAGATTACGCTCAAAGAGGACATCCCAGAGACGACGCACCCGTTTGTCAAGTACTTTTTAAGACAACTGGAACAATTGCAGGGCGATGTGGAGTGGTTTTGGTCGTGTAGACGTACCCCACTTGGGAAACACTACGAACAACCGGTAAGGTGTATTATGGAGTTATTCGTGTCGCGCTACAGTTCTAACATTTGTACCTCTTATGCTGTCTACATATTTAGGTTGGAAGCTGCATGGGGTCATTTGAAGGACGTGCTGAAACCGACGATGATGCTGGATGAAATGTGTTGATACGCTTCGGTTCCTGCAAACCATTGCTGAGATGGAGTACATAAAGAAGATGTCATACGTAGGACACATGCGCTATGTCGGGGCTGACACCGAGTTGCACAAGCTTTCAATAGAGGTAAGCCAGCACGCGTACGAGCTGGTGGAGAAGCAGTATCGCGTTGCCAATGATCGCCAGAAGCACTACACGACTCGCTAGATACAACCTCACACATTCGTGATGATTTCGGCGGTGGATACAATCCGCAAGTATCATCTTGATACTAGGGTACCTTTGTTGACTTATTAGTAACAGATGAAATGAATTGTTACTTATCTATGATGCACTTTACTTCTGCAGACGTATCATTGTTCATGTATCTTCATGATTATGGAACTATTGCCTTGTCATCATGCTATCTACTGGCGCCTAGTTGCCGGTAAAAGCCCCATCCCGATAACACATGCTCATCCGCGTTGGAGCTTGTCGTGTCTACTGAATATTCCTGTCGGAGATGAAGACGATACTTAAGGTGGAGAAGACGAGTGTTGATTGTTTAGAGTTCGCGAATCATCTTTGCATGCGGTGCGTCAAAGAGTTTTCAGTGAAACCAATAAATTTTGCACTTCGCACGCCGTTGCCACGCGCATTGCCGACATCATTAATTGGAATGGGATACGCGTGTTGCTGTAAAGTCTGAAAGGTCTCACGTGATTCGAAACGATTGTAACGTGTGGTGTGGCACCTGTCGTATCTCAAGACTCTGGGGGAACTGATCGACAATCCGACTTGGACTCGCGTTCGCAGATCTCAAATATGCAAGAAGTAGCCGTTTATTCAGATGATTCAGCTGTCCCACCGACTATGCTTGCCGAAAACACAGCCTACAAACACGAGGAGAAGAACTTGCAGCATACAATATTGCATCTTCCGGCAAAGGGAGCTCGAAGAGTCCGGTCCAATGTCACCCAGACGATGTGACTCAGTACACAAGCCACCAGACAAGTCACACGACGGAGGTGGCACGAAAAAAGCCACCACATCGAAGTGGCTTGCATTGAAAACGATGCTACCGAAGAATTGACGTCGCAGGGTCAGATGAATGAAGAGACAACATCCATGAAACCAGTAACACCTCCGTAAAGTGACCGCATCCCGATGGAAGTCAACCCAGTTCTAGGAATGCTCGTTTTCGTGTCGAAAAGCAGAGGTCGGTCAAAGATTTGAAAAGGGCAGAAGCAACAAGTAGAAAAAGTCAAAAAGCAGCGGATTTTGAAATCTCGGAAGGAGGTGAAGCAGCTCGTGCAAGGAACACTAGTGTCGGTTACGACACTAAGTAATGTAACCAGAACGTTGAAGTCGACGTACAGCTACGAGTCTGCAAATGATTTTTATCCACCTTCGACGTAAGATCATGGGGCCCAGGAAGCAAATCACTGCGTAGGCGATTGCTCCCAAAGAGAGACTCAACACTGTCTAGTTCATGTTAACTGAGAAATTTACGCATACATGCAAGAAATTGTTGGAAGAGTACAGAGAGTCTCTACCAGACCCGAACCTACCTCTTGTGGTTCGTATCTATAGAGTCGGGTGATTAGCAAAGACCAACTGCAAGTTATAGTGGAATATCATGACACCACGAGCTCACTGACGGCAGTGTCGGATACGATATGGAGAGGATTGCTGCTACATAACTCAACAGACTAAGGATTCCCAACGATCTTGACGAGTACGCGGAACTTGACAAATCAAGAGATACCGTCGCGTTGCAGCAGCTAATCTTGTCAATGTCACGCGATACACCGTTTGGAAGGATTTCGAACGAATCGATTCTTCTGTTCAGAGAAAACGCATGGCTCAACGACGAAAGCATGATGCACGCGTTGACACCACTCCTAGAAACGAATGGATCTATTGGAGTTATTTCGCCTGGTTTTAGCGAAACTGACAACGCTGAAACCCGACACGATGTCATCTCGGGTTCTAAACCACTCTTGGAGCACAACAACCACATATTACTACCAATCCACGTCAACAAAAACCACTGGTGCGGCACTATATTCAACTTTACGGCCACCCAAAACCAATCACTGTTTTCGACCCACAACAGAAGCCTAAGCAGCTTGACGTATTCGAATTGTTTTCAAGGAGCTGCTCCCTGAGATGGGGGTGAGCATGGATTGGAAACGAGAGGTGCATTTGAAGCAGACAGACTGGTATAGCAGTGGGCCTTTGGTTCCCCTATGTTTTTAATCTCAGTGCGCGAAATCGCCCTGCCGAAGTCTCCATTAAATGCGCTGATGCGGTATATCAGGATGAGGTACCTACTGAAGTCTCTGCATGTTGAGTATGTTGAAGACGCCGTTTGCATGGTTTATCAGGTCAACCGAGATAATGCAATACACATGAAACTGTGTTTACCTGCTACGTCACGGTATACGTAACCAATGACTTCCGCGTCGTGGCCCGTGTCTAACTATCTATAAGTTTAACGATCTGAAGCTACGGTCCACACATTCGAACGCTCTACCCCAGGTATAAATATATAGTAGTTAAGTACAGCAAAACATTCGACGCTGAAGTGCCACCTAGTTTGTCATCTTGGTTGTGTCGATGCTCTCACGGAAAAACGCTAAGTGAATCGTACACCCCAACAACACGCAGGCGAATTCAGGTACCTACGACATTCGCACGACATCTGACTTTTGCGCAAACACGACGATACACTAACAGCAGATCTCAGAATGTCTAGACTTTTTTAAATGTCTGAAATCTATCCGGTCTGTTATTATCAATGTGTGACATTGTGCCTTTGTCGTAAATACACAACATGATGTGGTGACGATTATATGCAGCTAAGTACGAAGACACACTCTCATAGTGTGACGCTAGTACTGATCTATAAATATAGCACCACATGGTACATAGTTTATACTGGGATAGCAGTAAAGTCTTGCTGTGGCCAACCCAAATCGTGTTAATTAGGCGGCACGGTTTTACTGAAGCCGGTATTAGTGGTCTGGTATTACTGAAGCCGGTATTACTACAGTCGGTATTATGGAAGCCAGCTATACCGAAGCCTTTCATGGGGCGGATTGATATTAGTGCAAGTGATGGATTGATAGAGACGTGATGGATTGACAGATTCAAGCCTTGGCTGAGATCACGATTTAATCACTCCAGGGTTGTTGCTCTTCGTGCGCTCACTCATTACTCCGTGAGGGATGTAGTTCAGCTTCGGGAGGTTCATAACGGCAGAACTTGTCGCCCAGACCGCATTAATGTCCGGTATGTGGAAGGCTTGGCGATGATCCTCCACCCGTCCGGAGAACCTGCACCTGGATGATTTGGGCAAGTACATGACGGAGCAACAACAATGCTGTACCTGGGAAACAAGACGGCGACGAGAGCGTCGTGAGCGAGAACGAGATGGAGAGCCTACAATTTGAGGCCAACATGTATAATTTCGTCGTCGCGTCTGTACCCGATTGAGCAGCATCGACGAATGTCTTGCCGCGCATACCTGGCGGGTGGGTACCTTCGTTTTCAGGTCACCGCCAGGACAGGTCACGCCGGGTCACAGTTAACAAAAATGCAAAAGTTACCGTATGGCGGCAACGAATATTTTATTATGCTATTACAACCTTGCGCGTCACCTGATGCAACGCTTTAAATTCACGTTCGGACACGTGATTGGCCACTTTATATCCAATTAAATTTGAATGGCGGCTTGTGGCTGGTTGTGCAGCTCATTCTTGAATCAGCGGCACGGAGAGCGAGGTGGACAAGACATCAAGTACGACGGGCTGGACCAGGACGCTGTGAACGACTGCGGACAGCAGCGAGTGGGTGCTTGGGAATCACCAGCTGGTGTGGGAAGCTCGCCGAACAGGACGCGGACAGAAGTAGGTGAGATCAGATGGGTGGACATCGTTTTCAAGTGCGAGAACTTGCTCGGACCCGAATGGAACACGCCAAGTCTAAATACGAAAAACACAGAAACATTGGTATTTGATTTGGCCCTGTGATGCTGATCCGGATTCGCCTCTACTTCCAAAACACTTCCGGTACTTTGGCAAACATGAAGGCTTTCCTCATTTCAGCACGAACAAATGAAGCATATTTAAAACAGCAGGTGCATTCTGAGCTAAGAAGTTAACTGCTGTCACTTAGGGTCGTTCCTGTTTGCTGATCAGAGGCTGAATTATCTTCTGCCGCCTCCCAAGTTCCCAATTCGCGATGGTCATTTTAGTGTTCGGTCGGGCAATGCTGCTGCGAAAATTACCGCGAATAAAAACTTGAGATTCTCTTTCACTCGAATCGTCCGTATCATTTTCGTTAGTTTCTTTACTCGACCCGGGGTCGTCATCGGAGAGCACCACGGCTCTGGGCCGAGGAATGGGGGCTCCGGTAAGCATTTGAGCTCTCTAACTCGACATCTGTTTTGAAGTTAGCGTATTTTCGAGCCAACTTCTCTATTCCAACCACGAAGTCCAGCAAGTTTGGGTTAGAGCCTTTTAAGACACAATTCATCTCGCGATTGAAACGTTCCAAGGATCGTTTGTACGGCTTACAACACGTCTAGAAAAAGGCTGCACATTCCATAGCTTCAGAGGATATCTATCAATCCAGGTACGTTGAAAATACCTCCAAAATTGACCCCACTTCACTTCGATGGAGTGAAACCTGCAGCTATGCTGTTGGAGTGAATTTCTGCTTAACCCACGCAATTCCTTGCTTTCACCTTCTTCTGTGGATTGATACCCAGCATATCAAACACACCGCTTCGCATGGCGATCTTGATTTCAAGTCTCGAGATGACGTACTTCTTCATTTTTCTCGCACATGCCTGTTTAAAGTGAAATAAACATCCGATCGGAGTCGTATCTGGAAATTGTTCCTGAACTGATCGAATCATACCCGCCTCGGAGTCGCAATATATGAATTCAGGATCCATAGAGTAGTCGGTCGCATCCATCACATGCTGAAAGGCGTTGAACTACATGTTTTACTTCTTGAAAGTGCATAGCACAAAAGCAGATGGGTAGTATCCTTTGGTTGGGCGATCGTAGGGGTGAAAACCATACACTGCTTAAACTGTGGTGGCACACTGCGGAACGTTCCATCGACAAACACGGACGTTTTTCCGTGTTTCAGCATGTTTAGAAGCACTAGATGAGCCCAACCAAGCAGACGTTTCCATATCTTCGTAGACCGATCAAAATACGAATGATGAAAAGCATGAAGTTTGTTCCTGATGGTGTCTCGCTGTCATTCAAAACATAGCACCGCGGAGGCTTCTATTTGACCGTAAACGGAGCCTCCAAATGCCTCCGCCCTCGCCCTATTCACGCGTCAAAGAACTTTTCTTTTTTTCAACCCGATAAAAGATCGGGTTCGATCCAAACTACCGTAAAACTGAGATCGGACTAGACTCCAAATGTCACTCCTGGTAGCCGTCGTCGTAACTGCTAACCTATCGACCTCTCGTTTCATCGCTTCGGTGACATTGGTAGTTGTACTTGAGATGTCGGGCGCACTGATGATTTCCGGGTTTACTGAAAGTCCACATGTATGCGCTACAAATTGTTTGTAGCTCTCAAGATTAAGTCGGGACTCACATCTGCCAGGACAGCATGAACTTCAGTAAAAGCTACACCAGTAGGAGAGCTTAACCAAAGAATTATTAGCCCTTGTGTGTTTGTACCCGGCGATCCAGCGAGTAGTTCGACCTGAACGTCGTTCATCACCATCTCCGATTGACCGTACGATGTCGGCATCTTTGGATCTGGTAACGACACCACCCGATTGATCAACAAGACTTCGTTCGGTACCGCATCCTTCAAACTCAACATGTTCTGCCTCACCCCCAAACGCAAATTCGCATTCATCGTTGAAATCCCGATCTGTCGTCTCAATAATCAACTCATCTGATAGAATTTCTGACATGTTCTCCAACTCGTGATCGCTATCAAATGGATTGAGCAAAAATGCAGCCATGTGGCTTCGCCCTGTTCCTCCCAAAGCTGGTATAATTGATGTCACCATGTCGGTTGTTGCTGCCATTTCAGTAGGAATCTCTTCCGCAAGCGAAACCTGGTCTTGAAGGGAATCTTCCCGGTTGTGCATAGCATCGTTAAAACGTTTAGCGTTGAACACCATGATTCATCTAAGTTACCTCGATTGCGTTAAGATTGAAGAGCCACGCGTGTCTGTCTTGACGACGGATGAGAGCTTTGTGTGGCCTACGGTGCTACATTCCGTCGCCTTAGTCGAGTGGGACGACGAAGACGCTGCTGCATGTCTCCGCAATGGGTGTAATTACGTCGCTCACGTGTAGTGTGTCTCTGATGGAAAATCTTACAATGAGTTCATGACTGCTCTGAAGTTCGCAGTCGTTATTTTTAGTTTTCTAACGGCGGTTCGTGAAAGCATTGGTAGTTTTACACGACAAATACTAACCGTATCTTCGTTCTTCCAAAAGCCATTGTTGCCAGTTTTAAGACACGCCTGTGAGCCGATGCTCTGCTCAGCTGTGTGGAAGGCCACACTGTACGTGGCTACACAGCTTTGCAGGTGGCTATGAGCAGGGTCGCCGATTATGATATTTTTAGAGTCAACAGATCTTCATAAATAATGTGAGCAGGGTACTGCAACCTCTATCATAAATAATGGCATGCATTTGCGTCGGGCGCATAAATAATGTCGTTGCAACTTCAACATCTATTAGTCACAATTACTGTTACCGCTACAGAGAACCCTGGCCAACCTAATACCTCTGTTATCTAATATCCTGGTATACTTAATCACTTATCAATCCACCGACTCGGTAGTCAGGCTTAACTATGGGGCTTAATTAATACCTGTCAAATTTCAAACTCAATGCTCGATGGTATTTTTTCAATACATTTGTTAATGAAAAGTATATACTATCATACTTGTTCAGCGCCAAATATTACATACTAAAAGGTTTCGGGTCTTCGTCCGCACCCACACCGCTTCCTGCTCCTCACGTTGCTATTTTCGCAGCAGCTCCTGCAGAGTTCGAAGGCCTGAGAAAACCTTCGTTTCCACATCGGGGTGTTCTGTCAGCATGAAGATCATCGAATTGCAGCCGTTGTGTCGGTTGTCGTGAACGACGCCAAAGGGTCTTCGTGCTGCGCTGCTTCTATCCTAGTCGGTGTCATCACTATCGTGGAGTGCCGACGCGACAAATTCAGCATCACCACAAACGCTGAGCAGCTACTTTTTTGACATCACCTCCAGTGCAGTAACATTTCCCACGGGATTACAAATTCATCGAGAGCCATATGGGGTCTTGAATCCACATCCTTTCCGTTTGCATCATCAACGAACACTTTAGCGTGCCATCTTCTTTCGCGCTGGGACTTGCGTGGTGAGCCCGGCCTGGTGTAGAGAATGTAGTTAGAGAACACATCGCGCCAGCGGTTTTACCCACCGCATTGCCGTTAGTTGATCTACAAAATACCGGTAGATCAACGGGTACGGCTATCATTGGTAGATGCACCCGCCGCCTCCATCTTCAGCTAATGCTGGAGCCGCCAATACCGCCGCTTAAACGCCGATATGATTCCAGCTTCGAGCGGAAGCAAACGAGATATGCAGTTGGGCGGTATTAGTAAAATGACAATTACGGCTTGAGCTGCTGACACTGTTTGAGTAGGAGGGCAATATTGCGCCGTTGTTGATGCATGTCAAAATCGCGCAACCACTCCTGAAACAACACATCAGGCATCCATGTCTTCTTATTACTGCAGTAGTAAACCCCGAGATCAGCATCGGTCTTCTTGGAGAAACAGTGGGGTGGTTGTGGTGCTCCCTCTACTATCTAATCACCCTGTTATACTTAATAGGAAGTGCGTCCACGGGTGGTATTAAGTTGGCCAGAGTTCTCTGTATCTAGTTGGCGCGATCGACTGTCCAAACATCCCAGAATCGGGCGTTCTCGCGCAGGAAGAGAATGATCTCGAGCGTTGCAGGTTGCAGGCCATTGAACTTCTGCCCAAACGTGGTTCGGGCCACGCTAAAAGCGCTCGACCATGTTAGACGTTGGTGGAATGCTGCCAATCAGGCAGTAGCGAGGCTTCCGCGCTTCACACCGTCGACGTTTCTCTAGGCGCTGAACAAAGGATCTCTCCTCCGAATCATCCTCTGCTTTATCCACAGCACCAGCGCTGCCAAAATGAAAGGCCACAGCGTTCGTTTCTCCGCGGCGCTGAGTCGGGTACTGCTATTTTTTAAGATACGGACACAGCCCGATTCAAAATCAGGGTTGTGAACGATAGCCGCGCGGTCTAAAAATTAATAAACAGAAAAAGGTTAGTACCAGTGAATAGATGCAACTTGATCACCCATTTCTTACCGATGTAGTCCGCAAAAGCTGAGTATGTTGCAATGAGCCCATCAAACCAAACTCGAACGTCTAGTAGGTTCACTTCATTGGCTTGCAGGGCCTTCGACACAGACTCGATGTCTTTTAGCTCAGCATAGAGAGCTTTCAGTCACCGGTTGCAGGCTGGGGAGGGGAACAGGTCCATGATATCATCGTCCTCCGTGTCCAGGAACTTGACCAACTTATGGTACCGGTGTACCATTGCGAACGTAGATCCACATCGAGTATCCTGGCGGATAATCGGTCGCAGGGGGTCTTGAATCTAATAGTACGAGTAAAAACAAAAAATATTAAAACAAATAGTATCTAAATATGAGTAATACAAGAACTTACCGAAGTTTTGCGGACTGTTTTAAAGTCCGGAGCTTCAGCATGAGAGCTTGCACGACAGCCACATCAACTTCGTACTGCTTGAGGTGGCTTTTTACAGCTAAGTTGAGCCTGTGACTCGCACAACCGACCAGCGGGACTTGCATGATTGTAGCCAGTAGCCTGTTTACGGAGCAGTTGTCACCCACCAGGTAAACACAGCCACTCAGCGCTTTTCCAAATCGATCGAGCACTCCTTCGAAGAAGGCTCGGTGGGTGCGAGCAGGCAGGTCATCGTCAGCATCCTGGATGATCGGAGACATGCACAGGATAGCATGCTTTGCGACACCATCAATCGCGTAGCAGACGTATACCGCGATGTAGTGCACACCCGCATGACCCCAACCATCTAGCCTGAGGCCGAACAGGTCTGGTAGCTCTTCAGGGATGTCAGACACCACCAGCCCTGTGACGGCTATCATGAGAGGCCGGAGGGTTTGCTCAAGGTTGGTGTATCTAGAAACAGAATAGTATTTCATTAGTATTCAACAACAAAATAGTATTTATACATTTGACGTCCTTCGAGCGAGTGGGTTCCAGCAGAACATGAGCGTCAAATTGCCCTTGACAGTCCATTCCAACCAGTCAAATCGGTTCACCGACGTACGGCAGGCATAGTGAATCACCGAGCCGGTCTCCTCAGTAGTAGCCGCTAGCATTTCGTCTTGGAAGTTGGGGTGCTGACCGCGGACGTGTTGCATCAGGTTTGTGAACCCATTGCGCCTCGTCTACTTGCGCACGGTACCACACCGACAGCGGTAGTACTCAGGAACCGGCTCGTCGTACTGATCACGACAAGGCGTGAAAAAGTAAATCGAGACCTGCTCGTTGGAGAAGATGAGACGAGGACGTGGCGCGCGCAGCGTGCTTGTAGGATAGAGTGAGGACTTGGTGCGACTCGTAGGAATATGGGGAATGACCCTTCCAGCGGAGCCGTCGTATGCAATCAGCTCTGTCAGACGAATGGTTGGCTGCACAGAGCAGTCAAGTTGTAAAGCACTTCGCATATAGCATAATGTATGTATATAAGCTAATGTATTACTTTTGCTTACTGAATTTAATATTAATTATGATTACAATATATTGTTCAGACTTCATAAATAATGACATGGCGTTAATAAATAATGTGATAATATTTATGGCCATTACTTCAGTCCCAATTTATTTGTCGGCGGCCCTGGTTGTGAGCCAGTCAACTAGTTGTTGGTCTAGGTCTTTCCGTAATATATGTAAATGGTTAAGTTGTGAGGAGGCCACCATAAGTCAACTAGCGGCAACCTCCTCACAGCAAGTGCCGTTGGGGTTCTCCCAACGAACTCAAGTGTTCGTCTTCCTACAACCATGGTATTGGCGGAAAACCACCGCGGGGTAGGTTATGAGACCAACGTAGGAGACCCGGTCGATATGAAGACTCCGACAGGACGCTCGAATTGGATTCCCCCTCGCAGTGGCCAAGAAACCGAAAGAAACGAGGAGCAAGCCCGCCCACGAGCAAGGATGACCAGACTGATGGCGGTGGCGTTATCCAAGCTAGACATCAAGCTTAAGGGCACCGTGAACTACGAGGAGTAGTCGCTGTGCATACAGACAGCGATGCTGACGCTAAACTACAATCGCATTTTTCTGGGCGAGAAGCGCGAGGGGACGTACCGCAGGGAACACGCCAGGAGCAGCGCGATTGGAAGCACTGCTTCAGCCAGAGGCGCCTCAAGGTGCACCACATGCTCGTTGAGCACGTCACGTGAGATGTGTTACAGCGATTCCAGACAGAGGTCCGCTCTGGATATCCGACGCAGCTGTAAAGTGCACTGCACTCAGAGTACGGTGCTGGTAGAGGTCTAAACACTGTGTACATCCTACGTGACATCTACAACCGCTACGTGCGTCAAGACGAGAAGGTTTCGGCCTACATATCGGATGTACTCCGTCTCCGACGTGTACTTGGAGAAAACGGAGAGGTTATGGCTGATCCAGACGTAGCCGATGTACTGCTAAGCAACGCAGTGGAAGTCTACCGTGGGCTCGCACGTGAGCACAGTGAGCGAAAGCGTGCGACCCGTTTGAAGCCGGAGCTTCGCGACGCGACTGCGCGTCTTGAGAATGCAGAGCTGATTGCTAGCAACATGCCTGGTGCTGATCGCCGATGCAACGAACAGCGAGGTGGCGGCCAAGGAGTCAATGTACGCTCTGCGTACAATGTGACGAAAAATCAACGCGGAGGAGGGGCTTGGCGTGGTCGTGGACGCGGACGTAGCCGTACAAGCTCGAGGACGCGGAGTCCAAGTACGATGTCGTCACACTCGAAGAAACAGGCCAAGAAGGCAACGTGCTTTCGCTGCAGCTCGGACCGCCATTTCGTTCGCGATTGTCCTGAACCCGCTGAACAGGACGCGGCGGGTGCTCGTCCGGCGCGGAACATTGAAGCACTGAACGTCATGTTGACGCCGCGCACCAACACCGCCACGGTCGGCATCGAGACCGTACACGTTCGTGATGGTGATGACGGGTTTGATGCCCACACCTCAAGAACCAGTGGGAGTGCTGGAGCCGACGTTCGCCATGACGAGGGACAAGGTGTGCGTGACGGGCCTGATGCCCGTGATGCAGGAACTAGTGGGAGTGCTGGTGCCGGCGTACGTCATGGTGATGGACAAATTATGCGAGGTGGCCCTGATGGCCGTGAAGCAGAATTAAGTCAGGGTTCTGGTGGCCGTGATGCTCTCGACGCTGGTGTACCTGGAGGACGACGCAGTTCGGCAGTGCAAACTGAAGCACAAGCACCACTGGGTGCTGAAGGCAATGTTGATGAATCGGCCAAGAGAGTTGACACCTCGTCTTTGGCGACGTCGCCGCACCAGGTATGCAGAATCACGGTAAGGTCTAGGACCTGCACGTCTCGAAAAGATGGAGGCACAATTGAGTGGTTACTTGACTCTGGTAGTCAAGCTAATGTTTGCTCTGATTTGTTGTCATTTGTTCGAATGGATGCTGACTCGACACACCACCTGAATATGCTAAACGGGGGCAGCGAAACGAACGTGACGTCCACTTGACTGTCCAAAATGAGCTGAATGGGCAATACGAGACGCGCTTACTGGAGCGTGCGTACTACATGCCCAATACAAGGTGCAATTTGGTATCAATGAGTTTTATGTTGATTGATGCTGGCTATGATATGTCTTTCTCTACGGACAAGAGGACTATTTCGCTGACGAAGACTGACATGAAGTTGAAGTTCCACCTGGTCGATGGATTGTGTCGGATGTGGACACGGAAGACTACTGGGTCGACCGTGAAAGCGACGGCTCACTTGCGAGATTTTGTATTAAATGTGGTGGCCCAAGGTGTTTGAGCTATCCAAATACCTCAAAGCTACCGACAAGCGAGGGCTACCAAGCTGTCGCCTGAGTCGAGGAAGGCGATTCTGGAAGAACTCGCCTCGCTGAAGCAGCACCAGACCTGGCGTCTGATCCCTCCAACTCGCGTTGGCAAGGCCAATATCATTTAAAACCGTAAACCGTAACCCTAAACCCTACACCTTAGCCCCTAACCTCTACTATCCTACTCCCTACTATTATTAACTATACTATCCCAAACCTTACTATCCTAAACCCCAATATCGTAAACCCTACTGTCCCAAACCATACTTTCTAAAACATACTTTCCTAAATACTAATTTAGCAAATACTATTTTCACATATACTCTTTCACAATTATAAAAAAACTAACCTTACACTCAAAATTTACACTCTTATCCACAATATCTATCAATACACACACCTACACACTTTTACGCACACAACATCTTTAAACACATCAATTTCACATCAAATTCAATACACCCACTACATATTTTCTCCACTTTCATCCAAATTATACCATTAACTTAATTTTATTGTATATATATTCAACATACGTACAAGCATTCCTTACCACTATCAACCTTTCGTTTAACTTACCTATCTCACTCCCAAACTATTTCCTTCTTCTTTTTTAACACTTCCATCCACAATTCCCTTCAAATTCTTATTCACATCCACTCCAATCTAAAATATTTTTTTATCTCTATATTACTTACACAATGTACTTTAAAACACTTCCTTTTCTATATCCATATACTTAACATTTCCTCCCTCCTTTTATTTATTTACCATTTAAATTCACTCCATATTTACTCAACTCACATTTACTAAAATCCATCCTCATAAAATACAATCAGTCATAATTTTATACCGGTATTCACTTCTTCAACATATTCCTCCTTTCATTTCTAATAATATTATTCATATCTACCTTCTTCAACCTCCCCTATTATCACTATCTTTTCGTTTAACATCTATTCTTCTTCTACCACAATTCCTTTTACTTTTCATTCACTCACTATCCACATGTACCCATATTTCACTCCCATTCACACTTTACTTATTATTCTCATCTATAACCTACTTTCATCTACTCCAAATTTATTTACTCAATATTCACACACTCATCTCCCTCATGTTTACAAAATTTACCAACTCACACTCCTCAATACACACTACATCAACCTTTCCATCAACATCCAACATCCACCTTCCTTCCCATTTTACCTTTTCACTTATTCTCCTTTACATCCACAATTTAATATCCATTTACCATTTACATATAAACTTTACCACCTTTCACTATCTCTTACCCCCTTTCTAATCTATTCACACATTCTATTCCTAATTTAAATATACTATAATCAAATACATAAACATTTCCAATCACCTTCCCAATTCACACCTCCTCTACTTTAATTTAATTTCTCACATACTTACACATTTCTCTTTACATCCACATATTAACATCCTTCGCTTTTTTTCACCATCAAATCAAACTTTAAAATACTCTCTTTTTCCTATCTCCTCATTTATGGCCCAATCAAATCTTCACTCAATTCTCTTTTCTCTTTATCAACACACCTTTCTATCATATTTTTAATAATTTTCATTTTTACTCACATACAACCGCCATCTATTCTCATCAATTTCTTCATTTTTACATATAACCTTCTTCAATCACACGTTCTTCCATTTTTTTTATCTCTTCATCCATATCCATATACATCCACCCACATTTTACTCCCTTTTCCCTTCCACTTTTTATTCTCTTGTCAAAATACATATACACATTCACACACTCATCACCCTTTTAACAATATCTACCAACTCATTTTCAACAACTACCCTACATAAACCTTCCCATCTCTCCTTTTACTTAACCTCTTCTAACACTCAACATCCACCTACTCATATATTCGATTTATTTTACATATACTCCTCTATACCCCCAACTTTACATTCATTTCTTTTTCATTTATTCACCATCAATATCCACTCTTATTTTTCTCATTAAACCTACGTGCAAATTTACCATCATTCACCATCTTTTAATTCATCAAATTCACAAATATCATAAACTTTATTACCAAACGCATACACATTTTAATTAACCTTCCTTCTTCACTTCCAATCCAAGTTACCCTCAATATTCCTAATTCTCACATCCTCTACAATCCCAATTCTCACCCTTCATATCATATTATCACCTACACCCACCTAATTAACATTCCCTTCCTCTTTTCATGTTTCATTACTTGCAGATGGGTATTTGCAATTAAGCACTACGGACACGGAAATATCAAGCGCTACAAGGCGCGGCTCGTGCTATATGGCTTTAAGCAGGAGTATGGCGTCAACTTTCACGAAACACACGCACCGGTCATTCGGTTTGAAACAATCCGTGCTGCTATTTACTACGGTTTGCAGAGGGGTTGGTTGGTCATGCAGTTTGATGTCAAAACCGCCTTCCTGACGGACCGCTTGGGAGACTATCTACATAGCGCCCAGATGGACTAGAGGAGTGCAATTATGACTATGTGTGCCACCTGCTCAAAATCCTCTTTGGGTTGCGGCATGCGCCGCTCATCTGGAACCAGCTGCTTCACGCGAAACTAACGAAGCTGGGCTTCGAGCGCATGGAGAAGGACCAAGGCATCTATGCCCGAAAACTGGGAGGAGAAATCACGATGTCGATCACCATGTACGTAGACGATCTCCTGCTGATCGGACCTGCGGAGCTGTTTGAAGAAGTCGTAGCTCAGATGCGTGAGGCCTTCCAGTTGCCCTCGCTGGGTGAGGTGAAGTACCTACTTGGCATTGAGATTTCGATCGATCGTGTGTCAAAGCGAGTGACGTATTGTCAGGAGGAGTACATCAAGCAATTGCAGCTGAAATGTCACATAGCAATCTGCCGTGGTGCGAAGACACCGGAGCCGTCGAGGACGCTCCCTATCATGAACTAGTGGGGGCCTTGGGCTACCTGGTTTCGGGCACTCGGCCTACCTGGTTTCGGGCACTCGGCCAGATATTGCCCATGTAGTGAGGAACCTTGGAAAGTTCCTTGCATCCTTTGATGTTACGCAGTAAGGGCATGTCGGTGACGTTATTGTTGTACACGGATGCAGATTATGCCAACGATCGAGTTGACCATAAGAGTATCAGTGGATATATAACGATGCTCGATTGTAATGTCATCTCGTACGCATCTAGAAAGCAAGGATTGGATGTGCAGAGCACAACGGAAGATGAGTACGTCGCGATGGCCGAAGGCATCAAGGATCTACAGTGGGTTCGACAGCTCTGTGGCGATCTCCGGTAGGAGTAAAAGACGCCGTTGTTGCTGGGCAACACCATGGCCTCCATCTGCATGACAGCGCGCCCTAGTAAACAACGCCGAACAAAGCACATTAAAAACAAGTTGCATGTGTCGCGCGATTTGGTGGAGAAGAAGGAGTTGGTGGTGCCGCACGTGGGCACCAACGACATAGTCGCAGACATCATGACCAAGGCGCTGGGCGCGGTCAAGTTTGCAATGTTCCGAGCAGCTCTCAAGGTGCTCTCTCCGCAGTTATTGCAGAAGATGTGCACTGGCACATGCAAGGAGCATGTGTGCTCGCCATAGAGTAGCTGCACGACGGTGGAACTTGAGCTCTGGATGCTTGTTCTTCCGTTTGATGAAGCAATGCTGCACACAAAGTTCTGGGAGCTAACGATGGATAGTGGTCCTGTTCTGCGTACGGCGGGACTCGTGTGCAGGTGTCACAACTGAGTGTTGCGCTGAGATCTGGTGGCGCGTGCACTGGTACTGCATGAAGGACAAGGATGAGTCGATGCACTCTGGGAGATGCACGACAGCAAGGATGCCGCGAGATCTGTAAGATGCGGGAGTCGTTGGACGTCCTGCAGGGACTGGCTAATGAGGGCCATTTGCGGGCAAGGCCATTTTCATAGACAGGCAGTAAAATCGACAATTGTACAAACGGCACCACTGGTTCCCGTCCCATTATGCCGTTCCCGCTACAGTCGAAATCTTGTCTAAGCCTGAATTTGGAGGCTACAGACCCCACATCTTTTAAAACTGAATGATTGGTGGTGGATTTACGGGATAGCTATTCTCGTGGCATTTCTATCACGCTCAACCACTCTCAACGTTTGTTCTCAGCTGGCCACTAGGCCAATACCGCAAACTACCAGCACCTTCACCTCTCACCTTCTCATTCTCAGTATGGAAGACCACACCAGCATCTCCGAGTTCGACTCTGCGTCGCTTTCAGCGGAATTTACGATCCCCCTCCTCCGGCGAAAGCGTATCCGTCAGATAACGAGGCTCTTGCTTCTCTCCATCATTGGACGAGAGAGCATAACTTCAACCTAACAAAACGTCGAGCTTTCTACACTGACGAATCGAAGACTACTGTTTGGAAACGAGGCTTAGAGTGTGACCGCTCTGGCGCGCTGAAGCAAACACAACACCTCGCCAGCCAGGACCGCGTGAGCACTATGCGTGGCTCCAAGAGAATGGGATGCAAGATGAAGATCGTCGTCAGGGCAGTTTCAAGGACGACCCTCACGGCCCATGGGAAGTTGTCCACACGCGCAACGGTGGTGCTTTCCACAACCACCCGGCGTCAGAGGACGCTCGCGTCCATGCGTGCCATCGTCAGTGTGCGGCGGTAACGATGACGTTCGGGGCGAGTGATTCCGTGCAAGCCTTATAGTTGTGCTACCACCGGCAAGCGAGGTGCTTTCGTCAAGTAACCCTGAAAGTCTAGCCTTCCAAGAACGCTTTGCTCCTCCTCGGGCGTGGGGATACGCTGGTTGGAGAGTTTAGAAACTGAGTATGCGTCATTTCGTGGTCTTTAATCAAATATACATAATCTGATTTCAACTTCAACATCAACATTGATCATTTAGGTATCCAACCGTATTTTTATCTTTGATTATGACTAATCTCTGCTTGGCCTTCTACGCAAGCTACATCTTATGCGGGCGCGAAATGTGTGTTCGATAGGAGCTGCGGTTAGTGTACCCGCGTTCGCAGACACAGCACACCAGCTTTCCTACTGGTAGTGGATCGTTTTCACGCTTTCGTTTCTCCTTGTTCTTGCCACTGCTTGGATTCTTGACGCAAAGCCAGCGGTGCTTGCGCATCTTGTCGCTCTCATACATCTTGAGACCGCAGAACTGACAGTCGTACGTCTTAAAGAGCACGCTAGACACAACGTCCGGTTCCCAGCGCATGCCCTCAAACGCGAGGTAGCAATGTATCCGATGGTTGACGGCGTCGTAGGCGACACCGTTTTGAATCAAATCGCCTCGAAAGATAACACAAAATCCGACAGGGATCTTTACCACCCGAGCCTCGGAGTCGTTCCTTGACTCCAAGCAACCACTGAATACCTTCAGCTGCGTGTTCTCTTGGAAGGCGAAGAGCATGCTAGCTGGAATACGCCCTTTGCGAGCCTGGGCCTTGAGAACCCCGGCGGATAATCTTGATGCGGCTCCTGCTCTCTACCGCCTGGAAGTGATCGCATGTAAGAGAATTCACGAGGAATCCATTTCGAGTTGATGCAGTTTGTGCTGTAGAGAAGCACGCATTGCAGTTCTGCAACAGCACCAGACGCCGTGACCCTAGATTGGGCTTGGAACTCGTCGTCTTCGTTACCGCCAACCTTCTCGAAGACAGACTTGTAGGTCAGAGACTTTGCCTCATTGAGCAGGGATGTAATTATGCTGTCGGATAGACCCAGGTCAAGCACCTGGTAGCCCCGAGGGGAAGACTGCTTATCGGGTTGGACGCCATTTCGAAAGTGAAGCGGGAACGCTACCTTGGGACGGTAACGTTTCGAAACATGTAGGGTTTTGTATGGGCCTCCGTAGCGGGAACGGCATTCTGGGACGGGAACACCCAGATTTGATATTGAATTTTGTATGCTGACGTATTATGGTGGTCAGAACAAGTCGTCTCTATGCTGAATTGGTGCCTGTCTATGAAAATGGCCTTGCCCGCAAATGGCCCTCCTTAGCCAGTCCTTGTCCTGCATTTGCGAAGGGCAGCAAAAGCTGTTCTGTGGGTTTGGAACTCGGCAACGTACTGACTTTGGAGCCATATTTTCCTATGTTTTGGTGGTCGCGTACTACGAGACCGCTCGTGATCACAGACCAAGTGGGAGTGGGAGCCGGGGCTCTGCTCAGCTGTGTCGATAGGCCACACTGCACGTGGCTACACAGCTTTGCAGGTGGCTGTGAGCCAGTCAACTAGTTGTTGGTCTAGGTCTTACCGTCATACATGTAAAGGGTTATGTTGTGAGGACGCCACCATAAGTCAACTAGCGGCAACCTCCTCACAGAAAGTCCAGTTGGGTTCTCCCAACGAACTTAAGTGTTCGTCTTCCTACAGCCATGGTATTGGCGGAAAACCACCGCGGGTTAACGCCTGCACGTGGCAAATCCTTGACGCTGCTCGCGTAAATACGCCGACATAATTACGCCAGCCGTTTCCAGCAAAGTCCTGAACAAATGTGCCACATGGCAATTACTTAGATCGTGATCTGACGTGGCAGTGATCTGGTATGCGCGCTACCGACGGGTTAATACAGCGGCGAGAGCGTAGATAACAAGGTGGAGGTAGGCGACTCGAGGCCAACACATTGCCCTGTTTCGGCCGTCTGGGGTACAATAAATCTTGGTATTACTATTTTTAACTGATTTTTGTAATGAAATATAATGTACTACGTAGAACTATATTTTACTTGAAGTATACTTCGAAGTAATTAATATATATATTGAATACATGTTGCTTAGTGTAAGAATAGTATATTAATTGAACGATAAAATAGGGTTAAATGATCGTGCTGTCGTCGTACAGATGCTGCGGATGTATTAATAAGCTTACTTCATGTACACGTTTTAATTTGATACTTACGGTAGTGTCTCCTCTATATTTGAGCTAGCGAGTGCATGCCGGTACACTTTATTCGTGGTTTGCTCCTCAACAATAGCTATCCCAGCCTTCGCACCTTTCTCGTTGAAAAGCAAGGAACGAGTAGTGTTGAGCAGTTTTGTGAAGCACATTTTAATGTGAGATCTGATTGATTTTAAAAATCAATCTGATCTCATTTTACCTGCTAACAAGCAACCCAGCTGATCGAGGCATCTTGCCTGATTCCTTCAGTTCCATATACAGTGCGTGACGACGCTATTATGACACGGAGCCACCGTATGATAAAGACAACCTGGATATCACGGGTGGCGACGATGGATCCATTTAAGCGAGATTGGAATCGTCTGCACAGCTAGTGCTGAAAGATAGCGGAACTTTGGTTCGCGCGGTGGCACCTCTGCATTAACGGCGGCGAAGTCTCACCCGTGATCGCCTGGTACGCTACCCAGCCACCTCAACAACTGGAACTCGAGCAGCAACTTCGGCGTGGGTGAACTCACTGTAAAGTAAACTGACACTTATTACCCCAAGACGACGGTAATAGTCTACGTGCACTAACATTGAAACATTTCGTTACATTTATCCTCTATCCATAAAAAATGGATAGACTTCATGAAAGTGCCGCTTTAATTATTACTTTTGATCTCGAGGTCGATGCATTCGTAGCAAGCAAATTATGACAGTACCTAGTCTGACTCGAAAGCGCGTAGAAATCCTTGATCGGGTTCCAGCCTGTCACGAAATAGCTGTCGAGGCTGTTCAGGTTCGTCGACTGCTCTGCTAAGAGCTTCAGTTTCGCAGAGTCCAGGTTATCCTTCATGCGTGACTTGTTCACCGACTTGGGTAGCGGGATGAAACCTTTGTCGAGGCTCCACGAGATCATCACTTGTGCTGGCGTAGCGTTCAGCTCGTTCGCGATCTCCGCGATCACGGGGTCATCCATCTTCTCCCCGCGTGCCAAAGGTGAATATGCCTCCATGAGGATGCCCTGGCCCTCGCAGAACTTGACCGTGTCAGGGCGGGCCAACCAAGGGTGCAGCTCTACTTGGTTCACCGCTGGCTTGACACGCCAGGTCTTGGACAGCTTCACCAGGTGCGTCTCGCCGAAGTTGGAGACACCAATGTCGCGCACGAGTCCTTCAGCCTGCAAGTCCTCTAGGGTTCTCCACGCATCTGCGCGGGTGGCACTGTCGCACGGACCGTGCAGCAGATAGAGGTCGATGTACTCGATCCCAAGCTTGCGGTTACTCACGAACGCCATCAACGACCCCCTGGTAGGTCCACGGCTGCCTGGCAGTTGTCGACCACGGGATCCACGACATCTCGTAGTACTTGCTGGTGATGAAGATCTCTTCTCGCGGGATGCCAGAGTCATGGATCGCCTTGCCCACGTCGCTCTCGTTGCCGTAGGCAGTCGCCGTGTCAATGTGGCGGTAACCGAGTTTAAGTGCATTGAGCACGGCGTTGTAGGCCTCGAGACCCGGTTCGCTTTGGAACACGCCAATGGCAAGGGTCGGGATGGAGTGGCCGCTAGGGAGAGGCTTGGACTGGACGAAGGAGCTCATACTGTGGTCGGGTCTGGGTTGCACTTGAGATGTTGCTGGTGTTTTGAAGAATGGCGTCCTGTGAGTCTTGCTCAGCTCGTGGAGGGTGCAGATCCGCACAAGTTGATCGAATGGAGACTATCCTTTCTATCAGTGTAACACTCTTCGTACCAAGTCTCATCAACTCGGTGTGGGCACAGGTATTTTAATATTAAAATAGCAGCAGTCGTCTTCATTCACGTCTCTCTGTCCATCGCAATACGAAGCGATTATGATGGAATTTGTCCACCAAAAACTTTATTTTGTGACTTGTGCAGTCGCCCCCATCACAAATAATCATACTTTATCCAAGTGGTATGCTTTGTGCTTGAGTCTCATCCATCTCCTAACTTCATAGTCAGATAGAACACAAAGCTACGAAGCCTCAAGTCTACCATGGTGCGCTACGTCTCCTGGCCCCGCCCCCATCCTGCGTCCTGCGTCTAACTAACCCTCTGTATCCTGTGCAGGCCAACACCCTCGCCCCGTACCTCAGCGCTATCCGCAGCTCGCTGGACTCGGCCCTGTGTCTACGCAACTTCCCGTCGCAGACCGTGGAGCGTCACAACAAGCCCGAAGTGGAGCTGCAGTGCGTCTCGAGGCTTCCCTTGTAGGGTAGACCCATACACAAACCCACTAATGTCGTACCAAACTGTCCACAGGATGAGCAAAGAGCTGCTGCTGAACCCCGTGCTCATCTGCCGTAACGAGCAGGAAAAGTGCCTCATCGAGCCGTCCATCAACTCGACGCGCGTGAGCATCAGCATCAAAAGGCGGACGAGATCGAGACGATCCTGAGCCACAAGTTCAACCGCTTCCTCATGCAGCGCGCCGAGCAGTTCGTCGTCATGCGGCGGGTGCCTGTGGAGGGCTACGACATGAGCTTCCTCATCGTGCACCAGCACCTCGAGAACATGTACAAGCACAAGCTCATCGACTTCATCATCACCTTCATGGAGGACATCGACAAAGAGATCAGCGAAATGAAGATCTCGCTCAACGCGCGCGGACGTATCGTCGCCACCGAGTTCATGAAGCAGTTCACCTGAGCGCCTGCTGACTTTTGTAACAGGTGCACGCCCAATTTTGCTGCTTTCAACCACGACACAAGACGAAGGAAAACCTTTTCTGATGAAGAAAATAAGAAAAAGCGGTTTCCAGCTCGTGACGTGACGCACCTCTATCTTGACGTACTGATAAAATTATACAGGAAGAAGGTCTACGTCTACATGATGCTGCAGTTGCTGTCGTCTGCGCAAACGTCGTCGCCACACGGCTGCAGTTTGCCGATGAAGCACTTGTCCATCATCTTGCGCGCCGTCTTGGTGTGGAACTTCATATCCCGAGCACAATCTGGGCCGCCGGCCTTGCGAAGGATCGAGCGTACACCGCCCGGGTGTGCCGTCACGAGGCCTGTCACATCGTACACCTGTCCACTAGACATGAGCCAGCACGACTCGAGTGAGCGGTGGAGCTTGAGCTCGCATAGACAGAGCTTGTGCACCGTGGAGCAGCGCGGCTCCTCGTCCGCGTGGCTGCTGCTGACCGTCGTCGACTTCACTTGACGCTCTTCTTGCCTCTTACGCTACCATCGGCGCTGCTGCAGCGCGAGCGTCGACGTATCGGTCGATCGCCAACCTCCAGGCCACCTGTGAGCGGTCCGCAGGCGTTGGGGGCATGTGGCGGCAGCGTCTCTCGACTGCGGGTGCTCACCGTCGCTGTCCTCGTAGTCCACGACGATGCACTCGTCCTGCTTCCTGAGAGGCGCGTGGGCCAGTCCCAGCTCCTCCAGGTCGAACGTCTGCATCGTCGTCAGCAGTTCCGCTCCATGCAGCGTCGAGCGCCTGGGCTGCAGCTGCAGTTGCGGGTCGTCCCCTGCTGCGTCCATGCACTTGGGGTAGCACGCGCCCATGGGGAGCGAGGCGGGCGCCGGCGACGTCTTGAGCGGCGTCAGAGTCGCTCTGTGCGCAGGGACGAGCGCCGGGTCCACGCAGAACGTCGTCTCTGCCGTCGGCTGCTTGCGCGGAGGGGGCGTCGTGGTCATCGACATTACCGCCTCCATTTCTGCGGGCCTCAAGTCAAAAGGCAGAATGAATAAATAATTACAAAGAAGAACCGTCAGGGGTAGGCTTCGTCGCATAGCCGCGCGCGACCCTTACAAACACCAAGTGAAGCTGGTACATGTACTGGTGGCACTGGTACATGTCAACCTGAACCCCCAGTTGTGACTCACAACTCCCGGAGCCTCCCTGAGTGCGTGGTATCGCCGCCACGCGCCCAGCATTGGGAATATGTACATGTATCAACTCCATCTCCAAGAGCAAGGAATCCGCCGCCTGACTGACGCCAAGCATGGTGGCGCATCCACCACTTCAGTTCTTGTCGCGAGGGGATCGTAGTCGGAGTGTCCACGGCGCTTCCGCCATCTCCTTGGGGACGTCTTCCTCTTCGGGCATAAACGTCTCCTTCCAGATCGAGGACAGCGCCTGGGCCAGCGCCGTCATGACCGAGTACTGCATGGTCGTGATGCTCCTGCGAGGCTTACTGTCGAGTGCACAGAGCGTGGCGACGACGACCCCGTCGCCTGCCAGAATGGGGACGCCGAAGTAGAAGGCCATGCTGCTCTTGGCAGTGACCACCTTGTAGTGGCGGAAGCGCACGTCGAGCTGCGCATTCCGCACGAGCAGCGGCTTCTTCTCGGATAAAAGCGCGTGCGATGAGAAGGACTGCTTGCGCTCGTTCACGAGCACCCGTCCGTCCGAGTGCTGGGGCGGGATAAACCACTGACGGGCCCCAGACACAGCCGTAGCGACACCAATGTTCGCCTCCATCTCTTTCGCCACCAGGTCGCAGATGAGCGCCACCTCTTCCGCGACCTGCACGTCAGGCTTGTGGAGTTTGTAGCGCTCGATCCACTCGTCTCGTTCCGATTCCCGTGGGTGGTTCGGGACCAATGGGACCTGCGTCGGGGACTCGTACGTCAGCGGGTAACTGCGTCGGCCGTCTGCTTCTGCTAGTACACACTGCTCCACAGGGATTTCAGGGATGCGCACGTCCAGACATTGCTGGACAAAGTGCTGGGCGCCGCGGATCAGACTCGAGTTGGAACGCTGCTCTGCTCTTGTCTCGGCTGGCGCGTGCGACGAAGACACTGTCGCCTCCCATTCCTTCTCGTTGATGTCTTCCAGCAAAACGCCGGCAATCGTGTCGACTTGTTTCCCGAGATGTCGAAGCAGCGACAAAGCTGCTTGGCGACGTTCTGGTTGCGAACGAAGTGTCTCTGCCAGGTTTACGCCTAGGGGGCTGACACTCGAAGGAACCACCCATGGACAGAACGTGAACGCAGCGAGCTCATCGACATTCGCATTCCACTTGTTCAAGAGTGGCAGACAGCTTTCGCAGCAGCGCACGTAGCGAATGATCTGCTCTTCTCGTTCGCGCTCCAGGACCCGAGAACAAGGTTCGCATACCCATTTGCCGCAGACATGGCACAAGTACGCCTTCCACATGGTCGTGAACATCCGCTGACAGTACGAGCACAATTTCACTTCCGTTGGTTTGGACAAGCTGTTGTTTGTTGGTGCATCGAAGATGAGGGACTGGAAGCCGATATGACGTCGCCGAGCAACCATCTGCGCCCGTGAGAGACGAGTGAATACCGGGTGGTCAGGTCCTGGTGCATGGTACGGTGTCGGGGGCTGCATTGTCGAAGGAATATATTGGCCAGGTCCTGGTTTGATGTGTCGGAAACTGCATTGTCACGGATTCAGGGGAAGCGAAACCACCGTTCAACCCCAAAATGGGTGTTGAAGCGCGCTAGTCATGAACTTGTCACTGTGCAATTATTCGCACTGGTTCTATCATGAGAGGAGGAGGTGAGAAGAAATCCGAAGACGTGGGCGCTGCGCATGGTTCAATTACAACGGAGAAAGTGGTTGACGTGATTTGCCGCACCTTCAAAGCCGAGTGCTGGGCTCCGTCCAAGGCGCTTTCAAAGTGCCTCACCATACCTTACCATCGATTTCTAGCCGTGACGACTCCGAAGGACGACCTATCTAACCTGATCTGGACAAGCGTCTTAGTGCTGGTCTACTGCGCGACACACCTTGTCGACTACCACGAAAGCTGGTACGAGGTTGCTGGTGCTTGTATGGTGTGGCTGTGAAACCAGCAGCACTTTGTCGACCAGCGTGAAGACCTGGTGCAAAGTGCCTGCAATTTACTGAATGTCGGTGACCCGTATCAACTTCTCACTACGCTGTTTGCATTGGTGGTGGATGCACCGATTGCAGAGGAAGATGTAGCTCTTTTGAAGGAAGGGTGGCAGCGATGCTACTTGAACGAACCACCGTACACAGCTTACTACTGGAATGCCCTAGCAAACCAAAGCACGTGGCACCATCCATTGGAGACCGCGCAAATGGAGCGAGAACTACAGGCAAAGAAGGAGAAGCGGCAAGCTTTACTCGCGAAGATCCTGCCGCAGAGGCTCCCCATCAACCGAGAAGTATACCCACCACTCGAAGTTCAAGTTTGCTCTGAATGTGCTGTGCAAGGATCAAAGCAAGAGGCCAGCGTGCTGTGTCTGAGTGCGACAAACGATATTTCTGCGAAGCATGCTGCGATGTAGTTCACTGCGATCGATCCAAACGTAGCCACTTGACAAGAGCTTGCTCTTTAGACACTGTTTTGGTCGCGCCGGGTTCCCCAAGATTGTTCCCAAACCACGAACGCCGTTCATGATCTACCAGGAAGAGCGGAAAACTAGAGGAAGAAAAGCAGCAGACTTCACTCGAGACTAGCGCTTCGAATATACTGGTCATTGAACACTATCCCGCGAGTATGGTGGAGAGGATATCTGTCAGCTTCTTCAGCACTGTGTACTGCATCGTTGTGACGCTTTTCCGCGGCTTCGAGTCCATCACGCACAGCAATGCGATGACTGTATTTGTATGCGGAGCGGTGATTGGAAACCCGAAGTAAAAGAGCACGCGATTCGTAGTACCCTCAGTGTCGCCACGGTCACACGCAAAATTCCGGAAACGCACGTCGAGTAAGGTGTTTCGTACTAGAATGGCATTCCAGTCACCATAGCATGGGCGCAAAAGCTCTTCGCGCGGTCGGTACTCACGCACGATACATCATTGAGAATCGTGAGTGCGTACTGCTTGTCATCTTGCACCGCTGTGACAGTTGCAGCCAACGCGTCGAACTCTTTCGCTGCAAGATGGCAGATGAGCTTAACCTCTTTGTGCTCGGCGATTCCTCGCCCTAGAAGGTTGCATTTCGCCATGCACTCTTCCCGAACAGCTTCGTTTGGTGTAGAAGGTGAGAAGGGAACATCGGTCTCGTCGTCATAGAAGATCGGGTACTGTCGCGTTCCGTTCGCTTCAGAAACTAGGCATTCTTCCAGTGGTAGCTCCATAAGGGATACCTCAAAACATTGCTGGACAAGAAACTGCACCCACTCGGGATTCCCGGGCTTGACGCTGCTGTCGCCATTGCGGCGTTTTTCTCGACGTCTCTGCTTGCCGCTCTTGGTTCTGGTGAGAGCATCGGGTGAGTCGCTGCTCGAGATCAGTTCGGTGGCCGCGGCCCAGTCCTCTTCACGGATTTCAGCCAAGATCTGAGCATTGGTGCCTAGAGGTCTGCCCAGGTAGCTCAGTAGCTGCAGCACCGTCGGTCGTAAATCCTTTTTCGTCCGTAAAACGTCCGCGAGGTGCAGTCCGAGTTGGCTATGACAGCTTGCGGTGACGTACGCCGTCGCGAGAAACGGGGTCAAGAGCTCCGGGTCCGGTAGTTTGTTGACCATCTTGAGGCACGTGACGCAGCAGCGCACGAACCGAACCAGAAGTAGCTCGCGCTCCCGCTCCACGACACTGGAACAGGGCTCGCACACCCATCGGCCACACAAATGGCACAGGTAGTTCTTCCAGACGGGGTTGAATCGGCGACCGCAGTGCTTGCATCGCGTCTTCTGGGAACTGGCAAATGTCGGATCTAGAACCAAGGGCTGTAGACCAAGACTTCGGCGACGCACGATGAGCTGCTGACGCGACAGCCGCTTGAACACGGGGTGGTCTCGCGAGTAATTCATCACAGCTCGGATCTCCACGTTGCGTTATCCTTTAGAGCTGGAGTACATGTATTATACCTGAAACTCCCCACCGGAGGAGAACGTGAATAGGCTCGGAACCAACGGGTGATATCCGATAGTCTGGTGTTGACTACAAGTCAATAAAGTGGCGGTGTGACTTGGCACAGGGATGTCTGAAATGCGTATTTGAATTTTTAATTGATGCCGTACTTTTAAGTTATTAAAAAACCGGTTGCATGCTGCTGCAGCATGCAACCTGCCAGAACTGTCGTAGAGACAGATGCAGCAGATATGCTGGCGAGTAAGTCGGCATATCAGTTACCACAACGTACTCGATACTTCTAATTCCGATCGGGCACAAGCGCCCCAAGATCTAACAGAACACTTTCTTTAGACGCTCTCCTGTGACACTTTGGATCGGACAGCGTCTATCTCGGAGCCTTCTGTAAATCCAACTTTTCCTTTTCATTTGCTAATTTCTGCCACTTGCTGCAATGGAGCCTCCGGACAGTGCGTGCGGCGTTCTTTGCGTCCTATGCAAGGTGTACGTGAGTTACAACAAAGGCTTGGGTGCTGTTCGACGGGAGATGCACAAGGGACGGGTTGAAGAAGCGTGGAAGCAATGCGATCTCGCCACTACCTCACGATGCAATGTCTGGACGTGTCGAATAACTGTGCGTGGATGGTTCTCTACACGTACGGCGACGACATGAACTTCATCAACGCGACGAGTCTGACTAGGTTAGATAGCTAGGAAATCATGTATGACGTTCTTTGTGTCTGACTAATGCGGTTGTAGACCATCCTTCCATCAGCTACTGCGTAGGTTCACGCGGTCTACTACATACCGCCCTCGAAAGCAAAGGGGACGCCCAACAAAGCTACGCTTTCATCACCAAGCGTTGGGCCTCATCCTCTACTTTTGCGTAGGCTCCATGGAACAAGGAACCCTCTGCATGATATTCGGCGTGCCTCCCACGACCCTGAGTGGGGAATGGGAAGCATCCTGAAGGTATACCACCGCCTCAACCTCCCGCTACCATACGCCCCAAGCTGCGTGGTCTAAGACTTATGAATCTGTTCCGACTGATAAGCTATCGGGTGCGTACGGTGGGTATCTCCCAGATCCGTACCACCTTTTCCGGTGAAATGGAGGTGCCTCTTGAGCTGCAATAAGATGGCGATGGCGCTGCCTTTGTACGTAGTTCGATAAGTCTGAAATTGCAAATACATGTTCGTGTTCGTGTACGTGTTCGTCTTTGTGTACGTCTTCGAATACGTGTATGTGCAAGTAAAGTTGTGATTAGATAAGCCTGTAGTTGAGGTATCGCAAGACGGTTGTCATAGCAAGAAGATGAACATGAACTGATGTTGTATTGAAAGTTAACTCGGGCTGTTTAGTACATGTAACGCTAGAAATGAACTACCCTCTGTCCTTATCTGTTCTTCGGTAAGGCGTTGTCAACTTCCTGCATTGCGTATGACCTTGGATATAGTGAATCATTAACTCCACGACGTCTTGGCTGTTGTATCTGCCGTCGCGGTCGCGAATACGGTTCGATGGCGGCGAGACGATTGCGGCGACTGCTCTGTCGGGAGCGTTAAACTAGGCGTGTTGAACGAGGGGGCGTACTTGGCGGTGTCTCCAGGAGGATTAGCGACGACGTAGTTGGGCTGGTCGAGTCACGTGCTGTCGCTGGAGGTTGTAATGCCACCCCTGCAAATTGGCGACCTGGCGTTGAAGGTGCTATGGAGCCACCAGAAGCCGCGATGGGGGAATCATCTGTGTCCGATTTGGAGGTGCAGACTCCACGTCGCGGGGTAAGCCATTGACGTGCTCGTGTTCCAGTTGAACTCGGCGATCCAAGCTCACTGCTAACACCACGGACATGTGCAGTCCCCCGTGGCTGAGATTTGGCGGTCTGTTCTCGTCTTGAGAGCTCTCGTTTTCGCTTGACGTGTCCTTGATGCAGCGGTGATGCCAGTAGAGCGTCAAGTGCGTCACGGGTACCATCTTACGAACACGAGTCTTAGAATTGATTGACCACATATATACAGCAATCTTGCAAACGTACTTCCGCTCTTCTTCGCGGATTATTGTGGAGGTCTTCGCGCAGCGCGGCGACGGCTGAAGAAAATATATATGCCCGGCAGTCTTCTACGAAATGATGGTCTACATAATCAATACAAACTCCTACATATGACCTTAAGATGGCTACACAGCATAACCGGCAGTTTATCGAGACGATTTCCGGTCTCACGAGACTTATGATCAGGGTTCGGTAGTAGTGAGCTCATTAGTAGGGTTGGTAGTGCTAATAGCACTATTACTACTAATGATAATGATAACGAAGTCAAGTGAAGCCGTTAGTAGAGCTAATCAAATTGGTAGTCGAAAAGAGCGTTAGTAGTGCTATTAGTACTACTATCCTGATACCCATTGAATGATCTTCAAAGGCCGCGCATGGTGGGTGATTTGATGCCTTATCCCGCTTTCATTTCTTTTATCCCTCGCTTGCCTTCGTACGCGAATCAATCCATGAGCTGTACCAAGAGTGCTTGTTCCTGAGAGGCCGTGGATCTCCGTGCAGCGTTTACAAGAGTCCAGTGCACCACTTATGCAGTAACGAGCTGTGCACCTGAACGGACGTGGCTCTATCGGAAAGGTAAAATTGTACATGAAGTGTTTTTCTGCTGTACCACCTTCACGTTAACATTAAGACGACAAACGCGCAGGTTCTATAGTCGCAAATGCGTCCACAGGTACTTCTGTGAACACAGTGTGATCTGGAGGAGTAGGTAGTACCCTAACAAAAGGCGTTTGAAAAAGGCTTACTCAAGTTCAGCATGCGAAAATTAAACAGGGAAATGTTCATTTCTGGAAAGTGGACCAGTTTTGTCAGCAAATCGACGTGTACATTTGGTTTGCCGAATTTAGACAAGATAAATATCCGTCGCTTGTTAAACTTGCTTACACTTGGTGGAAGTGGGTCCTCAACGTTAAATACACCTAACCACAAGAATATAACGTTGCATTACCAATAATAACGTTGCTCCACAAATAGCTGACGCGTAAATTAGGAGAGACCCAAATCCCTCTTTACCTCAATTTTTCCCTCTCGCCAAAGAAACTCATTGGTTAGTGAGTTGTGTGCTTTTACTTAGGGCCGAACTTAGCAGAGGTAAATCAGTACTAATGCGTGATTTCTCAACCCCCATTTCGAAATAAAAACCGTTCGCACGACAGCGATGGACCTGCGCGAGCGTGCATCACGAAAGGCCCCGCAGTATCGGGAAATGGGTCAAGACCACCCAAACGATGAAGACTACTGTGGGGAAAGTGACAGCCCGGCACGTGAGCCACTGCGAAAGAAGGCTCGTAAAGAGCCTAAACGTAAGTTTGAAGTCGTGTTAATGACTACTTGTTTGTAGGAATCATCTAAACTGTGTTGCAAATATGTCTGGTTCTATGGAGCAGCCAAAATAATACGGAAACGGAAGAAGGGCGGGAACTCGACTAAGCGAACAACACGAGAGCTAGGTGGGTATCCGTCGCTTTACTTTCGTTGCTTCACCTATCTTCTTGGTGTTAACTATGCTATTTTTCTATTACAAAGCCCCATCCAACACGCCCAAGCCCAGAATCCTTGCGCCACCCGCGCAGATGACGAATGAGGCTGTGTCTCCCATGCAGAAGTCCGGAGGTGGATATAAGTTGCTATGTTAGACGTTGCTGTGCTTATGTTGCTGAACTTACATTGCTTTATGTACTTGGTTGATGATCGTTGTGTTTTGATTTTAAGTTCCTGAAGCCCACCCAAAACGCTGCAGCCCGAGACGACTGCGTCGTCCGGCCAGAAGGTTGCCGGGGCTGCATCACCCCGCCAATACTCGACAAGACTTAGTCTCCTGCGCAGAAGCGGATCCGCGTTGCACCCCTGTGCGGAATTCCGGCGGCGCTGTGTCGCCCGCGCCCGTTTCCAGCAGCACGTCTTCTGTGAAGGCAAATATCAGGGCAGGAAAGAAGAATGTACCCAAGAGACGCAAATGTGGGTCATGACACCATGCTGTTTTAAAGTGTTTATCATTTATAATAGTTTTTGCGTGCTACGTAGCGACCAGCAAACAAAAGAAAACGCGACCTCACGCAGTAAGAACGTGACGCCGATGGGAAGCAGCGGATCATGCTCAGGTAACGTTGCTTCTTCTAACGTAGGTTCTACTAACGTTGCTTATAGAAACGTTGCATATATTGAAGTTGGTGTTTACTGATATTCTTCCCCGTGATACAAGTCTCAGGCGGTACTACACCAAAGTCGAAAGCAATCAGGCGCGTCTTCTCTCCGCATGCACCAGCTTCTAGCAGTGATGAATCGGCCTCAACCGATATTATGAATGATAGCGACGTGCCGCTCACGCAAGTGGCAGACCCGTTTGCTGAATTGATCCCTGAACAAGCCCCATCGACCTACCCGAAGAAGCGCGATTCTTAGAGGAGAAAAACCACGCAAACGAAAGAGCGGGACATCAGAGTCAAGAGACGAGATTGCGTCGGCGCATTTGGATGTACCCGTGTACGGGGAGCCGGTCCCACGCAGGGGTTACCGCTCCTGGGATCAGGCAGGTAGCGTTGGCTTTGGAAGCATATGCCCATTCTCAGGGCTTTCGCTTTCGAATTCGTTCAAGCAAGACGGTTGCTAAATGCAAAGGGTACGCAGCACTAAATTGTTCTAGTTCTGGCTCATACTAATCTATGACATTTACATGAGCGCAGGCCTGATAACTCATCGGTCCCCCACGAGTTCAAGTTCGGGTTCAAAAATTTCGTTGTATCCACGGCGTTATGCAAGCGAGTCGAAGCGAGGGTATTCGTGAGGCCCATTCTAACTTCACCGATTGCAAAGCGCGGTTTGATGCTACAATTATGAAGGTAGCGACCCAGGATGAAGGCGCAATTTGGTGCGTCGTTTTAAAAACGAGTGGCGTCTCCATAACCACCGTGCGGATAATGGCCGTTTTATTAACGGAATCAACGACGTGCCGTCCGATGGCCCTGTTGCTGACAACATAGCTGTCCTCGCTGATGCGCACATGAGCTCCAGCCAAATCGGCACCTACGCGACGAACGAGCTGGGTGAGTAGGCAGTTGCATATTTGTTGTCATTTTGTTTATTCTTACAAAATGCAATGTTTTCCTAAGGGAAAAGAGTTTCTTCACAATTGAGTCGAAATGTACTCCGACGTATGCAACATGGCTCGACTGCTCAAGAGCGCCTAAAAGCCTTACTTCACGCCTTGAAGCAAGTAGATGGGAGCGACGTCCTCATGATAGAAGACGACCTTGATATCACATGCGGCATCGTCATCCAGACCCGAGTTCAGAAGTTGGCGTGTCAGCAGTGGGGAGAAAACCTCGCACTGGATTTCACTCACGGGGCCAACAACCTCGGCTTCCACTTAGGTAAGGCAGCGATCAACGCAGGTGGCGCAGCACTTTTATAGCAACGTTGCCATATTAATGTTGTTAGTGCAACGTTATTGATGACGCTATTGCCACGTTATTGATGCTAACATATACTGTTTCTGTGTTGGTGTATTGTAGGGAGTCTTATTGCTACGTTGCCAACTGGACGTGGGATTCCGGTGCTAGACTTTCTGGCATTGAATAAGAGAGCGGACACCATGACTGCTATATTCCGCTTCTTCAAGGAGAAGAACCCACAAACATGGACCAGTATTCAGACGTTTGTCATTGACAAGCACTTTGTGGAGTGGAGCGTTCTTGAGAAAAGTTTTCCCAAAGCCAAGGTTTTGCTATGTCAATTTCACGCCCTTGCTTACTGGAAGAAGCTGCTAGGGAGGCGATTTGGTCTGAAGCCGGTGGAAAGAGATACTGTCCAGCGCTGGTTCGCCAATATGCCGTACAGGTTCGGAGCTTTCACAACCCCGACTAAGTGCAATCACTAAACTGTACGGTTTTGTTTTGTGTTGTGATTTGAATAGCCCGACTGAGACTTCGTATTTGCGCTGGGATGAGGAGCTCAAAACGTTTGCAGAAGAGGAGCACCCTGATGTACTTGCCTACTTCAACGATAATTGAGGGGTTGTCGGAGCATGTGGGCAAACTACATTCGCAGTACATACTTTTCAGCGGGGAATACGACGACAAATTGTATTGAGTCCAATTGGAATTTGCTGAAACGATTGTTGGGGAAAAAGACTAGTATCGACAAGATGGTGACTTCTTTGCTCACACACCAAGCCACTGTGGTCACCCAAGTGCTGTATGACATTAAGAGGCACGGCCGTCGATCTCGATCACCTGCGACCATCCACCATTTCCTGAAAAGAATTTCTTCTGGGATGAGTAAGTACGTGCTGAAAAGAGTGCGTCGTCAGTGGGATCGTTTCGTGATTCTGAAGAAAGACACCACATGCGAGAAAGCTGAAGACTTTACGTGGGAAGTCTTTTCAAAATGCAGAGCATTCAGGTGTGATGATATTGCCTGGACTTGCACATGCGCATTCTATACGTCGCATCATCTCCCATGCCAGCATCTCATGTTTGTTGCAAGTGAAGGGCAGGGGTTTGATCAACTTCCACCCATTGCATTGGATGCTCGTTGGGACATGGATATAGCATCAACTTGGTCGGACAAGATTGACGAGGGTGTGTCAGATATTTCACCAGTCTTGGATCAGGTTCGACTGAAAACGCCGCAACGTTAACCCTAATAGCGACGTTAACACGCTTAGCCAGCTGGGTTACGGGAGCAAGACAAGTCAAGTTGCATTTGTCCGTTTAGAACGAAGCGAACGAAGTGTTCGTGTCGTTCTTACTCACGCTGAGAAGTACAACATATCCAGGTCTGTTTTCGACCCCGTGATCGAGAGCCTAACGCGGCTATCAAGCGAAAAATTCTACCAAAAAATCAACATTGGGAGGAGATGATCACAACGATTACTGATGGCGAGCAGGTCAATTCGCATCCTGACGATGCAGCATCTTCGGGCGAATCGGATACGCCCGACTCGAAAGCAGAACAGGAAGTAGAATTGGACGCAGAATTCGCAGTAGATGACGACGACTACTTTCTAGACCTGGAGGATATGATGGAGGTTGATGAAGTCACATGGTTAGAAACAGCATTCCATCTTGTAGCGCACACGGTGACCTCGACTACGCTATCGATGAAAACGGGGTCACCACCAGCAACGTTAACCCAACAAGCGGCAACGTTATCGACTACATCTTCACTGCCTGATAATAACCCAGAATCATGCAGCACATCAAGGTTGCTTCAAGGACCGGTGTGGAATTCTGCAGACCTGGACTCATGTCCTTCTGCCTCTCAAATTCCATTAGATACTTTGGGTGTGCCTGAGCTGTCACATGCCATTATCAACGACAGCAGCGACACAACCAAGTGTAACGCCGGTTGCAATGGGGTCGATTTTGGCTCTTTGACCTCGCAAGAAAACGCAGCTACAAGTATTTCCGCGACCCAATCACAAATCATGTCTCCACAACATGACAAGCAAGTAGAATTAGTTACGCTGGGGGCTGGAGCTGGTAATCGAGTTGTTGATGAGATGAATCTGCCTCCTCACATTGAGGGAAACCGAGAGAGCAAAAGATTAGACACTGGGCTTCACATGGTGCTATGCGAAGGTACATCACTGTGACCTATCCGAAAGGATTGACTGTCAACGTTGTGAGGCTGATGCGATGGGCAGCTCATACACGAAACTTAGGTTGTGTGAAAGAAGTGCTGGGAGGATATCCTGTCATCATGGAGGACGTGGTTTTTACTGGCACATCCCCGTCTGTAGTTGAGATCTCCGATGCAGGGACAGGCAAGTATGCATGGACATACGTTGTACCGGAAGCCTTAGTGACATCAATGCAGGCCGCGATTGAAACCTATTTCGAGAAAAAAGCTGCCGGTCGGAATCAGATGCATGAAGAGCCCGAAGAGGTAGACCTCGCTGATTCCGAATCGGAGGGCGAAGATAGCACTTGGTGAAGTTGAGGATGAACCTGGTCTACTTTTCAAGGTACGGACATTTAGTGCTGGTGCATATCAACGTCACAGCTTAATTTTACCTGATAACGTGGCTGCAACTAACGTTGCTCGATTACGTTGACACAACTGATTTTGATGTGTTGTCAGTCGGTGTGTCTTAGCGATGAGGTCATTCTATGACGTGACGAAGCTCGCTACCGCATGGACGCGAGACATGGCTTGGTTAAGTCAAAATTGGTTTGAAATACAAACTGGACCTGTGGAATTTTTGGCAAGGGAGACACGTACAGCGAACCTAAACGCGCTCGACCGCAACTTCAGATACGACAAGATGGCAACTGAGATTATGGCAAAGTATGAACTTGCTTCGCTTGCCTCCAAGTACTCTCTGCGAACAAAGAATGCATTCATTCATTTCCGTGAAGTTGTCGGGGCTGTTGCGCGTACGGAATGGCTGACTGGAGCAGCTGTCAACTACGGCATTGCCGCAATTTGCGATGGACGGAATGATTGTCTTGTGACTTCGACGCATGATCTGCATGGGCGTTTTCCTAAAGATAGAAGTCTTTTCTCGTATAAATTGGTAGTCGTGCCCGTCAACAGTCACGGCGCGCACTGGGCGGTGGTTTTGATCACTATTCATAACGATAGTGTTGGTGTCCACTTGTACGATCCTCTTGGTTCGTATACGCACCAGAAGCAGCTAACTCGAGCATGGGAATCCAATATTCTACTAATTCTACGGAAATGGGACAGCCACAGGCGAACGTATGCTGAAGAAGAGCACGAGTTGCCATCACATATACCCAAACACACGATATCGCGCCCTAGACAACCCGACGGTGGAAGCTGCGGAATTATGGTGCTAGCAATGGTGCATACGTACGTTCGCGTTGCTACTCGAGGATTCGAGCTAGACACCGTGACTGTGGACTATATCAAGGTCATGCGCCTTCGATTTTTGTGGCTAGTAATGTGCGGGTCTCTGGTCCATGCAACAGATGAGGGCGATGATGAGTCGGCACGCACTACTGGCAGTGAATTAGCCAACGTCTTCAAGCCAAGTGCGGCGGTGAAACGATAAAACCCTGGATATCTACAGAGCATTTTTAATGAATTAGTGCAACGTTAATGAATTGGTACAACGTTAATGAATTGGTGCATCGTTAATGCATTCGTACAACGTTAATGCAGTTGTGCAGCGTTAATGAATTGGTGCAACGTTCATACAACGTTAATGTATTAATGCAACGTTAAGCGTGAATTGCAGGAATGTTAACGATCAGCTAAGAGCCGCAGATATATCCTCTCTTACGCGTAGAAGTAACGGATATCACAAGTCCGTTGCTGGTTAGATAAATCAAGGTCAAGAAGTGCCCGCCCTTGATCACATGGGTGCGTCCGTTGTTGCGTAGGTTTCAGCCTAGCACTGTACAACAGTGGGAAGAGCAGAGCAGGAGGTCGTAGTTTGCCTATTTCATTCAATTCAGTCTACAATTGGCCTACAATTGGCCTCCTAGCATGCAGCTAGATCAAGCCTCAAGGCCAAGCTCTACCAAGGACAAGACAGTCGATCTACGTAATATAGATGTGAAAGACACTCTCATCATCTTTATCGCCTACAGGATATCCTTCCCTTCTAGAATTGAGTATAGATGACGACGAAACCATACTGGTCATAAGTCGGTGATGATATCGTCGACGGATACGAAGACGTGACAGATCACGTGCAACTCCTTTGGTGGGCGTGCAAATAGATCGGGCATCCTAGTTGTGAGAAGTTGGAGATAGCAATGTGGTTCTACGAAAACAAAGCTTCCAGCACTTACTTGTATCCCTTAAAACTCCTTAATAACAGCTGAGCAAAGCAACGTTATTGTAAATACAACGTTGCATGAATCCAGTTCGCATGTCTCTAGCTGAACAAATCCTGCTAGGTCTACACAACATGCGGGATGATTAACTGCCATCTTGTATCATGCTGTAAACTCATGTTAGAACAAGTCACTTCAACCTCACTCGCATGGGGTTGGGGTTACGTTGTACTCATTTACTTGTAGAGTACCTTATTTTATTTAGGCAATATATTACATGCGTTGGGTACTGCGATATTTATAAATAAATTACGAATCTCACCATGTTCTACCATGTACCCATTCACTGTTTAACGTTGCACGAAATCGATAACGTTGCAGGAAAAGTGTTGTGGCATTGCAAAAATTAAAATTTAACGTTGCAGGAACGCCATTCACACTTGGTTAGGACGGATCTGTTCAACGGCTTTTCAAGAACGAGTCTTTTCGGTAGGATCATTCGCTACGAGCGCGTTGCACTGAAGGACAGACAATGAGTGAGCTCAACGCCAACTGGTACTGCGCCAAAATTGTCTTGATCTCCGGGGCATGGAAGAAAGCAAGCATCGTATCTGGAAAGCAGCGCGTTAGTAGCGTTAGCAGAGCATTAGTAGTACTATAAGTTGTGCTAATTCTAACGCTCTAGACTAACTACTAATGATAATGCTAAGGTCCGTTTCAGATCTCGTTAGTATTAGCATTAGCACTACTAATCCAATATTGCCACTACTACCGAAACCTGCTTATGATGCCTTATGCCAGGACATATCGGCTGCAATACAGTTCTGGCAGACACCCGTTGCTGCATGATGCAGCATATGTTTAAATATTTCGATACCGGTACATACATGTATGTAAGGACAACGACTAAAAAGCCGGCGGTGCTGAACGCCATCCATACTATAGATGCTCTACTGCATCCGACTGAAAAACTCGGCCGTCTTGCAATTGGAAATTGCGGTTTTTCCACTAATCTGGACTTTCTCGCGTCAATTTTTTCAGACCGGGTGGCCCGAAAATTCGTGATCAGCGCACGTTTTCACGTCTGATTAGCTATAGTCAGCTATTCTCAGCTGCCACAACGGGCTTTACAACGCGATTTGATTTGAAGCCCCAAAATGAACTCCTTTCAACCAACTTGTTGACCAACTTTTAGTCGCCATGTTTCCAAAAGGTCACATTGCCGTAACTTCGTCACTTCTTGAGCTTTTTGAGCGTTCTTAAGCACTAACTAGGTCGACGCAATACCCATAATTGTCAAATATCGAAGTTAGAAAAGTGTAGCATGAGCGGAAATGTGTTTTTTTGCAGCTGAAGGTAAAAAAACGAAACTTGATATTGTAGCGCGCATCGCGCGCTACAATAAACGTTTTTGGTGCAATAGAAACAAATTCAAAAGTCACCTGTGGGCTTCGCGGTTGGATTTTTATACCTCAAAGTGACACATAAAAACGTATTTAACGATAAATACCGATTGGTCAGATAAATCGTACTTCAGGCGGTAAATTTATCCGTATTTTAATAATTGGCTCTATAACTGGGCACGGAGGTACGAATCTTATTTGGTTTTTTAATTCTTACTTGTGCACCGTTTTGGGTCGAAATTCCTTTTAGTATAGCTGTTTAACACTATCGGGGTGCTGCCAGCCGCCTTGCGTTACTTAATTGCCTATATATGTAAAGTGAAAAGTCGGCCGAAAAGAAATTTTTGGCTGATATTGATCTTTAAAGTGATGTGACTTATGAATCTTTTTGGTACAGTTCTTGTATTGAAATTGAAATTGGGGTTTATTAGGCTGCGTGATGAAGTGTTCCTATCCTTATCATAGAAAATGCAAAAAAACGTCCAAGTATGCAAAACAAGAACAGGGATTGCCTATCCCAATAATTCAAGAAGGGTGATTGGTATGAATGCCGTGAATCTACTGGATAAAATCGTTTTTATGACCTAAAATCGTTGTTGAAGAGGTGCACTGTTCGCTGCCGAGTTTTGCATTGCCGGCTTTATTAGTCGTTGTCTGTATGTTCACTAAAACTGCATAATATGAAGTTTAAAATCGCATAAACTGCATATATTATATGCGATTTTAAACTTGGAATTTGTATGTAGCGTCTTTCCGCGGGGAATACAATATAAGACTGTGTGAAACAGTAGCGCAAGCTCGAGTCTCTTCGAGGCTCGTCGCGCGCGAGGTCTCTCAGCTCACAATGAGAACGGCTCAATTTTGGTTACTTCTGCTATATCGATCCGTGGGTGTATTCTTGCAACAACCGAAAACCCACTTATTTTCTTGGCTGTCACATGTTTTAACGTGTAAGCTGTCTTACTGCAAACGAAACATCTCACTCACTACAGGTATGTGAGCCGTACCCGTCGCTACTTCCAACGTCGTGGTGGATGCGCTGCCTTCGCCACGTATCTCCGCTTTTTATTTGTTTTGCACATCTGAAACCTTCGCTTTAACTTCAAACTGCGAAGTTCTTTGACTTTTCGCGACTTCCTGTGAAAGCGGGATGCCGACCACGTTGCTATACCACCGTCAAATTTCTCTTTGCTACTTAGAGGGGGTGCTGCTACGCCAAGATGCGTTTTATGCTAGCGTCCTATGCACGTTTATTTCCGGGTCATGTCGTCTTATTTAACCCGCCAAACATCTCATTCACGCCTCACGCCAGATGGGTCGTACTCTCAATCAACAGTAATATCAACGAACGCCTGTCGCCACCGCTGACGGCTCTGCTAACGGCAAGGCAGATGCACTGCCTTCGGCACGGGTTTTATTTGCACATGTGAAACCTTCGCTATAAATTCGAGATGTGAAGTTCTACGACCTATCGCAGCTTGATGCTAATACCAAAGACAGCTCCAAGTCTGGGTCAACGGAGCTCGACGAGTCCACCCCAAGATCGGCCGACTCGTCGACTTGAACTTCGGACCCATCGACTTCTACCAGAATCTCGTCGTGAAGAGAACTCAGCGAGTGTCGCTGGGCTAGAATTGGCGCGGCAAAGACCAGCCGCCGGAGAGTGGTGACAACGCCGCCTTGAAACAGGCAGCAAAGACGCATGCTCGGTGATCACGTCTGCCCGGAAGAAAGTCGTCGATGCGTCCAAACCCTCCTCTCCAGGCACGGGACGCTGTAACTCGCCGCGAGAAACACTCGTAGACCAACTCCACCGGGGGCCGGTCGCAGTCGGATTCGCTGGGTTGGAATACCGATGGAGGTGCTCGACCGGAGTCAGCGTCCTCGGTGGCGCGCTCCTTAGCTGAGAAACTGAACGGTGTCTCCGGCTACGTGAAGCCGACTTGGACCGTTTTGTAGCGCGAAGTGCTTGGTGAAGATTCAGATGACACCGCGTAGAAATACGGAGAAACTACCAACGCTGCATTCGCCGAGCTCGCCAAGGCCGAAATATCTGGCCCGAAGATAATCCGCTCGACGACCTCACTGAGCGGAGCGAGAGGGTAACTTCGCTGGGCCGGTGCAACGAACGAAGCTCAAGCGACTCGAGGAAGCGCTCGGCGAGGAGCCGACAGAGGCGAGCATTAATTTGAAGGGCCCTGAGACCCAATCACGGGACATCCACGCCACCAAGAGCAGCGACAGCCAAGTGCGGGTCGTATACTGGGTAACGACCGCGGCGAACGATAATACGCTTCTGCCGTAGAACAGTACCCTGCAACGACTCGATAGTGCGACCAGCTTCTCGGTGAGCGTGGTAGCCGCCAGAGAAAGGCTGTACCGTGGCCTCTTGGTGATAATACGTAGTGGCCACCCCGTGAAGAGCGGTGTGCTCCTCCTTGATCTCAATAAGCTTCTGACCAAGACTTGCAACAAGTCCGGTCGCGACTCGAGCTGGGCTTGGAGTTTCTGGATAGTCACCTCGGCAGCGCGTCCGATCGCTCTGCTGAGCAATGATTGCTCGTGATTCCGCCTTGAGCTGATCGATCGTCTTGTTGAACGACTCCGCTAGCTCAGCCGTGCGCAAAGCACCCGAGCGATAAACTTCCAACTCTTTTGTAACGGTACCCAGCTTGTGACGCAAAGAGGCCGACTCAGTGATCGCCGACTCCGTTCGTTTGCAACGAGCAGAAGCCACTCGCTCAGACTTAGCGAGCTTAGTCCGAAGCTCGGCGATCTCGGTAGACGCAACCGGAAGGGGTACAACATCGCGTTGCAGCGCAGCCAGGATAGAATCTGGCGTTGTTGGCCTGACGATAGCCTGGCGCGTTGAGGCATCGGCGGGTGGAGGAGAGCTGGTCAGCAGAAACGAGACTAACTGAGCGAGAGAAGCATCACGATGTCTCTGCTCTTCTCCTTGCTGAGAGAGAGCTCGACGAATCTCAGCGAGGCCAGCGAAATCGCCTGCCGCGAGATTCGCCGAGTCATCCTCTGACTCAGCTAGGGTAGCTGAGCCACCAGGGATTTTCACTGATGAGTCCAGCGACCCCGACCGAGCGAAAATACCAGCCTGGTGAAGACCTTGCGCGGCCTCAGCGGCGGGCGTCGGAGCTAGGCTGGACCCAGCGCCGGAAATTTCCGACGAGCCCAGTGAGTTCGTCAAGTCGACGGGATCCTGAGAATCCATCAACAAATCGATCAGCGGGTCCGAGCGAAAATCTTGGCCTTGGAAGTCCAACGATGTGTGAGCAGCGCCTCTACAGCAGTGCTCGAGGAATACGACGACACTTGAAGAGCAAATAGGCTCGCTGAGAAGGAACGACTCGACGAGGCGGCGGCCTCTGTAAGGGCGCAACGGGAAGCTGTCAAGAGCATTCACGCGGTGGGTTAGATGCCCAGAGGTGAGAAGAAGAATCATTCCAAACCCGGGAAGAGTACCTGGTCAGCGAAGGAAGCGGTGGCGTCCTCGACAGGCTTCCTGATGGTGACAGCACTTGACTCAACGAGATTTCCAACCGAAGGAAAGTTGGAGAGCGGAGTGATGGTCGAGACACTCACCAGCCTGGCTCGTATCACGCCCGGGGCAGTTGTGGTGTAGGGAAATCCAGGTTTGGAGTTACCCTACACTAGGAATGCCTAAACTAGACCAGTGGGTACATCGCACCCAAGAGGATCACGAGCCGCTGTTTGGTACTAATTTGAGGTTTTACAGGGAATCAACTTTGATTCCCTACACACATGCCATGATTAATGCGCGACTCATAACACTCGCCGGCCTCTCCTGCATCTTGTCAGGAGCGAGCAATTACACTTGCCGGGTGATTTCTGAGTAAACTACGTAAATTTCTGAGTCAAATACTGACTTCTGGTAAACTTCTGAATAAAGATAGAGGATGCTGCGCCCAACAGAGCGTACCAGATTTTCACCCTAACCCCTTTGTCCATCCGAACAAGGGGTATTGCCGAAACCAGTATACAGTATACGCTCCCCCGATTCTCGCCACTCATTTGCGAATCCGACAAAAAGGGGGAGGAAACGGCTCGAAAATGGATCTGCACGCGCGACGGCTCTCTATCGCGGACGCGAACGGGGCAGCGAGGAAGAATGGCTTTCTCCTATGGAGACATCGAGTGCTTCAAGCAGCAACTCGATGCATGCGAAACAAGGACGCTCTGACGAGGCTGGGCAACCTCGCCCCCATCAAGCGCAACAACTCGGCTTGGACAAAGATCAAGTGCACCATTATTGACAAAGATTTCACGGAGATGTCCGTGTTAAAGGATGTTTTCCTGGGCGTCTTCATCCTACTCTGCAGTTTCACGTAATCAAGTATTTACGAGAAGAAATAGCGTCGGCGGAGTAATGTTTTTCCTCGTGGTAAAAACAGCAGCTACAAGAGCTCACGACTCTGATAGTGTACGCCAAGACGGAGCACGAATATTTGAAGTATCGGAAGTTCATGCGCCACATCATGTCGATCGGTGGCGGAGGACCTCGTGTGGTGAACGATGAATTGGCCGATGTGCGTGTGGACAAGCAGTTGGGTGATGAGTTGGGTACATATGCATCTGAGTTGGGTCCACAGTTGTATATAAACCACTGCCTCAACACGCATTTAAGAGGTACTTTTCGAAAAATTGAGACTCGTCTCGGAAGATGTGGTGTGCATTCGAGCGTCAAAATGCTGTAACGCTTGGCAACATTACGAACAACAGACTTGAGGCCTCGTGGAGGCTGCTCAAAGATTTGGTGAGCTCCTTCATGGAAGCTGATGAATGTATTGCATCGATTATGTGTTATCAGACTCAAGCAGAAAAGAAGTTCATGGACCACGTTCACAAGCTCGCCATTGTGCAAAACTCGACGTATGACAGAGAGATGCAGCTCTTGCTTAATCTGGTCAGTGATATACGCACACGAGTTGATTTAAGAGCAGTATACTTACGCACTCACGCGCGGCAGGTACACGTTCCACGAACCGGTCCCTGACGTGGCAGGACAATGATGATGGAGATGACGCGCTTGACCAACCTCACGTGAAGTATTCAGTCACGAAAACCAACTGGGAATGCTCCTGTCTGTTTATGACTACGCGGTTGTTACCGTGCCGTCATGGCTTCTACTTGCGGAAGGATATTATCTTCGAGAACATTATTCCTATACATTTGCTAAACCCTCTATGGCTGCTGTCGCGTGTTCGCACTGATATCGCGGCCGAAGATTTTCCCGGGGAGTCGTGCGCGATTAGCAATGTCATGGAAGAAACGGGTGTTGTCTGGGATTCAAATCGCAAATACAGAGAAACAAACGTAACTGCAAGCGGTATTAGTGCTCATCTAAGTGGCCTGGGTATGAGCGAATACAAGGCTGCTATGGAAGAACTACACCGCGTTGCTGATCGTTTCAAGCATGGTAAATTCGACGTGAATTTCCTAAGTCCTGTACAGTCTGAAGCCGAGCCACACGTTCGAACGAGTTGCGATGGTGACAATCACGACGAGCATGAAAATCTCGGGCACGTGGATATGAATCGAAGGAGCTCAAATGCGCAAGTTGCAGAATCGGAAGATTCGTCGGTGGTAAGTACACAGTTGGTAATTATGTCTGGGTTGGACTCTCAAACAGAGCAGTTGGGCACGGAGTCGGAGCTCTTAGGCTCTCAAACAGAGCAGTTGGGCACGAGTCAGAGCAGTTGGGCTCTCAAACTGAGCAGTCGGAGCAGATGGGCACGGCGTCGGAGCAGTTTGAAAAGGAGCCTGGAGCCATGGTTGCATCTTCACGGGAATTAGATCTCACAAATTTCAATTACCAGTTCGAGATTCAGAGCCCACCTAAAGCGAGGGCCCGACCAAAACAAAAACCAAAGGCGGTCAAGACGAAGCGAAACCTCGCTATCTCTATGGTTAAAGAAGATCTCGAGTTGAACAATTTGGGATTGAATCTCGTGTCAATCCATGACATTGTATCCACGAGTTTTACCTTCAATTCATCTGCAGCGGCGTTAAGGAAGTTCAAGCTGTTCATATTCGCGAAGAAACCTATAGCTCCCATCGCACATGAAATCGTTAAGCTACTCACGACGAAACCAATCATACTACCGGAGGAGATAGTGCGCATATTACCAATGGAATTGATCCGCAAATGCAACACAAAAGTGGTTGCGTATCAAAAGGCGTGAAAAAGCGAACAAATCGATCTGTTGCTGAGACTGCCATAGCCTTGGAGATAGCCGGCGTAGGTATTTTCACACCAGCGAGCATCGCTATCATGAAAAAATGGCACCAAACACTCGGCATCTTGAAGCAGGTGGAGAAGACGGTTGATTGGATTCAACACCTGGAGTTGGCTCGAGTTGACAACGATTACTTTCGTATTGAAGAAAAAGCCGAGCTGCCTACAATGCTGCAAAACACTCAGCTTTTATCAACACAGGTATTAGTAGGAGAGTTCTGGTTACTGGGTATGGATGTTAACATATTAATGTTTGTATGGTACGAAAAGGCGAAAATGATCGACATAACTGCAAAGGAGACGTGAGCGACAAGGTCATTCTGATGGTGCTTATGAAGATATTTGGTGCCGACACCTCAATTGTCGTTTTTGATACAGCTATGCTGGGCGTAGTCATTGATGGAAGTATCAGTGCAGACTCAGGCATGATTCGGCAGGCGTATGAACGACTTTCGACCGAGAATGTGCTCACTCCTGTGAACTGCAATGGAAATCACTGGTGTTCAATGATGCTAGACCTTTCCAAAGGCAAAGCGTGTTTATATGTTTCCTGCGCGTCTTCCTACTTGGTTGGAGTTCGAGCAGTTGCACAGGCATTGATTTCAATGCTACCAAGAAGTATAAACGTGGGGTTCCGCGTACAGTCGTTCGAGTCCGGCCTGAGTGTTCAAACGGACAACTATAACTGCGGCATCTACATTCTACTGGGCTTTGAGATGTTTTGTGGGGTCCAATCACTTGGCTATTTGGATAAGAAGACACTACAGTGCCTGAGATACCGCTATCTGTGTACCGGTATGTGCATGGATGAATAGGCTAGCTATGGTTGGATAGCTAAGATTAACCTAATCAGTAAGCTTTAATCTCATCTTCATTCTTCTTTGCATGGGTTCGTCTTCTCTAAGCTAGATTTTGCATCATGTTGGCGCTTTGCGAACACGAGTATGTGGTGCTCTCATCGGAGGAGCCCTCGAGGACAATGAGTGATGTACATTGTGCAGACTAATATGGCCTTTATATGAAACTGCGACACTCGTGCTGAAGCGATGAGTACTCGGTATATTCGGCTATACGTATACTATATCGGACTGGCTCCTCTTGGTTGGGGCCCAGTTGGGTAGCGACTGGGTAGCCGATGGGTCCCACATGGTCACAGCTGGGCGTGGTATGGTGCAGGTGCCTCGTCACATTTTTTTGAGTTGGATACAGCAGCACGTGCGCTGAAAACAACACTCACTACTGAGTAAAATACTGAGTTCTGGTAAACTTCTGAGTAAAATACTGACTTCTGAGTAAATTTCACTTTATGAGAATTTTTTAAGTCTGCACATACCGATATTGCTAAGTTGAATGTTCTCACCGGAAAAATTCAACGCTGCAACCGTGAAAGAATATCAAGGGTAAGTATTTCGTAGTTCCGGCAATATACTGGCCCCGCCCATGAAGAGGTTCCTCACGCTCTTTACGTACGCACCTAACGATGCCAATACAGAGGTGCAATTCGACAGTCTCAAGGCGGCCGAGGCCTTCCCGTCACGCCCGAGGACAAGCAGGAGATCTTAGCATTTGTCATCAACTGCGCATCATCTTGGTTCTCGTGAGCTCCGAGAAGGAGATGGCCTTCCGCGAGGTGCTGGCCGCGCTCGTGCAGATCGTCGAGGTACACCCCAAGTTCCTCAGCCACGCTCAGGACGACATGGCCCGCGCCATGATCTTCGGATGCTCGTTGCAGCAGCCTTGCGCCAAGATGCGCAAGATCACGGCCGAGTACTTCATATAGCTCTGCGCGACATGGTGCGCAAGTCGCAGTTCATCGTCACGACCGTCGAGCCCTGGTCATCTGCGAGATCGAGCAGGCCGAGACGTGGGACAGAAGTTGGACGACCCAGAGACCTTCACGGAGGCCAACGACCCGGACAACCGGATCAAACTGACACTGGAGCCGCGCTCATAAACTACCTGAGCAACTTCCTCGGTAGCACCGCTGTGCTGCTGATGCCCATTCCCATTGGTTAAGGGCTTCGTGACGAAGCAGGCTGGGGTAAGCGGCGCGCGGGGTTGTGCGGCGCCTTTACAGTGTACGCTATTTCCTACCGGTAGGCGTGCGAGGGCGACGAGGAAAGCGCTGAAATCGTCGCGAATAGTGATGTGGTTTGCTCGAACCGAAGGCTGGCAAACTTACGCCAAGTGCGGCCGTTGGGTACGACCCTCGTCGTGTCCCCACCCCTGAAGCAGATCGATTTTTCGTCTTGGGGGCCCTACAAGATTATCTAACCAGTTATCAGGCCCGGATGTTCCAGGCAAGTATCGCAGCAGGAATATTGCTCTTTATTATTTGCTTATGCTCTAACTACGTCTTGTTATGCGGATCTTTCGCATCCAAACGAACACCACGTTGGAGAGCAGAAAGCCAAGATGGAGAAGAACAAGTCAAAAGCCGATAAGATCCTTACTGTTTGGGGCCACTACGCCAAGACATACGTGTGCACGCGCCACGGCCAGTATCACTCACAAGCAAGCACCAAACGCCTTCGCCAGGAGACTCAGAGGTAAGGCTGCAAGTCACAGGTACAGTCGGGTTTTTCTTCAAGTTCATCGGGCGGATTCGGGTTCGGTCGGACCCATTCGGGGTTCTGTCGGGCCCTTTCGGGTATCGTTGGCATTAGGTTCATTCGGGTCGAGCTGATCGATTTCAGTATCGGGTGTTTTAATACAAACGATTTGCTGGTATTTATCTGTCTAGATCAACGCGTTTCAGGGAGACCGGTTTGTTAAGATGGCTACGTCGACGTACCGGTACGTAGTTTGTCTGTATTTCTGGTCACCGCCGAAGTATGAATAAATGGCGGGTTCTTACTTGTATTTCCGGTCACCACCGAAGTATGAATAAATGGCGGGTTCTTACAATGTATTCTGGTGTTTTAAAAGTCATAGGCTTAGTCTGATCTAGCCTCAATCCGGTATGCCGTTCCTGTCAACCAAATATGTACGCTGCAGGTTGTTTCGGTGCAGCTAAATCCATCATCATCCTGCTGACAACTGTAACTATATGAGTAACTGCAGCTGCGCGTTGGGTAGTTGTACCTAAAAGAGTTTCGTGATCGCTGTTTACTCTTGTCTTTCATTCTGAGTTCGTTTACCGTTTGGCGCAGTTTTCACTGCAAAAGTTGCTCAAACAAACCAAGAAATGAAAGCATTGCCCATGCATTACTGAGGGGAATAACGGTAAGATATAAAACATTACTTAGCCGATAGTCGCACGTTATTTCGAATATCATTGCTGCACAAACGATACATTTTGTTCGACGCACTCCTCCATGACATCGAGCTCTGGGACTCGAGCACATTTCATCACTGCGGCTTCTTCTAAAATAAGTGGAAGCAGTAGCGGAAACGAGACCAATGGACAGGAAACCATAAAAGTAAAACGTTGCTTGAGGCTTGAGGCCTAAAGCGCGCTGTTTGTGTATGTTTTTGACAAGCATATTCATTTGTTTTTATATGACCTCCGCCCGTTGACCTCATTTGAGTTATTATATTAATATGGGCGAACCAGATCAAATATTATTATTAATATTCATTCGAATATTCGAAAATATTCAAACATATTAATATGCCATTTGATTATCAATCCCTGCCGATAACAGTATTTACAGTTAAATAGTGTTAGTGGGGAGTTAGTGCCATTAACACAAATTGCGGTGTTAACCCTAATTATTGTTCAATAGAAAAGATACCGAAACACAACCTTAAACTTAACACCAGTAACGTCCCAGCACCAAAATATGTTGCTAGAACATGAATGTCGTCCAAATAATGCGCTCATTAGTTGCTTTCGTTGCTTTTGCTGAAGGGATGATAATACATTAATCTTCCGACTTGATAAACATTTCTCTACCAGCCTAAAACGCAAGTTAGCGACCCAGGCTAAGACAATGCCAATTGCAAGAGTTAGCGCAGTCGTAAATATGCAAGAATATCCATTTTTAGTCAAATTAATGAATGGGGTATATTATAACATTATTTAGGCGGTTGCTAATGTGTACAAGAAAAAGTGTTAGTTCAAAATTAGTGTTATCAACATTATTTCCTGTGAACGCCTCCAGAAGGTACGTTGAGAATTAGTGTTATTAATACTAACATGTAAATACTGTGATCGGGTACAGTACAAAAAATGTAATTTGACAAGTTACAGTACACCGTGTACTGTAACTAAAAATGTAAATCTGACAAGTTACAGTACACCGTGCACTGTAACTTGTCAGATTTACATTTTTATTTTGAAACATTAAAAAAACTTTAAAAAAACTAGTCGCTTTCATTAATACATCACGTAACATGTCACAAGAGAGGCGGCATATCATGAGCACTTTAGTGTAAGGATATGGATCTACGCTGACCTGCAGTGCCACTGCAGCCCCAGTATCCTGAGCCCGACAACTTACCTGTGCCCAAGATGCAGATGATGTCTTCAAGTCTGCCTATCCGACGGACTATCCTGTGTATGCTGCTGCAGACAAACGACGTCATTGCACTGCGTGTTGCACACACTGCAGGAGCGAGAAGCAGCCCGCTCGAAGCACTGCGTTCGTGTCGAGGTTTTGCCCAGCAATTACGTGTTTACTTTCTTTATTTGATAAACTTATAATTACTGTCCTACAAAGGGCACTGCCACTGTAATGGCACCGGCACTTCGAAACGATCGTCAAGCAGACGATGATCAACCCCAATGACGCACCCTGCGCCACCACATGTTATGAGCACAGCGAGGGCGTAGCCAATGACGAACGCTCCCACCGGAAGAGCTGCAACCTCGCTCGACTCTGACGGACCCCCACAGAGTTATTCGCAACAAAATGACCTACTAGCGACTGGCCGCACTGACACCACACAGTCATATAGTGACGGAGAGCAGCTCATTCTTTTATTAGCCATAATTCTGTTATTCCGGGTTTCGCTGGCGGGTTTGTAAACCCACCAGCCAAACAACCCGGATTCGTATTCAGTTCAATATCCGCCACCATCAAAAGCAAGTGACGACGGACCTCGTGCGGACCAGTACAGCCTGGGTAATATGAACCTAGGCGACCGCTGCAAAGAGAAGGAACTGGCGGGGCACACCAAGGTCCTGCGCAACAGCCCACCGCTCAAGATGCAATCCAAGGGTGACTACAAGGCCTGGAAGAGTGAAGTGGCGCTGCACTTCGAGAACTGCACCCTTGGCGCTATCACGTACGGTGCCGAGCACTACGACGCTAAAGAAGGGCTGCGTCGGTCCAAGTATACCCCGTGCGCAAGACCAAGGATTTCTCCGCTATCGCTATATGTTTATCTACGCACGACCTTCAAGGTTGGCGAGATCGCGGACGGCATGAACGCCCCGTCAGCACTGTACGACGCAATTACGCATCACTTTGAGGCCGTCAACGGCATCAGTCCCGACAATTTGTTGCAAGACTTGATGTCACGCCGCCTGCGAAAGAACAAGTCCATCGACTCGAACATCGAGGATATTCAGCGCAAGGTGAAGATGCTACGACAATCAAATGGAGAGTTTGTAAAATGACAACATGCAAGCCTACACTTTCCAACGCCATGGTGGTGTTCTGCAACTTGGCGCGTGAATGTGAAGATTGAATCAACACAAACAATCGCAAGACCCTGAAGCCGGTCGAGGCACTGCAACGCCTTCGGCCGGCAGAACACCAGCAAACTCAGCTGCATCAACAGATTCGGACAAGTCAACCGTGGCTGCTGAATGTGAACCAAGTGTCCACCTGCAACGACAACGGCAAGCAACGCAAGCGCAGCAAGCGTGTCAATGGCGCGTCGGACAAGAAGCAACAAACCAACTGTGACAATCGCCATGGTGATGGACACTAGTATGCGGAGTACACTCAGCACACGGGTCGTCCACTGCGCGACGACTTGCAGAAAAAGTTGAAGGCAATGCAGGACAAGCGAACACCGACGTCTTTGGTGAACATTATGAGGTGCGTTCAAGTGCAACAAGGCGGTGAAGAACAAAAAGGTGGTCTATTTGCTGGACTATCACTATGTTCTACGTCGGACGATGTCGAGACTATCGATCTTATGGAAGTCGACTCGACTCCCGCAGCTCCGATGTCTCCGGTCTATTCGCCGCCTACTATTGCTAGCAACGGAGATGACGATCGGGGTGTTGAAGGTGATGATGTGCACCCAGTGCGCAGAGCTGCCAACGTTACTTCAACACCGCATGAACTGCAGCTGCGACCCCAAGTAATTGTTCAACATGCACAAGATGAGGGAAAGGACTTCAAGAGCAGCATGCAAATCCTACAAATGCAAAGCGCCACGTCAGGAATTGTGCAGGACCAGTGTGAGGTGAGCGACCCGTCCTCCGCGTGAGCAGCTGCACTGTACTACATGGGCCAAGGATTGATTCAAGGTTCGCAGGGACCCGCGCTGGAGCCAGTGGACAACATTGGTGGACCCCTTGCGGGAACATCAGTGCCGGGGAAAGCTACTGGGGTGTCATCGCTGGACCGAGTACTCAATCAACGCCTGCGCAAAACAACGAACAACAACGCCATGCATTGGAACCCTACGAGAGTGTTATACGTGGACTACCCTATGCAAACCCTTTTGATGGATCGCCTCGTGGACGATCGTCACCTCGCGGACGATCGCCTCCGTATGGACAATTGTTACCGCGTGGACGTTATGTCTACCCTCTTCTTTTTGAGTACAATAGCAATTGGAGAGGTCCATGGCGATACTGAATATTCTATCAATCCAGTCTCCAGCAGCTACTTCAAGAGCTCATACACCTTGACTGCGATGTGAGGTGCTACCGGACGTGGTCGCTGAGCAACAGGCTTAGCGTACCGGACATCTAAATCACACACCACACCGCGGGCAGGAAAAGGCGCAGCATTCCGATCACCTAAGAATATCGAACGATGGTATTTCAGAATGACCCTGAGTTTCTGCTCCTCATCCGGTGTGCTTTCTCTAGGTGAACCCAGGTCTGCTCGATCAATGTCGCACTCCGGGCTTAAATCTTTCAGTTCCGGCAGTAAAGTCAATTGATCGCGTACTTGGGATAACAAATCACTACTCTCATGGATATACACTGCACGTTCCAGATCCACTTCCTCTGCGTTGAATTCCATACATCGAGCATACTCCATTTCAAGTTTATTGAGTGGAGTACCAGGCATCAATTGACCAGGAAGATCCGAGATATCGTCTTCATCATCAATGTCGTTCAGAAGGGTGTTTTCGGGTTCGCCACCATCCAGTGAGATCGCTTCGAAAAACTCGTCGCCTTCAGAATCCTCCTCTTCAGCTGACTCAGTCTCTAAATTGAAAGTCACTATCTTTTTATGACGACTCCTTTTCAGCACCCACTTCTTCAATAGCTCTCATACTCCATCCTCCCTCTGGACTCGGTTCTAAGATGTCGATCTCAACTTGGATCTCCTCATCTGGTGTTCCCGTTTGGGCGCTCACCGTGCGCCAATCTCATGTTCTGGCTGCAATTGCACCTTCAGGATTTCGGGTGAACCAGGTGGACTTCTCACCATTAGTTTCAATGGTCATGTATACACCAACGGACAGAATGCAACTGCCGCCAAGCTAACTGCCACCCCTCTGATTCGGAACATAGACACTGCGTATTTTCCTAAATCCGCCAATCAGTTTTTGCTTTTTACGTTTTCTTCTACCAATCATCGCACAGGCTCCGAAATCAATTCAGTGGCTATCAGTCGGTAATATGGAGACAGCCATCGGCATCGAAGAGCCCTCAGATGAAGCCAGCGCCTCGGTAGTGTCCCTGCAGGCAATAAGTGCGCAGATTAGTACAGGCAAACAACATCGCAAGCACTACAGCATGAAGAAGAAGAGAGCGGTGCTCTCGTGACGGAGGGAATGAGTAAGTGAAAGGCGGCCAGGACGCAAGGAATCCCCGATGGACGCTCAACGATTGGCGCAAGTCTGCCGACGACATATTCGGCTACAAAGGGAGCGAGAAAACGCTGTCCTGCACCCCTGGACGGCGTGAGCTTGTTCCCTTGAGAATCGAGTTGATAACATTCATGAAGCACACCTGCCGTGACAGCGAGGTGCTCACAGCCAAAACCATGGCGAGCTTCGTACGCGACGTGTATCCAGATTGGCTTGAAAGCTACATTCAGGGGAAGAAGGACACAGTGACATCATACGAGTCGCTGCTTCGGCTACTTCGTCGACTCGCTTATCGACATGGCTTCGTTCAGCGTACGACCAGTGGACTCAAGGTAAACTGCTCTTCGATTGTAGGATTTGACGCTATAGTGGCGTATTGGGCATAAAAATGTATTAATGGTGCTATTTAACTGTGACATTGCTCTTACACTGTACAGGAGAAGCTGTCGGACCTTATTGTCGTTCGAGATGAGTTCGCTCAGTCATTTAAGAAGACATACAGTGGATTCGACGCCAGTGAGGTGTACAATGCCGACGAGACAGGCATTTACTATGACACTCCACCGTCTACCATGCTATCAGAGAGAGGCAAGTCCGCATCTATTACAGCGGAGCAGAAACATTCGGCGCGGCTGACCGCCGTCTGTACAATTTGTGCCGACGGTTGGAATCTGCCTCTCGTCTTTATCGTTCGTGGCGAACCGGGAGGTACAATCGAGCAGAGCGAGCTCCAAACCTATGTATTCATACATGGCTACATTTTCATGATTGATATTCTAACTGTGCTCTTAAATACTGTGATACAGGGCACGTCTATACAGTGCAAAAGAAGGCATGTATGGATTCGTGCGTGTGGTTGCTTTACCTGCGCTCCTTACTGTACTGGCACATATCTGGCCCCTCGCTTCTGCTAGTTGACAACCTCGACTGTCATGTGTCTGAGGAGTCAGAGGACGTTCTAGCAGACGAGATGCTAACCATCCTCCATCCACTACCCCAAAATTCGACCTCTGTATGCCAGCCTTTGGATGTTGGCGTGATGGGGCCGTTGAAATCCAAGCTGAAGGCGCTTTGGATGGTAGAACGACCACCACCATTGCGAGATGGAGAGAAACGTGCAAAGAAGACCGCCAAGGACAAGCGCTTGGAGACGATCAAGCGAACGATCAAGACGTGGGACGCAATTGAGCCGGAGACGATCATCAAGTCGTTTAACAAAGCTCTTCTTATTAAGTTTTAGCAAAATACAGCTACCTCCTTATTTTGCCTCAGTTTGTCTGTAAATTTTAGATAAACTTAAATCGTCAATCATCTTTTTATCCAATGGCATTGCACCTCTGTTCAAACAGAGCTGGCAGTTGTATTCTGTCCGTTGCTGTACTCAGGCACTTCTACAGTGGGTAGCTCCTGGTCATACCAGGTTTGTTCGAGTCGTTCAATCCGTATTCGAGCTTGCTTCGAGAGCTCATTCTCGAATCGAAGCGCCTGCCACTCACGGTATGCCCGTAAGCCAGGCCTAGCAAATCTTCCACTCATTGGAAATGATCCATACTGAGTGATCTTGGCCAACTCCAAACGGGTGTAAATCTAAATATATTCAGCCGACATGCTCACCACTTTGACAGCGATTGGCTGAGATTCTTGCTATAAAGGAGATGCGTTACCCAGCGATCACCTCGTCCGGCCCACACCACATCTCGCTGCGGGTTGCTTTGTCCGTACCGAATGCGTACTATCGCTTGCTCTCCAGACCTCAGGTACACAGTTTCTTCCGACCTGACGGAGATGTCTAAACCGTGTCGGTTCTCAATTATATCTGCGCACAGAATGATCGTCTCCTCATCCGGTAACTGTACCAGTCCTTCTCGAATACTAAAACGAACTCCTGCACAATCCATGAAGTGCATGCCCAACAATGTATCCACTCCTTCACCAATGTTTGCGACAAGAAGATCCATGACGTACACCACTTGATACCCTATGTAATCTTGACTTGAGCACTGGCAGTGATGTAGGTCGGAGCTTCTCCCAGCCCGTACATTTTGATTTGCATATGTCGGATGAGTTTGACCTTGAGTCTACGCGCAAGATCCAAACTGATCATAGTCACCGACGCTCCAGTGGAACTGTCTGCGGGTTGATAGCAAGATAAAGACTGAATTTGTTTAATAGCTGAGTTAAGCTTGTAGCTTACAAACTGTAAGTCATCTTTAGTAAAAGCTAAAGAGCGTCCATGGTTGGCTCACAACCAACCCGTACCATGCACCATGGACTCTAAAGAGTGACATCCGTCACTCTTTATGTAACTTGTGTACACGTTGGTGTACCTCTTTACACCCCCACATCACACCTGATTCTCCAATCAGTAGTGAGAGAATTCGAACACCCAAAAGGGTCAATTCTGGGGCGCAGGCTATGCACGACTTGTCAGTCACATAGTGACTTGTGTCCACGACGGACACTGCGAGCTGCATCCTTGCAGCTCGCAGCGACGTCGTTGGCCGTAGTGCCGGCATGCATAGTTGGCTTGGGATCGGACGCTAGCAAGCGTCCAGTGCCTCGGCACGGAATGTAATACTATCCAAACCCTCGGTGGTCCTCCTCAACCACCTCCAGCTCACGCCGGAGGAACCATGGGCCCTCCTGACACTTCGTGTGTCTTGTTTCTCCCGCGCGGGTGACACCTCAGAGAGTATCGCATAGCCCAAGGATGGAGTGAGCTTGCAGATCTTCAGTGTGTGCATGCCTGAACGACACTCGGTCGTTTAGATGACCATGACCGCGTATGGGTCCATGGCCACGCGACGTGAGGCTACAAGTTTGCAACCATCGGCGTACGGGTTGATGACCACATAGGCGTGCGGGCCGATGACCATGTAGGCGCACAGGTACATGCCCACGTAGGCATTAGTGCCGCAAGCATACAAACCTGCGACCACGACGATGAGTATAGGTAGGTTGCGTGCATATTTGTAATGTACAAGACCTCCATTGACCCACGTAATATCTCGTCTTCCTTTCGGTCAGAGTACATGTCCGTGTACACGTATAGCACACACAGTAGTTGACCCGTACCAACACCTTCCGTGAGGAAGCCAGTCTCAACAGAGACTTGGGAGGAAAATTATTTCCGAGCCTCTCCCCTCTTACGACCAAAGCCCTTCCAGGTCGACGGTATCGACAGCGGCTGACATGCTGCCAGGTCACAAGCATTTTGAGTCTGCGGGAGTTGACGTGGAACGATGTTACCCATGTCTGATGAGGCCCCAGAGCATCACCTCTTCTAAGCTGTTTCGATCCGTGCGGAACTATGTTACCCGCCTTGTTGTGCGGAACTATGTTACCCACACAGAATGCGGAACGTGCGACTTCCCTTCAGTTTAGATCTGGGCGGCCGTGTGTCCGGTGGGAGAGTACGTTGTCCTGGGCACGAGGTCAAGCGTTTGCCCCGTGCCGATCCAGTGGGAGGTGGAACATTGTGTTTGTTGACACCACGTCTACATACGGCCTCACCGAAAGTTGTAGAGGTCCGAGTGGCTAAGTGAGCGTTTGTCATCAGTCGACGCGAGACACCCAGGCAAGCGAGTAGTGTACATGAAGCGAGTAGTGTATTCATGCATGGGAGTATTGCTCAGAGTCGTTCGTAGCGACTCCGGCCTGATACAAGACCAGACCCGACACGTGCCGGCGATGGCGTCGTCGACGGCCATTCTGACATGGACCTTGGTTACCCACGTCCAGAGGCGTATTGGTGTAGGCGTCACGAGTCCTGTTTGACTCCGTGTGGTACTTGGTTGCGCACACTAGAGGTTACGTGACTCACTTCTGCCTTGACCACGGTCTTGGCTTTCTTGACCTCATGTGGACTTAATCCACCATCGCGGTTACTTATCAACAGTACGTCAGTCGATGCCCGTACGGCGCGGGGACTGACAGCGATGTGAGCTACTTGTGTTGTGGTCACACATGCTGAGCATGAAGCCCTGTTGATCGGCATAGCATCGAGATGCAAGAGATCTGACATATCCAGCAGGGCCTCCAACTGAACAGACTCGGAGGTGAATCACGCCGTCGAAAATATGATAACCTTCTTCTGGTGGCGGCGCCGAAGGAGTCGTCGTTGACTCCGAGCGTCTTCCTGGAGCTTCAGTCATGACATCGTGTCGGGACTCTTGGCGTGGTCCTGTGTTACCCACAGCCGTAACTGGTTTTGGTACATCGTCTGGAGCCTGTACCGGTCCGTGTGGAACTTTTACACACACTAGAGGTGCCGCTAGCAACCTCGACGCTGGTCACGGTCTCGACCTCTCCGGTCTCTCGTGGGTTTACGCCCTCTTGTTGACAGGCGTCGTCCTTTACTGACTCCGTCGATGCCCGTAGATACGCTGTAAGATGTTGACATTACGTCTTCCCTCGCGGGTCTGGAGACATCCAAGACCCGTGGGATTGTTGCAGGTTCGTTAGCAACAGAGGCCTCCGTAGTATTCCACCGGCGTCCATGGGAGCCTCGGTTCCGGACAGAGGTGGGAACATTACTCGCCAATGCTCTGTCAGAGCCCAGAGGCCGGCTATCCCCTAAGAGCCTACAGCGCCAAATGGCTCAGGGTGCGTACGTTCGTGGCGCAGCAAACCCAAATGAACATCGTACGTGTTCACAACCACGTACAGCTCAAAGGTGCGTGCATCCGTGGCACCGCGTACCCAGCGTACGGTCGCGACGACGTACGGCTTAATGTTGTGCAGGTATTCGAGCCTGTGACAACCAGGTCCATACAGACCAATGTCATTGCCCTCACACAAAGCGTTGCCAATACCTCGGCGGTGTACAAATTCAATTGACGCTCTAGATTTCGAAACTTCCAAGGAATATTCACATCCTCGTACACTCGCGTGTACTATCAGCAACCAAGCGTTGCTCTTCGCCAATTCGAGAGACAAAGCCCCTCACCCGCAAAGCGTTCGCGGTGTGCGCCACCTGCGCACCCGTCACGAAGAATCAGGTCTTCCTCACCTCAACTGGTGCCCAGGGTATCCTTGGACAGACGACCGCGGCTTGCGCCACCGACCGCTAGGCCGTTGAGCTTTCGGGGATAGTTTCTTTACCACTCCAGTCGAGGGCGACACCCGTTGGTAGTGTCCCAGCCCGACGCATGTATAGTAGCGGACCGACCTCATCTCAGCAGAGCTCAAGTCCATGGGCTCTGGCTGTCTACGACAACTGGTGCAACAACCGAAGTGCCAGCCTGCTTATGGCTGTTCTCTTCTAGGGGGCGAGCTTAATCGCCTTCACCATGGTGGACGCGTCGCGAAAAAGCTGTGTGCGCGGGACTGACCTTCAAGCCGTTCATGAAGACCGTCGTCTTGACGTCTTCAGCCAAGGGGTTTACAACCAGAGACGACGCCGACGTGCGCATCATTTGTACATACTTATACAGCTCACGCATCGTTCGCGGGCAGCAAAGCAGCTCGAAACTGCTCTTACAGCTGTGCCCAGGATGCGAAGCATCCAGGAGACGTCGTCTCCAGAGTGCGCGCCCAATTCTTGGCACGACCGCCAAGGTTGGACAACGCGAACGCAACTCGAAGTTCCTGATCCAAGATGAGACCGACCCGCATGGCGATTTTAATCTCTCGGATCCAGAAGTGAACGTTTTCACCTTCCTTCCCTTCAAACGGAGGCACAGTCAGCCGCAAAGGCTTTGGCTGGACCGGATTCAGCTTGGCGATATTGGACTGCAGGCTTCGCTGCACATGCGCGACTAGCTCACGCTCGTTCTTCTCTCTCGGCTGGCGTTACCGATTCCTAGCCCCGGAGGACATCTCTTCCGAAGATGCATCCAATCTTCCGAACAGACCCGAACTGCGAGTCGTTCAAGTGAGGAAAAGCACTGCAGTCCATCGTGACTCCCTCCTTGAGTTCACATAGGATCAGGTAGTTCAATCTACCCGCGTAGGCGTGAGATTAACTACAAGTGCTACCAAGTGTGACGGGGTCACACAGCACCTTGCCTTAGGGTAAGAGAGCAAAGGCTCACGGTGACGATAAGTTCACAGTTCCCGGCCTAATGGAACTGTCTACGGGTTTGATAGCAAGATTAAGACAAAATATATTTGATAGCTGAGTTAAGCTTGTAGCTTACAAACTCTAAGTCATCCATAGTAAAAGCTAAAGGTCGCCCATGGTTGGCGCACAGCCAACCGATACCCTGTACCATGGACTCTAACGTGTGACATCCGTCACTCTTTATGTAACTTGGGTACACGTCGGTGTACCCTGTTAATATGGGGGTGGTGGTAATGCTGAGAAATGCATGGAGAGCCATTCACGCAGCCAGTCAATCCGCTACGGCCTTTTTCGACTGCAATTGGAGGCGTTTGAACCTATAATTTGTGGCTGATTTATTTGGTGGATCTAAAACATTGATGAAGACGAAGCGTATTGATGGATAACTATTTTCTGATGATGCTGATTGTGACTTGTTGAAACACCTTGATGTTGCTTATCGATGTGAGCAGTGGAGAGAAAGTAAGAGAAGATTGAGAGCATCTAAGAAGATGAAAATGAAACACGACCGTGGCATTTTTCTGAAACCTGTCAGCAGCGATGATCAGTCGTTTTGCATGCAGAATCTTCGAGAGGCGTTGGGTGCAGAGGACCTTGACGAACATGTGTGCTGCGTGTGTGGTCGACTGGTACTCACTCGGGACACAGTGCGCGAGGAGGCATGCGATAGGGATTCATGGCCATGTTACGGAGAGTTCTGGGTGTGATCGACGAATCAATTCCAAGCCGACTTGCCGAGCAATACTGCGCAACGCTCTACGTTGACGGATTAGAAAACGTTCTGGTTTCCCTGAGGGCATACATTGCTACAAAGATGACGACGGGTTTCCTTGCTCTTGGATGAGCATTTGCTCGGATTGCAAGAGTAGCATTCGTGTCGAGCACCCTCTACAGTTTGCTTTAGCCGATGGATTTTGTGCTGCCAACACTGCTTCGAGGGCTGACCATTCCCGAGTGATTCATGACTCAGACAACGAGTCTGGCAGCAATTAATCGCGTAATGCGCAGCGGGCGGCACCGCTGCATTCGCTCATACTGTCTCGCATTTGATTGCACACAAGAGCCTCTAGTGCTTTTGTTGCCTAGATCAATCGTCTCGGTGTCATCGTATCGCGTTGTCATGGTGGGTGACTTCACAGAGGACCAAGTGGCGAAAGTGAAAAAGCATCGGATTCGGAAGCAACAAGTGAAAGACGTGTTTGATTTTTATCGGGACTACAACCACTTCTATAACGTTGCGTTGCGATGACGCACTGAATACCGAGTATTCAGATGAAGTTGTTGATGAGGTTTTTTTATTATTACATCGAGGGCAATTCAAGTGTGCTAGATGATGGTATATCGGCAGAGATGGATTCCGTGCGTGGTCAATTTGACGATTGGCAAGCAAAGCAAAATGACGAGCGACTGGTTCTAGAACGGAGAGTCGGGTTTACACATCTGGCGTGTCTGCTTCATATATTACTGAAGTTGATGGTGGGTCGAACACAGATAGATCGTTCATGGTGCGGCGGTCGAATAAGTTTGCGAATGATATCAATGGTGATCTATTTGCTAAGCTGTTTCCTCACTTATTTCCATTCGGTCGTGGTCACCTTGGCGACCAGTGTCGCACTCCTGTTTCGTTGAATGAGGCCATCGAGCACTATTTTTCGTTGTGTGGTAGACAGTTTGCAGAAGATGAGGTATTTACATTGGTGGCATTTGATTGACTAGCATTACAGAATACGTATATTCAAAATTCAGTACGGTGTAAACACTTCCCGCATCTGTTCAATGACTACGAGAGTATTGGAGTGGAGCAACTCGGTCGTGCACTAATTGCAAATGAGCGAAAGATGCAGGTGTGTCTACTTCGAGCGGAGCGGGTGGATAACGTTGCGGATCAATTTCTAAATAGCGTGAAGATAGCATCACATGTAGTTTGGGTGAGCAATGCTGAGCGCTCCCAATGTCGCCAGATAGCATTTGCCTACCAGGCACGATTTGGGCAACCTGCTTTGTTCGTCACACTGACGCCGAATGCATATAATTCCTTTGCGATGGCACAATACACTGGCATTAGTTCAGTGGACAGTTATATGCTGGGAGCCGCACGCCGAGTAAAATAGAGTTACGGGATGTCAGTCTCGGAAATGACTGTGCATCCATGCGCTTATTCATGAGGCATGTTGATGCTTTTATTCGGTTTGTGCTAGTTGTCGACCGTAAGAGCAAGCTGCCGAACCGGGGTCTGTTTGGCGATGTAGAAGCTTATTTTGGTATGGTAGAGACGCCGGGAGCGTGAAACACTTCACATTCATTTTTTAATTTGGTTGCATGATGGATCTTGTAATTCCGCTGCAGTGGATGCAACGCTATCTAGTGGTCATGTTTGTGAAAATATTGAGAAATATACCGCATCAATTGTGACCAACACACTTCCGCTGGATTTGAGTGACCATCGGTGTTCCGGATGCGGTGCAGGGTTGGCCGATGTGACTGCTTTGCCTGATGGAATATTTGGACTGGATGAGTGGAGAAAGATATATTATGGCGTCAGTGTGTAACGTGTGCCAAGTAACCGCTGGGAAACGAAGTGGACTAAATGTGCAAGCCAAGGATGGGCCCACAGGTCGGGAGGTATCCATCGGATGAGGCCTCATTCGGTGAGATTAGAATTCACCATGTCCGGACCGCCGATTCCCTGACAGCAAGACAACTTAAGGTATAAAGTGGTCTCGGCGAACGTATCCCGCGTAGCAGCCTACCTTGACTTGGTTTGAAGCACCGAAGAAGATCCATCAACAACCCCACGACATTTTGCCAACATATAAAACACACAGGACGACCATGAGCGACACGAACACCAACATTCAAGTACAAGCTTCGAGGGTCATATCTCACTGGAAGAGGTCGCACTGAATGGCGAATTCTCTCGATGAGATTCCCAATCCAGAACCAATACCCCCAAGATGAAGATGTACTATGTACCGAATGACCAAGAATCACGAAGATAACATGAACGAGTCAAGATTGGCGAACATATCTTGGATGAAGGTCGGACTCGATGAAGGGTTGGTTCCATTTTATCTTTCCACGGAACTGTACCGAGGCGTCACCATCATCAACGGCCCTGTACCCAGATGCGCATCATCACCAATGGTATGTGAGCGCACCAAGAAGTTCGCCATCACCAACTCACATAGTTCTCTCTAAAGGGGACTCGAACCTTTAATAAAACCTCTTACCTTTTATGCATATACTTTTAAAAATCTTCATTCTGGAAGGACGCCAGTTTACAAACATGTTTGAAATCGGTAGACCTGTTAAAAAGGATCCATGTCAGATTGTTTAGTCGAAATCGATGGGTGTCCACTCTTTAATTAGATGAAGGTGTAGCCGAAAGATACCTCTGCTTAGTCATATCAGGATACATTACCCTTAATATATAATAACCGGCTGACAATGAAAACACCCATATGAATGTCGACCGTAGCGGCCACGGGTAACATCAAAACCCACCCACCCACTGAATGTTGCTTGAAGGAAATGGGTTAAACAAAGATTATCAGGCTATAAGCTTCAAAAACCAGTAGGTTAAAAATCTTTGTCACTTCATCGATGCGCACTGTGCGCAAGTAGATGGCTGCTTCAGCCTCGTACTTGTGATAGAAATACGCCGGTACGTAGTTTTTCACCAACTGAATTTGAATACAAGACAACGAAAATGTATGAAAACGAAGACACTGGTTAGTGTTCGGCCAAACGACTACTTCGTCAGGGTCTGTGTTGTAACTGTACTGTAGCAGCTTTGGCGCGTTGAGTGAGTGCTTGAAATGAGAGAAGGAGAGGACGAACGCTTGTGCAGTTGCGAGTGAAACTCAAAGTTGAATTAGTTTAGCCTCGTGTCGTGCACGAGGAGAAAATCACCAAGCCTAAAAAACCTTTCACTAGCAAACCAAGATAGTTGGCTGCCATCCACGATGGATGGCGGCGCCCAATCAACCAAGGTTGGCGAGTGGATTCCCAGCTCTACTGGGACCTGACCGAACATGAGTGACCACGAGCGAGTCGAAGTTGATTCCCGTACTATCAGATACTGGTATGGTAATTGCGCCCCCAACGCAATACAGAGTTCTTTGCCAAGGAACTTTGCAGCAGGAATCCAATCCAAAGCTTCTCCGTGTAAAACACGGCGTTAGTGAAACCAAGTCAAAGTCAGTGATAGGAGGAAAGACTGACAAAACAGACCAAAGATAGCGAAGATAGATAACAACCAACAAATTTGAATTTGCCAAGAGCAAGCCACGGTCTCGCGGAAGTGCGAAATCGTCGGAGTCTAGTGCCGCGTGGAGGTCAAGCTGCCCGGATCAATTCCCGGGGCCCGAAGCTACGGACGCTCGAAGCCGCACCGGAACACGAGTCTGGCTGCATGGCTCCCGAAAAGATCAAGTTAGAATAAGGCGGGGACTCATTGCCCGTGCGGTTGGACGGATCCGTCTGTTCACGAACCCTAGTTGCGCGTTGCTCAGTGAGTGACGTTCATTTCATATTACCCTGCGGTGTTAGGTGGTTGTAGTAGTCACCTCTAAGCCTCGATTGATCGACTACTGTGTGAAGAAGAAATATATTTGGGTGTGAAGAAGAAGATTGTCCCTTATTAAGTGAGGGTGGTGCGCGTTGAGTGAGAATTCATCCAGAGTTGACCAGTACTCTGGGTATTAGCTCCATGTGAGACTGGAGAAAAGACCCCCACTTTAGGGTCTATAAGAATTTAGTGTGGCTGTATGTTTGTATTTGGAAATCTGTATTTTGTTGGGTTGTCTAAAGGAGAGATCTATGTGTGGTCTGCCTCATTCAGTCGTGTCTCACTGCCTGTTTCAGTGGCTTGGCGGAGCTCAGTGCTCATCACGTATTCAGTTCGTGTAAGCTAACAACTCATTCTAAGCGGTGGAGTCCGGGATACCCGAAAGTAAACGATACATATAGGGATTGCCACAAGGACACACGTCACACTGGGTGATACCATCATTCAATGGTTCTAGACATCCTCCTTCAAAGAGAGTCTGCGAGCGCTATACACCCCTGGACGAAAAAGGCGTTCACACGCCTCGCCTCAGCTGGTGCGTGTACCCGGATTCGGTACCAATGACAGGAACCGCAAGTTGTTTTATATTGATTGGGTCGTAGGGTGCTGAGTTGCTACTAACCTCTTGAACCGCAGTGGGTATGACTGGGAGAGCAGAAGCACGAGAAGGAAGGCATGGTGGCGGACGCGGAAATGTGTCGCGTCAGTCGCGTCGAGCGCCGGGGTTGCCGCCTGAAGAGCGGAAATCGCTGGATGAAGTCCGCCGTGATGCTCGGAAGGCAAATGCGGCAAAGCGAAAAGTAGCCTAAGAAGCGAAGGAAGTGGTGGAGGCGTCGGCAGTTCAAGATGAGCCGACTCCGGAAGATGTTGCCCAGGATGCGCACCAAGATCACCTGGATGATCACACCGGAAAAACTCGGAGGCTACCCGGAACCAGTAATGGGTCCGGATGAGAGGAGTCCGTTCCGGATGAACCCGTACAGGCGTCAGTGGGAGGCGCCGTGAGAAATGAGGCCCCGGTTGAGGATCGATTATCTGACTCTCTTCAGCCGGATGAAAAAGCTCCGAAGATGAAACGAGAAGATCCACTAATGACTGTCCAAGAAGAAGTCGTACTCGATGACACGGAAGAAGTTCCTGCTGCAGCACTGAGTTTGTCCCCACTGCAAGCTGTGGATTTACAGCCAAAGTTGGAAATGAAGCCAGAAGTCCCGCAGCAGTTGAAGTCGAAACCGTCATCGAGGGTGTCCATACCCAGCGAAGCCGGAATTGCTGATCATGCGAGTCTCGCCATTGAATTTATTGTCGCTGGGACCCAGATGAGTGAGTCGCAAGCCAAAGCGTACATGGCAAATCAAGTGAAAAGGTGGGAACAAGTCCGCGAGGATGACGTCCTCGCTCTCAAGGTCGAGTACGACTCACTCCGGATTTCCAACGATCGTGGACGGCTATGTTAGCCAAATACTTGTACGACAGGGTGAATTCATCCAGTCCGGAGGGCGCTTGGATTAGTGAGCTTCACTTAGTGCGATCAGATCTGAGCATCGCTCAAGGCCTCACTGCCATTGTGATTCCAGCCAGTATGCTGAACCCGCGTAAATATGTTGCTCTGACGCAGACATTGCTGTCAGAGTCCGGATTTCGTTTCCGAAACCTGATCTTTGCGTGGTTCTAGTCGGTGACATCACGTGCTGCGCCGAGTCTTTTGCGTTCAGTCGTGGAAGCCATTCAGCATTTTCAAGCCCTGGAACTTATTGAGTGGCGTGAAGTGGCTGCCGGTGTACCATGTCAAATTGTGGTAGCAGATCAAACTGCACCAACGGATCAAGTGTCGGCCGAGATTTCGTCAGGTCAGCAGAAGTTGCCAATCTTGGAATACCACGCTGACGATGTGGACCTAGACCTACTATTGACGGACTATGAAGCTGGCTTACTGGGTCGAGATTTTATTTTGCGATATAGAGTGTCTGGTTTCCGACGGGCGTGAAGTCCAAGAGGGTCGTCAGACAGTGAGCCTCGTCCGAAGCATCCGGAGAAGTACCTCCTCGACCACCGTCGACGCCGTCGTTGAGTTCATTGCCTTCGTATCATTCGCAGGAGGAACTCCGCAGAGCAGTTACACTGAGTGAACGTGCTTCGACGAACCAAGGAATATCGGCCAGAGCTTCGGACTCTGTCTCAAGATTTTTGGGACGGCCAGCGGATTGGATGAGTTCATGTCGAGTGTCGTACAAGATTCAATATCATCCAGATAGAGCTCGGTGTCTTCGTCTTTATGGTCCGAAGGACAAGGGGCGATGACGCATATGCCATCGTTTGATTATAGACCCTTAGTGATGACTGTTCAGGCTGAAATTATTCCATCTGGTGGAGGTTTCGGAGTACAAATCACTCGGACCCCTTTGCCATTGGAACCAGTGCCGGTGAGCCATGAAAATGTCATGTCAGAATCTGACCACATCACGAGTCGCAGTGAACGTCACTCCGGGATTTCGTCCGGACGACGTTCTGCATCCACATGTACCAATCCAAGTTTACCGCTAAGCGAAACACGCTCGACTGATCCTGATCAAACTCGTCACCGTTCTTCTGAACACCGTGACAACACGTCGGTGAAGTCGTCAATGTCAAGACGCGCGTCGAGCTGCTCCAGTCAATCAGGACGATCAAGTTACTCTGCTTGATCACCGACGTCAGGGCCTTCTCAAGTCGCGTTGAATGCAAGGCGTCAATCGGAAGCAACTCTGGCGAGAATGAAACTAAAACAAGAGGCTTCGAATTCTCGACTAGGTGAAGGACTCCAGACGGCATTTAACGCCATCCAAATGATCGCGTCGCAGAATGTCTCCCAGAGTGTGCGCCCAGATGTGAAAGCTGAAAGTCACCCAGTGCCGACTGAGTCGGAACAAGTCGACGTTGCTCAGGCACATGCGGAGCAACAGCGACTAATGTCCGAAGCCCTTGAACCAGCCCGCGTGGAAGCTGCATTGATTGAGTGTCGACGGTTGGAAGAAGAATTTGCGCAGCGATGGCACCAGCAGCGAGCTGAGGATGAAGCGAGTCGGGCAAAAGTGACTGGTCAAACTGGACTAGATCTGGACGGTCAACTGCATTACCTCCAAGAACCCCCCAGCTTCTTGAGATGGAACGCAGTCGTGAACGAGAAGCCGCTCGGAATATTCAAAAGTTCCAAACCGCGCAATTGCGTGAGATGCGTGCAACTCGCATATCGGCACCAGCTGCTGAGGTGACACCCAAGCCTGATCCAGTTGTTCATGTCGAACCTGAATCGATGCAGACTACTCTGTACCCGGTACCAACCAGTGTGTTGAAGAACAACGCCGGTATACCACGCGAAGAAGCCAAGGTAGTCAATGCTGATGATCTCCACGCATCTCAGGGGGAAATCGCACTCGAATGGAAACTGGGGTACGACCAAAGAAGGCACCAATGTTAGCACTATTCAGCCCTGGACGACTAAGATTAAAGCTGAACCTCAATCCAGAACAGCCAAGCCCACTCCATCCAAGGTGACCTCTTCAAAGGACGGCAAAGATCCAAAGAAGGAAGACAAGAAGCCGCCGCCGAAAAAGGGACCACCTCCGAAGCCGGCACGTAAAAGTGGCGACCCTTCGGACTCTGTTCCAGACTCGGATGAAAGTGATTCCAGTTCAGATGACTCGGACAGTTCTCTGTATGATGTGCCTACAAATGCGATGATGGCTACGACCATGGATGGTGGCGGTTCGACAATGACAATCCACCCATACGTGAGCTCAAGTACACTGGAAGACTTTGACGAGAAAGCGCAGTTTCCAGAAAGAATGCGCTGGTGGGAGCGATTTCTAACGATGGGAATTCAGGGCGGCTGGACTGACCGGATGAAAGCATACGAGCTGAGACTGAAGTTGTCACCTGGTGCATGAAACTGGCGCTCACAGTTGCCTAAACATGTGAGCCGAGACTGGGAGAAGCTCTCTAAGGAGTTCAAGGCGAAATACTGCAATCGAAGGTGTCCAATTCAGAACGATACTACACGATCTCGCAGAAGATAACGGAAATTCCCTAGAGTTTTTCTACCGACTGAATGCAGCAGCAACTAAAGCAGAAGTGAGATTCAACCGATCGGCTAAGAGCCGTGAACGACATATCAACCGGTTCGTGTGGAAACTCCTCAATTCCAGTGTCAATTCCAGCCTGAAGTGGCAATTGTTTCACAGCATTGATGATCTGGAAACCGTGCTTCGTCACCAGAGGATGAGTGGCAGGATGAAGATTCAGAGTTCTCGTCGGTTCAGCGGGATCACAGGGCGGATAACCTCCGACAGGGGAACTTTAACAAGCCTTTGCCATCTGGACGAGCTTAAATTACCCAGAGTGATACTGAACCAGAACATAATGAGAAACAAGTGCACTTCGAGGACCAAGAACCAGAAGCGATGCCGTCACCGGCTAGCCAGTGGTGGCTCAAACTTACGTTGCACAAGAACCTCGAGGGTTTCCTCCAACCCCGACGTGGACGGCTGAAGACCTTGACAAGTCAGTGTACCGGGTAATGGAGAACACTGGTTGGCGTTCGCCACTCCCGAATCAGCATCCAGTTTAGCCTAAGCCAAATCCGAGTCCGGGATCCCCGATGCCTCACCACGAAAACCCAGATCGAAACGAGTTTTGTGATAGATGCGGCGAATTTGGACACCGATCAGAGAATTGCTGGACAGACATACTGTGTGAGCGCTGTCGCAGACACGGTCACCCAGTACGCGTATACAAGACTCGGCCGTGTAAGAAGTGTGATCAATTCCACGATGGACGATATGAAGACTGGAAGGCATATGAAGCGATGAAGAAACTCGCCCGTAAGGGCACACTGAAGGACTTGCCGCCAACCATTCTGGATCAGCTCATGGCCCATTCTGGATAGAAGGGTCGTTAAATGAACAAGCCCGCTGGATGGGGATCCAGAACGCGTCGGGATGCAGAAGAAGATCCCAGAAATATGTGCGTTAGTGTATATTGTATATCGGTTCAGAGCTGAGGACCAAGAACCTTGATAACCAACAATGCATGACATATATGATTCGAGATGAAGATGTTTCGCTTACGTGGGAGTACCTCATCCAGACCGTTTGGACTCAAAGAAGGTAGTCGAGTATCGATTACAGCCAGGAGAACGAAATGGATGGTGGGTGGATCATGACCCAGAGAAGGACACGCATCAAGTTGCTACGGTGCATGGTGCAGTAAATGATGTTCGACTGAAAATTCTGGCCAAATGCAAATTTTGCAAAATTGTTTGCCAAGCCTCTATTTTCCGGCTATCCACCGGTTGGGAAAAACACAATAACTTTTGCCGACGATTCCGACATAAAAGTCAACAACTTTGTCGGGATTTCTGCTGAAGTCGACAAAACTCAGCAGCAATGCTACCAGCACACCGCAAGAACGATAAGGGATTCTACCGTCCGAAGAAGGTCGCCTGCACCATCTCCGCATCTAGAATCGATTCAAATAGAATTTCTGCGGCTAACACCTCCACCACGTCGTCGTGCAGTACTTCTAGTAGCACCGATCGCAGCATTTGTCTGTGAAGCCATTGTTACCGGTGTGGATGCCTTGGGGCGTGCTAGAAAAGGTTCACCAGCACGTTGCCAAATGGCAGACAAACACATTTTTATAGCCTACGTTGCCGCCAACCGGTGGAGATGCTCTTAGGCCGGGAACTGTGAACTTATCGTTCACCGAGAGCATTTTCTCTTACGCTTCCTCAAGGCAAGGTGCTGTGTGACCCCGTCACACCCATCGACATCAACAACAACGTCGTCATCAACAGATGAGACCTGATGCCGGTGACACTAGGAAACGAAAGCACGTACGTTTTGAAGCGGATTACTAACGGAGGACACCACTAGGAGGGGCCGTGTACGCTTACAGTATAGCTAACTGTTCATGTTTTTACTGTTAGTAATTGTGTAGTAAAAATCATAAACATGTCAGTGGCCGCAAATCAAGGTAAAATCGAGAAGTTTTGTAGCCTCCCATAATTGCTTTCAGAGACTCGGAACTATGCAAACTGAATAGTTTCCTGCTCGTTCGTGATAGAAAAATATTCCTGGACTTTTTGGTGGTACGTTGCAAGTGGTTATTAATAATCTGCTCGGCGGCTTTGGACAGCCGCGTTCCTCGCTGCCTGGTATTGTTTACCGATTTGAGCATTGGTTACAGGGGTAATCATAAACTCTCATACCTTATATACACTATTACATGAAACTTACTGTAACGTTCATGTTAGTAAGTGTCAAGTGGGGGCCTTCAGAAGATGACGCAAATCTCAAACAGGGCCGGACACAAATCCTGTAGCAAAATGAAGGGATAGGTGTCGCAAAATCGCTGAAAAATGAGAGCCATATACTGCAAAACAGTCAAGCCTAGAGACCACTGGTGACCACTTTGCATCCAATTGACGCACGACCTGCAACGCATGATGGCGTTCTTGGTACGACGCGTTGAATTCAGCATGACAAGAATCGTACCCACCTTGGTAGAGATATGCTGTCCACGAGTCTGCAATCCGCGAGCATGCAAAAGCGTGAATGGGGCCGCCCGAGGCTGGCAGACGACGAAGGTGCACATCCCGCCAGGTAGAGCACGAAGGGCGAGTAGGAGGCTAGCAACCAACCGTCCTGTCGAGTTTCCAGCAAAAATGTAGGTGCACATTCCACACAGGTAGAGTGTATTGGGCGAGTAGGGCGGACCAGATGCCCGCCGTTTATCGCTGAACGTCACTGCTGTGTGGGTTGTGTGTGTTGGCGTCCATCTCCTTCATCGCCCCACCACTCAATCTTTGTATGGGACTTTCTCAGAATAGTTGCTGAAGAAGCGGCTGCGCACAACGTAGAACTGGTAGAGGGGTAGAGTCATAAGCACCCTACGTAGGGCGTATGGTAAGGTGGGGGCAAATCTCTTGAATTTAGTATGTAACATGCGTTAAGCTGGTTGTTTAAATTGTACCGCCCCCCCAAACCGGAGGTCAGCGGCCGGTAAATCCGTATGCAACATGCGTTGATTTGATGTTTGAATGGGTACATTTTCTGTAGCAAATTGAGAGCAATAATGCGATCACCTAGCCCTCCATTTGTCTGAATTTGCGAGTGGGCCGAAATGAAAGCTATGCGTATATCACACAAATATACCGGTAGCTTGAGCAAAGTGTTGGCTCTGCGAGATATTCGTATGGATATCTGGGTTTCCGGACGGCAAGCCTCTTTTCCAGCTCAAATTCACGTCGCAGGAAGCGTAAGACTAGATTGTTGGCTGCAGAGCAGGTAGTTTGTCATTTGTGAATACGCTCACGCGCAGATAAGTGAATTCGCGCAGATAAGATGGCTCCCACGACCGTTGAAATTGGAGCACTTGCGTTCCTTGATCCCCCGCAAGCGGCAGCTCTGACTGAGTTTCACTACGTGCGAGTGAATCGTGTCAATGGTGACCAGGCGTATGTTTGCCCAACGGTGTTGACGAGGACCTCACGGACCCTATCGAGATGAATGTCCTCCGCCGACGCCTCGTGTCTAACGACGAGAGCGAGCGGCTTCCAGGAAGCTTTGATGGCAAACCTGTCCCTTACATACAGCCGAACGGGGTGGACGCAGACACGTGGGTGTATGCCATTGTTATCGCCTATCATATGGAAACAACGACGCCTATCTTGCACCTTCGTCATCTTGAGGAGCTACCAGGGTTTCGCTGAGCGATCCGGCAAATGTGCTCAAGGTGGAATGGGTAGACTATGCTCTTCAAGTTACAGCCGGCACCAACGCCGCCGCGCTCAACACGGAGGAACTTTCTGACAAACTAGCGGCCGTCCGTGCAATTTGCGCCAAGAGTCGGAAAGGGCTATCTGCAAAAATCGTACAGGAGCTGTCCGTTCCGTTCGATCGTACTGAGCTCGTGCCAGTGATTCATCCTGGTACACTTCGTGTCGTGATTGCATCGCGTCAACACATCCTGGATTGTGCACTCAAGCGGAAGAACAAGAAGGGAGAGAGTATGTTTGCTTCCCCACCAGAGCCACAATTAACCAAGGTCAATGAGCGCAAGGCTACTGGGCCGAGGGCCAGTGGCCGGCCGGCAACGCGTCCTAAACTCTTAAGTGATCTATCGGACGACGACTGTGATAGCGATGAGCGCGAGGCGATCCTAAGACCAGATACTGTACAAGAAGCCAAGCGGGCGGTCCAGCGTCAGAGCCGCCTGTTGACTCAACCTGATAACGATCTTCTTCCTGAAGTGGATTTGCGTGCACCCACCGCCAGGACTTTCCGACCTTCCGTAGTCAAGAAGCGGATTCACGATGCAATCGGCCACCCCGATCACCAAGGTAAGGATCCTCAATGTATTCTTGAATTTGAACAGCGGGTTCGAGAACCCCACCTGTTAGCGACACCATCTGTGCTGCGATGCGCATATGACTTCGGTTTCAAGATCCACGGGCTCTCGGTTATGCATTTTGTCAGGGTCACTCATCCTCGGATGTTGGACGAACCGGAGTCTACGATGAACATGACAGTTTTTCGCGGCGGAACACCATCCAACCAGCAAATCGTTCGCCTTCGCTTCCAGAACAGGTGGACGCCCTGGATCACCTGCACGATTTCGCTAGCAGTTTTTATAACGATGCAGCTGTGGCTATGCTACACGCCATTCAACGCTTGATCAACTCATTCGCCCGCAGTGGAGAGCCCGATTGCGACACGACCAAGCGGCTTGTCCTGTGGATCAACACCAAGTTATGCAAGTTTGGTGGTCTCGTGTGGTCTGAGATCCGCGCTGCAAGTCAAGGCGGATTATTCTCTGCAGAACTCGTTACTAACGGAGTTATTGTACGACCAACAGCAAGCAAAGATTGCCGCGCAAACGGCAAAGCTTGAGTCTAAACCTAATCATCGAGCCTCAGGACAAGCAAGTCGTCGCGAAGGGCATCAAGCCAAGTACGAAGGTACGCCGAAAGCAATCCTCCGCGAGCTCCCCAATCAGGGTATGCTCCAGATCTGCATGTAGTACTTGTCAAAGGACGGGTGTAACGGCAACGGCGAGCCGGGGATATGATTCTCTCCCAAGCGTGCCCACATTCGACCTGCAGAGTTGCCAGCCGTTGTCAAGGACTACATTGTCAAGAAGTTCGGCGGCCTCGCTCCCGAATTTGCCGATTTGTAAAGTAAAGGGGTCTCGACTGCGCAGTTACCGCCCGGCGCAATCTCCTGTTCCAGCTACCGAGTCGTCAGCCGATGGAGTAGCATCAAAAGCTAGGGTTTCTTCCGCCAACAGTTTGCTTCAGCAGCTGACTGCGGCACATGAGAAATACATGTAGACTTTGCAAAAACTGAGTGCACATTGTCGAGCCGAGACCGAGAACAATATTTGTGAAAACACAGCTCAATTTAAGCTTACGAAGCAGCTCACGCTGTCAGTGGATGCAGGTGTTGACAGAGCGAAAGTCCAATTCATGACGGAATTGGCAGTTGCAACTGGCTCGACCGTGCCCGAATTCGTTCGACTCGTCCGTGGTCAGGCTCCAGCTGATCCGCGGCCTAACAAGGACATGTACGTGTTGCAGTGACCACCCAATCCGGCCTTGCAGAGCACGTGTCAGCGTTGGAATGAGGTTGTCGCGCACGGTGGCGAGGAAGGCATTGCTAGGATAGGACAACATAAGGCTCAGTCCCGAATTCTCTTTGTGATACGCAAGTGAATTTCCTTCGTTCCAAGAGCCAGCAGCCTCAACCGAGAAGAGCCCCAGGATAACCGGCCCCGTCGTCCGCTGCTGGATCGGTGTACTCAACCCCCAACATCCCGTGCCCAATAGGAGGGACACGTTAAACGATACCGTCCAGGCGTTGCTGATATCCCGACGCCGAAGACGAAGAACGCACTGGTCCGATAACGCCTTGCACAACCGAGGAAACGCCGGCCCGATAGCGCCGCACGCCCAAGGTCAAAGAGGAGAGGGCGTCGTCACGCACGAGTGAGACGTCAGAGCAAGAGCGACGCAGAGCGAGGAGAATCCGCGCTGCGCCTGAGAAGCACGCTTCAAGGTTCCTAACCAACTTGGATCACACCCCACCCAGAGATACGCTGCTCAAACAACCGGGAATTTGCCCGACGTTAACGCGTAGGGTTTGTGCGAGGACGACTTTGCAGATTTCTGCTCAGGCGCTACTCCACAATGGTGCCGCGACCCGGCAGTACTACTCCGAAGGATGGGGTAACGATCAAGAAGGAACCGGAAGCGGAGCTCCGTCGGTCAGAAAGTCGTCGACGGCAAGTGAGCTCGAGGAGAGACCTGACGCGTCGTGGAGCTCCGAGGGAACCTTCACGACAGGTCATCGTTCCAGCGATAAAGAGGAGGCGTTCGAAGAACAGTTCGTCGTTCCCGATGTGGCTTCCCGGAAGCCACCAAGGGTCTTGACTCACGTCGAGACCCCTCCGGTCCGAAGTCTGTAAAGACCGAAGACCAACAAACCCCTCCGCCAAGTCCAGGCGCAAGAACAAGAAGCCGAAGAAGAAGCTACGCGCGCCAGGTTCGTTGGACGACATCCCGCTAAAGCCGGCCGACAAAGACGCGGGACGAGAGTATACGGCCGACGAAGTAGCCTACGGACTGAGTCGCGACGAGTTGTTCAGACAGCTGGAGCGTCATCCGGTTTTGGACTTCCTCAAGCCGAAGCTAATCGGAGAGTTCCGAGGTCCCTGCCCGATCCCCGTCCTGGAGGATCTCCCAAGCGTACGCCTTGCGGCGTCGGCGTTTTTCAAGATGCTGCGCGGTACAGGTTTCGTGTTGGGGGCGTTCGAGATGGAGAAGGTATACGACTGGGACTTGCTGTCCTGGAAGGACGCGATCCACGTACTCATCGACCCCCTGGCGGCGTTGGCCGGGACGGTGGAAGCTCCGTCGCAGAGCCCACTCAAGGACAGCTCGACCTCGACGCAGCCGCACCCACCCGCTTCCGTACCGGGCCACAACTCCGACAGTAGCATCGAGTCGCCTAAACGGATGCAGATGCACCAGGACAACCGCCGTGGGTGAAGCGAGCACAGGCCCTACCAGCTTACCACTTCCCACAGCGGGTGCCTACTTCCACAGAGGCCTTGGCGTCGACGCAACAAGAGACCCCGACCGCGAACGAAGGTGTGATTCCCAAGTCGCTCGAAGACGCGTTAGTCCGTCTGATGCGATCGACGATGATGCGCACCTCCGTTTCCCGGTACAAGACGCTACGGTGACCGCCCCACTGAAGACGGCCGAACCAAAGCCTGCGACGACGACCCCTCAAGCGGACATCGATGTGGCCATGGAGTCGGTGAGCTCGCGCGGGTCGACGTACGCCAAGGAGACTCCATGTGGCCGTGACGAAGACCCAGACGACTTGTTCGACCTAGATAATGATACAACCGGGAACACGGCCGCGATCGCCTTGGCCACGGCCGGGGCTACCAGCGGAGGAGTGACGCGTGTACGTCTATCCGCGTTCTCGGGACGGAAGGAGTTCCACGGACGCGATGCCAGCGAGGAGAAAGCCCGAGCCTGGCTGAATCGGGTCAAGTCCGCGTCTAGACGGGATGGGATGACGGGCGATGAAGTGTGTTCCCTGTTCGGAGATCTGATGTTGGGCCCAGCACGCCAATGGTATCTCCAGCTGAGTCGCAATGTCAAGAAGTCGTGGACAAACCTGACGGATCAGTTCCGTATTCAGTATTGCGGGAAACGAGTGTCGATGACGAGCAGATATTATCACGCAACCAAGCGCTCCTATGAAACGCTACTTGAATATCTGTATCGGCTGAACGTAGTGGTATGCGAGCCAACGTCCACTACGACGACGGCTCGGTGGAAGAAAAGAGGGAACATGTCGAACTCTTCATCCATACGCTCGACACGCAAGAACAAGAGCTGGCCTCCCGTCTGACCTTGATGGAGACTCCCGACGTCGAGACGTTGGAGAAGAGACTACGCGCCCGGCAACGGGGACTAGCTCGTCAAAAGAAGACTCTTTTCGGATCCAACAAGTTCCGTCAGAAAGCACCCCACCGCCACCACCGGCTCGCGCGATTCACGCGATTCAGACCGCGACGGACGAATGTGACTCGGGACGCGATAATCAGGATAGCGACGACCAGTTGTACGACCAGGATCGGGATGCCGAAGAACGAGCTCAACTGCTGACGACCGGCCAAGCGCCCTCGGGCGAAAACACGCGTCGCAGCCCCGTCGCAAACGACTCAAGACTGGACCGACCCAAATGTCGTCAATGTGGTTCACGCCGTCATACAGAGGAATACTGTTGGGCACTACTGACTTGCCAGAAATGTGGAGGACATCGCCCGTCTGATCGTTGCCTACGGACCTGCAAGACTTGCGGGGAAGTCCATGAAGCGGGAAGTGACCGTTGGAAGAGTTCTTCAACCAACTTCGTCAGTGGTACAGTCCGCAGAAACACGCTGGGATGCTGCCGCCGCAGGCCGAAAGATGTTAAACTAGATCGCTTACTGGTTGGAAAGCCAGTACGAGACGAGCAATCCATTTCCGGTTATGCATATGTGGCCCAGAGGCCACCCGAGGGAGTCAAGGAAAACCTGACTACCCCGGTCGAAAATACATGTGAGCCCAACCGGGAACCCGCCTCGTATGAACGTGCTCCCGGGTGTTAAATATTTGACGCCCGGACGACTATGAGAGGGAACTCCGTTGGACGTGATTGACTTGCAGCCAGGAGAACGGCGCGGATACTGGAAATATTACGCGCCGGACAAGTGGTACCGACAAGTCAAGATTAATGGAAGTTAAACAACCGCCGTGCGACTCTGTTGCTCGATACTGGTGCCGAGGTGTCCATCATAGACACCACCTTTGCTCGTGAGGTAGGCTGCCAGATCGACACGGGCGTGACGCAGAACTGCGTCGGGATCCGGGACGAGACGTATTACACGGTGGGAAGAACGCGGATCAAAGTGACCTTAGGCGGAAATCTGGTGTACTTCTTGAACATATGGGTCGTAGAGCTTGTCGGTCAAGATGCGATATTGGGAATGAACTTCATGGTGCCAGCAGGGGTCCGCATCGACACGGCGGACGGCACAGCGTGCCTAACCGACGAAGTGAGGATCCAGATGATCGGGAGAAGACCGTTGTATGGCGCGAAGATGCACCCGGTCACGGTGAAAATTGGGGACTCCTTGAGTATCGAACCTAAAAGATCGCACGATGTCCCACTCCGACCGGATAAGAACACACCGAAGCTCTGGGTCACCAGAGGAGACTTGTGGGTAACCTCCGACGTTAAAGGGAAGATTGGGCGGCGTACGTACTTGCGGATAACCAATATCGCCGATAAGACGGTCTTAATTGACGCACTCATAACTCTAGTCTGGTGGACGGCCGACGACGCTCTGCCGCGAGAATTCGGTTTCGTCCAGGCAAACTCGCGACGGTACAACGAATGGCAGAGCCTCGCGTACGGTGCCACCTGCGATGCAGACGACCACTGGTCCGACGAAAGCAGCGATGGACTCGGTGGGCCTTTGGTGGAACACCCAAATTACGAGACTCCCAAAGGAATGCTGCATCGAGAAGAAGACCCGCCGTCAGGTCAGGGAGGGAACAGAATCGGCCGCCCAAGGTGATGGTGACACTCATCACCCCGGAACGGAGAGAGGACGCCAGACAGCCACACGAACTGGGACAGGGACGACCGCGGTCGGAACCTCGAACGAAAAAGTGTGTGATGACGATCCTGAGATACCACCGGGAAAGGCGGGAGAGCCGGACCAGATAAATCCGGTGACCGAGAATAAAACGGGCGACGTTGAGGCTGAAGACGCCGTAATCTTCCACGAAGGCTCGGAGCTCTTCGCCGAAGAATTGCAAGCAGAGATAGCTGTCCTCCCAGAAATCTCCCTGACCGAAGAAGTGAAGATCGAAGATCTCAAGGTCGGACGACCTACAGGAGTGACGCCGGAGATCGCAGCGAGGGAAGAGGAGCGGCTACGTCAAATCATCTGGAAGCGGCGGAAATGGCTGATCGGGAAGGGCAACGCTTTACCTCCCGCGGCCATTGGAGTCGTCTGTGATATTGACGTAGGCGACGCGAAGCCCGTAGCGCAACGTGTACGCAAGCTACCGCCCAAGTTTAGAGAGCCAGTCTCGGTTCTACTCAAGGGGCTCCTCAGCGCGAAGATGATCCGACCCTTGGGATCCCCATGGGCCTCGCCAATCGTCGTGATCGTGAAGAAGAATGGAATCGACATTCGACTCTGCATTGACTATCGCTTGGTGAACGGGTTGACTCCATTGATGGTATATCCCATGCCACTGATCAACGACCTGCTCGAAGACTTGGACAAGTACCTTTGGTACTGCTCGCTCGATATGGCAAGCGGATTCTGAGTCATCCCCATGACCGATCGAGCCCGGCTGGTATCAGCCTTCATCACCCGTTCGGACTGTTCGAGTGGACGCGGAAGCCTTTTGGATTGTGCAATGCACCGCAAATATACCAGCGACTAATCGACAACGCGCTCTACGGTTTTGGAGCGTCGCACCGGACCGCGAGACCCAAGACGTTTTCGACGGAGGATGACCAGCGGCCCCGGGCACCCCGTCCGTGTTGGGCCGACGTTCGTACATTGACGATATCCTGATCGGAGGTTCGTCGTGGGGCGATCTATGCACAAAAGTGGAACGTTTGCTAGACACCTGTGAGAAATGGCACCTATGGAGAAGAGCGAGTGGGGTATGTCGAAAGTCGTGTAATTGGGTCACAGTGTGTCAGAATACGGACTGGAAGCGAAGCCGAAGAAGTTGGAGTCGCTGACAGCACTGACGTTCCCGCGCACGTTGAAAGGACTCCAATCTTTCTTGGGTAGCCTCAACTATTACCACCGGTTCATCGCAGATGTCACGATCTACGCGACCACGTTATATTCTCTCTCTGAAGCGGACTTCGACGAATACACCTCCAAGCCGGACGTGCACTCCCAACCAAAGTGGACGCATGCCCTCAACGCGTTTGATACGCTCAAAGCAAAGTTTGCACAGACCCCGATGCTGAAACACTTCGACGAGGCGCGGGACACGATCGTGATCGTATACGCTAGTGAATGGGCGATCTCGGCCGTCCTCGCACAGACCCACGACGGTGTGTGTATGCCGGTGAAGTTCACTAGTCGCACGCTGAAGCCGAACGAGCTGAACTACGACATCGTCGAGAAAGAGATCTTGGCACTCCTACGCGTCCTGAGTGATTGTTTCACCATGCTAGCCGGGAAAAGGGTTCGCGCCTTAACCCGACAGACGACAATGGCTTGGTTGTTCCGATCCAAGGGACTACAGGGACGTTTGTCGCAATGGGCCGCGATCTTGTCACCATGGAAATTGGACATATGCCGATCCGCGAAAGGGGAAGAGGAAATCCTGGGTACTCTAGCCGCGAGCATCACGCCACGGGAATTCGTCGATGCGGCGTTGGAAGACATCGCTCCACGAAAACGTCCGTCGAGGGTTGCCGACATCCCGACTCCGGCCATAGCAGCCGGGGAGGAACTACACGTCATGAGTTTTGATGGTTCAGCAAAGGCCAAACGAGAAGGCGGTGCGTTCAGTGCTGTCATCTGGAAATTACCCGGATGGAAGATCGTGCACGCGGCATCAGGCTACGCCACGGATCTTACGGTCAATGAAGCGGAATATCGTGGTATGCTGCTGGGGTGCTCGCTTTTGGATGATGTGAAAGTCTCCCGCCTGATCGTCTGCGGCGACTCGAACCTAGTCATCCGACAGATGAGGAACGAGATGGACTGTAAGTCGCCAGGCTTGAAGTTGCTGAGGCAACGGGCCAGGGACGTCCTACGAAAATGGCCGAAAGACGACCTGTATCACGTACGACGAGATTGGAACGCCAGTGCCGATCTTCTAGCAGGACAGGCTCTCCAGCGTCAATCCGGCATTAGAGCTCAGTCACCCGAAGAATGGCGCGACTTGAATACGCTAAATCGCTTGACGGAGGTCATCCGACCCAGGGAACGAGATCGAGTAGACCTCGACCGAGGATCTAAGCCCTCCGATCCATATCCTGAGACGCCCGATCTAGGCCGATCAGGGAAGAACTGGCTGGTAAGAGACCAAAGCCGGTCCCGGTGTTGCCAGTGACCACGAGGTCAGCAGCGGCCAGAACCGCTCCAACCACCGACAGAACGCCAGGAGTTCAACAGGAATCGGTAGTACAGCGGCTGCGGCTGGATCGAATTCGGATCGCCCAAAACGAGGAACGCTGGATTTGGAATCTCAATAGGTATCTGAGCGGCGACCTGGGGATCTCTCGCGACGGGAAGCAAAAAATTGCAGCAAGATCGCACACCAGTATGAAGAAGGTGAAGGAGACCTGCTCTACTACCACGCCACAGGCGGAGAGTCGGCTGAAGAACGCGATACGGTGATGAAGCTGGTAGTCCCGGAGACATTCCGCGAGGACGTGTTGCACCACTATCACACGAGCCTGGAAGGGGTCCACCAAGGAATCGGCCGAACCTATCAACGGTTACGACGCCATTTTCACTGGGCGGGACTATTCCGGAACGTGCAGCGCTACGTAGGCGGGTGCACCGATTGCGAAACGGTATAAGGGAGACCGACTATCCAAGGCCAATCTCCGGGTAACATCGTGGCAACGTACCCGTTCCAAGTTATCGCAATTGACCATATCCCGTCACTGCCCGCGTCGTATAAGGAGAACACCGAACTCCTCGTGTGGGTCGATCTGTTCACAGGTTTCGTAATCGTAAAGGCGAACAACTCCAGGACGGCTCAGACCGTCGCGGAAGCGTACGAGGAAGCAGTCTTCCAAAGGTTCGGAGCTAGCGAAGCCATCCGGCATGATCGGGAGCCGAGCTTCATGTCCGACTTCTTCAGAACATTCAATAAACTGATGGGCCAGAAGCAGCGAGCACCCTCGCTTATCGACCGCAGGCCAATGGAGCTGCGGAACGCATGGTGAAAACAATCACAAGAGCGATTAAGTTGTACATCACGGATGTGGATCAGCGAGACTGGGACGAATACGCCGAGCGACTTACCCTCGCGCTGAACACGGCACATGACCGCACGAGGAACGAAACCCCATTTTACCTAGTACATGGTTGGGACCTCCGGTCCACACTAGAAGCGTCGCTCGCGGTCAGCAACACGTCACGGCGCGATGCAGACGCCAGACGATAGAGGCTACGGATCCAACGACACTACAAAGCAGCACGGGCACATTGATCCGGGACGCGGTCAATATCCGAGCCCGTCTCCAAAACGAAGCCGCGACGGAACATTCGATCGAGGCCGGCTCACAGGTCTGGTTGTACCTGGATCGGGTTAAGCCGGGCTACGCGCGCAAACTCGCGCACATGTGGCACGGCCCATTCCGCGTGGTCGAGCTCATAAATACATACGTCGCGCGTCTCGAGATTAGAGGCACGCCCTACCAGTTGTACCCGAACGTACACATCTCCAAGTTGAAACCCGTCCGCGAATTCCCGTCGCGGCCCGCGCTGTTACTGACCGTGCCCACCGACGAGCGATTCGATTTCGACGAGGAATTCCTCCCGGAAGACAGTTGGGGAATTAGTGACCTGGAGAAAGATGTACATGAGGTGGAGCAAATACTGGACATGCGCGACGGACGTACCACAAGATATGGGCGGATACGACGCGAATTTGAGGTGAAGTGGAAGGGAAACCCAGACGCGTCTTGGGTCGACGAACAAGATCTCAACTGTGGGGGCTGCTGTACGATTTCCTGCGGCAACGGACATGCCGAAACCGGTTCGGCGTCATGCAATCACATGAAAACGTGGACGCAACGGAAGCTGGCGCAGCAGAACCCGACGAGGCGGGGTAGGCGTCGAAGGGCGCGGAATAAGTCGACAGGGTGGCCGTCGACAGGAGGAACGGAGGGGAACTCCACGTCTGGACGGGACCAGATCGGAGCGTGTCGGGAAGACGCAAACGAAGTCGGCGGGGAGGCCGCCGATGGGAGGAACGGAGGAACGCTTGTCTGGGAGAGGCCAGATTGAGAAGTGACGATGGGGAAGTCTGGAGGCCGGCCTGTTGGCCGAAGATGGGACGATGAAGGGTCGTCTCATAAAAAAGATCACAAAAGAAAACGAAGACCAAGGCACGAGTGTGGGAGGAGTGGCAGAAAGGATTATTCAACGGTTACGCCTATGAAAAGGGACGTTCGACCCTACGCCTAAATCTCCTCAACAAACTTGTCCCGCAGACGAGAGACGGAGTACGCGGGATGCGCACGCATCACCGTACAGAACTGACGAGAGTCGGGGAGGGAGCGGAAGTAACGGCGCCAAGGCTCCTGTCCGTCGATGTAGGTCAACGCGGCGTGCAGCGTCGCGTGCTGACGACCCGGATACCACTGACCGACGGCAGAACGACTGGGAGGGAAGTGCAGGAAGATCGGGTCCAACTGGAGGTCCAGATCCGCCGACTCCGACCGGAAGAGCCCGACGATAAGCTGGAGGATGCTCGCCAAATGGTCCCCGCGTGTGATCTGCGCGTGTTCCGACGCCGGCGCCACGTGACCCACTCTGAACCTCTGGGGACCGGCAACTCATGGGAGGCTTCCCAGTAAGCCTGGGCCCAATGCTCCAGGTGCAGGTTGTACCGGGACAAGAGGGCTCCGAAAGATAGATCGTCCGCCGCAAAAGTCAGGGGCTCTGCGCGCTGGGTCAGGTAAGCCCATGGCTGAGACGCGTAGAAGGCGTCGACATTAGCCCGCGTCAACAAGACTTCATTCCAAGCGGCGGGACGAGGTCCCGCCGCGGACGGAAGATCCAACCCGGAGGGGGAGCAGAGTCGTCCGAAGCAAGGGTACCGACAAAGACGTCAACGTCTCGGAGCGAAGAGAACGAGGCCACGGGGGTACCGCCGATGATGCCATTCAGCCGGATCACGTACAGGGGGAATGGCGGGGCAAAGATCGGTACGTTGGAGGTCCCGCGGGCGGTTCCCGAAGGTGGCGAGGAAGGAGGACTGGACGACGAATCAGAAGACGAAGGAGCCTTGGAAGACGCGGCAGCCGCAGAGGACGAAGACGACCCCCACTAGATGAAGACGCATCGGTCCCCGAACCCGCGGAGGCGGTGTTTCCAGTTCAGCGACTCGCGATTCCAGACAGCGTACCCAAGTTTGGTGTAACGCTTGCTGACGAGTCGACGACTGGCGAGCGGACAGAACCCCGCCCTGTACTGGTCAGAGCGGGCGGACGCACGCAGTTCCTCAGCCTGGGCCCGGGCGAGGTCGGCTTGGGCGGATACACGTGCTGCCTCCGCAGCGGAGACGGATGCCTCGAGGTCGCGGATACGCAGCACGTCGCGTTGATGCTCCTCGGCATGAGCCACGAGCAAAGCGTTAACTCGTTGCAAGTCGGCAGCGAGAGGCTCATCACGATCCCGCGCTGCGGCGGCGTCCTGCTGACTACGAGAAAGCGCGTCGTGGGCCACACGAAGGTCTTCCGCAACCGCGTCGCGATCTCGAAGGGCTCGAGCAGACGACAACCGAGCTCGCTCGCGCTCCGACACAGCTCGTGATAGCCCACTTTGGGTCGCGGACAACTCCTGCCGCGCATCGTCCAGCGCCGCGCAGACGCGCGTCAACTCGGTAGTAGAGGCAGTCGAGGAAGATGTCCCCGCGGCGGCGAGGAGATCGGATAACTGTGTGACGCGAGAACGCGCCTCCTCCAACTCGGCAGCCGTGGCAGCACGTCACGTCAGCCAACACACGGTATTGAGTCTCCCACTCTTCGGCGCGACCCACTTGCGTCCGAAGAGTGCCCGCGGCGTCCAACAGGCTGGTGTTCTCTGCAGTCAAGCTCTCCACGCGATCGTTCAACTGGCTGACGGTGGCAGAAACCAGGTCATACCCTCGCGCGCTCTCCGGAGCAGGGAAAGGTTGCGGTCGTGCAACGACGCGGCGTGGACGGCCAGCCCGGCGTTGGCGGTGGACGACATATCCAACTGAGCGCTAAGTAACTGCGCGTCGTGCTCCAGGGCGTTGGCGTCGTTGATCAAGGCGCCCACAGACGGAATGGGATCGCCGGGGCCGGGGATGTGGACGACCGGAGCCGGAATGATCGCCAACGGACGTCTACCAGAGTCGCATATGCCGCATCGGTGTAAAGCCAGGTCCCCGGTGTCCAGAGAATCCGTGTCATCGCTGTCACGGTCTGGAGAAGTCGTCATGACCTGCGAGTACACGGGACAACACAAGGCGAGACGGTAAGCAGGCTAACGATAAGACGGGTTCTGCCGCGATGCACTCACCTGGGGAGTGTGCGCACGCGCCAGCGGGACGAATGTGTAGAAGCGGTCTGTCGAAGGACGGTGCAACGCGGAATGCCGACGTGAAAGTGGAATGCCGGAGAGTGACGAAGTCTGGCTGACCGTTTTGATGGATGTCGACCCAGAGCGACGGGAAACGGAATCTTCCACAGGAAAGACAGAGACAGATCAGGCAGCGGCCCCGCCCCGTTTATATGCAGCCGTGGGACGAGGCCTGCGACACGGGGAACCACGGTCGGAGACAATGTTTACGCCCCGATCTACAACCCCGGCCGACGGACCCCGATCTGGCAACTCGACGGACCCAGATCTAGCAACTCGGAAGACCCGATCAAGCAACTCGACTGACCCCGATGTGGCAACTGAGTCATGCGACCAGGGAAAGTCAGGACAACGATAAAGGGTAAGCACGGCGGGAAGTGATAGGAAGAAACCCAGAAGGCCAACGAGTGGCGAGGAAGGCATTGCTAGGATAGGACAACATAAGGCTCAGTCCCGAATTCTCTTTGTGATACGCAAGTGAATTTCCTTCGTTCCAAGAGCCAGCAGCCTCAACCGAGAAGAGCCCCAGGATAACCGGCCCCGTCGTCCGCTGCTGGATCGGTGTACTCAACCCCAACATCTCGTGCCCAATAGGAGGGACACGTTAAACGATACCGTCCAGGCGTTGCTGATAACCCGACGCCGAAGACGAAGAAAGCACTGGCCCGATAACGCCGTGCACAACCGAGGAAACGCCGGCCCGATAACGCCGCACGCCCAAGGTCAAAGAGGAGAGGGCGTCGTCACGCACGAGTGAGACGTCAGAGCAAGAGCGACGCAGAGCGAGGAGAATCCGCGCTGCGCCTGAGAAGCACGCTTCAAGGTTCCTAACCAACTTGAATAACACCCCACCCAGAGATACGCTACTCAAACAACCGGGAATTTGCCCGATGTTAACGCGTAGGGTTTGTGCGAGGACGACTTTGCAGATTTCTGCTAAGGCGCTACTCCACACTATATCAATGATTTCACTGACCGCAGCAACCTGCCAGCAGTGCGCTACAACCCGCCTTCCGACATCGCCAAGCGCATTGCCTATCTGCGCAGGGCGTATCCAGACAAACGTATTCTCCTGATGCTTGGGGATGTTGCCAGAGCCTTCAGGCACGTGCCCATTCACGCAGCCCACGCTCATATGTTCGTGTTTATCATTGACGAAACTCTCGTCATCGACTTGGCTTGTGGTTTCGGCTGGTGTGGGTCACCTGCTTGGTATTTCGTGCCGGGGTCACTCATCAACGGGCTTTACGAGTAAGGCCTCCCCGAAATGGTGCTTAACCCGCCGCTAACAGGATCGTTCTGGTGTGATGATCACACCTGCGTGGAAGTTGATGACGGTCGTCGGTGTTTCTTCGCAGCGCTAGCGCTTCGCAGGGCTATAGCAACTATCCTCGTCCCGTCAGCAATCAACGAGCGAAAGTTCACCACGAATGTGGTCGTGCTCTAGGTCTCATCTGGGATACGCAGCCAGCGAGGTGACTAATTCAGTGGAGAAGATAGTGAAAGCCCAAGAGCGAGTAAGGTCTCTTGTCGCGGCCGGAGCAGCGACCCGACAACTTTACTGTAGTTTCTCGGGAGCCTCCGCCATGTTCTAACTTGCTGCCCGCCTTCGCGGTCTTTTTCAACGAATCCAAGACCTGGTCAAAGGCCTCAGTCGCCTCGGTCGGCGCCAACTCGACGGTCCGGTGATCGAAGATTTGAGGTGGCTCAGAGCCATTCTGGCCCGTCACGACTACTTCAATCGCATTCCAGCTTCACATTTCGCTCTCGTATCGGCTCCGCTGTGCACGAGCACATGGACGCGTCTGACGAAGGGCTTTGTGTTCTGGAGCCAACCCTCCGCCATTCATCCGCGTACGTTTCTCTCCAGCCACACAGCAGGAAATGGCGGTGGACGCATCCGCCAATTCGATCAACGTACGGGAACTTCAAAGTGCGGTGCTTGCGGCACTTTTGTGGGGACCGACTTGGTCGTCTCGGTACTCGCATAAGCCGGTCCACGTTCGTTTATGGAATACAAGTGCGGTTTCGTGGGCTCAGCGACGAGCTAGCCATCAGCCCCGCGCGCAACTGTACAATCGTCTGTTGTCGCTTGCAGAGTTCCAGTACTCCCTCACTTTCACATCCCGACATGTTCCTGGCGAGCAGAACGTCATGGCAGACGCGGGATCGCGATCCTGGTCTATTGATCATCCGTTGTATGTTAAGTGGACTAACCTATGTCGTGGGTGGACGCAGATTCAAGTGCACGCGCCCTTCGACGGTCTCTTAAAGCTTTGGGAGAATTGCTCCGCGGACAGGCCATCGCGAGCTCTACCGCGTCCAAGTATCGCAGCCATTGGCAACAGTGGTGTCTATTCTGCCGCATAATGCGCTGGTCCGAGTGGCTAGACGATGATCACTAAGCGTCCACCAACAAGCTTGGGCTGTTTGCTATCTACTGCTGGCGCTATGTGTGGCGACGAGGCCGTCCCGGCAACGAGTATGGAACCATCCAGCTCAAGATCTCATGTATTCGCTGGTATCACCGGATGTACCTCGGTCTCGCATTGGACGCGAGGCCTAGTTTCCAGCTTCTCATGCGGGGCATCAAATAGATGTCCACCTCTGTATCAAAGAAGCAGCCAATCAGCCCGTCCTTTCTTCGACTGCTTCACCACCAGCTCGACCTTACCCAGCCTCGCAGCCGGCTCCTATGGGGCTCCGTGCTGCTAGCCTACTTCTTTCTTCTACGCCGTTCCGAGTTCCTGCGAATTGGTGCTCAACGACACCCGTACTGCTTGAAGGTTCGTGGCAAGCAATTCAATTTGGGGCCGCTCAACACGCCCCAAGCATGGCCGGTGAGGCAAACACGTGCAGTTTGCCCCATGAAAGATGTTGTGTCTCGGAAATGACGATTCTTGTTGAGCGGATCGACGTGCGGTCGGTGGCCGCGGCAAAAGCGGCAGCGCGGTGGTATCGCCGCAGGAGCTCTTGTTGCTGCTTCTGAGAAGAAGCAGCATCATGGAACGAAATTACCTCAGTGTATTGTTTAATCTACTGGATCCTGCCGAGTCGAATTTTGGCAGCGGCTCTACGAAGGATGACACCCAGGCAACTTTGTGTCCGTTGTCTCCCTACCCCCGGCTTCGTTCGAGGTCAAGTTCTACCAGGTCAAGTGGTGACTCGGTCAGCGTGCCACCATCCAAAACTACGCTTGTTGCATGCAGTGTTAGGTTGAGTTATATGTAGTCTAAGTTGACACTATCGGATAATTGCGAGCCCATCCGCAAATTGCGACCGGACTGACGTAATTTGCAGAGACTGCAAAATCGTCTCTGCAAAATGCGAGCGATTTTGCGACGCCTATCCTGTGACCTGCCCTGTTTGAGATTTGCGTCATTTTCTGAAGGCCCGATTGCCGCCGTAAATCACTTGAGTTTTGTAATGAGATTGTAAAACTCATTCTGCGTCAGGATACGGACATTCTTAGCCACCGCTTCCTTGTACTTGGCTGCGTCTGTCACCTTACCACCCTGTTCCAACGTGCTTCCAATCACCAAGTACTTTGTACTGCGCGTCACACTGTTCGACACTGACCCCCACAACTCTTCACAAGGTGCACGGCGTCCTCGCGCGACAGATTGTCCAGCAGTCCCGAGAACGCGAACGTCTTGCCATCCAGACAGCCCGAGCATGGCGCCGGCACCTTCTTCAGCGCCCCTCCTGCTTCCCAATTGCCTCCGGGTCGTCCGCACCAGAGCGACGAGAAGACGTCGTTGCAGGCTTTGTACTGCTCTGCGTCTCGACGTAAATGACTTGAGTTTTGTATTTTAATATTAAAATACATACTGTAGTACTACGTTGTATTCAAGCCGAAGTGACGCTACCATTGAACCTTCTCGAGCCCTTAGCTCCTACGATACTCCTCAAGAAATCAAAGCCACTCTCGTAGGAATTGTCAGTTTGAGGCAAACTGGGTTCGTCAATCTTATCATGACTCTCCTCATCGCGAGTGATCCGGTCAAAACGTCGCTGTGCATCCTGCTCGTCTTCGTATGGCCCGCTAAGCGAGCATTCGCACATCTTGTCTGGGTCATCCCCCAGCGATTCCACACAAAAACCCTGAATTTTCTTCGCTTGCTCTCGCCTTGTATGGAATCGATGACCCAACTTCCTTGTATTTGACTAGTTGCAACACGCGGAACTTCTTTCGATCCACGCTTTTGTCAGCATTCTGCTGAAATAAGGTGCCAACGACAAGATCGTCTACACGATACCGATGCTGCAGTTTCCTCTGTATTGAGGGGTCAACGGTGGTCGTGTAGTTTACTTGAAATGGTGCCACAATTTCCGTTCCGTCCTGCTGATTTGCAGATTGAGCTGCTCGTAGATCCCGAGCCACCAGAAGTTCCTGTCTTGTTCTCTTATAGCATCGATGAGCCAGCTTTCCTCGCACAATCGTCTGAATTCGAGTTGCTGCTACTGCTCGAGCCTGCAAATGTAGTGCGTATCGTTCTCGAAAGGTGCGCTGGATAGTGCGTGCCGCTTGATTTTGATGGGACTTCGATCGGCTCACTTCAATTGCATCAAGTTGGTCGAACTCGTTTCGTTTGACTGCATACAGGTTTTCATTCTGTAACCCGGAGCTGGGGTCCCCCATGGCAATGCCACCAGCCATTCCAACCACCGGCACGCATCTTCAAACTCTGGCCCATCAGAAAGCGCCTCAAGTTTGTTCAGCTCGCTTTCCAGCATCACACGAGCTTGTGGTGCTGCACTCACAACCTGGACCATATCACGCAAACGTATAATCTTGATGCTTCGCGTACTTGTCGCCGTAGTAGAAATCGACACGCCATTTGTGTTGTGTGACGTGGTGCGAGAGGAATCCACTAGCGACGCCTTTGGTTTCACGTCATACTGTTTGGTTCGAGCACTGCCCAGCAGACGATGAACACCAGGGAGGGGCATCAGCTCTAGTGATCGTTGGAAGTACTTCTCAGCGAGCACGCTCTGACTTTGTCGAAGGCATTTCTTGCCCAAATCGCGGGCGAGGGCAGCATCCAATGCCAGCTCTTCTTCACTCTTTCCTGCGGTGTCTCCTAGAGTTGTAGCAAGAAGCGGTGTGGCAACTGAGCGTTTTGTAGAAACTAGTGAGGGCTTGCCCCGTAGCTTGTCTGGAACTGTAGAATCATCTGCATTTGCAACTGGAGCTGCTGGAGCTGGTGGCCACAGCTGCCGTGCTCGTTCACTAGATTGCGAAGCGAACTAACTTCATCTTCCAAACCTTGAATCCGTTCGATCACAGCATATTTTTCTTCTTTAATAGTCCTGCTGTCCTGCTGAGCTCGATAGGCTTCTTGGCGCAGATAAACTACCTCAATCTCACGCCGAAGCTCCGATGATTCCACTCGATCCAACAACAGGCTACCACAGTCAATGCTGTTTTCTGCGTCTTCAGATGCTTTCATTTCAGCACCAGAGGATATCAGCTTTTCGATTATCTGCATCGCGTCAGCTTCCTTTGTCGGGTCGTTTGCTGCCTCACACGCAAGAAGCATCGGTGACCGTCCACATCGATCCTTGATATCAAGACCCGCATTCGCTGCGATAAGATACATGGCGCATTCAGAGTGAGCACCTGCACAGGCTACATGCAGGGGTGTGCTGCCCTCCAAATCTTTTCCATTGACACCGAGAAATTCGTATTTGCTGGGCTGTTCATCTTTGTCAATTGTACAATCAACTCGTGCGTTCACAGATAACAGTAACTCCACGCACTTCGAGCAACCAGCTCGTACTGCTTCATGCATTGCTGTGCCCCCTCCAATGTGTTTTCGTGTTGAGAGTCCACCATAGTCTTCATCCACATTGTACAACATGGTCGGTGCCTGCAGTACGGGTCCTTCAGCGCGCAGAAGTTGTCGAGCACAGTCCACGTGACTATTAGCGCATGCAATGTGCAGAGGCGTCTGCAATGCAAGATCAACCGCATTCGGAGCAGCACCAAGTTGCAGTAAAAACTCAACCACACTATCATTTCCAGCTGCGCATGCATGATGGAGAGCGGTAGCTCCATTGGACGGACACGGCGCATTCACGAGCTTGCGTTTGGCTTCCTTGCTCTTAATGTCTGCTAAGACCCGCTGACAGGCTGCATGATCTCCATTCCAGCAGGCTAGTTGCAGATCAAACACTTTGTCATGCACAAGTGCAATATCACTGCATTCGTCGTACTTTGATGCTTGTCGTAGACTCGGCATTGATACAGCTTTAAATGAGACAGATTTTCCACTGGAAGCTAAAAGCCCGTCCGCAGCTTCGCCGGCCAGACATAACACCCTTGCGGTAGCAGAGCTCAGAGCCAATTGAATCCGTAGGAAACTATTGTGTGAGATCATGACAGCAGGAAGCGTTGCATTCGCTGCGTCGATATTGTCTACACTCATAACGAAAGCAGCGTCCAGGTTCTCTTCGTCATCATTGCAAACAATGGCTGCCACTGCTCCTGCACGCTGAACGCGTTCTAGTTTCTCGGGAAATGGGCATGATCCACGCCGCAAAAGTGCCACCGCCCCCTGAGTTGCTCCGCATTTTTAAGAGGTTCATCTGCAAGCAGCGGATCACACGCTACCAAATTCCCAGTATACGATGCCCCAGCGTGTGCAGTGCAAAACTCTGCTAATGGCGCGAAACAGATCTCGTACGACGAAGCGCTCGTGGTCCACTGAACGAATGCCAGAAGTGGCGGCTGGTTTTCTTCTGCAGTAGCGGTATTCTTTGAATATTCATCGGGCGCCACTTCTTTGGACTCGCCACTTTTCGTCAGAGTCGGAGTCTGTACTGCGCCACTCTCCGTTGCAATCGAGCCCTGCGGCTCCAACATTTTCATGATGGACGTGGTAGTGCGCTTGATAGCCTTCCACCCTTTTCCAGCTTCTGCTGCTTCATGAAGATTTCTTTGAACCTTCAAACACGCGCCCGCAACATCTGCACCCTCGTCATTCGGCAAAATCTCAAAGTTCAGCACACCCGTCTTCACCGACGGCGGGAACTTTGGAACAGCTCCCTCACATCTCGCAGGCACATCATGACGCACGGCATCGTAATAGGTTCTGCTCCATTCATCTCGTTTTCCTTAAGCTCCTCCGATGACTCCCCATCGTGAACGCTGCAAGCGGCTCGTCTCTCGTGTTGTTGGCAAGCAGCATGGCCACTGCCCCCGCTCGCTGCAACAGCCGGGCCTTGTGCGCAAAGCTACAGCCTCCGCGCACCACCAGTGCGATGGCCCCGCGTAATTCCGCCGCATTCTTGAGCTGCGGTTGGTCGGCGCGCGGCGGTTCGGCGCAGATCAAGCGGGTGTTGCGCACTTGGGGCTCTCTAGACCCGAACGTGGCCAGCGGACAGGCTCTGCGCCCGCCGCTGCCGTCCCATGATAAAAAAGCGAACTCTTGGGCTGATGTGTCCATTTCAGGTAGCGACACGACGTCTGCACGTGACGGCATTTGGGAGACTTGGGACTCGGTTGTTAATCAACGACTGTGTCCTTTCGCGCGGATCCAAAGATCGCCTGTCTAAACCGATCGATTTTACCTGCTCACACGTCACAGATGCAGCTGCGGATGAGTGTGTCATTGCGAGATTCTCACGATGGCCTACCAGAACACCAACCGCATGCCCAAGCACAGCGATGGGACGGTGCTGCACCTCGGAGTGAAGGCTAGACAAGTGGCCAACCGCGTTGTGTCTGTGGGGAGTCTCGCTCGGGCCCAGATGTTGGCGCAGCTGCTAGACGACGGACAGTTTGAGACGTTCCAGTCGGCGCGTGGCTTCTCGACGTTCACGGGGAAGGTAAATGGCGTGCAGGTCTCCATTGTGGCAACGGGGATGGTACGCGAGTGACTGGATTATTTGGGGTGGAGAGGGAGTTGACGGGTTGTGTTGGTGCAGGGTGTCCCCAACATGGACTTTGTCGTGCGCGAGACGAGAGCTGTCGTCGAGGGTCCGATGAATATCATTCGGTGCAGTTAAAATGGTTTGAATGAAGTTTTAAGAGAGGATAGTTTGATGAGTTTTCGATGCTGCTACCAACCAGATTCGGGACCTGTGGGAGCGTCCAAAAGAACGTAGCCCCAGGCAGCGTCGTGGTGAGCGGCAAGGGTTCCGTGATGGTCACGCGCAACCCGGATGCCTTCTTCCCGGATGCGAAAGGGGAGGACTGTTATCGTGTAGCCAGGGTGATGCCAGCGTCGCCTGTGCTCTCCATCGCGGTAGGTGGAGGTGCTTGAACCTTATAGTCTGGGTTTGCTCAATTCTCTCGCAGCTCGTCGCCTCGATGAAGGACAAGCTGGGTGCGCTTCGAAATGTGCCCACCATTGCCGAATCCAGCGACCTGGACCTGCTCGACGTCTTCGATGGACTCAATGCCACCGCCTGCTCCTTTTACAGCTCACAAGGTCTGTTACGTTCTTCGTTTCCTCGCTAACTCTGCTAGGTCGCTTCAACCTTGTATCTCTGGTGTCTGTAGGTCGTCTGGACTCGGCCTTTGACGACCGCAACGAGCAGCTCGTGGAGAACCTCACCAAGTCGCACCCTAACCTCCACACAGTCGAAATGGAGACCTTCCACCTGTAAGGCACCAGCTTCACCTCTTGTCAATTTTCCAGAGCTCATTTCACTCTTTGTCCAGACTGGACCTGGCCCAACGCAGTCGCGGGTCCATCCAAGCGACTGCAGCTGTATTGGTCGTGGCCAACCGCCTCACGGGTCAAATTGTTGAGTCCGATGTGCTCAAGGCGCTGGAAATCTACTGGGGGCAAGTCATCCTACAGACCATCGCTGCGACCCCACTTCAACTCTAAATGTAGCCATGATGGGATGAATCAGAATTACCAGTCTGATTTGCTGTTATTTCAAGTGTTTTTAATCTTCATTTCGCATTTCACCGTTAGCATGAGCGACGAGGGCAATAAGCACAAGCGCTGGTTCCCGCTGGAGTCGAACCCGGACGTCATGAACGTGTACGTGGAGAAGATGGGCTTCCCACGACCAACTTCAGCTTCTGCGACGTGATGAGCACCGAGGAGTGGGCGCTGGCCATGGTCCCGTCGCCCGTGGTGGCGGTCATCATGCTGTTCCCCATTAAGCCCCACGTAAAGATCTCTGGGTTTAATCAATTTGACACTAGGTGTTCTGACGCTTTAATTCTATGATTTTTTTTTTTTCTGCAGACGGAGGAGGCGGACAAGCAGGAGGCCAAGAGGATCGAGAAGGACGGACAGATCGTGTCCCCCAACGTCTACTACATGCGCCAGACTGTTGGTATGGAGTGGCGTATTGAAGTTGGTGGATGAAACGGCAAAATGTCTAATCCATTTATTGATTGATTGTCGTTGGTTTAGGCAACGCGTGCGGCACTGTTGGCATCTTGCACGCCATCGGCAACATGCGCAATCTCGTCCGGCTGAGTGAGTTCTGACGGTTTACAGGGATTTTGAGAATTTGTTCCTGAATAAAATGTTTAATTTTGTGGCAGCTCCTGGAAGCTACTTGGACAAGTTCTTCAATGAGACCAAGACCAAGACGCCTGAGGAGATCGCGCAGTACCTCGAGGAGGATGACGAGGTTGGCTGCTGAGATGATGATCTTTTGGTGCTGCATTTGGTGCTGATGTTGTGGTGGTGGTGGCGAATAGCTGGAAGAAACGCACGGCAGTGCGGCGGAGGCTGGCCAGTCGGAGGTTCGAAGGGCCTGATGTCTTGAAGTGCTTATAGAAGCTAACGTATACTCTTCTTGCAGCAATTGGAAAGCGTGGACGACCCGATCAATACGCACTTTGTGTGCTTCAGGTACGGATCACTTTGCACAATTAAGGAGATAACTACTAGAATCTGAATCTGACTATTGTATGCTCCATTAGCTGCGTGGACGGTACCCTGTACGAGCTCGACGGCCGGAAGAAGCGCCCCATTAACCACGGACCCTCCAGCCCTGACACTGTTCTGCAGGTACGCTGCCGTATCCTTTATTGTTGTTGCTACACATCACTAATACTTTTCGCACGCTACCTCAGGACGCTTGCCAGGCCATCAAGAAATTCATGGCTCGGGACGAAGGCGAGATGCGGTTCACCATCCTGGCACTGGCGAAGACCGCGACTGACTAAGAATTTCTCTTCCTGGGGCTAAGTGTAATAAGCTGCAAAGGAACTGTAGCAAACTGGTTATGCCGCCAATGAAGAATGCAGCACAACTTGTGCCACAAGCTGTCGACGTGGATCCGCGAGTATATTTTCTTTACTAACTGCCGACCCTTCGTCTGTCTTGTTGTATTCTTGCACAGCTATGGGCAACCCAGCCGCCGAATGCTTGCAGGTCCTGTTAGTTCTCACTGTTGTGCTTAATGTTGCAGCAGCAGCATCCTCCATTGACTTATACGTCTCATCATCAAGCACCTACGTCGGAACTGCTGACGGCAGCTTGGCGAAGCCTTTCAAGACGCTTGCACAGGTGCAGCTGGAAGTTCGAGCCAAAAGCAAGCTGGCGGAAAACAACAAGACTCCAATTAATGTCCACCTTCGCGCTGGTCGCTATGAGTTATCGTCTACATTTGACTTCACTGATGAGGACTCCGGCGCTTCCAGCGACGCACCAGTCACGTACCAGGCGTACTGCGACGCAACTGTGGAAAATACTGCCATTTCCGTACGAAAGTTCCCTTTCCAGTCTAAGCTGTCTGTTCCCCCGCGACTACTTTGGAATGGTGTCGACAACGTCGGGAAATGGGTAGGTCCGGCGGATCCGTTTGCACAGATGGGGGTTAACATCAGTGCTAATTCACTGTCTGTGACATCCGCGCCAACTATAAGTGTGGGGACCGATATTGGCTCCGTGTGTGTGGATAAGGGCAATGGTGCCGGACACACCTGTTACGCTGATGGGAGCTCAGTGGCTACATGTGTCTCTGGTTGCATAGTTGCTTGTCGGAACCACATCGCGCGCAAGCGCTACAGTGATATCTTCTATGCCGAGTTTTCTCATTTATTTGGCAAGGACTTGAGCAAAGAAGAAGACTGCGTTGAGATTTGCTCGCTGTCATGCCGTGGTTGTGAGAAGGTGATCATTTCTGGATCGAAACTGATAGAAGCTGGAACACTCACGTGGGGATTAGATCAATCGATAACGGTGACCTCGGCAAATGGTAGTACGCAGATTCTCAAGATCTTTCGAGCAGATGTCTCTTCTATCTTGCCGGCCCTGGCAGCAGGCACTGTTCCAGGCAAGCCTGAGGACTTTGCTACGTTTAACACTCTGTATGCTGATGGTGTGCAACTGCCACGTGCGGGGTTTCCAAATTGCTTGGTGGATTCGTCATTACCCGCGCAGACTTTTAACTGCTCATATGAGCCGGTTAGTGTCATCAAGTCTCAAGTGATTTACAATTCCACCACGTTCTCAAACCGGGTGTCGGCGTGGACTAATGTGAAAGATATCATGTTAGACCTGCGGCCACAGCAAAAGAACCTTCAAGTTTACATTACTCGCTTGGCTCTGTAAACATCTCGACTGGTACGGTGCAACTCAGTGCTGGAGGGTCAGAGCTTTCTTACGGTATCTTCGCTGATGGGCCTGGTATGTCATGGTCTTCGTCATCAGCAAGCCTTGACCCTGGTATCCGAGTTGAGAATGTTCTCCAAGAACTAGATTCACCGGGCGAATGGTTCTTTGACGTCTCTAAGCGCTGGTTATATTTGATCCCGCTTACATCATCTACGACCGAGACGTCACTAGCGAGTAGCGTCTTGGAGATTCCGTTGCTTCATCAATTGGTGCGTGTGAGTGGATCCCGCGAGAATCAGTATGTCGCGCCGACACATGCTCAAACAACGCTTCAGGAAACCACGTCAGATACCACAACTTCCAACCTGCGCTTCCGCTTTCTCACGTTTTCGGGAACGCAGCTCCACCATCTCAACATCTGTAAGTTGGAAATCTGTCCGCTTTGCAATAGTTCCACGCACAGCTTGCTCACATATATGAACTTTGCTTTGTGTTCCAGACGAGCAAATTCCTGGATCAGAATGGCCCATGACGCGTGTGGCATCAATCTTTCTCGAGTCTGTAACGAATACGACAATCGAGCATTGCAGCTTCGAGAAAATAGGCGGGAACGCTATCATGGTATCTGGTGAGAACAGTAACATCCAGCTTGTGAACAACAACGTATCATTCGTGGGTAGCAACGGGATTACGGTGGTTGCTCGGCGCGGTTTTCAGCTCAACTCCTTTCACGAACCCGTACTCGCGCATTTACTGGTATCGCGCTCTGTGAACATCTCATTCAACCAGGTTCACCACTTCGGGCAGCAAGTTGCTCATTCGGCGGCAATCATGGTGGCCGGTGCAAAGCATACTACTATTCACGGTAATCTCGTATTTGGTGCTCCGAACCGAACAAATACCAACACAAGCGTAGCAAAGTCTCCATTATTCACTGCAGCAGCGTACCATGTGGTCAATGCAAACGGGGCCAACTACGACGACAGTTTCCTTTAATTCGGTCCATTACCAGCCTTGGAGGGAGTGCTATACCCGTCACGTCGGCACAAACCCTCTCTTCGCAGTACCAGGTGACAGTTCCGCTGCTTGGGTTTGACATCAACACCGTCGTAAAGCTTGTAGGCGCGCCTGAGTGCTTCTCTGGAAGTGGTCGAGTTGGTTCACTTTATGGTGATCTACCGTTCACGTACACTAGCTGCTCGGGTTGCTGCTCAGTGCACAGCAACTACGCGCGTATTCGAGTCTCTGGGTCAGGTGTTGCTTGACCGATGCTACTTCTCGTGAACTTGTAGTGCGCCCGGGCGAGACGGTGGATCTCGCCGCAACTGCGTCAGATTATTTCAACTCGATCGTGGACGTCTACCTTGGTTTCCACGTCGTCACTCCCAACCTAATTGTCGATCTGCCGGCTCGAGCCAAGTGGCAAATACTCACGAGACGCTGTAAATACGCCGAGCGCACGTATAAAGAAACGTGTGGTGGACCCTGCATACAGCAAGACGGATGTGGAAACTCCAATGCTGCGCTGCAGGAAGCTCTTGATACTTCTTTGGTATGTGCCAGCAGCTACGAATCGGATCCGCAGTCGCCGTGTGCACGGGCCCATTTGAGGCTGAGCAGGACTGCGATGGCTCAGGTGTGACTAAGTCGCATCTGTATTACAACTGTGAGATCGATTGCTCCACCACGTCGTGTACCTGAGCACACAACATCACGCAAAAACAGCAAGTCCAATGAGTAACTCCAATTTCAACATGTTAACTTGTTTTCCCGGTACGCTGGTGCCACGAGGTACAAGACATACTCGCGCCTTCCGACTGCTTATTTCGGTCTTGCGCTCGGCCCGCGTTCTAAAAGACCGTCGCGGCTCCCTCGACCCCACCATCATTATCTCTTCCTTTTGTCTCACACACGAGCTTGTCCCACGATTCTCATTTGATGCCTGTTACCGGTAGCTGTAGTGTATCCCGTCTGATAGCCAGTCTTATCCCACATTTGATAGTGACGAAGGTCGCCCCACGAAACTGAATCCATCGAAGTCGTTCGGACGGTCGGTCTTCTGCATCATCATACTCGGCTCGCGATCGCGCGCCGTGATCTCGTTCATGTTGCGAGGTGCGTAATGCGTATCCATCTTGCCTACACCAGGGTTGAACGGTGGCTGCATTCTGCGCTCCAGCAGCTCCGGCCAGTCAATGGTGTCGAAGAACGGGTGCGTCAACACCTCGTCAGCACCGCGCGGGCCACTGCCAAGACGCATCATCGGGTCGCGCGTAAGAAGCTGCATATTACAAAACAAAAATGTACGTAAGCACTGCACGCTGATGCAAAGAAAACATAATCACTTACCCCATTGATGAGCGAGATCGCAGCATCCGAGAAACTGGGCGAGAATGTAACCCAGTCCTGCTTCAGAATGGTTTGGAACATAATGTCCCGGTTTCGGTGGTAGTAAGGTGGTTTACCGCCGATCATCTCGTACAGCAAAATACCGAATGACCACCAGTCAGCAGCCTTTCCGTAAGCCTTGCCCCTCAATAGCTCAGGTGCAATGTATGCGGCTGTACCACAAAATGTTGTGGCACCCTTCAGGCCGGAGACACCAACCTTCGATAGACCGAAATCGGTGATACTCACGTGGCCGTCGTGGTCCATAAGCACATTTTCAAGCTTTGCGTCACGGTAAATGATGTTGGCGCTATGGAGATGTGCGATGGCTGCCGCGACCTCGGCAGCGTAGAAGCGAGCCCACTCCTCCGGGAATTTGCGACGACGACGCAGGTGCGTCGCCAAGGAACCACCGCTAAGGTAATCCATTACGAGGTATAATTTCGACTCGCTCTGGAATGCGTAGTGCAGCTTGACCACAAATGGGTGCGAAATCTCCGTCAGAATTTTACGTTCCGCCATCGTTGTGTTGACAAGGCCCGACGACACAACCTGTTGCTTTTTCAACACCTTCATTGCATAGCATTCGCCTTGACGCGGCGGTGTGACCTTCCGGCACAAGAAGACCTTGCCAAACCCACCTTGGCCGACAACCTTCATCAGCTCGAAATCCTTGTCAGAGATTTGACGCTTATCACCACCGGAGCCGGAGCCACTGCTAGCAACGGGGCTGCGCTTGGGCTTCGGCACCGGTTTCGGCAAATAGTATGTGGCCTTGATCTTGCCGGGTTCCTCAGGGTCGTTGTTTTTGTTTCCGTTCTTGCCTTCGTCGGCACCACCAGACATATCGCTTGACTCGTCACCATCAGTTTCCCCAATTACAATTATGTTGGACTGTCGCCGCGGGCGACCGACAGCCTTTGATGCAGTCTTCCGCCGTCTGAGCTCTGCCCGAACATGTTTCACTACAGCAGTCATACCAGGCTGGTTCGGGTTGGCACTAATGAACGCAAAGGCAGGATCCTCGGCCTTCTCTAGGGTCTTCGGCGTATTGTCAGCTTCCTGAGATGGCATAAAACCCAACGACAGACACACACAGTTTACACGCGCTTGAGAATCCACAATCTGAGCACCAAGCGGCTCATACGATGCCTCCCAATTAATTGATCGGCGACCAAGAAGCTCGAGAATACCAGGGGATTCGTTGTGGTCGATTTCGTGCTTCGACTCGATCAGCGCAATGCGGTAAACCTTTTCACGCACACTATCCTCGTATGTCTCCAGAATTGACTTTACCAGGGCACCACCACGCGCATACGCAATGATGGACACCTGGCCCTTGCACTTTGTGATAAATTGCTCCCACACGAAAAGAACGTGTTCCTTGGGGGAAGTGGAGTTCGGAATAGGAACCTCGCGCTCAAAGCCTCCAGCCTCGTATACGACGGCCGTGTTGGCGAACGGGTTGCAGACCACAATACCGAAGCCCTCTTCTTGAGCACGACTGAAATATGGAGTCATCGACCACTTGTGATCAATCGTCAGTTTTGTGTTCTCTGGGTCCTGCTTCCAAAGACCAAGGGGTCCCGAATCCGACAGGAACATAATGACCTTCTTCGCTGATGTATAGGCCATCGAGCTGTAAAACCGACAACGCACAGGCGAATCAGCGGATGGTACAAACTGAGGGGTGAAGTCTAGCTCCTTTCCATGAAGTTGTAGATATCCTTCTTGTCCGTGCGCTCACTCATACGTATCGACGCATTCACGTTATGTTTCAGCTTTGGCACCTCGACTGGCTCGTCGAAGGCGGAAATACCACGAGTGTCGAGCTCCAAAGAGTCCGCGGAACTCTTCCGTTCACGGCCTTCGGTCTCATCCGCAGCTGTCTTGTCCTCCTCCTCGCCGTCACTAGTAGCAGTAGCCTTAGGCTTTTCCTCGCCCTTCTTAAACGCATCCGAAGGCGGCTTCGTCGGCAATTCCGTGTCGTCACCGCTCTCATCGTCGCTACTTGATTCCATGGCTAGCATAGCAGTTGTCTTGCGACGTCCCATACCAGCCATAAGTAGGCCAGTTGATGACTGCGAGGAAGTCCGAACCGGTACTGGAGCAAGTTTAGGTTCAGCTTTAGATTCCTCTTCAGAATCACTAAACGAAGTGAAGCTGTGTCTTTTAGGTTCAGGCTCAACGATGCCAAAGTTAGGCTTCAGAGCGTCCTTCTTAGCCTTGGGCGGCGTTGGAGGCGCTGCCACCGGCGAGACTGTTTCTCGAGAGGTGTAGGGGCGACTCCGAGTCACTGCTAGACTCGTCTTCACTAGGCGTTCGCACCGGTGAACGAGGTGTTGACTTCGCAGCGTTAGCAATTGCTTTAACATCGTCCTCGTTCAAATCTGCGTACGCAGCTGGGGTATGTTTCTCGTCAGCTTCAACTTCGCTGAGAGCGTGGCTAATGTCCTGATCAAACTTAGCTGATGTGTTATTGTGGTCAGGCTGATCCAGTTGTTGCTGCGAAGATCCTCTGGTCATCCGGTTAGGGTACGTGCTGTCGCCGACGTCAACACCATCCGAGTCTGCATCACAGCAAGAAGCAGTGTCCTGGCACCTTCTGAAAGCGCTTCCAACTCGTCAAATGGTGTTGTTTCCTCCTCCATATCATCGCGTCCATCCATATCTTCATCACCCTCGTCATTAATTGTCTGCGCACGAGTAGCACGTTCGCCAACAGTGGTGCCGCGCAAGTTAAAGCCGCAAGCTCCACAGAAGCGAGAACCAGTAAGAACGGCGTTACAATTCGTGCAACGCTTCTTTTCGATCTCAGGCTCCTCCTCCACTGTATTTAGCTTGTTCAGAGCATTCATCCATTTGTTGCGCTCACGATCGTTATCAGCGTAGACATAGTACGGCACCTGCTCGTTAGTCATGAACATGAAACCAAATGGTTCGCCATCCCACTTTTGCACGTCCTCAACTAGCACCTCAGCAAGGGCTTCCCCTTCGTGTTGTTCGCCATATCGTAGTCAGAGTAGTATGAAATCGTGTTTCCACGCAGAATGAAGTAGCGCTTCTTCCAGCTTTTGCGCTTGTGGCCCTGCTTTGTCAAATATCCGGCACATGACACCGGCTCCGGGACATTGGCTGTAGACTTCTTTACGGTTGCAAGCCACTTTTGCTGCTCGCCACCAGTATCAGCGATCACGTAAAACACGTTTCCTGTAACCGTCATGAACATTAGGCCATTCGCCTCTCCGTCCCAGGGCGCCACCGATCGTATCTCAACTTCTGCCATCGCTGACTGATTATCACGATACGCCTGCTGGTCCGCGTAGTGGCGCAGGGACGTGCCATTCAAGACGTAGTACGCCATGCGCTGGCTCGGAACCAGGTGACCGCGTTTCGTGAGGTACCCTTCGCAACTCACGTCCTCGGTCTCCACCATGAATTCTTTCAGCGCACGCAGCCACCTCGAGCGTTCTCCCTCAGATGAGGCGTACACGTAGTACGGGATCTGTTTCGTCGTGTAGAACATGAACCCGTGCGCTTCCCTGACCACGGAGCCACCTTCTCGACCGTCACCGCGCCGTATTTCTTGCTCTTCTCCTCGCTAGAGTAGTACTCCAGCACGTTTCCTCGCAGCGTGAAATAGCGCGTCTTCCAGTTCGTAAACAAGTGTCCTCGCTTGGTCAAATAGCCCTCGCACTTGATCTCGGTGGGGTTCCCTCGGGGATCGCCATGCGCGACTCCTTCTCGCCGCGCGTGAGCATGAACGTCTCCCGACTGAAGATACTGCGTCTCGAGACCGAGCGGCGACTGGCTCCAGCGTTCACGGGCGCTGTCTGGCTGAAGTCCGAGCTACCGTATGCAGAGGCAGCAGGATTGAAGCTGCTGCCCGTCGTGGTGGCGTAGGGCGACGCCGTGTTGGCGAACTGCTGGTTGGCTCCGTAGGGCGTCGAGTTGGGGCCAAGCGAGTGGCCCAAGTGGTCGCTGGCCTCGAGGCTCTGCTCGTGCATGGCGTCCAGGTTCGGGTTGGACACGGGACGGGGCATTCCGTACGCACCGCCGCCGCCGGCCGGGATCTGCGGTGGGTGGTGGGGAGGCGGCGGGGGTGGCGCCCGGGCGAAGATGCTGCTACGCGACGAGGTACGCGGCATGCGGCTCTGGTCGGCACTCTGCGTGGCGCGTAGTGGCGGCGGGTTCATCTCCGCTGACGCCGAGGACGACGAGCGGCGGATGGACTCGCGCAGCGCGTAAGAGGTGGGGGACGTCACCAGGATGTCCTCTTCGACATACTGCTGGTAGTTCTGCGGAGAATGGTCGGCGCTCATTGCAGCATGGACCTGCACATGGCCATACAAACGTCAAGTTAGTGCGATCGCTCTAATGCGGAATGAACGTCGAGACGCCCCCAATTCCGCACGCAACAACATGAAGAGACCATCACTCCACAAAGGAAACCAAGAGGGGAGGGGAGAACGCTCCACTCACACGGAGAGTGAGCCGATCTTCCCCAGTGTTAAATCCCCCACGTGGTCGCTTTGTGTGGAGAGGGAGGGCCCCACGAAACACACACGTACGGTCAGCTACCTGCTGCTACTTCCCGGGGTCGTTCCTTGCCGTGCGCTTGTCTGAGGCGAAGTATCCGGGAATAAATGAGTACACGCCTTGCTCTGCTTGCGTGGCCTCACTCGCCGTTCTCGTTGTTTGTCCGAAATCCTCCCTCCCAGCAACGTACACGCAACGTAATTGAGCAACTTTGGTAAACGCAACTTAAGCCAAAAGTGTTGAAGTGATCGTTCCTCTCGCCGACACTTACACGACTACGATGAAGTGTTAAGGCTTAGTCCAGCGCAAGGTGGTTCTTAGACTGACTAAGAAAGTGGCTGGATGGCTCGACAGCTGGATCAAGCCTGCAGACGTACTCGGTTTGAGGTAAGAGCGTGAAGATCTAGAGAAGTCCGCCACGGAAGTCCTGCAACACGAGATTGCCAACTAGTTACGCCAATGCGTGCTTGCGGTTCCTCCTTCCTAACTCAGCCATGTGGTTCGGGCTGATGATGGAAGGTGCTTAGGAAGGAGGAGGTGGCAGCAGGTCGTCGCGTGGGCGTATTGCATGCTGGTGACCTCGTCGGTGATGTGGTTGAAGGAGTTGGATAATTGGAAGAACATGTGCAGCCGCTTCAGGACGGGACGTGCATCGTGGAGGCTTCGAGAGGCAAGCAGATCGCCCATGCTCTCCTTGCGCAAGGATGTCTGGCCACCTGCGCACAGAGCTCTGAAAGGAAACGGGGATGGAACCGCGTCCTCCACCTTGTCCTCGATGACCGATGCAAGCAACTTCGCGTACCTACCGACACCTTCCTTGCGATGTTCTCTTGGAGGCTGTGTATTCGGTTTCAAGCCACGATTGACGATGTAATGGGACAGTGCTGGGCAGGCCGCGATGCGATTGCGCGGCAGGAATCTTATGTATGGATTCAAACGCAACAGCAAAGGAAGGCAAAACCGAGGGCATGTATTGTGTGCGGAACCAGTAGTGGCTAAATAACAGTGATAGCGTGGGCGATGCGTGAGAGGTATGGTACACTTCGTCCCTTCAACAACGATGAGGGAGGATTGTCTACGAAGCATCTTGAAGACGATGATACCCAGCTCAGAGCTAGGCAGCGCGCGCTGGCGGGGAGTCCTACAGAAAGCGGCAGCCAGCAACGCGCCAAAAATATCGCTCGGTTATGCTGTCTTGCCCGCGTTCCCGTTCAGGGTATCGGTGATGAAGCTGTTGGGCGGCAAGTTGGGCACGGCGGTGCTGGAGGCACGATAGCCGTCAAGCTTGCCGGGCATGAGAAAGCTAATGGGCGGCAAACGCGTGGTTCCTGCTGCTGCTGCTGGTGGTGGTGGTGCCAGTCCTGCTAGTCCGGTGGGTACGCCTCCAGCGGGATACTGCGAGTTCCTAAAAGCGTCCGAGGCGTTTTGGTCACAAGCAAAACGACTCAGCGGCGAGACGGAGGACCCGTTCGGGAATGCGGCTTCGAGCGACGTGATGGAGTGTAGGCTATGCCGGCGCTCGCCGTCCCCGACGCCGATGCTGCCGATCTTGGCACGCCGCGCGACGCTAACCATTCGGTGCTTGCGGTCGCTCTTGCGCTGGTGCTCGTTCTGGCGGTCCCGGTGGAAATGGCATAAGGTGTGCAGTTGGCCGTTGCGCTTGGTGGCGCGCGGGTTGGAGCACTTGCCGGACTTATACTTGCAGAGGAGCTGCTGTTGCTCGCCGCGCGGCGAGCTCAAGGACGCGAAGCCGTCCTGGTCTTGGCTGTTCATGAGGTGGTGGCTGCGCTTCAGTCGCCGCTGTCGGTAGAGCTCGCTGCCTCGGTCAGTGCTGTCCGGCTGCAGTCCGGTGGCGAGTTGGTCGCGGTCGGAGTTGTGCATGCACGGCGTCAAAAAGCGAACTGTTGCAAACTTCTTTCGCTGCCGATTGCCGCTGTGCGTGCCAGCTGAGCAGAGCGGAGCAGAGGGCAGGGTAAGGTCGGAGACGAGTGCGAGGCGCACGTGCGATCCGAATGCGAAATGCTGTTTGCTGGCGCCGGGCGAGAAAGCGAAGTGAGCGTCGGTCGGCGCGTAACGCGACTGCGGCCCGGTCTCCAACCACCGAGCGCCCGAGTGGCAAGTGCGTTGCAGCAAGTGGCAAGTGCATGCTCCAGTGTGGCTGGCGCGGGTTCTGGCTGGGGTGGGGTACCAGCTGAACGCAAAACGCTCGAGCATTTTGGTGCAGAGACTCCGAGAGTGGGAGGCTTCTACGAAATTCTGCCGATCGAAGCGGAAATAGCTCAAGAAAAGTAGAAATTGCGCGCGAAACGCTCGCCATGCTCGACTCGCAAGCTCAAAGGATCCGGTCGCTGCAGGCCGGCTTGCCCTTGTCTCTATGGCGCGCGTCCGGCGGTCTCGAAAGCTTCCGCAATGTCTCGGAGAAAAGTGCAGAGGGCGCTCGGCCACCTCTGCCGGATCTGGCCAGCGGCGTGACGCCGCGCGAGTCGAAGTGACCACCGCCATTGCGTTAATTTCTGAAAAGTCCTGCATTGCGCGCGGTGAAGCCCCACTGAACCTCGCCGCTGATTTCTTCCGTGTTCGTTTGGCTCCGCGGGGCCATTTTACAGCTCCGTCGCCACACGCTGCCACTGCGAGCAGTAGCACCGCCGCCGCCCAGTCAGCTCGCGGATTGCAGGTGCCCCTTCGCGCCACGCTAATGCAAGTCGGCGGATTGTGGGAACTGCCGCCAAACGTTCGTCTCCAGCAACTTGCTGGTGTTGCAGCGGTTGTCCGGCTCCATCTTCAAAGCTCAAGTGCACAGAGCAGATCCGCGTCAAACGTCTTGCCTTCCGTATGGCTTTCTGTGGTCGCTCAGAATAAGATGCAGACCGTTGCTCCCAAGCCCAGAAGTTTCGTTCGCGCCCGAGCAGACAACCGACAGCAGCCGCTTGCGAGGCATGCACGTCGCAATTGCCAAAGCCGTCCATGGATCGCTGCTGCGGAAGCTGGAAGAGCGACGGTTTTTGAGGCTACATGTGCCGTAATGCGGCCGTCAGCGGTGCGGCTTGCTCCGTTTATGAGGAGGCAGACTAAGCTGTTGACTTGACGAGCCCACTGGCCCCTTCCGCCGTTATGGCTGCCACGACGTGACTTACCGCGAGCACACGAAATGAGCTCAAACTGTCCGAACGCTCGAGCACGTTGCGGCTCACGCCTGCGTAGCGCATTTGGCGTCGACCCACCACATGTGGTGTCTCAAGCGCATGTTTTCGCTATCGGAGCTGATACGCCGTCCGTCCGCCCTTGCCACGACGCCGGTTTTCATCAAGAAACGTTGGCAGCGGCATCACATCATGGCGGGGGTTGCCTCGCTAGTCGAGTCTGTTTTAAGCGTAACTATTAGCCGCAGCATGCTCGGCATCCGGTCCACCGCCACGAAGTCCCGACTGCTCGGCTTCACAAGCGCGCAGATCCAGCGGTCATCGAGATTGACAGCAGCACTCACGCTCGCACACGCCCAGTCTGTCGGGTGTGACCATGCATTCCTCCACACAAGGCTCATGTGCAGGTGGCTGTTGTTGAGACCAGTTAAAGCGAGCCGTTACCCAGCTGCTGCCGCCAATCTTATCCTTGAAAGATCGGAGAGCTTGCCCGTTGTCGTTGACGACGCCGTGCGATTGCGATGGTGGTGGTCAGTGGACTACTGACTGCTGCGTCATAGACATCTTCTCGTCTCGCAGGAATCGCCTCCGCCAACAACCCCCTCCCAACATGCACTGTGTCGCGCCGCGATTATGGTGTGGAGACTTGCATACAAGTCGCCGAGTGTTGGAAACACCAGAATGGAATAGAATTGTGCTGGGATTTCGCGCAGCAGAGCGATTCCTTGGGGGCAGCGCTGCGAGCTGTTGTCAAGGTGTCGAACGGATGAAGTATTGAGAACACCGCTGACGTGCGTCGTGATGGCATTCCTGCCGGTCAAGCCCAGAAAGCCCAAGCTGTCAGCAGTAATGGAGTGCCCGCGATCGTCCACATTGAAGTTGCGTCAGCAACTTCAGTCGAGAGTGACTGAACGGTATCGACACTCTGTTTCCCGCTGAGGAGGACAACCGAAAACCGCTCATGTGAAGTTGTTGCCTGTTGATGCCATGAGGGACTTTCGCTGTAACGTTGATGCCGTTCTACCGTTGGCTGTCATACAGCTGAAACGCGGAAGACAACGCAGCTTCGGACCGGCAAGCTCTGCTCTCGTTCATGACTCATGAATCATTTGAGGCGTCCAGTTCGTGAGCACGTCGAATCGAAAGCTCGAGAACATTCGAATGCAGTCTGTCCTGGGTGTCGTCGTCCCCTGCACCGCTAGCATTTATCGCGCCACAGCTCTGCCAGTGCCACTTTCCCCGCTTCATCATCCCAACCCATCCAGTTGGCGCGTTCGTCCGTACAGGACACGAAGAAGTAGATTTCATTCTCGAGCCAGTGCTCGAAGACAATGCCGACGCCACCAGAGCTTGTGTCCTCGTGGACGATTTCGTGCTCGACTCAGGAGAAGGGTAATGCTCGGATTTCCGAAGCCGACGTGGACGATCGACGGAGCCTCGGCCCATGGCGCCTGCGTCGTAGAACTCGGGATTTATGCTGCTGGATCTTGATCGCTCGGGTGACGCCATCTTCTGCCAATTGAGACGCCTTCTAGAAGCCACGTACGACTGTGTTCTCAACAGCAACCAATTCGAGAAGTGATTCATACAGAGAGAAATGTATCGTAGTGCGGTAAATCTGGTGACAACCATCGACTTCCACGTTACACTTGATACATGTAGCATTGCTGGGGCATCTTTTTTGTTAGTTACTTCGAAGTATTTCTCTGCCTTGCTCTCGCTCGCGGAGCCAAGGCCATCCGCGACTTGTGGCCCGAGTGGATTTGAGAAATCATAGCAATAAAGTGTCCCTCGCGACGCATGCTAGATACATGTAGTTCTTTGCTTACCTTGGTGGGTCATATCGACGCATACAAGGCCTGTTTGAATTGAAAGGCCCCTCACGGTGAGCTGAAGCTCACCACACTCGCCGAGGCAACCGTGGCAAATCTCGGTCGGTTTTTCAGGCTTCCTGCCACGTACTTGGCGTGACGCGCCGCTTTTAAAGTAAATGACGCTGCAAAATGTGGCAAACTTCAAGCGGCGGGGATGATGCCGGTGGAGAGGTTTTGTGGCCCTTACTTAAACCCAGTCAGTTTCCGATTTCCCCCTCGCAGAGTTCATGCTGGTCCCAACGCTGCGGCGACGGTCGCTGTCGCTCATGACGTTCAACCTGCTGGCTCCGTGCTACTTCCGACACGGCGGGCGGCTGGAGAGCGAGGACCCGACGGCCTTCCTCTCTCGCGCACAGGCCGCGATCCACGCCATCAAGCGTGAGCAATGCGACGTCGTGTGTCTGCAGGAGTTTTGTTCGACCGCGCGTACCAGCGCGCGTTTCGACAGGCCTTCCAGAGCTCCCACTACGTGCACACGGCCAAGCGACCGGGCGACAAGCAGGACGGGCTGGCGGTGCTTGTGGACAAGCGCAAGCTGGAGCTGCACTACGTCGAGAGCGTGGACCTCGTGGAGGACGCAGGTGACCGCGTGGCGCTGCTGCTGCACGTGGCCACCAAGTGGAACCGCACGACGGCGTCGCTGCCACAGCGCTCGTTTCTGCTCGTGAACTCACACCTGACGTTCCCACACACGCAAATGTACGCGAGTCTGCGGCTCAACCAGATCGACCGCGTGCTGGCGGCCGTGCGCAAGTACGTGGCTCGACAGGAGCTGTATGATGTGCCCGTGTTGCTCTGCGGAGACTTCAACGACTACGACGACCCCGTGTACCGCCTCGTGGCCAAGCACGGCTTTGCCAGCATGTTCGCCCACCTGCACGGGCGGGAGGCGCGCATCACGCACTGCAACCACAACAACAGGGAGGTGGGCGTGGACTTTATCTTCGGTGCGAGGTTAGAGAGCCCCCGACGGTGACACAGGACGACGCGAGGCTCCAGCTTCAGCCCGTGGACTGCCACTTGGTGCCGCGCAGGCTGCCGGACGTGGCGCGCCTCAAGAGACCGCAGTTCGGGCACGACTGGCGCCACGTGCAACCGCCTGTGCTGCTCACGGACGAGGAGGAGCTCGTGGACTACTGGCGGATGGTGTCGGACCACCGCCCGCTCGTCTCGAGGTTTCACGTGCATGACGGAACCACCGACAGCGGCGGCAAGACCATCGAATCAATAGAGAGGGCGAGAGCGCTGACAGCCGAGATGAAGGCGGGAATAGAGACGACCGCCACCATGGACGCGGCGACCGACGGCCTCACCCCGTAAGGCAGACGTCGTGTCTGCTGGTAAGTTAAAAGCAACGAATGAGTTTGTGTCTATTCCTCACTTGTTAGATTTGCCTCGTGTACGGATCCAGCGTCTGGCGGTACGAAGTCACGTGGTGAATCGCGCGGAGCAGCTCCTGTTGCACCTCCTCCGCCTCTTGGGTTGCCAATACCACGTACTGCCGCTTCCAGCGCTGGAAGCCCGAGCGCAGTAGCAGCAGCGTCAACGTATCAGTGAACGCACGAGCGTTGGCCACATGTATCGGTGTCAAGAAGCGGCGTTTGAGTCGGACAGGCGCGCCGCTCGCAAGACGGTCAAACGCAGTCTGGAGCAGTCGTCGGCGTGCGTTGCGGACTGTAGCGTTGACCAGTCTCCAGGCATTGCGCTGCTGCGATCGGGACAACCGATGTTCTGCCAGCACCAGATCCGTGAACAGTGCACGCGCGATGCGCGCCGGGACGTCCATTGTTGGGGTGAACTGCGTCGAAACGACATGCAGCTGGGTTGTCATGCGCGTCAGTGAACGGAAGCCGGCTTGTACTCGAGCGAACCACGCCCACAACGCAAACTTTGTGAGTGTCACGCAGTGGTGTTGCAGGTGTCTCTTCATTCGATGTAACAGCAACAACTGCCTGTGGCTCCGAGCTGTTCTTCGTTTCCACCACGTGAATTGTCTGTGAAGGAGACGTCTGCGACTTGTAGCAAGGCTCTGCTCACGGCGCTTGCATTGGCAACAAGTGTACAGCCTCCACTTGCTGAAAGTGCTTAGCAAGAGCATTGAACAGATGTAGCGATCTGCAGCTCGCTGCTGCTCGAGCTCGACTAACACCAGTCTCGTTTGCAGCATTGATGCATCTTCAGCTACTGCAGAAGTTCTCCAACGATTCCATCCATGGAGCAAGATTCGGTGTTTCCACGCACGCCGCAACAACAAGAGTGTACGTATTGCATTGTGTTTCATGAACTCAGTGCGTTCGTACACGCTGCGCCATTTCCTGTACGCCTGTAGTAACACTTTGAACGTATGTCTTGCTTGAAGCGCTGTAATTGCATCTTCCTGTCGATCTCGCGCTTCAAGTGTCGACTTCCAACCAGCCCAGCAGTATCCAACGAGTTTGTGTTCACGTCTGCGTTTGGCCGCTGCAATGTGGCGTTTGATTCCACTATGAGTTCGCACGAAAACCTTCCATGACAGGAAAATCCGTCGCTTGAGCCATTGCATGGCGCACGTGTGCACTACGCGTGCTGCCCACTCCGTTGCGAGCTGATCTCGCTTTGCCCCTCAGCAGCCCGCAGATGTATAGTTGTGTAGTACCAACGATAGAATTGAAAGCGTTCAAATCGGATGGCGAGAGCAGCCATTCGCGACTGCAGCGCTCGAACCTGCTGTAGTTTGTGCTTCCAGATGCCAAACGCTCCTGAGCCGCGAGATCTGTGCCCAAGCTCCAGTACGCGATGAATTTTTCTGGTTCCTGACGCCACTAACCTCTGGCGGAGTATATTGTTCTGATGTCCGAGCTGCGCGGCCCTCGACAACACGCTTTCGTGGTTGTTCTCCAGTGTGCTCATTAGTTTTTCGCGTTCAGCTGCTACATTTTGCCACTGTGCCGCTCGTTGGGCATCCAGCAAACCGTTAGCATGCCTTGTGAAGGACTTCCAACGCCCCATGCGCCTTGGATGCTGTGCCGAAGCGCGCAAATGACCAATCTGTCGTAGGTGTAATGTTTTACATCTACTGAATGCTGTGTGAAGAAGACCCACGCGTCCCAGACGCTTCGCTGGTGGCGGCATTCCCAAGTTGCCTGATGTCTACGAAATTTCAGCTGCATGATGGCGTTTTGTCGACTGTAGAGCTGCCACTCGATGAAGCAGCGACGTGCAGACCGTTTTTGAGATCGCACGCGCGCCTGCCTGATCATGGAGATCATTTTCAATTTGGCCTTTACGTAAAGTGTCCAGCGACGCAAGGAGCGATCGCAAAGAGCAGTGCGTGACTTCTTTTGCAAAACGAGCGCAACAGCGCACATAATTTTTCTTTGACGTTCTCGCTGCCGCGCGCTGTAGACGGAAAATGCTGATGCTGCGATCAGAATGGCGTCGAATGACTTCGTGATGATGCTGGCGAAGAGCGGCGAAGCCTCGCCGCCACTGCCATAATTCGTGTATCCTTATTAATCGGATGATTCTATTGTCAATGTCCCAAATCCAGATACTCCATTGGTCCCAACGATAGAAGCTGAGTGCTAGAAACCCAAGTCGTGTCGTAGTCAGCATTTTCGCGAGTAGATACGTTCTCCGTTTCGACTGAGAAACCAAGTCATGCCAAGATCGCCAAATGCTTTGGAGAAGATAATGAGTGCGACGATGTGAAAGAGTTATCTGTTGTTCGACAACATATCGCCGACGATGCTCGACATGGACTTTCCAGCGAACGAAGTGGGTTTCAAGGCATGGCCGTTGCCACGCCAAGAATGTGACCACTGCAATACGCTGAGCACTCACCTCTCGCTGACGGGACAACGCGAGCTTTGTGTTGTTGACGATGTGCCACCTCCAAAGCCCACCTTCCCCAATGATAAAATGCCGAGCGCACTTTTCGTGCTTGTTTGCGCTTCAGAAACAAGAGTTGCTTGAGGTGATTCAGACGATCTACTACGTTTTGCCATCTCTGAAAATGATACGCAGCGGTCGCTTGCACTCGTCTGTTGAGTACATCGCACAGGTGGCGACGAAATCGCTTGGTACGGACAACACGCTGTATCCATGCCGCCATTGTCAGAGTTACAACTCGTTTTTGTGATGCCTCCTTGCTATTATTTCCTTGAATGCTAGCATGGATTCGATTGAAGATGCTTTTACATCCTTCAATGCCGCGTGCTTTGTCATGGAACTATCTGCTCGCTTCCAGTGATGCCAAGCATGCCGTAGCAGGATTTTGTGCCAGAGAACTCCAGCTCGTCGAGCTCCAGTAGACATCAGTTCACGGCGGTGGTACATTTGCATAAGCTTTCGCCAAGCGTGAGCTTTCAGTCGCTGAACGATGATTGTCTGGAGTCGTGCGACGCAGTGCTGCCTCTTGTTGCACAGGTCCACACCTTCCATGAATTCTGTAGGAACCAACATCGGTGCTTCAGCAAAATGGTTTGCAGATTTTCGCAAGCCTTTTTGTTCCGAGCTGTGATAGATCTCCACGAGATGAAGATGGCTCGGCGTTCTCTCTCAGCACGAATTTCCTTAGCAAGAATCATTACTCGAATTTCCGAGCGACAAAATAGATCGGCGCTGATTCTGTCTCGCTCGGAGAGAATCTTCACATGTGTCTCTCGTTCCCAGAATCTGAAAGCCTGCCGCTCAAAGGATAATCGAAGTCTGTTGAGTAAGTGCTGAAACAGTCGGGTCTGCTTGCTCAAAGAACAGCACGCTACTTTTCTTTGCCATTGCCGCAAGGAAGCTTGGAGCGTCATATATCGTCGTTTCTCGGCAAAGAGGGATCGTCTGCGCTGCTGCCGCTTACTTTCAGCACTGATTAGACTCCATTTCCAAAGCGTCCGACGCAGTGTCTTAGTTCTGCTGACCAACCGAAATATGCGCTCGGTTTGTTGCTGAGCTTGGATGGATGAGTTTTCCAACATTGTGATCGTAGTGCAGAGCGATTCTCGTATCCAGTGGCTCCACTTGGTTTTAAGTCTCTGAAGGTGATGCCGTCGAAACACTCTTTTCAGGGCTGTACGCCTTCGAGCCATCAACGCAGCGTGGCGACACCAAGCGTGTAAGTATGTACTCGTCCGAAAATGACTGGTATTTCTTCGAAATGCACGAACGATGAGCTTCTTTCGCGACTCATTTAATTTCCAATTTGTTCGCCACGATATGAAGGCTGTGAACAAAATCGTTCGCTGCAGAGCACATATGACCCCGGACAGCGATTTTTGTTGTTGGCGTCGCTGCTTGCGTAATCGGAATGCAACGAACCCAATCCACCGACGCCAAAGCCGCGATGTCAGCTCGCACTCTGCTTGTTCACTCCTGATGCACGCTTTCACATAGAAACCATGCTGTTGTTTCCAGGACTGAAAAGCTTGTCGCTGCCATCTATCCATCGATCGATTCAGGAAAAGTCTGAACCAGTTTACTCGCTGTTGTCTGAGGTAGTGCCGTTGACGCCACACTCGGAACAAGAACGCTGTCGGTACCCAGCCAGCCTCATTCGGAGGGTGTCGTACATTTTGCACTTCCAATTGTCGAAAGCAGTTTCCAAAGCACGACGGCGTCGCATGCACTGATATCGATATCGATGCAACTGGTTGCACCGCTCGGCCTTCGCCTCGTTGACAGTGTTCCACTTCTGAACGACAGCTTGGAGAACTTTAACGTGCCTACGAGCTATCAATCTCCTCAGTGTACGTCGTTGTCGACGACTATGTGCTGTGCGTCTACATGTAGACCAAGAAGAAAATACAATTCGAAGGATCTTTTCTTGCCTTTTGTTGGACATGAAGAGAGAGCACATGATCTGGTATTTCAAAACCACATTTCTGCTTCGACGGATGTCCTCCTGATAGACACCTTGCATTGCCCCCGCTTGCTGCGAGAACTCCCACCTCTCCACGTGAGCTTTTGCATTGTGGTCTTCGATAGCAGATCGAATACGCAGATATAGCCAACCTCTCAGCAACCAAGCTCTCTGCAGCTTTGTCGTCAGTGCGCGAAGTCGAAATCGCCGCTGTCGCCTACGCCGAAGCGTCCGCACAAACAATTTGAGGCTCTTTTCCTTGATTGAGCAGACTCGACGAGAACCCCACTCTGCAATTATGCTATTCATACGCCTCGATAGCGTCGCCTCCTTTTTCCACGCTGTAAAGATTTTTCGGAGTTCTCGCTGGCGATGCTGAAGTCTCTGGAATCGAAGCGCGATTGCGTGCTTCTGACGAGTGCAGATCACTTCGGACCGCAACATCAACAGAGTCCTATGCTTACTCTCTCGCCGTTTGAATGTCTGCAGTCGCTGTGCCTGTAGATCTTTAAAGCGCTGTTGTCGATGCAGCTCTCGGATGTAGGCGGTGTGCAGTTCACTAGCCGCTGACGATTGAATTTCTGCTCTGAGATTTCTCTCCTCCTCCATCGCAATGTGAGCTGTTTTAAGCACTTCGGCCCATTCATGAGCTGACACCTCCGCACACCGCAGACGAAGTGACGAGATTCCTAGTTGCTGTATTCTCCGACTTGTCCTCGCAAGAATTCGACGTAGAAGCAGTTTGCGCTGTTGTAGAATGCGTGCACGCGATCTCAAACTACAAAATGGAGCGAAGCGAGCGCTGTGAGATAACTTTCATGAACGTTTTGCGTCTTCGCTTACAGCGAATGACTCTTCCCCAGCTTCCCCATATCTCTCGAAGTAGCCGCCATCGCACAAATTCTCGCGAGTTATCGCTTCCTACCCCTTTACAATGGTCGATCCGTTTTGCGTTAGCAGTTGCTCAGTCGTGAAAGCTGCCTGAGGATAGACTTTTGCACTTCCCGTATAATTCGATCCACCATACCCATACGAGTACCAGAAACACTTCCACCTCTCAACACTTCGTCGTAACGTTTTCCATCGATTTCGCACTTGCAACCTCAAAGAGCTTCACGACGTCGACCATGCAGCAACACGACGCCATGCAGTGAACGGAAGACTTCGCGTTGCTGTCTATCGCGAACCCTCCGGTTTATTGAACGCATTACCAAATCAACGTATCGCTGGCGTTGCCGCTTGTTCTTCTGGTGCAAACCTTCCAGTTCTTCTCTCCTCTTAGCATCTTGACCAAGGGAACGCTGCACGACCTGGTCTGCAACTCCTTTATTCACCTCCACAATCGTCAGCAGATCCTTCACTTTGGCTTTGCTCGCCTCTAGCTTAGCCGCTCGAGTATCTGACGTCTGTAAAGCACGAGAAAGCTGCCATTTGAGTCTTCGCCGCTCCTGCTCGAGCTCATAGAGAACGGATTCCTTCACATACACGCATGCTTCTCCATCTTTGTGGGCCATATCCACAACATGCAGAGGGCGCTGCTAATGCAAACGCTCGAAAACGAAAGGTGACTCACCTTTCGTTTTCGAGCGTTTAGGTGACTCGTCAGAGGATCCCATGAAACTACCACTATGAAGCTGCTACGACGAACTCGATACAACTTGTTTCGAGTTGTATCATACAACTGCAGCCTTCCAATTATACATACCCCCTCCCTTATCAGCGTGACATGGTGCAAGAAACAAGGAAACGGGACAGAAGGCGTGGAATGCAACGTCTGAACTACAGACCGTTCAACCGAAAGTGGGAAGGAGCACTAGAACCGACTCAGGTCTGGAGAGTGTGTTTCACTCAATTTCACTAAAGAAACTTCTATGAGACTACGCAGGCTAGTTTGCCAAGTTTCCCAAGGTATTTGATTCCGCCTTATTCAAATGTTGAGAATCGATAGGCACTCCTTCATGAGGCGCACATCCCCACAAGAGAACTTTTTGAGTTGACCGCCGGCGCGCAGGAAGACCCATGATGGTTATCGAGACCGTGCACACGAGCTCCGAAATCTACTTGCAAATGTGAGGTGCAGTTGAGCCATAGCGTGTTGTTTCGGGCCATGCGCGTTCGTTGTCGACCGAGGAAATAATTGAGACACCCGGCGGGGTGCCGTTACGGAAACCTTCTTTTTAGCTACTTTCTGATTCAAGGGGATTGATTGTAAGCAGTAGAAATAAGTGTAAAGCGTTCAGCTACTTTCGAAGCAGGATTAATCGGATAGTTTGAGCGATAAATAATTTGCGTGGATTTCAATAGGAATTTTTTCAGCTATATTGCGATCATGCTGTCAAAATTAATCCGCTGTTCAGTCGGGGTGGCAAGCGGTACTGGAACATTGAGTACGAGGAACTTGAGGAGGTGACGCTGTTGGAGGTTGAAGACTTGTGGCTACTCCTTCTGCCGAGCTAAGCGCAAAAATATTTAACATATGTAACTCTGACTTACGCAAATGTCTTATAATCCGCCCCCGTGAAGATAAGGCCTCATGAGGACTTCCGACGCAGTATTTATATGCTTTGGGCAGGATCAATGCACTTTGTGGTAATTGAATCAAACGGTGTGTACACATATGAGTCAGGGTCGGTATCTTTCTTACTGGAACTTGTCCTCTTTAGGAAGAGCTTATTGTCCTCAATCTTTATTTTGTGATCATCATGATAGGTCTCACTGCAGCTTTGTTTTTCTAGGATCAGATCACCTGGCGGACTCTCAACCTTCTCGTTATTCCTGGTTACAGCATAAGAACGTGAAGCCACCACGGTTTCTTGGTTTGAGGATGCAGAAGACGTTAGCTCCCCTATGCTTTCCACGTGAACGTTACCACGCTTGCCAAGGTAAAAGGGGCGTCACATTTCAGCCATCGTTCGTCCGAGTAGAGGAAGCCCACGAGGTTCACCATGGGCTCGGGTGCATCGCGTCCGGGACAACCAGTACCGGCAGGTTCGAAGGCCAAGGTCAAGTCGCCCAAGAAATTCGCGTACTCGGATGTCCGGCTGATGAAGAAGTACCTGGCCTCTTTCGTTTACTACGAGAAGTCAACCGAGGAACATCGCAGCATTGCAGCTCAACACTGGGATAAAGTTTTCAAAGATGCACCCCACAGCGATCACTGACGACGTTGACCCAGAGTACGCACAAGGAAGCCAAGCACATTACCAAGGCTCAAAACAACAAGATCACCGAGCTGTACGACGTCTTCTATGCTTATCTCGAGGAGCACGGCGGGGATCTGAAACACGTTTTCCGATCGTCCATGCACGTTCGAGGCCGCGTCCTCGTACATATCAGTGCTGGTATGCGCACGATGTTGGCCTCGGAGAACATCGCCGACAAAATCCTCGCGCTGACCAAGACACATCGTCGATTCGGTGTGAAACTCGAGCACTACGACTGCGTGGGGCGTGCTCTGCTACACGCTATGCAACGAACGTCGGGTGAAAACTGGAGCCCAGATATTGATGACGCCTGGAGACGAATGTATTCGCATTCGAGTGTCATCCTCATTCGAGCAGGGCAGAAAACCGAGAAGCCAGTCTCCAAGGATACGAAGCATAAGGACAAGGACAAGTTCGCAATGGTCAACGCTGGCCCGACCTCAAATCTGGTGATCACCAAGGCAGGCCGCGTCAACTTCTACAAAATCTTGACCTCGATTCGTAGCCGGAGGGAAGGACGCAGTAAAACCAGCGCCAAAGTTTCAGGGAGAGCTAATGAACAGGAGATCGGGCTTCGCAAGCCATAACTAGGGTGCTGTGAAAAGTAGGCTGTCCTGTCACGTCGAAAAGAGTTAGAGCTGCGAAAGTGGAGTCTCGAGCAGAGCACGAATTGTTTATGAAATGCACGCAATGCAAATATCCAACTATTCCAAGTCTGTCTCGACAAATTCCGGGTACCTACTCAGTCGGATGAGTTCCCGCTACGCCTCCGAAAACTCCGCCAGAGTTTGGACGAGCAGCAGGTTTTCCCACCGCGAAATCATCTCCTCGGAAAGACGACATCGACTTCAAGGCCCGAATTGACGAGCTTGGCACTCGGTTTTCCTTGTCTCCGTCATCGAACTCGATCACATAGGTTCCATCAGCATTAGCTCGCGAGATCGTTCCCTTGAAGTACTTATCTTTCCCCATGTATAGGGCCTCAACTCGCGTTCCAACTCGAAATGGCTGACTGAACTCGACCACCACAGACTTCGATTCGCCTTTAGCATCCGACCTGGACATTGATATGCCCTTATCGTTGCTTTTAGGCATGCTGACTGACACCAAGCAAATGTGATCACTCTGAACACCCGTCTCCTTCTCGCCGTCGTCGTAGTCGATGTCGTACGTGCCGTTCAGACGGCAGCGAGAGATCACGCCCGGGTAGAATTTGCTCTTGCCCTTGTACTGGGCCTCCACCTTGTCGCCCTCCTTGAACTTCTTCTGCTTCCAGTCGTCGTCGCTGTCAACGGCGCCCTTCTTGCCCAGCGACCGGATCAGCTCGGCCGCCACACCCGTCTCCTTCTCGCCGTCGTCGTAGTCGATGTCGTACGTGCCGTTCAGACGGCAGCGAGAGATCACGCCCGGGTAGAATTTGCTCTTGCCCTTGTACTGGGCCTCCACTTTGTCGCCCTCCTTGAACTTTTTCTGCTTCGGGCCGTCGTCGCTGTCAACGGCGCCCTTCTTGCCCAGCGACCGGATCAGCTCGGCCGCCACACCCGTCTCCTTCTCGCCGTCGTCGTAGTCGATGTCGTACGTGCCGTTCAGACGGCAGCGAGAGATCACGCCCGGGTAGAATTTGCTCTTGCCCTTGTACTGGGCCTCCACCTTGTCGCCCTCCTTGAACTTCTTCTGCTTCGGGCCGTCGTCGCTGTCAACGGCGCCCTTCTTGCCCAGCGACCGGATCAGCTCGGCCGCCACACCCGTCTCCTTCTCGCCGTCGTCGTAGTCGATGTCGTACGTGCCGTTCAGACGGCAGCGAGAGATCACGCCCGGGTAGAATTTGCTCTTGCCCTTGTACTGGGCCTCCACCTTGTCGCCCTCCTTGAACTTCTTCTGCTTCCAGTCGTCGTCGCTGTCAACGGCGCCCTTCTTGCCAGCGACCGGATCAGCTCGGCCGCCACACCCGTCTCCTTCTCGCCGTCGTCGTAGTCGATGTCGTACGTGCCGTTCAGACGGCAGCGAGAGATCACGCCCGGGTAGAATTTGCTCTTGCCCTTGTACTGGGCCTCCACCTTGTCGCCCTCCTTGAACTTCTTCTGCTTCGGGCCGTCGTCGCTGTCAACGGCGCCCTTCTTGCCCAGCGACCGGATCAGCTCGGCCGCCACACCCGTCTCCTTCTCGCCGTCGTCGTAGTCGATGTCGTACGTGCCGTTCAGACGGCAGCGAGAGATCACGCCCGGGTAGAATTTGCTCTTGCCCTTGAACTGGGCCTCCACCTTGTCGCCCTCCTTGAACTTCTTCTGCTTCGGGCCGTCGTCGCTGTCAACGGCGCCCTTCTTGCCCAGCGACCGGATCAGCTCGGCCGCCACACCCGTCTCCTTCTCGCCGTCGTCGTAGTCGATGTCGTACGTGCCGTTCAGACGGCAGCGAGAGATCACGCCCGGGTAGAATTTGCTCTTGCCCTTGTACTGGGCCTCCACCTTGTCGCCCTCCTTGAACTTCTTCTGCTTCCAGTCGTCGTCGCTGTCAACGGCGCCGTTCTTGCCCAGCGACCGGATCAGCTCGGCCGCCACACCCGTCTCCTTCTCGCCGTCGTCGTAGTCGATGTCGTACGTGCCGTTCAGACGGCAGCGAGAGATCACGCCCGGGTAGAATTTGCTCTTGCCCTTGTACTGGGCCTCCACCTTGTCGCCCTCCTTGAACTTCTTCTGCTTCGGGCCGTCGTCGCTGTCAACGGCGCCCTTCTTGCCCAGCGACCGGATCAGCTCGGCCGCCACACCCGTCTCCTTCTCGCCGTCGTCGTAGTCGATGTCGTACGTGCCGTTCAGACGGCAGCGAGAGATCACGCCCGGGTAGAATTTGCTCTTGCCCTTGTACTGGGCCTCCACCTTGTCGCCCTCCTTGAACTTCTTCTGCTTCCAGTCGTCGTCGCTGTCAACGGCGCCCTTCTTGCCCAGCGACCGGATCAGCTCGGCCGCCACACCCGTCTCCTTCTCGCCGTCGTCGTAGTCGATGTCGTACGTGCCGTTCAGACGGCAGCGAGAGATCACGCCCGGGTAGAATTTGCTCTTGCCCTTGTACTGGGCCTCCACCTTGTCGCCCTCCTTGAACTTCTTCTGCTTCGGGCCGTCGTCGCTGTCAACGGCGCCCTTCTTGCCCAGCGACCGGATCAGCTCGGCCGCCACACCCGTCTCCTTCTCGCCGTCGTCGTAGTCGATGTCGTACGTGCCGTTCAGACGGCAGCGAGAGATCACGCCCGGGTAGAATTTGCTCTTGCCCTTGTACTGGGCCTCCACCTTGTCGCCCTCCTTGAACTTCTTCTGCTTCGGGCCGTCGTCGCTGTCAGCGGCGCCCTTCTTGCGCAGCGACCGGATCAGCTCGGCCGCCACACCCGTCTCCTTCTCGCCGTCGTCGTAGTCGATGTCGTACGTGCCGTTCAGACGGCAGCGAGAGATCACGCCCGGGTAGAATTTGCTCTTGCCCTTGTACTGGGCCTCCACCTTGTCGCCCTCCTTGAACTTCTTCTGCTTCGGGCCGTCGTCGCTGTCAACGGCGCCCTTCTTGCCCAGCGACCGGATCAGCTCGGCCGCCACACCCGTCTCCTTCTCGCCGTCGTCGTAGTCGATGTCGTACGTGCCGTTCAGACGGCAGCGAGAGATCACGCCCGGGTAGAATTTGCTCTTGCCCTTGTACTGGGCCTCCACCTTGTCGCCCTCCTTGAACTTCTTCTGCTTCGGGCCGTCGTCGCTGTCAGCGGCGCCCTTCTTGCCCAGCGACCGGATCAGCTCGGCCGCCACACCCGTCTCCTTCTCGCCGTCGTCGTAGTCGATGTCGTACGTGCCGTTCAGACGGCAGCGAGAGATCACGCCCGGGTAGAATTTGCTCTTGCCCTTGTACTGGGCCTCCACCTTGTCGCCCTCCTTGAACTTCTTCTGCTTCGGGCCGTCGTCGCTGTCAGCGGCGCCCTTCTTGCCCAGCGACCGGATCAGCTCGGCCGCCACACCCGTCTCCTTCTCGCCGTCGTCGTAGTCGATGTCGTACGTGCCGTTCAGACGGCAGCGAGAGATCACGCCCGGGTAGAATTTGCTCTTGCCCTTGTACTGGGCCTCCACCTTGTCGCCCTCCTTGAACTTCTTCTGCTTCGGGCCGTCGTCGCTGTCAACGGCGCCCTTCGTGCCCAGCGACCGGATCAGCTCGGCCGCCACACCCGTCTCCTTCTCGCCGTCGTCGTAGTCGATGTCGTACGTGCCGTTCAGACGGCAGCGAGAGATCACGCCCGGGTAGAATTTGCTCTTGCCCTTGAACTGGGCCTCCACCTTGTCGCCCTCCTTGAACTTCTTCTGCTTCGGGCCGTCGTCGCTGTCAACGGCGCCCTTCGTGCCCAGCGACCGGATCAGCTCGGCCGCCACACCCGTCTCCTTCTCGCCGTCGTCGTAGTCGATGTCGTACGTGCCGTTCAGACGGCAGCGAGAGATCACGCCCGGGTAGAATTTGCTCTTGCCCTTGTACTGGGCCTCCACCTTGTCGCCCTCCTTGAACTTCTTCTGCTTCGGGCCGTCGTCGCTGTCAACGGCGCCCTTCGTGCCCAGCGACCGGATCAGCTCGGCCGCCACACCCGTCTCCTTCTCGCCGTCGTCGTAGTCGATGTCGTACGTGCCGTTCAGACGGCAGCGAGAGATCACGCCCGGGTAGAATTTGCTCTTGCCCTTGTACTGGGCCTCCACCTTGTCGCCCTCCTTGAACTTCTTCTGCTTCGGGCCGTCGTCGCTGTCAGCGGCGCCCTTCTTGCCCAGCGACCGGATCAGCTCGGCCGCCACACCCGTCTCCTTCTCGCCGTCGTCGTAGTCGATGTCGTACGTGCCGTTCAGACGGCAGCGAGAGATCACGCCCGGGTAGAATTTGCTCTTGCCCTTGTACTGGGCCTCCACCTTGTCGCCCTCCTTGAACTTCTTCTGCTTCGGGCCGTCGTCGCTGTCAACGGCGCCCTTCTTGCCCAGCGACCGGATCAGCTCGGCCGCCACACCCGTCTCCTTCTCGCCGTCGTCGTAGTCGATGTCGTACGTGCCGTTCAGACGGCAGCGAGAGATCACGCCCGGGTAGAATTTGCTCTTGCCCTTGTACTGGGCCTCCACCTTGTCGCCCTCCTTGAACTTCTTCTGCTTCGGGCCGTCGTCGCTGTCAACGGCGCCCTTCTTGCCCAGCGACCGGATCAGCTCGGCCGCCACACCCGTCTCCTTCTCGCCGTCGTCGTAGTCGATGTCGTACGTGCCGTTCAGACGGCAGCGAGAGATCACGCCCGGGTAGAATTTGCTCTTGCCCTTGTACTGGGCCTCCACCTTGTCGCCCTCCTTGAACTTCTTCTGCTTCGGGCCGTCGTCGCTGTCAACGGCGCCCTTCTTGCCCAGCGACCGGATCAGCTCGGCCGCCACACCCGTCTCCTTCTCGCCGTCGTCGTAGTCGATGTCGTACGTGCCGTTCAGACGGCAGCGAGAGATCACGCCCGGGTAGAATTTGCTCTTGCCCTTGTACTGGGCCTCCACCTTGTCGCCCTCCTTGAACTTCTTCTGCTTCCAGTCGTCGTCGCTGTCAACGGCGCCCTTCGTGCCCAGCGACCGGATCAGCTCGGCCGCCACACCCGTCTCCTTCTCGCCGTCGTCGTAGTCGATGTCGTACGTGCCGTTCAGACGGCAGCGAGAGATCACGCCCGGGTAGAATTTGCTCTTGCCCTTGTACTGGGCCTCCACCTTGTCGCCCTCCTTGAACTTCTTCTGCTTCGGGCCGTCGTCGCTGTCAACGGCGCCCTTCTTGCCCAGCGACCGGATCAGCTCGGCCGCCACACCCGTCTCCTTCTCGCCGTCGTCGTAGTCGATGTCGTACGTGCCGTTCAGACGGCAGCGAGAGATCACGCCCGGGTAGAATTTGCTCTTGCCCTTGTACTGGGCCTCCACCTTGTCGCCCTCCTTGAACTTCTTCTGCTTCGGGCCGTCGTCGCTGTCAACGGCGCCCTTCTTGCCCAGCGACCGGATCAGCTCGGCCGCCACACCCGTCTCCTTCTCGCCGTCGTCGTAGTCGATGTCGTACGTGCCGTTCAGACGGCAGCGAGAGATCACGCCCGGGTAGAATTTGCTCTTGCCCTTGTACTGGGCCTCCACCTTGTCGCCCTCCTTGAACTTCTTCTGCTTCGGGCCGTCGTCGCTGTCAACGGCGCCCTTCTTGCCCAGCGACCGGATCAGCTCGGCCGCCACACCCGTCTCCTTCTCGCCGTCGTCGTAGTCGATGTCGTACGTGCCGTTCAGACGGCAGCGAGAGATCACGCCCGGGTAGAATTTGCTCTTGCCCTTGTACTGGGCCTCCACCTTGTCGCCCTCCTTGAACTTCTTCTGCTTCGGGCCGTCGTCGCTGTCAACGGCGCCCTTCTTGCCCAGCGACCGGATCAGCTCGGCCGCCACACCCGTCTCCTTCTCGCCGTCGTCGTAGTCGATGTCGTACGTGCCGTTCAGACGGCAGCGAGAGATCACGCCCGGGTAGAATTTGCTCTTGCCCTTGAACTGGGCCTCCACCTTGTCGCCCTCCTTGAACTTTTTCTGCTTCGGGCCGTCGTCGCTGTCAACGGCGCCCTTCTTGCCTAGCGACCGGATCAGCTCGGCCGCCACACCCGTCTCCTTCTCGCCGTCGTCGTAGTCGATGTCGTACGTGCCGTTCAGACGGCAGCGAGAGATCACGCCCGGGTAGAATTTGCTCTTGCCCTTGTACTGGGCCTCCACCTTGTCGCCCTCCTTGAACTTCTTCTGCTTCGGGCCGTCGTCGCTGTCAACGGCGCCCTTCTTGCCCAGCGACCGGATCAGCTCGGCCGCCACACCCGTCTCCTTCTCGCCGTCGTCGTAGTCGATGTCGTACGTGCCGTTCAGACGGCAGCGAGAGATCACGCCCGGGTAGAATTTGCTCTTGCCCTTGTACTGGGCCTCCACCTTGTCGCCCTCCTTGAACTTCTTCTGCTTCGGGCCGTCGTCGCTGTCAACGGCGCCCTTCTTGCCCAGCGACCGGATCAGCTCGGCCGCCACACCCGTCTCCTTCTCGCCGTCGTCGTAGTCGATGTCGTACGTGCCGTTCAGACGGCAGCGAGAGATCACGCCCGGGTAGAATTTGCTCTTGCCCTTGTACTGGGCCTCCACCTTGTCGCCCTCCTTGAACTTCTTCTGCTTCGGGCCGTCGTCGCTGTCAACGGCGCCCTTCTTGCCCAGCGACCGGATCAGCTCGGCCGCCACACCCGTCTCCTTCTCGCCGTCGTCGTAGTCGATGTCGTACGTGCCGTTCAGACGGCAGCGAGAGATCACGCCCGGGTAGAATTTGCTCTTGCCCTTGAACTGGGCCTCCACCTTGTCGCCCTCCTTGAACTTCTTCTGCTTCGGGCCGTCGTCGCTGTCAACGGCGCCCTTCTTGCCCAGCGACCGGATCAGCTCGGCCGCCACACCCGTCTCCTTCTCGCCGTCGTCGTAGTCGATGTCGTACGTGCCGTTCAGACGGCAGCGAGAGATCACGCCCGGGTAGAATTTGCTCTTGCCCTTGTACTGGGCCTCCACCTTGTCGCCCTCCTTGAACTTCTTCTGCTTCCAGTCGTCGTCGCTGTCAACGGCGCCCTTCTTGCCCAGCGACCGGATCAGCTCGGCCGCCACACCCGTCTCCTTCTCGCCGTCGTCGTAGTCGATGTCGTACGTGCCGTTCAGACGGCAGCGAGAGATCACGCCCGGGTAGAATTTGCTCTTGCCCTTGTACTGGGCCTCCACCTTGTCGCCCTCCTTGAACTTCTTCTGCTTCGGGCCGTCGTCGCTGTCAACGGCGCCCTTCTTGCCCAGCGACCGGATCAGCTCGGCCGCCACACCCGTCTCCTTCTCGCCGTCGTCGTAGTCGATGTCGTACGTGCCGTTCAGACGGCAGCGAGAGATCACGCCCGGGTAGAATTTGCTCTTGCCCTTGTACTGGGCCTCCACCTTGTCGCCCTCCTTGAACTTCTTCTGCTTCGGGCCGTCGTCGCTGTCAACGGCGCCCTTCTTGCCCAGCGACCGGATCAGCTCGGCCGCCACACCCGTCTCCTTCTCGCCGTCGTCGTAGTCGATGTCGTACGTGCCGTTCAGACGGCAGCGAGAGATCACGCCCGGGTAGAATTTGCTCTTGCCCTTGTACTGGGCCTCCACCTTGTCGCCCTCCTTGAACTTCTTCTGCTTCCAGTCGTCGTCGCTGTCAACGGCGCCCTTCTTGCCAGCGACCGGATCAGCTCGGCCGCCACACCCGTCTCCTTCTCGCCGTCGTCGTAGTCGATGTCGTACGTGCCGTTCAGACGGCAGCGAGAGATCACGCCCGGGTAGAATTTGCTCTTGCCCTTGTACTGGGCCTCCACCTTGTCGCCCTCCTTGAACTTCTTCTGCTTCGGGCCGTCGTCGCTGTCAACGGCGCCCTTCTTGCCCAGCGACCGGATCAGCTCGGCCGCCACACCCGTCTCCTTCTCGCCGTCGTCGTAGTCGATGTCGTACGTGCCGTTCAGACGGCAGCGAGAGATCACGCCCGGGTAGAATTTGCTCTTGCCCTTGTACTGGGCCTCCACCTTGTCGCCCTCCTTGAACTTCTTCTGCTTCGGGCCGTCGTCGCTGTCAACGGCGCCCTTCTTGCCCAGCGACCGGATCAGCTCGGCCGCCACACCCGTCTCCTTCTCGCCGTCGTCGTAGTCGATGTCGTACGTGCCGTTCAGACGGCAGCGAGAGATCACGCCCGGGTAGAATTTGCTCTTGCCCTTGTACTGGGCCTCCACCTTGTCGCCCTCCTTGAACTTCTTCTGCTTCCAGTCGTCGTCGCTGTCAACGGCGCCCTTCGTGCCCAGCGACCGGATCAGCTCGGCCGCCACACCCGTCTCCTTCTCGCCGTCGTCGTAGTCGATGTCGTACGTGCCGTTCAGACGGCAGCGAGAGATCACGCCCGGGTAGAATTTGCTCTTGCCCTTGTACTGGGCCTCCACCTTGTCGCCCTCCTTGAACTTCTTCTGCTTCGGGCCGTCGTCGCTGTCAACGGCGCCCTTCGTGCCCAGCGACCGGATCAGCTCGGCCGCCACACCCGTCTCCTTCTCGCCATCGTCGTAGTCGACGTCGTACGTGCCGTTCAGACGGCAGCGAGAGATCACGCCCGGGTAAAATTTACTCTTTCCTTTGGGTTGGGCTTCTACTGGTTGGCTGACTTTGAATGATGGTTTTGGTGTTGGTGGTTTCTGGATAGCAGTTGGTGCTGTTGTCTTGGCGGCGGGTGCTGTTTCGATCGCTCGAACGGTGGCGGCCGGAACTGCTAGAACTTTCTCTCCGTCGTGGAAGTCAATGTCATAGGAGCCATTCAGGCGGCACCGAGCAACTATGCCAAGGAAATATCCATCTCTTCCTTTCGGCTGTGCTTCGATGGCTTCACCTTGCTTGAACCTCCACTTAGGTTGAGCGCAGGTATCCTCGCTTGTGGAGGGTGCGCTCGGCCTCTTCACCAAGGGCCTCTTGGGGAGGATTGATCCCTCTTCACTTTGAACGATATGCCTCGATTTCACTGGTGAGCTTGCACGAGCGCGTATGTTTCTTCCCAGGACATGCTTTTCCAGCTCACCAGTATCAAGCTCCACGTCACAGCTGCCATCTGGATTTGCGCGAAATACGATGCATCTTACGTAGTCCGTGCACCCATGCAATTTGGCTTCCACCTTTTGACCTTTAGCCCACGGTACTTCAGAGGTAGATACATCGTTTTCTTTCGGAGACAGCTTCCGCTGCTTTTTGCTTCCTCGCGCTTGATGTACTTCGAACGAACGCGTAGTTCAACTTCACCGTCGTCGTACTCGATATCGTACAATCCGCCTGTTCTGCACTTTTTTATTGTACCAGCAAAGAAGCGTTCTCTACCTTTAAAACGAGCCTCAACTCGATCTCCTGGTTCGTAGTCTGGATCATTGTCGTCATCGCAGCCTTTGGCTTTTGGCTTAGTTTCCTCATTGTCTGATAAGTCTTTGGCCTTGATAACGCGCGCACGCGAAATCTCGAGGACGCAGTCCTCCTCGACGTTCTTCTCGTAATGTCCGCTGTCAAACTCAATGTCGTACGCACCATTGGGCCGGACCCGTGCAATCACCCCGATCTCATAACCTCTTCCGCCGAGAGGAATGACTTGAATTTCCTCGCCTCGTTGAAACCGCGGCTTCTTCTCTTCTTTCTTTCGACTTGATCGGGACGAGCGGGACTTCTTTTCTGATTTGCGCCTGCTACTTCGGCGATGACCAGATGAGCTCGAAGAAGAGGATGTGGACGAAGAACTCGACGAAGAGCTTGAGACGTAGCGCTTTTTCGATCTGCGCTTCTTCTCTGATCTCGGCATCTTTTTGTTATTGGCATTGAGTGGACGCCCACACATTTCACACTCCTCCATGTCATAGTTGTTGTCGAACTTGCATTGTAAGCATTTGATATAACCTTCGCCGCGCAGCCTGGTCGCGGTTTTGATGTTTCGCATATCTCACAGTGCGTGGCCCAATCTACTATCTGCTGGTGTGCACACACTCGGCAGACCCATCCAAGCCTCAGCAAAGGTGTTGCGAACTCGGGGCTCGGAGATGCATGGTCCACCACTCTGGCGGCTTGAGTAGCTACCGGAACCGCGTTTTGCATCACATACCCTCGAGTAGCACTTTCTTGACCGAACGGGTTAGATCTGTCACACACAAGCAAGATCCACGAGCGTGAAACGATGAGCATATTAGTTTTCATCATTAATGACAGCACCCTTACCGGCCACTCGTCCAACTACTGAGGGAGTTCTCCAGTCCGCGGTTGTGAGATGGGTTCGCTGAAGCGCCCCTTGCAACTCCTACATCCGTGATTTCGAGAAAGCGCACGTACGAAACAGACGTCGTGTCTGACGGCTTCGCAAGCTGTATCATCAGGAAATGTAACGTGGTTTCCGGCATGGTGATGCTGTAATCTCTCAAGAGGGTAGCGAACATCGACCGAGACACAAACCCAGTGCGGTGAGAATCGTACTGCATAAAGATGTCTCCGAGGTCAAGGCCGCTGTTCACAAGAATGCTCCGCCGCGCAGCCACCATCGACCGCATATTGTCCCTGCATCAAAATGACGATTAAGTTAGACTTGCTGTTCCCCACAGATTTCTCTACAGACCACTTACAACTCTTGTGCGTCGAGCTCCAGGGACCGACCGAAGGCCACATAGTCCACGAGTCCCGACCCTGGAATACTGAAGAATTGGCCGACACTTTGCAGGATGTGGTCTCCGAGGATCACACCCATCCTGCCGAGCGCCTCCTGGATCGTCCCCAGATGGACCCCACCGGCGTACGACAAGTCATAGGACTGGAAGAATGGGACCAAGTCCAGAAACGCCTGCGCTCTCACCAGCGCCTCTCGAACCTGATGCTTGAGCTGCTGTGGAGAGGCCACGGGCGAGACTGCACTGGAGTAACTCCTCGGCTGGAAGCTGTTCCACTCCGGTCGATGCATTGGCGCGCCATAACTTGTCTCGTGCATATTGGCGACGGGACTTATAGGCACCATGGGCGGCCCGGCCTGGTAGTGGATCGGAGACATGAGGACGCCGCCTCCGAAGTGACTCGGAGACGACGTGGGTCGCTGATACGGATGGTGCATGGGGAAACTAGCGGGAGGGGTGTAATGGTCGTAAGCGTGCGGTGACTCCACCCTGCTCACGTGTGTGTACGAGGTGGGGTCGCCCCCATCGAGTGCGTGATGCCTCGCCAGTACTCGGGGTCGAGTGGCGTGGGGCGGCCGTCGCTCGCGCCCCAGTCGTCGTCCGAGCTGTCGGAGCGCGCCAAGTACGCGAGCGCCTCCATCTTCATGCGCTGAGTCTGATTTTGCCCCGCTGCTTGCGTCGAGTCGAGCTGTCGGAGAAACTGCTACCGGTAGTGACGATCAAGGCCATTTTAGTTCGCGACGCTATCGGACTGGGAATGTGTGTTTTGGTCCAAACAATCCTTTTGTGCAAGACCAAATCCGGACTGATACGGTGGACACTTGAGGACATTTTCAAAAGCGATAAGCACGTATATACCGTTCACCCTAATTAGTCGTGTGACCTAAATAGTCATGCACCTTTGGTAATCATTCCATGAAAAATATTTTCATTTCTACCTTTTAAATCAAGAATAGAGCCCGGATTCTGATAGATCTCGTCAAGGCGGTTGAGTGTTGGCAAATAGGTTTTGAGTAGGACAGCTTTCAAAACAGGGTAGGGAGGACTGAGAGCCGTACACCGTAATTAGGCGTGGCACGACTAATTAGGGTGAACAGTGTACATACCGCTGCAGACACCGTGCCGCTGTCCAGTACTTTATCGTCAGCACAATACAGTGATGATTACATGTAGTTCCTTGTGTACTCGTAGAGCAGATACTGCTCATAGCCCAGGATCACCGAATCCCGTAAGGAAGAAAGATAGTCTCCCACGGCCAATACAGCTCACTCGTACATGATCGTGTAGCTAAAGTCCTTGTGCGTGTCCTCGTCCTGCGCGCGCTTCTTGTTTGAGCGCTTGGCCACGACGGCCAGCACCACCGCCACGAGCAGCAGGACGGCGCCTCCGACCACGTTCAGAAACGAGGTCTGCGCGCTCACAGTGTCCACATCGTTGGCGTCCGTGGCTAGCAACGTCGTCGTGTTATTTGTGGCCAGACTGTCCACGAGCCGCTCCAGCGCCTTCTGCTTCTGCGCCTGCTCGTCCGCGAACACGTCGGTGGCCGCCGCGAGTTCTTCGTGCGCGTCCTGCTCTGGTCCGTCGTCGGCCAGGAAGTTCACGAGCTGCTCGATCTTATCCTTCTGCGTGGCGCCGCTGGCCAAGAAGCTCTGCAGCTGCTCCAGGTTGGATGGCGCGGCCAGTTTGGCCACAAGCGCGTCCAGTCGGTCCTGCTTGGCCTGCTGCTGCTCCGCGAACACGTCGGTCTGCTCCTCCTCAGTCAGTAGCGAGCGGTACGGCTGGCGGGGTCGTCCTCGTTGTAGCTGATTGCAGGCATCGTAAACGGCATCAGTAGATCCGAAAATGGATCCACAGGATCCGCTGCGTCTTTCATGGCGGCCGAATCTTGTCACCCGAATCCCTCGTTTCAGTGACATACCCTTCATCAGACATCAGATATTATCCATGGCTTTCCGGGGTGTTGCTGCAGCTGGAAGAAGCCGAGAGCGCCGCGGGCTTCCGCGTGGTGGTGGCCGATGCGTCGCTATCGCTTCCTCCACGTCCGGTGCCCGTGCGCGAGTCGTTTCTGTCCAAGTGGAGCCAGCAGAAGCTCGTGGTGGCGGACGCTGTGACGTCGCAACTGCTGCAGGTGGCGCGGCTGGCCACGGTGGCGCTCAAGCACGAGGAGTGCTCGGTCATGTGGGGCGTCACGGCCCCGTTCCCGCGTCCGCAGGCCAGAACGGTGGGTGCCGCGCCCCTTGAGAGCTACGCGGACGTGTCCCCGGCCGTTCAGAAGACGCACGTGCTGAGCGCCGCCGCCAGTCGCAAGCGGCAGAACGCATCCACGTCACTGGCCTCAGCCGTGGCATCCCCCAACATGATCGCAAAGGTGGACGCGCCCCAGGGACTCGCGGCCAGGCCCCGAGACGCTGCGGCGGCCCCTACGCGGCTCTGCTTCTGCTTCCACTTCCGCTCGGACTTTGAGTTCGAACTCTTCGCACGTACGCTGGCCGCGTTCACGCGCATGCAGCGGTACGCGTTGCTGCAAAGCTCTGTGATTATAGAGATGGAGATCAGTCAGGAGCACAAGAAGAGGAAGATTGACGAGAGTGCAAAACTGCAGGCCACGGCCGTCAAGGCCAAGCGGCAGGAGAGACTGGAACGACTCAAGGCCAAGAAGGAGGAGAGGCCGGTGCAGGTGCAGGTACAGACGAAGACCAAGACGAGGACGACGGCTGCGTCACCAACCAGCAAGATGAGCTGCATCTTGTGTCGCATGCAGAGGAAACCCGACGCACCGGAGTATCCCAAGCACCCGTTCGTGCTCAAGGTTCGCGGTCATGTGGTGTGGTGTTTTTGGTGAGGTGCGTAGATTGACAGGAGTGTTTTGTGGTGGTGCTTCGACCAGGACGGTAAGGGTGAGGAGGTGCACATTTGCAAGGTGTGTTTGCAGCGTGTGCTGCAACAGCGTGTGCAGGCGCCGGCGGTCGCGAAGAAGGGCAGCTCCGATAACTACTGTGGACTGTGCGCGCTGTCGACAGCTACCGTGGTAACTAAAACCAAGGCCTGTGCGCACAAAATATGTACGCGGGTGTACTGCATGGCCTGCATCGACAAGCTCATTGGCAAGGCACAAGCCCACAAGGTGTGGCGGGTCAAAAACTGGTTGTGCCCGAACTGCTCGACTGATGACGATATAGCCCACGTTAGCGAAGAAACGAACGGTGCTGGACCTACTTCGACAGAGACTGTCCCTGCAGCTCCAGCACCAAGGCAGAAAAAGCGAAGGCGCCGTATTGAGATCGAAGACAGCACGGGAGATGAAGACGGTTTAGAACCCCAAAACCCGCTACCGGTAACCCAGCGGCTGAGATGAAGCCACTTGACTACGCAGTGACATATTTCAAGTTTCTTCTGGAGCGTGAAGTACGCGACGAGTTCAAAGAGTCTGAGGATGTGTGCTTCTGCTGCAAGGACGGTGGTGACGTGATTGAATGCGACTGGAAGGGAATGAATGGCGCATTCGCACGGTGTCCGAAGGTGTACCACGAAGGTGAGCGCGAATCTAAAGCACTGCCTCGATGAATATTTTATTAACATGTTGCTTGGACATGTGAGTGCAGACTGTTTGGGCTACGAGGTTCCCGAGGGTAAGACGTGGGTGTGCCCGCGCCATCGCTGTCAGGACTGCGGTATCATTGCTCAGCATTCTTGCCGCTTTTGCGTCACGTCATATTGCGAGGTAGGTCTTGCTGCCCTTCGCTCAAGTCTGCGTGCCACTTCAACAGCTGACATTATTGTGTGCATCGGTGTTTGACGACGCAGGATCACTTGCCGAAAGAGATCAAGAGGCTTGGTCACGCGACAAAAGATATCCCTACTTCAACCTACATCATGTGCTTTAGGTGCAGTCAGCAGGCGCAAGATGCGCTCAAGCAGAAAAGATTGGATTGGACCTTCACTCGAAGCTCTTACGACGACGCGCCGCCAGGCGTTGATGTTTACATGTAGTAGTAGTAGTATTCGAGATCCAGGCGATATTTCACGCTGTGCATTTGTTAGATGCAGTCTCTACCTGAAAACACGCTCTCAGCCTTTACGTGAACGAGTTTCTTCTTGTGAATCACGACTGCTTGCGGCGGTTAAGACAAGATGAAGCTCGTGTTGGAGTAGTCTTCCAGCAGCGGGTTATATCTGGAAAAAGGAAGAACAAGACCAGATAGCTATGGTGAACACGCACAGATATGCGATCAAGAAAACCACGCCCACGCACCGAGAGATCGTCTTGGTTTTCTGTACGTCGGCAAATTCCTTCAAAAGTCAGAAGACTTGATGACCGAAACCTGAGGGACATGTTTCACCTGTCAGCTCCGATCACTCGATAGATGCTATTCACTTGGCTACACTCCTACCTCATCAGGCCCGCGCTGCAGCGCGGAACAATACGCTTTCTTTAGTTTGTCGAAGTCAGTGGCAAAGAAGATGTCGGCAATGCCACCTTGGACGAGATATGTGTCGTGGTCCTTCGTCACACCTACACACAAACAAGGCAGTAAGAAGAACAAAGTGAGTTGCCATTTGCCACAATTTCGACTCGTCGATGTCACTACCTTTAACTTTCGATGCAACGAGTGGTGCATTGCCAGCAAAAAGCGTTCCGGACGACGTGGCCGTGGGGCTCAGCGGGTGTTCAATGGCTTTGATTGGGGACTTGTCATCCAGGTTTGGCGCCGGGAGTGAATCGAAATCGGCCACGATTAGATGATGCTTCGGGAAGGCCGAGCGCAGCGTGTTCAACAACTGCATGGCGCCCGTGGGGACGAACGCCGACTGGAGCACGGGGTCATCTTTGCCCAGCATCCGCCGCACACGCTGCGCCAGACCGGATTTGTTCTCGTACGACACTCGCAGTGGCAGGGCGCAGCCAAAGTAGCGGAGCGTCTGGCGGATCAGCATGTCCTTCACGGGGCGCATAGACTCCTGCAGCACTTGGTCCTCTTCCGCATCCATCTTGATAATGGTCTCGAACCACTTGCCGTTCTTTAGCGTCACCTTGTCATGGGGCAGGTTGTCCAGCACCTCAAGTGCCAAGAAGAAGCACTGCGTCTTCACCGGCTCGTGCGTGTCTGCAAGCGTCAGGATGTCCTGGTTGATGACTATGCACTGCTGCGGGTGCACAGAAGACACGCGCTGCCGCTGTCGCTCGGCCATCACGGGGCTGATCTCCACGAGCGTGTACTTGGTCTTGGCGTACACGTCGGGTGCGTGCTGCTTGATGTAGTCGAGGATATGTAGCGCGTTGGAGCCAGAGCCGCCGCCGATCTCGTAGATCTCGAGTTCCCGGTCGCAGAAGGGCGAGTGGAGCATGTAGCGGGCCAGCGCTTGCGAGTAGTGCGGCGCGAACACCTCCACGGGGGTGAGCCACGCCTCGGGGCTCTCCTTGTACAGCTGCGCCACCACGTTGCGGTACTCTCCAGCGCCCCACAAGTTGCCAAAGTCGATGCTCTGTGTTGGCGCGTGAAGCACCTCCCGCTGCTGCGTCGTGAAGTATCCAGCCTCCTTGGCGTAAAGCGACGCGTAGATAAACTCTCGGGTGAGCACCGCATCCTCACAAGGAGCACAGGAGGACGCCGCACGCGCCAGACACGAGCCCAGCGATGGCCGCCAGCGTCAAGCATGAGTGGGAGTGATGGTCTTCAGTCTTCTTCTTCTAAGTCCGAATTTATATTCCGCATTTGAGATTCTCGGAGGGGAAGGATCATGTCGAAGGCGTGCACGCTGGAGAACGGCGTACTGAACCTAGCGGTGCTGCGCGAGGACTCTCGGCGCGAGCTGTTCTCGATCCTGGACTCGATCGGCAAGGACATTTGCTTCGTACTGGACCCGGAGCTCAATGGGCCGCTGAACCATGTGCTGGTGGACGGCACAGCGGTGCTCAAAGATCACGGCGTCAAGGACTTCCACGCGTTCGGCAAGACGGTCAAGACCAGCTGTGAGTGTGTACTGTTCCTCGTGCGCCCGTCCGTGCGCGCTAGTCGCTACGTGGCCAAGTACGTTCGCGACCTGCCCAAGAAGCGCTTCCACCTGTACTACGTGAGCCGCCGCACGCTCGTGTGCGACGAGGTGCTGAAGAAGGAGGGAGTGTTCGGCAGCCTCAGCGTGGGTGAGTACAAGCTGGACCTAATCCCGTTCGACGACGACGTGCTGTCGCTCGAGTTGGACTCGTGCTTCAAGGACTTTTACGTGGACGGCGACAAGACCAACCTGCACACGGTCGCGGCCTCACTCATCAAGCTGCAGACGGTCTTCGGCATGATCCCTCACGTCAAGTACAAGGGCGCCATGGCCCAGACCATCTACCAAATGATGGCCCACTTCCGCCGCGAGCAGGAGGTGGCGGGCAATCCGATCGGCGTGCTGGACCCCGAGATCGACACGCTCGTGCTCATCGACCGCAACGTGGATCTCGTCACGCCCATGTGCACACCGCTCACGTACGAGGGGCTGCTGGACGAGATCCTGGGCATCACGCACGGGTTCGTCACGGTGGACGCCGAGCTCATCGCCGACGACGACGGACAGAGCAACGCCAATCGCCCTGCGCAAGTGTCGGTGCCGCTCAACTCGAACGACCAGCTGTACGCAGAGGTGCGCGACTACCACGTGGAGCGGCTCGGTATGAACTTGCAGCAGCAGGCGCGCGAGATCCGCGAGCGCTACGACGAGTTCCGCAAGAATCGGGACGCCTCCATCAGCGAGATCCGCGAGTTCGTCAAGCGAATCCCCGGTCTCAAGCAGAATTACCAGTCGCTGCAGCAGCACATTAACCTGGCTGAGTTGATCAAGAAGACGACAGACTCGAAGCGCTTCCGCGACCTCAAGGACGCTGAAAACCTGGTGCTCACTGGCGAGACGATCTTCGAGCAGCTCGAGGAGCGCATCGGGGACCAGGAGCCGCTGCTCGGCGTGCTGCGCCAATTCTGCCTGCAGTCAGTCGCTGCGGGCGGTATCAAGACAAAGAACTACACGCACCTCAGCCGCGAGCTAGTGCAAACCTACGGGTTCGAGATGATGCTAGCCTTGAGCAACCTGGAAAAGGCAGGCTTGCTCAGTCGCCGCGATACGCTATGGAACGAGGCTAGCGGCTTTGGCCTCGCTAGGAAATCGTTCCGTCTGCTTAATGAAGATGTCGACCCGCGTAACCCGCGCGACTGTGCCTACGTCAGTCGCAGTCATGCCGCTGGATACGCCCCACTGTCTGTGCGTATTGTAGAGAATGCGATCAAGCCTCGAGGTTGGAGTGCTGTGCAGGAAGGCCTGCGTCAACTGCCTGGGCCATCGGGTGAAGTCTCGCAGACGACCAACAAGAATTCAGCTGACGACCCCGCTTCGTCTACTGCAGCCTCCAGGTTGGACAACTTCGGAAGTGAGGAGCGCAAGGTGCTGCTTGTATACTACCTGGGTGGTGTGACCTTCATGGAGATCGCTGCACTGCGTCATGTGTCCCGCCAGCCCGATTGTACGTTATTAGACATGTGGTTCATATTCCCCAACACCGAACTAACTTCTCGTTTTTGACTACTTTTTGTTTTTGCCTATTTTCAGGTCCGTACGACATCATTGTGGCGACGACCAAGATCATTAATGGCGACACGTTGCTCAAGTCGTGCTTCGACAAAGAGGTGCTGCGCTTCCTGAAGTTGTAGGTTGTGATCCAAGTGGACGTATGGGTAAAAGGCAACAACTAATGAATGTGTAGAGGCGGCAGGTAACGTTTGCGTGGATTTTAGTTTGGTTCATGGCGGATCAGTAAGAGTGCGTTTTTGTTGCGTGTTTTCCGCCACGAAGGTGCTCAAACTTGCAAATGTAAATGGCTTCGCCATAGAACTCGATGACATTGCCGCTGTTGTTACCGTTCGACGCCGTGGAGTAGACTGCGATATCGAAGTGCTTGGCGGCCGCCTCAAAGAAGACCTTTTCCTTGCTGTGTATACACCCTCGGTTAGGAAAGCTTCGCGCGAATAGCAGCTTTATGCAGATTATGAAATACTCACGCGGGCATGCGTTGCTTGTAGGCTAGGAACACGGTCGCATGTTGTTGGGGCGCATCCACTTGCTCTCTGGGCTCGGATCTACCGGTATCTGTAAGTTCCAGCAGTGTCGCCAAAAATGCTGAATGGGATGCCGACTCGTACAGGCAGTCGGAAGCCACCACCACATCGACCGGGAACTTATCGATGGCAACGTTTACGGGTTCGCCCCTATGGAATCAAGAGAGGTGCAAGTGAGTCCTCAAAAGCATGCAATCCCGAGCGAACGGGCAATTGCTTCACACCAGCACAGCACACGAACACCAATCAGCCTGCTTGAAGCTAGCGTGGCTATTGCGGTGTGTTGCTCCGCAGCGAGTTGGGCATTTTCTCGTGTCAGCGGCACCACGCTTTCCAGGTCCGTGAGCAGCAGCGAAGATACGTCGAACACGCTTGCGAGTGCCAAACCCACCGCGCCTGGGCCTGAACCCAGCTCTAGTACATGACGCTGCGCTACGAGCTGCGGCTCCACCTCGAAGAACGACACCATCGCTCGCGCCTGTAATATGTTCGAGAGACTGTCAGAGGAAGAGCACCGACCACCATCTTGTACGCACACGATCCAGAGCAATAGAACGCACACAATTCCAGACGACACCAGCGACGCCGTGCTTAGCCAGGTCTTGTCCAACAACCAGCGACGTCGCTTGTGTCTTGACGGTTGTGAATGAAGCACTTGCTTGAACGTAGCTGACGCCAAGTGTCGGCCCCGCCGAACAATCCGATTCAGCTTTCTTAAACAGGGCCTCCCAGCACCCACTCCATTTCGACATGTTAACAGGATGAAGAGTCACCACGGGCGGGAATGCCACTTACACAAATCACGGCATGAATTCCAACCACGTTTCAATGGGACCTACTGCCCTCCTCGCTCCAATCTGACTACCTTCTACAATTGCGGGGAGAGCTCCAACGCGATGCGGGGAATATGCCTACTCTTGACACAACTTACTGCAGCTCAAGGCGTGCCAGGTGCAGCGAGCTCACGAGGCCAATAGCCTCGTGGAACGACGCGCGGATGTACTTCTCCACGGGCGGCTGCTGGCCGTACTTGTTCACGCGAGCCACGAACTTCTCGCGGATCAGGTCGAAGAGCTTCTCACGACGGGCAATGCCACCTCCGATCACAATCACGTCTGGGGATGTAATGAACGTTACGTTGATGCACAGGTTGGCCAGGTAGTGCGCGATCGTATCCCACACCGGGTCGTCGTCCGTAATAGTGGCAAGGTCGCGACGATCCACGCCCGTACGCGCCGCGATGGAACCCGAGGCCACCATACCTTCAATGCAGTTGCCGTGGAACGGGCACGCCATTGAAGCCTGTCTCGATGTCCTGCGGGGCAGGCGGCACGATGATGTGGCCGCCCTCCGGGTGCATAAAGCCGTGAATGGCGTTGCCGTTCGTGCACACGCCGACGCCGACCCCCGTTCCCACCGTGATGTACACGGCACTGCTGATGTCGCCGTGGCCGCCGTAGGCCACCTCGTACAACGCCGGTGCGTTCACGTCCGTGTCGAAGCCGATGGGCACAGCCGGGAACGCGCGCTTGAACACGCCCACCACGTCCGTGTTGCCCCAGTTGGGCTTGGGCGTGCTCGTGATGAAGCCGTACGTGGGCGACGCCTTGTTCAGGTCCACGGGGCCGAACGACGCGATGCCGATCGACTCGAACTTGCGCTCCTTGAGCCAGTCCACGATGGCGCCCATGGTCTCGTCGGGAGTCGTCGTCTCCACCTCGAACTTCTCCAGGATGTTCTCCGGGTGGTCCTCGGCGATAGCTACCACCCATGTGGTGCCGCCCACTTCGACTCCAGCGTAGTGAGGCATCTTTTGCTGCTTGAGGGTTGAGGACTTGCTTGGTGCTTGGGAAGTTCCAAAATGATTCGAGGGCTGACGCAGGCGGAGACCGCTACGATCCGGTTGGGGTGACACCACCTCTATAAACAGGTTCTAGGTATGCACGTGGTCATGACGCCCGACCTCAACGCTGCTTGGACCAAGAGTCCAGGCTGCTGCAACGTCAACCAGCTGTTATATTACAGTAATTCATCTGAATAGCGTGGTCCTACGTATACAACGTTTGCACGTCAGATAATGTTTTAAAGGTTTCGATTTTCCAAAACACTGTATGAAATTTCACCGAAGCGAGATGGGTACAGGTTATAAGTTTTGAGCGTGCTTCATATTTAGTCAAATTACTGTATTCTTTGTTCGGTCAAGATGGGGACTCAAGTTCAAGCCTCACAAAGAGCTGACGGCCACTAACAGGCAACTCAGGGCGAGAGTCTCACAGCCGAGTGGGTGGGGACTGCAGAGGGCAACCGCTCAATTCACCGAGGAATGAGATCCAGCGGGAGATCCCACCGGGACTACCAGGCTTGGATTCGAATCCGCCGCAAGTTGCGGCCAGCAAGGTGGGCAGGGCCAGCTGCACTGTACGGTACCGGTAAGCTTACCCTTATTTGTCGTGGAGAAGGATGTTGCAATAGTTCTTGACACTTTACACACTCCAGCACTCAACCGTGTCGCGTGGCGGACTGCCACTCGTTAACACCCACACCGTGTCGGACACGTGCTACAGTAATCTGCATGAATAAGCAACGGGTGTACAGCTTATATCCTGCAAAATTTTATATAATGCGATCAACAGCGAGACGAGGAGGAGATGGGCGAGGTACTTAAACATTACGTTTCTCGTCTTTGCTCTTTACGCACTCCTTATACACCCTGTCAACCCATATATATCAGGCGTTGCCTATTCACGCAGATTACTGTAACACCTTCAGTTTACGTTTATTCGCCCCCTATCTTTGCAACTTCAGGGTTCCCTCTACCTTTGCAAAATGAGGTGTACCGGTACATGTTCATGTACATGTAGCCTCAGGTACGCGCATTGACAGCGTTTCTCCCGTACATGCTTGCCTGGCAGAAACTTTCCAGGATCGCAGCGAAGCAGTGTACATGCACAGTACATGTACTACCGGTAGAATTATTAATACATGTAATAAGGACCTGCAGTCTCGCTTGCCTCAATGAGGCCATGCTTGTCAATCGTCGCGTATCCACGCGCACCCCGTTGAAGTAGCGAGAGGCGGAGCAAGTTCAGAAATGCATAGCCGGACCACAGTTTACAAACAGTAATACAGTACTTGTACTGTACCGGTACATTACCGGCCGTTTGCAACCGGGGTTGTATTTCTGGGGTCAGCGGCTCTGATTGGTCACTGGCCTTGGTGGACGGCTCTAAAACAGGGGTATCGAAAACAAGTTTGGTTGTAGTCGGCGAGGTAATACTGACGCGGATTTACAACCCTAGCCAATACAAAAGAAAAGATACGCAGATTGGGTTGCAAACGGAGTGAAGGGTCATTGCGAAATCCTCCATCGCGAGACTGGACACACTCGCCGCCGCAGCAATGAATCGATACAAAGCAGAAATGGTGAAGTTGATGGCGTTCGAGGATGACATTAGATACGCCGCCGACCACGTGTTCACAACGGAAGCCCTTCTGCAGATCACGCCGGGTGACGTGTGCCGCTGGATGAACAAGAGAGCCTATGGAGAGCCAGAACCGAGTGACGACATGAAGCCCGTACACGCCAGATCAAGCACGCTTGAATTCGCTAAGAAAGCGATTTCTTCTTTATGCCGCGCGTCAACGCGAAGTGGGATCCCGTGACGGCACAGGGTAATCCGACTCGCTCGGACGCGGTCAATAAGTTGATCAAGAAAATTAAGCGCTTTGAAGTGAGGCGGGGGCCGACTCAAATGCTCGGCGGCCGATCGAGTTTGACGAGTTCGTGAACCTGCTCAAGCTTGTTCGAGGGGAGAACGAGCGAGCTGGTGCAAAGTACATGGTGGGTAGTGTGCTCACGCTTCAATGGTACATAATGGATCGAATTGACGACATGATGAAGTTGCAATTCAACAACTTTACCCCCAACACACAGTATCCTTCTTCTCTCCTCTGCCAAGTCCGTTGGTCCAAGAACATATCCGAGGAACGCGACGCGCCCGAGCAGATCGTGTTTGGTAGCATGGATCCTCGACTGTGCCCTCTACTCAACCTCGCTATCTACATTGAGACCTCAGCAAATGTAACACGTTCCGAGTTCATATTTGGCAATCCGAATGACGGAGATCGGGTTATGAGACGCTTTCTGGAAGCCATGTTTAAGAAAACAACTTTCAAGAAGCTCAAGGAAGGGAAATTAGGGACGCATAGTCTCCGCAAAGGTGCGGCCACCTACTGCAGTCGGTGTGGAGTCTCTAAAGACTATGTAAATCGGTGTGGTCGGTGGCGAACACGTAAAGCAGTAGTGGACGTCTACATCGACAATACGCAACCTTATCCAGACGCATGTGCAGCGGCAGCACTGGCCGGTCCTGCTGGGCCATGCTTCTACAATTTAAAACCCGGCATTGGATGCGTTGAACCGAGCCTGCTCGTCAACGATGTTGCTCCGGTAGTCAAACAGGTCATGGGAGAATCAATTGCAACGACGCTGGCACTGCCGTTGTTATGGGCTGCATTAGAACCGACATATGCCGAGTGTGCTTTCCTCCCCACCACGTTGAAGAAGCGGATTGTACAAGCGTACAAGAATGCTGGAGGCGAAACTGTCCTAAATCATGTTGGTAGAGAGGCATTTTACGTGCTTGGAGACGGTTCCCATCTCAACCCCGTTACAATAAGCGAAGATGAAACGAGCCAACCAAATGGCAACCGAATTTCGGCGAATGCACTTGATTCTGGAGGTGGAGGCGAGGGCACCGGCGCGAATTTGCCGCGTTGCATTCGCAGTTGCTGGCATCACGACGATACATGACTGAGGTTATGAATGAGGTGCTGTCTTCAAGGCGACAATCACACCGCGAAATGGAAAAAGTGCTGACTATTCTGCGCCGGGTAGCTGCTTGTCCTATTCCCCGCCAAATCCACTCTGCTCGCAACACCCCTCAGCCGCGTCAACGAGTTGAAGACGAAGATGCTGCACATCGACGTGCTTCACCCGCTCGGCTCTCCAAGAGACCAAAAGATCTTTACGAGCTATGGCACGAGCATCAGTTTGGACTAGCTGGCTTGAAACCTGCAAAAGACTTCCCACCGGTGGAGCGCGGCGCAAACAAATGTGTACTCCAGGAGAAAACATTTTTGGGATGTTGTGGCGACCCTGGTTCGTGCCGGGCTTACTAGTGACTGCGCGATCGACAAAGTCTATGCTGTGTACGGTAGACAGCTTTCTGTGTCGAACATTCTTACGGGCTTGCGAGCAGATAAAAAGCGAGGATACCACCCAACCCTACGAGTGTAGATATTGTACAATAGCAAACAACTGACATCAAACATACTCCATTTCTACCAATCCCTACATAGAATCTCCATTTCTACCAATCAAAAGAGAGTTGTAATCCGAGTCGCAAGAATGGCGAGTATTTATACAGTACAAGCTCTGAAATTTTACCGGTACATATACAGTTCAGAGAACTTTTAAGTTCTCTGATGAACATGTATTATAAAATTGCAAATATTTCTAAACTGATTTGACGGGTTATTGGATTATCGAGGTGCGCATAACGAGGGGTAGCACTGTACCACATCCAGGATATGCGCTACCCTGAAATTCGACAGAAATGGTGGTGAGCTGTTGTTATAATTGGAACGAAACTTTATTAGATGTTGCGTGAATGTTGAACAAACACGCCACAGGCAACCGCGCAGCTTTTTGACTGGTTCTTGCCATTTATTAGTGATTGGAGTGAGTTTGGCTCATGCCAATGTCGGGATCTCTAAAGTTAGCGAGTTGAAGTTGCATTATGAGAGGAATCTGACCTAAAGCAAAAATTGACATGTAATTTTGTCAGTTCTTCAGGGTTTATTTGAGCAGATAATGAATGATTATCATCCCTTCCACAGACTGAGTCCGAGACCCGGTCTCCTGTGCCTTTCTATCCAGCCGAGGGCCCCGTGCAAATTTCTCGCGACAAAGTTTTTTACCAATAAGAGAAGAGACATTGCCCAGATCCCACAAAAGCACCCCTCCCCGCCCTCAAAGCAAGCTCCCAGCCCTACACCCCGCGACCATCATGCCCCGCGTCCACCGAGGCTTCTGGTAATACGCTGCCATAAAAGGATCCGCGATCTCGTCAAGTGCAGCAAGCTTCGCGCAACAGCAGGCTTCGCAAGAGCATCCAGAAGGAAACCAGAAAGCAGAGAACTGGTTGAGAAGCCGGACTGGGCGATCCATACGAAAGCGCGGGATGAGTGAGACTGCAGCTTTCCGGGATGAGTACATGCTCCGAAACGAGGACGCTACCTTTCCGCTCAAAGACACATTGCAGATGCTCGCCGTGACCGACGCCGCTACCCAATGATGATGAGGGCCGACGTCGACTCTCCTCAGGTGTTGCAAGGCATGGCCACAGCCCTCAGCCCAATGACGACCAGACCAAAGGTCTGTTGCATACCTTACAACTTACAAAACCGCTCTGGTGAGAGCTGCGCTCAACGCGGAGGTGACGGCGCTTGCTTATGCCGTTCGAGCCGCCGGCATTGGGCAGGTTGGAGCTCGTTTGGCGGGAGTATTGGAGTGCATGGGTAGCCAGATTGCCTTGGCCGTTTCTCCAATTGATCGATCGCGGGCGATGGAAATTACTCAAGATGTGGATCGGCTTGTAGCTGCATCAAGGACCCAAATGATCATGGATTCCAACGATGAAGCTGCCGCGGCGCTACAAGATGCGCGGACCTGCGTCGACGACGCAACGGCCAAGATGGATAATTTCGTGCGCAGTGCAGCAAAGACCCCTGATTTCGAAGTCATGTTGAGCTCACGCGAAAACTATGCCGCTATTGCTTCAAGCTATCTGCGACGTGTGTACTGTCTGGACGACTCAACATTGATTTGTGCTTCTGATACTTTGAATGCAGCCAGTGTTGATACGGACGCCATCGTGCGTCTGTTTGTCGCGCTCCGGCGCCGGTATCGGCGTCAATTAAGATGATCCTGCCAACCCCGGGCAGTCAAAAAGGGGACGACCAGTAGGGCGCGGGGCGCCCTACTGGTCACGGGAAGGCCGACAGCTCTCTTGTGGCAGAGCCGCCTCCCAGCCCCGCTGTGCTTCATGCGCAGCTACATGCCACTGCCTCCAGCAGCGACAAGCGACAAATCATGTTGAGTCTGCACGTCGCGGGCGCACGGCGTCCGCTCCGCGCGTTCGGGCGCGACGAATAACTTCGTTCGCACCGACAGTCTGTCCGCGCTGCCCGCCAGCGTGCGTGTTCGCAATGGTCCAGGCGAGATGGAGATCAAGTATGCTGATGGTGCGCCGCGCAGGGTCGCGCGGCGCTCGCTCCGGTTCGCCTACGAGTTCGACGGCTTCTGCGGCTCCGACAAATTTCTGGTGATCGAGCTGAGCGGCTCGTTCGGCTGCGTTATCGGCATGCCGTGGCTTGCTCGCCACCGGCCCAACGTTGACCGGCTCAACCGCACGGTGCGGCCGCGCGACATTGATGTGACAGCGTTACTCGCGCATTTTAGAACGGCGAGCACGCTGTGGCCCCACGTTGCCGTCATGGACCCAGACTTCATGACTCGTACCCTCCCTGAAGTGAGCGATGGCCCTTCTTGCGAGGTGTGCACAAGCGTGGCAAGCCCAGTCTCCGGTCGCCCAGAGACGGTTGGAGCCGCAGGCGCCTTGGAATGGCGTCTTGCGCGGCTCGAACTCAAACTCGACAACGCGTTCTCGGCCCTCGAGAACATGTTCTCCCATCAGCCACAGGTGCGCGGGAGCAGCGTCGCTGGACGCGTTGACGATGATGACGATGATTTTGCTCCGCGTCGGCAGTGGCCGACGCCGTTGAGCAACGACTAGGCGCGCCGACAGGCGTCGACGCTGCGCCACAACTCGAACGAAGCGCGCCGACAGAGGCCGATGCAGCGCGAGGCGCGCCAGCCGGAGCTGACGCCGCGCCACGGTGAAGATTACTCGCACCGGCCAGAGCCGGTGCTGCGAAGTGTGGGAGATGAGGAGCGCCGGCAGTGACCGCAGCAGCCCTCAGCATCGGATCCCGATGCATCGTTGTCTGACGTGAGTTCAGTTAGCAACGCCCCGTCACACTCCAGGGAGCGCCCTCCGTCGCAAGAAGCAGAAGAAGTAGCGCCGCGGCCGTCTCCGCCGGCGTTCAGGCTCGACTCTGCATCCGAGTCGGTGTCAAGCACGGGACCGTCGCTGACATGGAAGTTATCCACGCCATCGAGCACAATGGAGAGGAGTCGTACGTGCACGACGTGCGTGTATATAATCCGCCGCGCACAGCGTCTGCGGTCATGGATCTTCCAGTTCAATCCTGGAAGAGCCTCCTACGTGACCTTCGTCGCGGCGACGTGGAACAAGTTTGCTTGCTCACGACAGCGGACGCGACGGCTTCGTTCAACGCCATTGCATCTGGGTCGGCTTCGGCGCTCGGCAAACACGAGCGTCCCGAAGGCGCTGAACACAAGTCAGCGCGTGAAGAGCGCTTTGAAGCCCAATCCTGGGATGCGCTGAAGGCGAGTGGTAATCCTGTCTACGATCTCGCTCGCAAGTACGCGGACGTTTTTCCTGAGAAGATTCCGGCGACCCTTCCCAAGGACCGCGGCATGCGGCATGAGATCGACCTCGCGCCAGGAGCCAAGTATTGCGTGACGCGGCAGTGGCCCCTGCCGCGCGATCAGGTGCAAGCGATCGATGATTTCTTCGAAGGCCGTCACAAAGCAGGTCACGTGCGGGAAAGCATCTCCCCGCGCTCAAGCCCGACCTTCTGCGCAAAGAAGGCCACCGGTGGATGGCGCATCGTTCACGCATTCAACAAGCTGAACGATGCGACCATTCCTGCTCAGACTCCGATTCCCCGTAAGGATATCATCCTGGACTCGATGTCCGGCAGTACGATCTACAGCGCCATCGATCTGACCGATGGCTTCATCAGATCCTGATGCGCGCCAGCGACATTCCGCTGACGGCTGTAAGCACCCCGAGCGGCATACGCTGGGAGTGGCTCGTGATGTCCCAGGGCTTGAAGAATGCGCCAGCGACATTCAACCGCATGGTCTCACACGTACTGAGACTCCTGCGCGACTTCGCGCCCAGCTACTTTGATGACATCTTCGTGCACAGTACGGAGGAACGCGGCCGACCCGCGCTTGATGTTCATCGAGCACCTCGAGAGAGTCTTCGTGGCGATGCGCGAGAACAAGCTGTACGTGAATTTGAAGAAATGCATCTTCTGCGCGTCGGAGATTCCGGTGCTTGGATGCTACGTCAGCAGTAAGGGCGTTCGTGCGGATCCCGAGAAGATCACGTCGATCTGTTCCTGGCCAGCGCCCATAAACGTGAAGGAGCTACGGCAATGGCTTGGTCCGGCTAACTACCTGCACAAGTATACGAAGGACTATGCTCGTATTATCCGACCTCTGTCGCAGCTACTCAAGAAAGACATGCAATGGACCTGGTCCCCGAGCATCAGGGGTCCTTCGAAGCTGTGAAGAACAGTCTCGCGTCAGCCCCAGTGCTGGCGCTGGCAGACCACTCGAACGCCTTCCACGTCGTCTGCGATGCCAGCGACTTCGCAATCGGCTGCGCGCTAATGCAATTTGACGACGAAGGCAGGAGCGTGTCGTGAGTTATCAGTCACGACAATTGAAACCCGCGGAGCGCAACTACCCGGTCCACGACAAGGAGTTCCTTGCCATGCGCTACGCGCTCATCAAGTTCCGCGTTTATACACTGGGCGAACAGACGTTCAATCTGTACACGGATCACGCGTCGCTGATGACGGCAACCAAGAGCCCCCATCTGAGTCAGCATATGGCTCGCTGGATCTCCTTCTTTGCTGAGTACAACTTCGTTGTCCACTACAAGCCAACCAAGTCGAATATCCTGGCGAACGCGCTCTCGTCGTCGTCCCGACTACGATCCTCGACCCGACTTGGGGTGTCCGGCTTTGCGAACGCCGACGAAGACGAAGATTGTGCTACGTGTGTCGTAGCAGGCATCAACTCGACTAAAGTCCACGCGACAAGTCCACTACGCGAAGCTATCGTGTCCGCATACGACGCAGACGACTTCCTCTCTGAGATTCGAGCCTATCTCCGCGAACCGTCTGACGCTGAACATCGCAAGCTTTCTACACGAGCGCGCGCTTCGGTCGCGCGCTACCAACTCGAAGGTGACCTGCTTGGACGCTCCGCGCGTCGTCGTTCCTCTTGACGACGACCTTAGAGCTCGGCTGATGCACGAGTACCACGACACTCCGAGTGGCGGACATCTGGGGCGCGGAGAAAACATTCCTCGCGCTGTCGCGCGACTTCTTCTGGCCCCACTTGTACAAGTGGGTCCGAAAATGGGTTCGTTCGTGTGAAGTCTGCCAGCGCGTCAAACCCGCGCCGTCTTCGCAGGCTCCACTCCGTCCACTTCCGGTTGCGTCCTATGCGTGGTCGTCGGTCAGCATGGACTTCATCTGTGGCTTGCCTCCAGACGCCGATGATAATGTCGGCGTCGTTGTGTTCGTCGACCGGTTCAGTAAGATGGTCCATATGGCGCCGGTTTCGGCGTCGGTCAGCGCAGAAGACACTGCGGCTCTGTTTGTCGACATCGTCTTCAGGAACCACGGCCTTCCATCGTCCATCGTGTCGGACCGCGACCCGCGGTTCACGTCGGCCTTCTGGACTCGACTGTTCGAGCTCTTGGGTACTCGCCTGATGATGTCCACGGATGCCCATCCTGAGACCGACGGCCAGACTGAGCGCCTGAACCGCGTTCTTGATGACGTCTTACGCAGCTACGCGACGTCGTACGCGTCTTGGAGCTCGTTTTAGCCGTTAGCCGAGTTCGCGTTGAACAACGCAGTCCATGCGCAACCGGGTTGACGCCGTTCTTCGTCAACCACGCGCGGCACCCGCGTCCTGCACTCACAGCCGTGGCCCGCCCACGGCTGTGAGTGGTCCGACTCTTGGTGGGGTGGAATGAATTCGTCCGGGCGACGCAAATCTACGTCTCAGAGTCCGACAGCAGAAGCGACGTCGGCACGCGCCGACGTCACGAAGTCCAAGAACAACTCGATCGTCGAATGGGCTGCCGATGCTTTGATCAACCCCGCAGCGCCAGCGAAACGTGCTGTGTCTTCTCCTGTCATGCATGATCCGGCGACCGGTGCCGGATCCGCTGTGGCCAACTTTGAGAAGACGCCTGACCTCACAGCCGCGGACTCCACATCGATTTCGGACTTCCTGCTGCGCCGTTAATCCGTCGTGCGCTTTGTGCGCGACGCAATCGCCCAAGCAGTTGACAAGCAGAAAGAAAATGCAGACAAGAGAGGACGCAAGAACACGGACGCGTATTCTGTTGGCGACAAGGTCCTACTCTCCGTCGCAGGCATTCAACCTGGCGCCATGACTAATCTCGGCGCCAACAAGCTACTGCCACGGTTCATTGGTCCGTTTATGGTTATGGCTGTCAAATGAGACGCCTACACGCTCGACATTCCGATCACTACGCGACTCCACCCCACGTTCTACGTGGGGCAACTCAATCGTTACTGCTTAGTAACGCACTTATGGCGATTTGGAAACACCTCCAGCCAGCTCGATGCCGTTGCACCTACTAAACTCGTCGTGAACGCTCTCTGGAGTACGAGGAAGCAAGCGGCGGCCCGGGAACGATACGAACGCGCCAGTCTACGATGTCTGAGGAAGGTGGACAAGGAGAACTTTGAAAACTACCAAGAGACTCTGAGCCGGGAAAGCAAGTGATCTTAAAGGATGAGGGGCGTGCACCCACTGCAGTAGCCGCTGAGCTACGAGCGGCGGAACTACATGTTCAAGGCCTTCGCCTAGAGCTGGAACAGCACCCGGCAGGTCGTCGGGGAGGATGTCCGGAACCGCAACATTCGGGTGGCGTGCCAGCCCTCGGCGAAGCGTACGGAATGTCGCTTCGTGACGCGGCCCGCTTCGGTAATCTGTTGAGAGGGACATGTGCGTTCCCTCTCAGTAGAGTTGGGCTACTAACTGCTCTGCAAGGCCAAGACGGACCTCGGGGTGGGACGACGTGCGACCCGGAGAGTTCAGAGCGCTGGAAATAAGGCGAGGCGACGTGCGGGGACGGATGGCAGGATCGAGTTATCGCTGGAATGGAGATTATCGTGTACGGGGTGCTAGCGTGAGAGCGGGTGCCACAGGGGCTTCTTGCTGAGGAATGAAGAAGGGTTGTCATGCCTATGAGGATAGGTCAACGTGCTGCCGACCTCCGAGTTGCTGGTTCAGTTCCATATTATCCTGACGAGAAACAACCAGAAAACCAAAGAAACAAACATTCTACGTATTTTCAAAACTACTAAAACTACAACCTTCCTCCAAACTTGCCAGTCGGAGCTACTCGAACCCAGCTCGTCAGCTGTGGTGCGGGACACAACGTAGGCGCTCCGAACCTTCGGTATACACATTCCTCGAAAGCTTGCGCCCCTTCAGAGCAGTAGTGTCCGACATAGCCTTACCCATGACAAACCCAGTGAACGAGCACTGGAACAGTAGCAACGCTGAGCTGTCCCGCCGAGACTTCGGTAGCGGTATGACGCAATCCATCGACACCAGCTGGAACGGTCTTTCCGCCAGATCATTCCCTGGAGAGTAACCTCGGCGCTGGGGTCGGCTTTTGCTCGAGCTGCAGTCCGGGCAGGACCTCACATGCCGCTCGATATCCGCGAATAGTCCGATCCAATAATAGTCCATTTTGGCTGGATGGTAAGTTCGACCGATACCTTGGTGACCTCCTTCCAACGAGCCGTGACAGCTCTGCTGTACTTCCTGAACCATCGTTGAGGGTACTATAGATGCATTGTCGCCTTCTCTTGGTTGTCGTCCCCTTTTCGACGGTTCGTTCTGATAATGTAAAGCACGCCGTCTTCACTAAGCATGGACTTGTCCGCCGTTTTCCACGCATCTCTGCGCTGTAACTTAGGTCGACTTCAGTGGAGCCGTCAAGCGGAGAGACGCATACGACTTACCAGCGGAAGCAAGCACCAGAGTGTCGACATTGAGGCCGTGAAGAGCCGAGAGTTGGCGCAGGATGGAGTTGGAGCTCTTCAAGCTCGCCACCGGAGGCTCCAACGCCTCTACTTGGGGTGGGACCACGCTTGGTCAGATGCAGCGAGATCCGGCCGAAGCTTGATTACCTGATCGGTATAGGCAACGAGACTGGCCTTGAAACGCTCTTGGTCCTGGCGAATAAGCCTCTGAGCCGAAGTCAACGAGGCCTCGGCAGACTTCGCCCGAGCAGCCCAGGCAGCCACGACGCTGTCGTGGTGAGCGATCGCCGAGTTTGCTTGGCGAAGCTGCTGAAGGGCTTGGTCGTGGTCCCGCCGGAGATGATCCAATATCTCCCGGGCACAACTCTCACCGCTTGACGCCTGATTGCTGTATTCTTCGAACCTCTCACGCTCGTCGGTCTTGGCCAGGAGCCGGTCCTGAGTGAAGTCTGTGGTGCTTTCCATGTGGCTGTCCAACACAGTGTCAAGTCGCCGAAGACGTTGACGCGCCACGCTGAGGATGATCTGGCCCAGCTGGAGGAGTCGTTGCTCGACCAGAGCGGAGACCGAAGGCTCGGTCGTAGCGGCGGTCGACTGAATACTGCTGGTAGCCTTGGTCTGATACTGGCCGAGACCAGGTGGGTTGCACCTGAACCCCACGACTCGGAGGTTGACGCCGGGAAACCACCAAGCAGTTATGCCAAGACGGGCGAAGCCTCGGGCGAAGAAGGCGGCGTCACGGGGACAGACCACCCTGAGCACCACCGACGACAGGTGGATCCGACTGTTGGTCCGCCTGTGCCGAGCCTCCAGAGGATCTAGAGACGTCAGTCGGTGCATCAGCAGCGTCCTGAAGGGACATACGAGGACGACGACCAAGCACAGAGGCGACAAAAGATGTCGGAGGTGTGTAGGAGAAACAAGAAACAACAGAACGTACCTCTTCGATCAGTGCAGAGCGTGGAGAGCGGTAGCCGTATCTTGACTGAGAAGGCTCGACGTATGAGCCATGGGGTGCAGTCGAAGGCGCCGCGAAGCTTCCGTCGAGGCGGGGGTAGTTGTGACGTTGGTCACCAAGTGCTGATAACCGAAGTTTCCTTTGATGAAAGGGGGCGACGACGCCACCCGATTGCCACCGATCTGACTCGGGACACGTAGAATTCAACACATTTGCATATTCGACTTCTATGCTCTAATATTAATACAAGTGGACGTCTTTATCGACCGACATGCGGGTACAAATTCTTATCTGAGGGTCGCTTCTTAACCCCAAAAGATTTTTAAAAATGACAAAAAGACCAAATCTGGCATCAATTTTTAGGGCTTTTCTCTGGATAGGGACCACTTTTATGATAATCCTGAAACAGGGACCTCGAGATTTAGAAAGTGTCTTTCCCGTGGACGGGAATAGAATTTTCTGTTAACGGAACGCCGACAAGACTCGAGGCTCCTGCGACAGCGAAGAGGTGCAACTGCGCTGGCAGTGGTGCATCCTCATTCCGGAACTCGCACGCGCCCGCTCAAGAAACAGCCCAAGCAACAGCTGTCGTTACTAGCCCTCCCCACACTCCAGTCCTTCAACATGTCGACGGATACTCCTAACCACGTGTTAACGCCAACCGTCACGCGCGGAGAGACCACGGAGCCCGATATCCGCCCATCACCTTCGCCTTTTCGTCGAAGTGGTCGAGTAGCGAAACGGATGTCTGAGGCTGCGGAATTATCGGTGGGATTGCACTTCGTCGTCTGCTCGGTTGGGTACCTTTAGGCACACGCCCTGCGCGTGCTGGCGCGTGGCTTATGGGGTCAATAGTTGAAGTGACACGAACGTGGCGATATGATTGGGTGGTTATCTGGGATCGGGATGATATGATTGGTCGGTACGGTTGAAGTCGGCACTGCATATGTGATTGGCATGCGTATTGACGAGACCAACCGTTCCCGTCCCATGTGTCCGTTCCCGTTGCATGCACATCTTCATTGCATGGTAAGTGAAGGAGGCACTAGGAGTAGCGCCATGAGGAGGGAGATCAAGCAGGACATGGACTTGTAAATAAATAAATCTCACTTTCGGATTTCTTTCCTACCCCTCATCTCGACTACTAAGGTACGTCTGCATTCGCAATTCCTCCTAGCAAGAACCGACGAAGCTAGGCTTCGACGCCTCCGGAGCACATGGCTGACATTATGCCCCAGGGCCCTGTCACAGCATCGACAGCTCTGATGCCACCACCTCGGCGCCAACGCAAGCCGGCTGCAACAGCAAGAGCTAAAGCCAAACTTCAAGTCCCAGCTAGCGGTAAGCGGGTCTCCAAAGGGAAGGCAAAAGCTTCTCGGGTCGTTGCACGTGAAGTGGAACAGGCGGTACTGCTTGAAGAAGTTGACGACGATTTTGCAATCGTGCATAGCCAAGACAGCCTCCATCCCCCTCGTCAGCTTCAGCCGCCTTCTCTAATTGAAATTGAAATCACGAATTTCCACGTAATCAGGATCCCCAAATCGCTGACTCCCGCGTAGCAGTCGACTTAAACTCCAGCAGGGTTCATATGGACCGGGATCCACAAACAGAGGTACCCGAGTTCAGCCTCGAGGCATTTCTTAATGGTTTTCGTAGTGATGATCGCTTAGCTCACCGGTCGGAGTCGACAGCCGCATCCAGTCTACCAATGTCTCAATTTCACATACCCCAAGTGCAACCAACAGCAACCCACGAGAAGCTTGCAAAGCTCCATGCTGCTTACGTTGCAGAACGACAGCACATTTTGGAGCACCAGACAGCGGACGAGACTTCATTTCTGATTAATCAGACGTCATCACGGCGTTATGCTGGAAGATCTGGGGTCATTACCGGACTCGACCTGCCAGCCCTACCTCCAACGGCTGTCGCCCACCTAAAACATTCAAGATTCGTGGATCTAGTCAGCCGAAAAACGAAAGGAGAGTATTCACCAGGCGAAGCTCACCTCCTTATTGCTCATCGGCTGTTTCGGAGGCTAACAGAGACAGGTACGTCGCTTACTGCCATGCAACTTGTGCTGATGTTTCGAGAGCACCGGTCCGTGACATTTGTTGTCACTCCTGCGGTTCTGATGGCCCTCTTCAGTGGTCGTTTGGGTTGTCGGGGACTAACGGTTATGCACTTCGTGCCGCTGGGGGGCTCGGCAATCCCTGATGCGAGGGTCTACCAACGAGAATTTCCTAAACGACTTTGGCAAATCGCCCAATCTTCCTGTCTTGGAAGCTCGGTGTGACAGCTACGAGCACTTGCTCACAGCGCTCCGTGATCTCAGAACGTTTGCCTCTGTCTTTTGGTTTGACTACGCTATTGTTCTTCTGGATCAGCTCAAAGGGTTTATTACAACCAACCAGGAGGAGGACTCAGCGCCCCCGCTCCGACTCCAGCACACTCTCTTGTATGTGAATCTCTTTTGGGACTGGTCCTAAGTCACCTTTCGATGGACACGCCGGATTGGTGGCGGTGTTACTGCGACGCTGTTCACCCTATCGATTGCTATGGTCTGGAATGGTCTTCAGCTCTAACGCGCCTCGCGCTATCGCTGCGGGGTTACCGCAAGCTGCCTACGCAGTCGAATTCTTCAACATCGTCACGATATTCTCGTGGGCCATCGCGACGAACACCAATTATTCCTGATCACTTACTCGGCTTGATTCCACGGGATGATGAATGAAGAGAACCGTGCTTAAAGTTTATTGGTGGTTCGATGTGTTTTGGCGGGACAGCGAAGAATTGTGCATCTTCCAACCGAACTCATCACTGGACTCTGCCGCTTCCCAACGAACTGCAGCAGTGGGTCGATCGAACATATGGTATCCAAAAGCGTCTCCGCCAGCGCGATGGCCGTCGCCACGAGCGGACGACGGGGAACGGTCAATGAGATCAACACTAGAGACACGCTGAAGGATAGGGAGCGCAGTGCTAGTCGCCATCGATTGTCAAGCATTCGGCGTCGCTGAAGGGCCCGAGGCACTGACGGTTCGACACTGCTTCGGTCCCCTGATACGTTTACCCCTCGATTGGGTATCCCTACCGAACCAGGTGCCGTCATCGCCACCACAGTCCCAGTCTTGGATTCGACTCGCTCTATATCTGGACAAACGGTGTGCACTACCCGTCGGTTATTGCTTCTGAACCCAGAGTATTCACGGGTGCCCCATGGTGCCGGCCAGCTCGCCCCATGGCACTGGTTATATGGATTGCCCCATGGCAAGTCGACGGTCGTCCCACGGCCACGTCATTTTACGACTAGTTCAATTGACTCAACAAGTTCGGCGCTGCTGATGAACCGCGTGGGCCATACTACCAATATTCAAGGGGTGTTCTGTGTCGATACCCTCCGTCTAAGAGCGAATACTATCGCGTGCACTCTGCAGGCCTGCGGCGTGCCGATAATTGGTGCGACATTCGACACAAAACGATAACAACAGCACTGGCTAAGGTTGGGCTAGCTCTACCACCCCAGAACAAGTCTTCGACTTTAACTGGTGACGTACCTCGCTGTCTAGACAAGTCGAGACAGCAGATATTATCCGAATATGTTCGCCGAACTGGAATTTCACAGGCAGGTCTGGTCCAACTTTTTCGTTGTCAAACACGTGCAGATAATCGCCCTAACAAAGCCATGCTGCCTGATGTACTTTCCGGACGTTGCAAGACGTATCCGCGACTGTCGGAACTCCTAGCAGTGGTGCGTGATGGAGTTCGCGTCCCGCTACGTACCCTTCCTGTCAAACAGTCTCGTGTTCCCAAGAATCACGCATGAGCTACATCGAGATCCAATATTTTATTAAGGAACATCAGGAAAGAACAAGGTTTATGGAGGTGCCTGGTCTTGGATCTTGACCTGCTATCACTCTGGCCAAATGTGCACGTGAGTCCGTACGACGTCGTCAACAAAGGCGACGCAAACCCGGTGACAGACGGAAGAGTTATTCACGACCTCTCGTTTCCAGAGGGTGCCTCCGTTAATGATCACAGACAAGGATGTAATCGCAAAACCAGAGTTCGAACATTATGACGCCATCGCACATGAAATAATCCGACAGACGAGTGCATTCCCGGATACGATCATCAACTTACTGGCAGGGGACGTTGCCTCGGCCTTTCGCAACATTGTAGTACGAAGCGACGACGTCCACCTTTTCCTAGTCACATCGAGGACGAGAACGCACTCACTATAGACCTATCCGGAACGTTCGGGTGGACAGGTTCGCCAAGCGCATACAGCTTAGCAGGCGGTGCTATCGCTCATATCCACGGTTGCACTAGAAATGCTTGGAACCCATCAGGATTCTTCCGGTACCATTGGGTAGATGGTCACATTTTAGTGGCAGCGGATATCGGTACTAATTGCGCTGATATGGAGCGGTCACTACGGTCTGCCACACTTACAGTGTTGGACCCGTCTGCAATCAATGAAGACAAATAAGCGAGGGGGAACCCCGTTAAGCGCAGGAGTCCGCAGAATGTGCAGCCACCACAACAAGTCCCTGCGCATTTCGTCGGAAACTGTGACGGTTTACCATCGATGTAAATGACGCTCCGGTTGACGTAATCGCTGCTAGAATGCCCTAGCCGGTCGTATGCACGTTGCAACGTGACGATGGCAGTCCAATAGCGACCGATACTTCGTTCGGGACAACTCGCGAGACTTGTATGCGTCCTGGACGATACGCACCGACTTTTCCACTTTCCTCTCCGGAATTGAGACTGTCATGGCCACCGTATCGTAAATAAGTCCAAATAGTTTTTATTTCAACACAAATCCGTCGCCGGATATTGTAATCGAGGTCGACAGCTCGGATACTGGTTTGTGTGCCGTAGTTCGCCATCAACATTTGGCACTGGTCTACATGTTCATCGGCCGAGCAAATTCTGATCAAAACGACGAAGGAAGATTCATCTGTCGGCTTCGACATTAATTATCGAGAGTTGTTGTCGTGTGGTTTTGCAATTCATCAATGGGGCCGGCGCTGGGCTCCTGCGCTATCGCTTGATGTGGCTTCTACGAAGCCTGTGTACATACACTTCTTGATTGACAACACGTCCGCCGTGAGCTGGCAGACCAAGCTATCTTCACCAAATCTCAAGGCTCAAACCGTCATCCGCTTACTCTGCATGTGGGAGATCGAGTTCAATTTGCGTCTTTCGGCGTCTCACATTGCTGGAGAACAGAAACAGAACATTATTGCCTACGCGGGCTCTCGACGCTCAGCTAATCCCCGTCTTGCTTCATTATTTGATGATCTAACGCGAGACTGGTCGCAGGAAATACCGTCGATAGACGCCGCGGAACTCGAGACAATATGGCGCGACACCTTCGCGTCCCCTCCGTCGCTAACCCAACTGTTGACAAATACCTATGGGCACTCAAGGTCTGGTGTGCCTGGACATCACGGCGTAAACCCTTCACTTGTCGATGCCGACATTGACCGTCAAATTCAACATATTTCAGATTTTATTTTGCATGGGTACCGGTATGGCTACGGTTCTGGACATCCAGTGCGCGGATCTACTATTATGGGAACTTTGATTTATATTCGCCATTTTTTCGAGCTGCTGGACACGATTTCCCGATCGATAACGCCCAGATTCGCATGCTTCTCAAGGGGATCAGCCGCCTTGATCAACCCAGTCGACAAAAATCCCCCGCTTCACTCAGTTTGTTGGAGCATTGTTTCGCATCACTCAACCTCTCGATCCCCATGGACCAAGCGATATGGGGGGTGCTGTGCGTATCGTTCTTCTTACTCCGTCGATCGGAATTTGTAGCGATAGACAGCGGGAGGTTCAAGTAGTTTTCCTAAAGGCCAATGGAATTCAATTGCTGGACTCGACTAACGCTAAAGTCACCGACGTGATCCAGGCAACAGCAGTTCATAGCACTCTAACGGGGTCAAAGACCAACCAGTCGGGTAAACCCACACAAAGGATGCTGTGTCGGTCAGGTCATCCTTATCTCTGTCCAGTTCTTGGTGCAGCGCTATTGACCCAATCCCATGACAGCATACCCGGACACTTTCCAGCGGCGATGTTCGTGAACCAGGATGGCGGGAGTGCATGCATACACGATTAAACGAGCAGCGTTTGAGCTGGGCGAGGATACAAGAGAGTTTGGTACTCACTCGTTGCGTTCAGGAGAACCACGCATATGTACCGTGCTGGCGTGGACGCATTAACTATTCAATTCCACGTTCGGTGGGCTTCAGATACGTACAAATTGTACACGGTTGTGCAAAGACTCAGTGACAACGATCGCCTCCCGCGTGGTGAGCAGAAGCAACGCGCCACTTCTTCTACAATAGCAACAAGCAATCATCACTCAAGAGGGGTACGCCTTCGTCCATTCGGATTCGATGAGGTGATTCCTGATCTCAATATATGCTGAAGTTCGTGGCCCCACTTTCTGCGTGAAGTGCTTACAGAAATAGCGTGGGCCACTTAGTGTAAGGGTGCTACTATTGATATCGGCATGCAGTCGAAGCAACGGACACAGTCGACGCCACCACTTACGGAGGTAAATCACCGGCCGCGTGTGCACTGTGACCTTCTTTAGTCACCAACGCTACTGCTTTCAAGACGCTGTACGTCTGCGTGGCCACTAACATTGCTAACTGGACGCTCTTCCCACGTCTTCAGACGCTTTGTTTTACTGATTGGTATTTCCAAAACGACACCAATTACACGGACGCTCCTCTAACGACACAGAATCTGTTGACGACGACATCGCCGACGCCGTGAACAGCATGCACACCGACGGCAGCGTCGTTTACAAGTGTGGCGTCTGACGTCGTGAACGGCAACGACACCGACGATACGGCCATCTCATATCCACCTTCAGGTTCAGCATCAAAATCGTCAGCGTCGTGTTCCACGGCATTTTGTCGGTCAACATGACCTTGAGTTGGGACGTAAGTTGACAAATTTGCATGTACGGTCCAACGCCAAGGTTTTATTTTTCCCGTACTGGAAGACGTTGTTCCCATATGAGCGCTTTAGTTCTCGCATGGCTGAATGCTGATACGTCGAGCGAGCGTGGTGCTCGTCTACGCAGACTTGTGCGAGGCGTCGCTTTCGACGGAGGCTGATAATCCGTGCTGTTGAAGTCGTATCTCCTCGGCGTTAGAAATGACGCTGTCCACAGAGAAATTCGGTGCCTAGTGAAGACAGTACCCGTCCTGATACTGATGAACGCGACACAGACAGCATACCTACTACGGTCTCGGACCACCTTAGTACAGAAGACTGGGCGGCTTTGCCCTTATTTGAATGGGGATCATCAAATTTCTAAGAGAGCGACAACAATGCAATGTTGGAGAATGAAGTACGATTGGCTGCCCCATTTCATGCTCTTTACAAATTGGCTCTGGTGGAGATGGAGCGGTTCAGTCGCCGCAACAAGAATTTGGTAGACTGGCAACAAAGTTACCGCGATTTGACACCTTTCGCCAAAGAGTTATGGGAAATTGAAAATAATCTCGCAGGGTAGTATTTGGTGATAAGATCATCGCCAACGATGTGCTACACACAGGTAAAGCACGAGCGATCGAAGTGCCCTCAAATTTTACAATTGGGCGTAGTCACAGGCATGTATTATACTACCGGTATACACCGTTCACTCTAATTAGTCTGACCCTGACTAATTATGGTTTACGATTTTTGTCGGAGAAAGTCGAACTTTTGAATTGATCTTTGTGACAACAATACCGGTATTTATTTAATTTTCATCGAAATTAAGATGATGATTGGCTTTGGCTCGGCGAGATCTGTTTAAATCTGCTCTTTTGAACTCTTCGGCGAAATGTTGTTGTCCGTGGTGTCACGAAAAGGTACAGAAGCATGACTATTATAAATTCGAAGCACGACTAATTAGAGTGAACGGTGTAAAGCACTGCATTAGCTATATAAGATGGTCCCTTGGCCGTAAGTCCAAGTTAGTTTGTTGTCATGTTCTACCGCAAAAATGTCACTAAGAACATATCGCAATTGGAGTTTGTCCTTTAGTTTATGAAAGTTGTGGAGCGAATAATAGAAAGCATCAGTCAAAACGATGATGATGATAAGTGGCCTTCTATTTGATGTTATGGTATTTTCCTATAGAAGCCTTGTAATATGAAAGACGCGACTTGATGTCGTTCGTCTGTCTTGGAGCGCTTTGCTGTTGGCATTTGAAGTGTCGTAGGTATACGAAGAGCGGGTCCTGTGATGTTCCTGATGGGTCCCGTAGGTTGTAGGTTTGTGTTGATTGCGCTTTCGCCAACATCAGTCAAAACGAGGCAGGCCGGGATCTTGGTTTGTGTGGGCAGAATAAGATCTGTCATATCAGACCCCCATTGTAGTACTGTAGTACCTATCGCCCCTTACAAAATGCAAGATACATTTGTCCGGGTTCAGAAGAATCCATTTGGTCCTCATTTTAAGGACAACAATTATTGGGATTAAATACTGTATTTCACCGTGAAGTCTTCACGTACGTCAAGTGGCGGCAGTAGCAGCGAGAGGAATTGGTCTGTGTCAGCACAAGTAAATGCAAGACAATTTTTAAACGTAATTAGGTTGAAGTGACTACTTACCAGTAGGCTGACCTTGTTCGATGATAGCAAGCGTGTTGCATCATGCTCGAGGTGTTCCGCGGTACATGTGCGGCGAAGGCGGTTTCAGCATCCCAGGCGACGACAATAGTGGTGATGTCAGTCGCAAAGTACAAGGTAATATGACAGCACCGATGCCCGAGCACGCAGTGAGGCTAGAAATCTGCTGGTGCCCAAAGTGAAGCAAGGTTAGTCGCGTGTCGACTTCTTGGCGTTCAAGAGTTTTCGTGGTGCAATAGTTTGCTGACGCATTCTCCAGCTCGAGATTTTCTCGTATATTGGGTGTCAAGACGTCGTGGCATTGGGAAAAAAAGTTTAAGGTGTTGCAGCAACTTGAGTAAATCCTACATTTAAACTGTCCTATATTATAGGCCAATCATAGCCGTGCGAGTAATCTGATTGGTGATTTTTATCTTACTTTCGCTTTTCTTCCGATCCAGACGTCATGGCAGACGCCCCGAGTCGCAAGAAGCGCTAGCCTCGTGCGTGTCCTCAGTGGCTGCCCATCTCCCCGCTGCGACTCACGTCTTGTTCCTTGCTCCTCCTTACCACAGGTTCATGAGCATCACCGGCGCCGACTCCAGCAGCGCGCTGCAGTACCTCGAGGTGGAGACCCCGTTGGTCTCTGGGGGGCCTTTTCACCCGTTGCTAACGTCGTAATCGCCTGTTTTAACGCTGAAACGCGTGACTGAAACCTCAAAACTCGCAGCTCACAAGCTGGAAACTGGACGAGGCGGTACGAACACAGCTGCGTGAAAAAAACTCGTCTAAGATACTCTGCTGCAGGTCAATCTGTACATGGAAAGCGGGGGCCAGAGCTCCAGCACGGCCTTCGCAGAGCCGCCAATCAGCAGCCAGTTCCAGCAACTTCAGCCCACCGACAGACATGGACGCGGCCACGGCGGCTGCGATCGCTGCAGCCTACGGAGAAGAGTTCGTCGACCTGAGAGAGCAGCTGCCAGTAGAGAGCTGCACTAAACTGCTTTTATTTTTGATTTTATTTGCTGCAGTAGTAATGCGGTGCGCGCCTGATCCATCCAAACGCCAACGTCTCGTGGGGAGATGGACCTCCGTACGTGGGGCTGCATTTGGTGAGGGTGTAGTAGACTGACTGGGGTGAGGTACAGTGCGGCCCATGCGCCACTTGCGCGACCAAAACCGCGATTTTGCGGCAGAGAGCATCGCGGCCATGACAGCGGGCAGCATTTCCACTGCGTTTGGGGGCGGTGGCCTTCGGTGAAGGCTCAGACAACACGAGTGTTGTGGATGGCGCCAACAGCGAGCGCACTCGTGATCTGAGCACGCTTTTCCAGCCACCGACTGCCATTATGTTCCAGGAACGTACTCTGACGTGCGTACTTTCAGCTTTGGGTAGCTTTGGTAGGAGGTGACGATACTCATGAATGTTGCTGCTGTTGGTGCAGGCTCGTACCCACGCCAAGAACGAGGGAAAGTGGCTTCTGGTGAACATCCAGGACGAGATCGTGTTTGCTAGCCACATGCTTAACCGCGACACGTGGAGTGACGACGTGGTGCAGAACCTTGTGGCAAGCGGCTTTGTGTTTTGGCAGGTAAGCCGTGTGCGATACCTCCTCTCAAACTGCACTTAAAAGCGGATGATGCTTACCTTTTCGCGACACTGTTCCGTAGAATTACTGGGCGTCCGAGCACGGCAAGAAGTTTTGCAGTCTCTACCAGATTGACCGTGCCTCGCTCCCGATAGTGGGGATCATTGACCCGCGGACTGGAGAAATCCGGCAACGCTGGACGGGCTTTCTTGAGCCACAGGATATGACCGAGAAATGTAAGACTGACGACGGGGACTGAAACAAGTTATCTAGAGGTTTACTAATTCTTGTCAATTGTCTGCTGTTTATGCCAACAGTGTCCGACTTTGCTGTATGCACTCACTAGATACCGCGCAGGCTGAACAAAAGAAGGTATGCACGCACCGGTCGTATACCACATGATAGATGCCATGCTGAAATACCTTGAATTTCCTTGAGGAGGCCGAACCCAATATCATGGATGCGTCCGAAGATGACCAGTTAGCTGCAGCGATTGCGGCGTCAATGCAGGGTAACAATGACGGCAATGACGAAGGCGAGACGAAGCAAGCCGAAGACGAAATGAACCAAGAGGAAGAGCACGAGGAGAAGGCACAAAAGCCGGTTGTGGCATTGACACCAGAGCCCGACGGTATTGTTTGTCGTGGTTATCGTCCTGCTTGGCGAATCCAGTACATGACACTATACTGTTGCTTGTTTATCTGTAGCTGGAGCCCCTGACGTAACCCGAGTTCAAATCCGCGTGCCTGATGGTTCCCGCTTGACGCGGCGCTTCCTCAAGACAGACTCACTTGCTATGGTGTGGTCATTCGTGAAGGATCAAGTACCTGAGGCTCGAGGACGTGCGTTTGAGTTGCGCACCGCATTCCCGCCCAGTGCTGTGGCCTACAACGACACTCTCTCTATTGAGGAGGGCAAGCTCGAGAACGCGTCCCTCATGGTGAAATGGCTGTGAGCATGGACGATGCCATCTTAATGCATCTTTTTTCGGAGAAATCCTGGCGCGGTGGTGGCAGAAGCTGAAGTATGCTAACAGGGTAGAGATGCCTTTATGGCACCCTACTGCTCTGTTCGTTTTCTCTTTGGTGCGCGCATGAGCGTGCTTTTAGCTGCGAAGCAACATCATAATTAATGAGCGACAATGTGTCTTAAATTGTTACTTATCTCTCCACTTGCACACTACGCTTGGGTGGGTCGCTTCTGCAGGGCAACAACTACGAGGAGCCGAAAGGCCACCAGGAACACCCCCAGTTCGATCAAGCGGAACGCCACACTGTCACGCTCAGCGCCGTACTCGAATTCTACGTACGAGTGAACGGTGTGCTCCTGCTGTTCGTTAGAGTAGCTCTCCGACGGAATCAACCGAAGCTCACGGCACGGAAGTTGTCTTTCTGTGGCGTCAATTCCCTCATTATCGCAGATGCACGAGTCAGCAGTAGATCCGAATACGAGCGCCTGCAACACCTGGAGAGCAAGGCGCTGTGGCCTCAGAAATACAAGCAGCCAGGATAGATTACCCAATGCACCGCCCCTCCACGACCACACGAACATCATCAGCGGAAACAAATTGATGCCAGCACCAGCGGCTGCTGCAATGCTCTCACTTGGCACCAGCCTCACAAGCCACTGGCCCAGGTACACTTGCCCAAGGGAAGATCGAGAGAGTGAGCCAGTAGAGTGCAAAGTTGCCGTTCTCAGCGACGGCCCAGAAGCCGAAGAGGGTAAAGGTGAACGCCGCAACTACGAACGTGACCACCAGCGTAAATAGTAGTTCCACCACGCTGGAGCAGACGTGATAAGCGACCGCAGGATACGCTTGCCATGCCTGCTCACGGCGCCAACACGCATTCTCCCTCCAAGCGTTTCCACGGCTGGCCCTCATGATAGCACATAGTGCAAAGCTAGCCCCAAGCATCAGCGTCGACCACGCGATGAGTGACACGCCTTGGTTTACTCCAGCGAAAGTATCGAACTCCGTGCTCCTTGCAGTAATGAAAAGCCACAAAAACCACATGAAAACCGCCAGGAACAAACCCATTAAACTAAGGCGTTGCCATGGCGTGGTCACTGAAGATGTCATCGCCAACGAGAGATTCGTCATAGTCGAAGACAAGCTGCGCCAGTACGAGTGCACGACTCGCTGGGTAAGCCACACCACCTGCATACGCCACGAGGCTGGGTATGTTGCTAATTCCCCGCTCTTGTAGGCCGTAATGAGTGTTGGAACGTGCTTCTCCACTGAGTCTGGGCATAGATAACCCACGCGCTGCATTTGTGTAAGCAGCATGCCCTTGACCTCGCTGCGCTCGAACAGCTGGACAAACCGCGTTTTCTTCTCACGGTTGATAACGTCCGAGCCCGTTGACATTGAGGCGGCACTTGCATATTTCTTTTTCTTTCTGCTCGGGCGAGCCTTGACACCTCGGGTTGTCGTCGTCGTAGCTGTTGTTGCCTGAGAAATAGTTCCTTCACCAACACTGTCTAGAGCCCACCCGATAATATTCTTGCCACTGCTCAGCTTCTTCACACCAGGCAGACCTTCCAAATACGGCACTATCGAACGGGACTCACCATGGAAAATCACCTCGCCATTGCTTGACAACAATAGCAGCCGGTCGAACGTGCGCAGTTCGATGGAAGACACCGAATCACTCAAGCTGCACACTACTGTGCGGCCCGTCCCGGCAACTTGCTGCAGCACATGAATAACTTGTAGCGCATCCTTCGGGTCAAGCCCACTCGTAGGTTCGTCCACTAGCAGCACACTCGGTTCGAACGCAAGCTCAACACCAATTGCCACGAGGCGCGTCTCCACAGCCGAGCACGAATCGATTTGACGCGCAGCCAACTCGGTTATCCCCAGTAAAGCAAGCCAAGATTCTATCGTATCGTGCACAAGACCCTCGGGGACCGCAGAGCATTGGCGCAGAGAGGCACTGTTGCACATAGCTTCACGTACCGTGGTCGTTCCATGCCAGACTGCATGATTGTCGCCAAACCAACAGTAGCCAGTGGCACGACGACGCACGAGAGAGCTGGCTTCGTTCCCATTGTAGTATACTTTGCCCTTCGTTTGATTCATTTCACCTGCCAGAGCGCCAAGGAAAGCGGCTTTGCCGACTCGGCCCGCTCCAACAACCGCTGTCATCATGCCTGCCTCCGCATAGCCTGTAACACCTTTCACTGCATCAGCTGACTCCTTTGAGGTCTCATTTACTCGAGCAGCACACACAAGGTCGTCGAAAGCCAACCTCAATGAATACCCGCTACGCACCATCAACATTGGCATGGACTTGCTCGTGTGTAGAGTTTCAGGGGATGCAGCCTCCTCCCCACGCAGCGGCAACACGCGCGCTCTGCATTTGCTCGGTCTCATCAGATGCCAGCGAAACTGAGGCATTTTCTACCTTCTGCTTGCTTCTCTTCATCTTCTTGGTGCTGATAGAATTGGAACTTATAGAGTCATCGCTTTTGCTACCAGCCGGCTCCGTTTCATCCTTCAGGGCCGATATGACCCTGGCACGTTCAATTTGGTTCACCGTGCTTCTTTCTTGCGCCTCCAGAACAAAAATTCCATACGGCGGGCATCCTTAGCGCCACCACTCCCCAAATTAACAGCTCCGATACGGGATGTTGTGTCCTCCTCAGTCTCCTCGAGTGTCTTCGTCGCCACCGTGGTGCTTTTGTACCGTCCGTGGACTCCGTCTCCGTCGTCATCTCCACCTCGATCGTTATCACTAGCTCGTCCGCGCTGGACTTCACCGCACGCGACGTGGTGCGAACCGTCTTGGTCACGATGGTGCCATCGGCGTCCACTGAGCGGAAAACTTCCGTCTTTACCGACTCATCCGGAGACGCACCAGTCAGCTCCGACGCACTCACGACGGTAGAACCAGGCTCAATCATCATACCTTTGAGTTTCATCGTCTTCTGCATAAACGACACCGAAGACACCCCCGACGTCTCCCTGTGTACATGATCTCCTCGACCCCATCAATAGAAGGCGCCGACGTCACCTCCGACGTCTCCGTCGTGTAAGTCGTATCCGTCGTCTCCTCGGTCTCCGGGGTCGGCTGCACCGTCGCCACTTGCTCTGATGTCTCCGTCGTGAAGGTCGTGGTCTCCTCGGTTTCCTCGATGGAAGGCACCGACGTCACCTCCGACGTCTCCGTCGTGTAAATCGTGTCCGTCGTCTCCTCGCTCTCCGGGGTCGGCTGCACCGTCGCCACTTGCTCTGATGTCTCCGTCGTGAAGGTCGTGGTCTCCTCGGTTTCCTCGATGGAAGGCGCCGACGTCACCTCCGACGTCTCCGTCGTGTAAGTCGTCTTCGTCGTCTCCTCGGCCTCCGGGGTAGGCTGCACCGACGTCACCTCCGACGTCTCCGTCGTGTAATCGTGTCCGTCGTCCCCTCGGCCTCCGGGGTCGGCTGCACCGTCGCCACTTGCTCTGATGTCTCCGTCGTGAAGGTCGTGGTCTCCTCGGTTTCCTCGATGGAAGGCGCCGACGTCACCTCCGACGTCTCCGTCGTGTAAGTCGTCTTCGTCGTCTCCTCGGCCTCCGGGGTAGGCTGCACCGACGTCACCTCCGAAGTCTCCGTCGTGTAAATCGTGTCCGTCGTCTCCTCGGCCTCCGGGGTCGGCTGTATCGTCGCCACCTGCTCTGACGTGTCCTTCGTGTAGGTTGTGGTCTCCTCGGTTTCCTCGATGGAAGGCGCCGACGTCACCTCCGACGTCTCCGTCGTGTAAATCGTGTCCGTCGTCTCCTCGGCCTCCGGGGTCGGCTGTATCGTCGCCACTTGCTCTGATGTCTCCGTCGTGAAGGTCGTGGTCTCCTCGGTTTCCTCGATGGAAGGCGCCGACGTCACCTCCGACGTCTCCATCGTGTAAATCGTGTAAATCGTGTCCGTCGTCTCCTCGACCTCCGGGGTCGGCTGCACCGTCGCCACTTGCTCTGATGTCTCCGTCGTGAAGGTCGTGGTCTCCTCGGTTTCCTCGATGGAAGGCGACGACGTCACCTCCGACGTCTCCGTCGTGTCAGTCGTTTCCGTCGTCTCCTTGGTCTCCAGGGTCGACTGCACCGTCGCCACTTGCTCTGACGTCCCCGTCGTGTAAATCGTGTAAATCGTTTCCGTCGTCTCCTCGGCCTCCGGGGTCGGCTGCACCGTCGCCACTTGCTCTGATGTCTCCGTCGTGAAGGTCGTGGTCTCCTCGGTTTCCTCGATGGAAGGCGCCGACGTCACCTCCGACGTCTCCGTCGTGTAAGTCGTCTTCGTCGTCTCCTCGGCCTCCGGGGTAGGCTGTACCGACGTCACCTCCGAAGTCTCCGTCGTGTAAATCGTGTCCGTCGTCTCCTCGGCCTCCGGGGTCGGCTGCACCGTCGCCACTTGCTCTGATGTCTCCGTCGTGAAGGTCGTGGTCTCCTCGGTTTCCTCGATGGAAGGCGCCGACGTCTCCGTCGTGTAAGTCGTGTAAATCGTGTCCGTCGTCTCCTCGGCCTCCGGGGTCGGCTGCACCGTCGCCACTTGCTCTGATATCTCCGTCGTGAAGGTCGTGGTCTCCTCGGTTTCCTCGATGGAAGGCGCCGACGTCACCTCCGACGTCTCCGTCGTGTAAGTCGTGTAAATCGTGTCCGTCGTCTCCTCGGCCTCCGGGGTCGGCTGTATCCTCGCCACTTGTTCTGACGTCTCCGTCGTGAAGGTCGTGGTCTCCTCGGTTTCCTCGATGGAAGGCGCCGACGTCACCTCCGACGTCTCCGTCGTGCAAGTCGTCTTCGTCGTCTCCTCGGCCTCCGGGGTCGGCTGCTCCGTCGCCACCTGCTCTGACGTCCCCGTCGTGTAAATCGTGTAAATCGTGTCCGTCGTCTCCTCGACCTCCGGGGTCGGCTGCACCGTCGCCACTTGCTCTGATGTCTCCGTCGTGAAGGTCGTGGTCTCCTCGGTTTCCTCGATGGAAGGCGCCGACGTCACCTCCGACGTCTCCGTCGTGTCAGTCGTTTCCGTCGTCTCCTCGGTCTCCAGGGTCGACTGCACCGTCGCCACTTGCTCTGACGTCCCCGTCGTGTAAATCGTGTAAATCGTTTCCGTCGTCTCCTCGGCCTCCGGGGTCGGCTGCACCGTCGCCACTTGCTCTGATGTCTCCGTCGTGAAGGTCGTGGTCTCCTCGGTTTCCTCGATGGAAGGCGCCGACGTCACCTCCGACGTCTCCGTCGTGTAAGTCGTTTCCGTCGTCTCCTTGGTCTCCAGGGTCGACTGCACCGTCGCCACTTGCTCTGACGTCCCCGTCGTGTAAATCGTGTAAATCGTTTCCGTCGTCTCCTCGGCCTCCGGGGTCGGCTGCACCGTCGCCACTTGCTCTGATGTCTCCGTCGTGAAGGTCGTGGTCTCCTCGGTTTCCTCGATGGAAGGCGCCGACGTCACCTCCGACGTCTCCGTCGTGTAAGTCGTCTTCGTCGTCTCCTCGGCCTCCGGGGTAGGCTGCACCGACGTCACCTCCGACGTCTCCGTCGTGTAAATCGTGTCCGTCGTCTCCTCGGCCTCCGGGGTCGGCTGCACCGTCGCCACTTGCTCTGATGTCTCCGTCGTGAAGGTCGTGGTCTCCTCGGTTTCCTCGATGGAAGGCGCCGACGTCACCTCCGACGTCTCCGTCGTGTAAATCGTGTCCGTCGTCTCCTCGGCCTCCGGGGTCGGCTGCACCGTCGCCACTTGCTCTGATATCTCCGTCGTGAAGGTCGTGGTCTCCTCGGTTTCCTCGATGGAAGGCGCCGACGTCACCTCCGACGTCTCCGTCGTGTAAGTCGTGTAAATCGTGTCCGTCGTCTCCTCGGCCTCCGGGGTCGGCTGCACCGTCGCCACTTGCTCTGATGTCTCCGTCGTGAAGGTCGTGGTCTCCTCGGTTTCGTCGATGGAAGGCGCCGACGTCACCTCCGACGTCTCCGTCGTGTCAGTCGTTTCCGTCGTCTCCTTGGTCTCCAGGGTCGACTGCACCGTCGCCACTTGCTCTGACGTCCCCGTCGTGTAAATCGTGTAAATCGTTTCCGTCGTCTCCTCGGCCTCCGGGGTCGGCTGCACCGTCGCCACTTGCTCTGATGTCTCCGTCGTGAAGGTCGTGGTCTCCTCGGTTTCCTCGATGGAAGGCGCCGACGTCACCTCCGACGTCTCCGTCGTGTAAATCGTGTCCGTCGTCTCCTCGGCCTCCGGGGTAGGCTGCACCGACGTCACCTCCGAAGTCTCCGTCGTGTAAATCGTGTCCGTCGTCTCCTCGGCCTCCGGGGTCGGCTGCACCGTCGCCACTTGCTCTGATGTCTCCGTCGTGAGGTCGTGGTCTCCTCGGTTTCCTCGATGGAAGGCGCCGACGTCTCCGTCGTGTAAGTCGTGTAAATCGTGTCCGTCGTCTCCTCGGCCTCCGGGGTCGGCTGCACCGTCGCCACTTGCTCTGATATCTCCGTCGTGAAGGTCGTGGTCTCCTCGGTTTCCTCGATGGAAGGCGCCGACGTCACCTCCGACGTCTCCGTCCGTGTAAGTCGTGTAAATCGTGTCCGTCGTCTCCTCGGCCTCCGGGGTCGGCTGTATCCTCGCCACTTGTTCTGATGTCTCCGTCGTGAAGGTCGTGGTCTCCTCGGTTTCCTCGATGGAAGGCGCCGACGTCACCTCCGACGTCTCCGTCGTGCAAGTCGTCTTCGTCGTCTCCTCGGCCTCCGGGGTCGGCTGCTCCGTCGCCACCTGCTCTGACGTCCCCGTCGTGTAAATCGTGTAAATCGTGTCCGTCGTCTCCTCGACCTCCGGGGTCGGCTGCACCGTCGCCACTTGCTCTGATGTCTCCGTCGTGAAGGTCGTGGTCTCCTCGGTTTCCTCGATGGAAGGCGCCGACGTCACCTCCGACGTCTCCGTCGTGTAAGTCGTGTAAATCGTGTCCGTCGTCTCCTCGGCCTCCGGGGTCGGCTGTATCCTCGCCACTTGTTCTGATGTCTCCGTCGTGAAGGTCGTGGTCTCCTCGGTTTCCTCGATGGAAGGCGCCGACGTCACCTCCGACGTCTCCGTCGTGCAAGTCGTCTTCGTCGTCTCCTCGGCCTCCGGGGTCGGCTGCTCCGTCGCCACCTGCTCTGACGTCCCCGTCGTGTAAATCGTGTAAATCGTGTCCGTCGTCTCCTCGACCTCCGGGGTCGGCTGCACCGTCGCCACTTGCTCTGATGTCTCCGTCGTGAAGGTCGTGGTCTCCTCGGTTTCCTCGATGGAAGGCGCCGACGTCACCTCCGACGTCTCCGTCGTGTCAGTCGTTTCCGTCGTCACCTCGGTCTCCAGGGTCGACTGCACCGTCGCCACTTGCTCTGACGTCCCCGTCGTGTAAATCGTGTAAATCGTTTCCGTCGTCTCCTCGGCCTCCGGGGTCGGCTGCACCGTCGCCACTTGCTCTGATGTCTCCGTCGTGAAGGTCGTGGTCTCCTCGGTTTCCTCGATGGAAGGCGCCGACGTCACCTCCGACGTCTCCGTCGTGCAAGTCGTCTTCGTCGTCTCCTCGGCCTCCGGGGTCGGCTGCTCCGTCGCCACCTGCTCTGACGTCCCCGTCGTGTAAATCGTGTAAATCGTGTCCGTCGTCTCCTCGACCTCCGGGGTCGGCTGCACCGTCGCCACTTGCTCTGATGTCTCCGTCGTGAAGGTCGTGGTCTCCTCGGTTTCCTCGATGGAAGGCGCCGACGTCACCTCCGACGTCTCCGTCGTGTAAGTCGTGTAAATCGTGTCCGTCGTCTCCTCGGCCTCCGGGGTCGGCTGTATCCTCGCCACTTGTTCTGATGTCTCCGTCGTGAAGGTCGTGGTCTCCTCGGTTTCCTCGATGGAAGGCGCCGACGTCACCTCCGACGTCTCCGTCGTGCAAGTCGTCTTCGTCGTCTCCTCGGCCTCCGGGGTCGGCTGCTCCGTCGCCACCTGCTCTGACGTCCCCGTCGTGTAAATCGTGTAAATCGTTTCCGTCGTCTCCTCGGCCTCCGGGGTCGGCTGCACCGTCGCCACTTGCTCTGATGTCTCCGTCGTGAAGGTCGTGGTCTCCTCGGTTTCCTCGATGGAAGGCGCCGACGTCTCCGTCGTGTAAGTCGTGTAAATCGTGTCCGTCGTCTCCTCGGCCTCCGGGGTCGGCTGCACCGTCGCCACTTGCTCTGATATCTCCGTCGTGAAGGTCGTGGTCTCCTCGGTTTCCTCGATGGAAGGCGCCGACGTCACCTCCGACGTCTCCGTCTTGTAAGTCGTGTAAATCGTGTCCGTCGTCTCCTCGGCCTCCGGGGTCGGCTGTATCCTCGCCACTTGTTCTGATGTCTCCGTCGTGAAGGTCGTGGTCTCCTCGGTTTCCTCGATGGAAGGCGCCGACGTCACCTCCGACGTCTCCGTCGTGCAAGTCGTCTTCGTCGTCTCCTCGGCCTCCGGGGTCGGCTGCTCCGTCGCCACCTGCTCTGACGTCCCCGTCGTGTAAATCGTGTAAATCGTGTCCGTCGTCTCCTCGACCTCCGGGGTCGGCTGCACCGTCGCCACTTGCTCTGATGTCTCCGTCGTGAAGGTCGTGGTCTCCTCGGTTTCCTCGATGGAAGGCGCCGACGTCACCTCCGACGTCTCCGTCGTGTAAGTCGTGTAAATCGTGTCCGTCGTCTCCTCGGCCTCCGGGGTCGGCTGTATCCTCGCCACTTGTTCTGATGTCTCCGTCGTGAAGGTCGTGGTCTCCTCGGTTTCCTCGATGGAAGGCGCCGACGTCACCTCCGACGTCTCCGTCGTGCAAGTCGTCTTCGTCGTCTCCTCGGCCTCCGGGGTCGGCTGCTCCGTCGCCACCTGCTCTGACGTCCCCGTCGTGTAAATCGTGTAAATCGTGTCCGTCGTCTCCTCGACCTCCGGGGTCGGCTGCACCGTCGCCACTTGCTCTGATGTCTCCGTCGTGAAGGTCGTGGTCTCCTCGGTTTCCTCGATGGAAGGCGCCGACGTCACCTCCGACGTCTCCGTCGTGTCAGTCGTTTCCGTCGTCACCTCGGTCTCCAGGGTCGACTGCACCGTCGCCACTTGCTCTGACGTCCCCGTCGTGTAAATCGTGTAAATCGTTTCCGTCGTCTCCTCGGCCTCCGGGGTCGGCTGCACCGTCGCCACTTGCTCTGATGTCTCCGTCGTGAAGGTCGTGGTCTCCTCGGTTTCCTCGATGGAAGGCGCCGACGTCTCCGTCGTGTAAGTCGTGTAAATCGTGTCCGTCGTCTCCTCGGCCTCCGGGGTCGGCTGCACCGTCGCCACTTGCTCTGATGTCTCCGTCGTGAAGGTCGTGGTCTCCTCGGTTTCCTCGATGGAAGGCGCCGACGTCACCTCCGACGTCTCCGTCGTGTCAGTCGTTTCCGTCGTCCCTCGGTCTCCAGGGTCGACTGCACCGTCGCCACTTGCTCTGACGTCTCCGTCGTGTAAGTCGTGTAAATCGTGTCCGTCGTCTCCTCGGCCTCCGGGGTCGGCTGCACCGTCGCCACTTGCTCTGATATCTCCGTCGTGAAGGTCGTGGTCTCCTCGGTTTCCTCGATGGAAGGCGCCGACGTCACCTCCGACGTCTCCGTCGTGTAAGTCGTGTAAATCGTGTCCGTCGTCTCCTCGGCCTCCGGGGTCGGCTGTATCCTCGCCACTTGTTCTGATGTCTCCGTCGTGAAGGTCGTGGTCTCCTCGGTTTCCTCGATGGAAGGCGCCGACGTCACCTCCGACGTCTCCGTCGTGCAAGTCGTCTTCGTCGTCTCCTCGGCCTCCGGGGTCGGCTGCTCCGTCGCCACCTGCTCTGACGTCCCCGTCGTGTAAATCGTGTAAATCGTGTCCGTCGTCTCCTCGACCTCCGGGGTCGGCTGCACCGTCGCCACTTGCTCTGATGTCTCCGTCGTGAAGGTCGTGGTCTCCTCGGTTTCCTCGATGGAAGGCGCCGACGTCACCTCCGACGTCTCCGTCGTGTCAGTCGTTTCCGTCGTCACCTCGGTCTCCAGGGTCGACTGCACCGTCGCCACTTGCTCTGACGTCCCCGTCGTGTAAGTCGTTTCCATCGTTTCCGTCGTCTCCTCGGCCTCCGGGGTCGGCTGCACCGTCGCCACTTGCTCTGATGTCTCCGTCGTGAAGGTCGTGGTCTCCTCGGTTTCCTCGATGGAAGGCGCCGACGTCACCTCCGACGTCTCCGTCGTGTAAGTCGTTTCCGTCGTCTCCTTGGTCTCAGGGTCGACTGCACCGTCGCCACTTGCTCTGACGTCCCCGTCGTGTAAATCGTGTAAATCGTTTCCGTCGTCTCCTCGGCCTCCGGGTCGGCTGCACCGTCGCCACTTGCTCTGATGTCTCCGTCGTGAAGGTCGTGGTCTCCTCGGTTTCCTCGATGGAAGGCGCCGACGTCACCTCCGACGTCTCCGTCGTGTAAGTCGTCTTCGTCGTCTCCTCGGCCTCCGGGGTAGGCTGCACCGACGTCACCTCCGACGTCTCCGTCGTGTAAATCGTGTCCGTCGTCTCCTCGGCCTCCGGGGTCGGCTGCACCGTCGCCACTTGCTCTGATGTCTCCGTCGTGAAGGTCGTGGTCTCCTCGGTTTCCTCGATGGAAGGCGCCGACGTCACCTCCGACGTCTCCGTCGTGTAAATCGTGTCCGTCGTCTCCTCGGCCTCCGGGGTCAGCTGCACCGTCGCCACTTGCTCTGATATCTCCGTCGTGAAGGTCGTGGTCTCCTCGGTTTCCTCGATGGAAGGCGCCGACGTCACCTCCGACGTCTCCGTCGTGTAAGTCGTGTAAATCGTGTCCGTCGTCTCCTCGGCCTCCGGGGTCGGCTGCACCGTCGCCACTTGCTCTGATGTCTCCGTCGTGAAGGTCGTGGTCTCCTCGGTTTCGTCGATGGAAGGCGCCGACGTCACCTCCGACGTCTCCGTCGTGTAAGTCGTCTTCGTCGTCTCCTCGGCCTCCGGGGTAGGCTGCACCGACGTCACCTCCGACGTCTCCGTCGTGTAAATCGTGTCCGTCGTCTCCTCGGCCTCCGGGGTCGGCTGCACCGTCGCCACTTGCTCTGATGTCTCCGTCGTGAAGGTCGTGGTCTCCTCGGTTTCGTCGATGGAAGGCGCCGACGTCATCTCCGACGTCTCCGTCGTGTAAATCGTGTCCGTCGTCTCCTCGGCCTCCGGGGTCGGCTGCACCGTCGCCACTTGCTCTGATGTCTCCGTCGTGAAGGTCGTGGTCTCCTCGGTTTCCTCGATGGAAGGCGCCGACGTCACCTCCGACGTCTCCGTCGTGTAAATCGTGTCCGTCGTCTCCTCGGCCTCCGGGGTCGGCTGCACCGTCGCCACTTGCTCTGATATCTCCGTCGTGAAGGTCGTGGTCTCCTCGGTTTCCTCGATGGAAGGCGCCGACGTCACCTCCGACGTCTCCGTCGTGTAAGTCGTTTCCGTCGTCTCCTCAGCCTCCGGAGTCGGCTGCACCATCGCCACTTGCTCTGATGTCTCCGTCGTGAAGGTCGTGGTCTCCTCAGTTTCCTCGATGGAAGGCGCCGACGTCACCTCCGACGTCTCCGTCGTGTAAATCGTGTAAATCGTGTCCGTCGTCTCCTCGGCCTCCGGGGTCGGCTGTATCCTCGCCACTTGTTCTGACGTCTCCGTCGTGAAGGTCGTGGTCTCCTCGGTTTCCTCGATGGAAGGCGCCGACGTCACCTCCGACGTCTCCGTCGTGCAAGTCGTCTTCGTCGTCTCCTCGGCCTCCGGGGTCGGCTGCTCCGTCGCCACCTGCTCTGACGTCCCCGTCGTGTAAATCGTTTCCGTCGTCTCCTCAGCCTCCGGGGTCGGCTGCACCGTCGCCACTTGCTCTGATGTCTCCATCGTGAAGGTCGTGGTCTCCTCGGTTTCCTCGATGGAAGGCGCCGACGTCACCTCCGACGTCTCCGTCGTGTAAGTCGTGTAAATCGTGTCCGTCGTCTCCTCGGCCTCCGGGGTCGGCTGTATCCTCGCCACTTGTTCTGACGTCTCCGTCGTGAAGGTCGTGGTCTCCTCGGTTTCCTCGATGGAAGGCGCCGACGTCACCTCCGACGTCTCCGTCGTGTAAATCGTGTCCGTCGTCTCCTCGACCTCCGGGGTCGGCTGCACCGTCGCCACTTGCTCTGATATCTCCGTCGTGAAGGTCGTGGTCTCCTCGGTTTCCTCGATGGAAGGCGCCGACGTCACCTCCGACGTCTCCGTCGTGTAAGTCGTGTCCGTCGTCTCCTCGGCCTCCGGGGTCGGCTGCTCCGTCGCCACTTGCTCTGATGTCTCCGTCGTGAAGTCGTGGTCTCCTCGGTTTCCTCGATGGAAGGCGCCGACGTCACCTCCAGACGTCTCCTTCGTGTCAGTCGTTTCCGTCGTCTCGTCGTCTCCTCGGCCTCCGGGTCGGCTGCACCGTCGCCACTTGCTCTGATATCTCCGTCGTGAAGGTCGTGGTCTCCTCGGTTTCCTCGATGGAAGGCGCCGACGTCACCTCCGACGTCTCCGTCGTGTAAATCGTGTCCGTCGTCTCCTCGGCCTCCGGGGTCGGCTGCACCGTCGCCACTTGATCTGATATCTCCGTCGTGAAGGTCGTGGTCTCCTCGGTTTCCTCGATGGAAGGCGCCGACGTCACCTCCGACGTCTCCGTCGTGTAAATCGTGTCCGTCGTCTCCTCGGCCTCCGGGGTCGGCTGCTCCGTCGCCACCTGCTCTGACGTCCCCGTCGTGTAAGTCGTTTCCGTCGTCTCCTCGGCCTCCGGGGTCGGCTGCACCGTCGCCACTTGCTCTGATGTCTCCGTCGTGAAGGTCGTGGTCTCCTCGGTTTCCTCGATGGAAGGCTCCGACGTCACCTCCGACGTCTCCGTCGTGTAAGTCGTGTAAATCGTGTCCGTCGTCTCCTCGGCCTCCGGGGTCGGCTGTATCTCGCCACTTGTTCTGACGTCTCCGTCGTGAAGGTCGTGGTCTCCTCGGTTTCCTCGATGGAAGGCGCCGACGTCACCTCCGACGTCTCCGTCGTGTAAATCGTGTCCGTCGTCTCCTCGGCCTCCGGGGTCGGCTGCACCGTCGCCACTTGCTCTGATATCTCCGTCGTGAAGGTCGTGGTCTCCTCGGTTTCCTCGATGGAAGGCGCCGACGTCACCTCCGACGTCTCCGTCGTGTAAATCGTGTCCGTCGTCTCCTCGGCCTCGGGGTCGGCTGCACCGTCGCCACTTGCTCTGATGTCTCCGTCGTGAAGGTCGTGGTCTCCTCGGTTTCCTCGATGGAAGGCGCCGACGTCACCTCCGACGTCTCCGTCGTGTCAGTCGTCTCCGTCGTCTCCTCGGTCTCCGGGGTCGGCTGCACCGTCGCCACTTGCTCTGATGTCTCCGTCGTGAAGGTCGTGGTCTCCTCGGTTTCCTCGATGGAAGGCGCCGACGTCACCTCCGACGTCTCCGTCGTGTCAGTCGTCTCCGTCGTCTCCTCGGTCTCCGGGGTCGGCTGCACCGTCGCCACTTGCTCTGATGTCTCCGTCGTGAAGGTCGTGGTCTCCTCGGTTTCCTCGATGGAAGGCGCCGACGTCACCTCCGACGTCTCCGTCGTGTAAGTCGTGTAAATCGTGTCCGTCGTCTCCTCGGCCTCCGGGGTCGGCTGTATCCTCGCCACTTGTTCTGACGTCTCCGTCGTGAAGGTCGTGGTCTCCTCGGTTTCCTCGATGGAAGGCGCCGACGTCACCTCCGACGTCTCCGTCGTGTAAATCGTGTCCGTCGTCTCCTCGGCCTCCGGGGTCGGCTGCACCGTCGCCACTTGCTCTGATGTCTCCGTCGTGAAGGTCGTGGTCTCCTCGGTCTCCTCGGCCTCCGGGGTAGACTGCTCCGTCGCCACCTGCTCTGACGTCTCCGTCGTGAAGGTCGTGGTCTCCGGTCGCCGCGATGGAAGGCGCCGACGTCACCTCCGACGTCTCCGACGTCTCCGTCTTGTAAATCGTGTCCGTCGTCTCCTCGGCCTCCGGGGTCGGCTGTATCGTCGCCACCTGCTCTGACGTCTCCGTTGTGTAGGTTGTGGTCTCCACGGTCTCCGCGATGGAAGGCGCTGACGTCACCTCCGACGTCTCCGTCGTGTAAGTCGTTTCCGTCGTCTCCTCGGCCTCCGGGGTCGACTGCACCGTCGCCACTTGCTCTGACGTCCCCGTCGTGTAAGTCGTTTCCATCGGCTCCGTCGTCTCCTCGGCCTCCGGGGTCGGCTGTATCGTCGCCACCTGCTCTGACGTGTCCTTCGTGTAGGTTGTGGTCTCCTCGGTTTCCTCGATGGAAAGCGCTGACGTCACCTCCGACGTCGCCGTCGTGTCAGTCGTTTCCGTCGTCTCTTCGGCCTCCGGGGTCGGCTGCACCGTCGCCACTTGCTCTGATGTCTCCGTCGTGAAGGTCGTGGTCTCCTCGGTTTCCTCGATGGAAGGCGCCGACGTCACCTCCGACGTCTCCTTCGTGTCAGTCGTTTCCGTCGTCTCCGTCGTCTCCTCGGTCTCCGGGGTAGGCTGCACCGTCGCCACTTGCTCTGATGTCTCCGTCGTGAAGGTCGTGGTCTCCTCGGTTTCCTCGATGGAAGGCGCCGACGTCACCTCCGACGTCTCCTTCGTGTAAGTCGTATCCGTCGTCTCCTTGGACTTCTGGTTTGGCTCCTCACCAGCCTGCTCCGACACACTCACGGCGGTAGCGTCCGATGCGGCTGTCCTCGTGGGACCGCTCTCCTCCGTCTCCGTCTCCTCAAGTGTCTCCATCGCCACCGTGGTGCTCGTCGTACCGTCTGTGGACTCCGTCTCCGTCGTCGTCTCCACCTCGATCGTTGTCACGAGCTCGCCCGTGCTGGACTTCACCGTGCGCGAGGTGGTGCGAACCGTTTTGGTCACGATGCTGCCGTCGGCTTCCTCCGTGCGGAACACCTCCGTCTTCACCGACTCACCCGGTGTCGCACCAGCCTGCTCCGACACACTCACGGTGGTAGCGTCCGATGCGGCTGTCCTCGTGGGACCGCTCTCCTCCGTCTCCGTCTCCTCAAGTGTCTCCGTCGCCACCGTGGTGCTCGTTGTACCGTCTGTGGACTCCGTCTCCGTCGTCGTCTCCACCTCGATCGTTGTCACGAGCTCGCCCGTGCTGGACTTCACCGTGCGCGAGGTGGTGCGAACCGTCTTGGTCACGATGCTGCCGTCGGCTTCCTCCGTGCGGAACACCTCCGTCTTCACCGACTCACCCGGTGTCGCACCAGCCTGCTCCGACACACTCACGGTGGTAGCGTCCGATGCGGCTGTCCTCGTGGGACCGCTCTCCTCCGTCTCCGTCTCCTCAAGTGTCTCCGTCGCCACCGTGGTGCTCGTTGTACCGTCTGTGGACTCCGTCTCCGTCGTCGTCTCCACCTCGATCGTTGTCACGAGCTCGCCCGTGCTGGACTTCACCGTGCGCGAGGTGGTGCGAACCGTCTTGGTCACGATGCTGCCGTCGGCTTCCTCCGTGCGGAACACCTCCGTCTTCACCGACTCACCCGGTGTCGCACCAGCCTGCTCCGACACACTCACGGTGGTAGCGTCCGATGCGGCTGTCCTCGTGGGACCGCTCTCCTCCGTCTCCGTCTCCTCAAGTGTCTCCGTCGCCACCGTGGTGCTCGTTGTACCGTCTGTGGACTCCGTCTCCGTCGTCGTCTCCACCTCGATCGTTGTCACGAGCTCGCCCGTGCTGGACTTCACCGTGCGCGAGGTGGTGCGAACCGTCTTGGTCACGATGCTGCCGTCGGCTTCCTCCGTGCGGAACACCTCCGTCTTCACCGACTCACCCGGTGTCGCACCAGCCTGCTCCGACACACTCACGGTGGTAGCGTCCGATGCGGCTGTCCTCGTGGGACCGCTCTCCTCCGTCTCCGTCTCCTCGTGTCTCCGTCGCCACCGTGGTGCTCGTTGTACCGTCTGTGGACTCCGTCTCCGTCGTCGTCTCCACCTCGATCGTTGTCACGAGCTCGCCCGTGCTGGACTTCACCGTGCGCGAGGTGGTGCGAACCGTCTTGGTCACGATGCTGCCGTCGGCTTCCTCCGTGCGGAACACCTCCGTCTTCACCGACTCACCCGGTGTCGCACCAGCCTGCTCCGACACACTCACGGTGGTAGCGTCCGATGCGGCTGTCCTCGTGGGACCGCTCTCCTCCGTCTCCGTCTCCTCAAGTGTCTCCGTCGCCACCGTGGTGCTCGTTGTACCGTCTGTGGACTCCGTCTCCGTCGTCGTCTCCACCTCGATCGTTGTCACGAGCTCGCCCGTGCTGGACTTCACCGTGCGCGAGGTGGTGCGAACCGTCTTGGTCACGATGCTGCCGTCGGCTTCCTCCGTGCGGAACACCTCCGTCTTCACCGACTCACCCGGTGTCGCACCAGCCTGCTCCGACACACTCACGGTGGTAGCGTCCGATGCGGCTGTCCTCGTGGGACCGCTCTCCTCCGTCTCCGTCTCCTCAAGTGTCTCCGTCGCCACCGTGGTGCTCGTTGTACCGTCTGTGGACTCCGTCTCCGTCGTCGTCTCCACCTCGATCGTTGTCACGAGCTCGCCCGTGCTGGACTTCACCGTGCGCGAGGTGGTGCGAACCGTTTTGGTCACGATGCTGCCGTCGGCTTCCTCCGTGCGGAACACCTCCGTCTTCACCGACTCACCCGGTGTCGCACCAGCCTGCTCCGACACACTCACGGTGGTAGCGTCCGATGCGGCTGTCCTCGTGGGACCGCTCTCCTCCGTCTCCGTCTCCTCAAGTGTCTCCGTCGCCACCGTGGTGCTCGTTGTACCGTCTGTGGACTCCGTCTCCGTCGTCGTCTCCACCTCGATCGTTGTCACGAGCTCGCCCGTGCTGGACTTCACCGTGCGCGAGGTGGTGCGAACCGTCTTGGTCACGATGCTGCCGTCGGCTTCCTCCGTGCGGAACACCTCCGTCTTCACCGACTCACCCGGTGTCGCACCAGCCTGCTCCGACACACTCACGGTGGTAGCGTCCGATGCGGCTGTCCTCGTGGGACCGCTCTCCTCCGTCTCCGTCTCCTCAAGTGTCTCCGTCGCCACCGTGGTGCTCGTTGTACCGTCTGTGGACTCCGTCTCCGTCGTCGTCTCCACCTCGATCGTTGTCACGAGCTCGCCCGTGCTGGACTTCACCGTGCGCGAGGTGGTGCGAACCGTCTTGGTCACGATGCTGCCGTCGGCTTCCTCCGTGCGGAACACCTCCGTCTTCACCGACTCACCCGGTGTCGCACCAGCCTGCTCCGACACACTCACGGTGGTAGCGTCCGATGCGGCTGTCCTCGTGGGACCGCTCTCCTCCGTCTCCGTCTCCTCAAGTGTCTCCGTCGCCACCGTGGTGCTCGTTGTACCGTCTGTGGACTCCGTCTCCGTCGTCGTCTCCACCTCGATCGTTGTCACGAGCTCGCCCGTGCTGGACTTCACCGTGCGCGAGGTGGTGCGAACCGTCTTGGTCACGATGCTGCCGTCGGCTTCCTCCGTGCGGAACACCTCCGTCTTCACCGACTCACCCGGTGTCGCACCAGCCTGCTCCGACACACTCACGGTGGTAGCGTCCGATGCGGCTGTCCTCGTGGGACCGCTCTCCTCCGTCTCCGTCTCCTCAAGTGTCTCCGTCGCCACCGTGGTGCTCGTTGTACCGTCTGTGGACTCCGTCTCCGTCGTCGTCTCCACCTCGATCGTTGTCACGAGCTCGCCCGTGCTGGACTTCACCGTGCGCGAGGTGGTGCGAACCGTCTTGGTCACGATGCTGCCGTCGGCTTCCTCCGTGCGGAACACCTCCGTCTTCACCGACTCACCCGGTGTCGCACCAGCCTGCTCCGACACACTCACGGTGGTAGCGTCCGATGCGGCTGTCCTCGTGGGACCGCTCTCCTCCGTCTCCGTCTCCTCAAGTGTCTCCGTCGCCACCGTGGTGCTCGTTGTACCGTCTGTGGACTCCGTCTCCGTCGTCGTCTCCACCTCGATCGTTGTCACGAGCTCGCCCGTGCTGGACTTCACCGTGCGCGAGGTGGTGCGAACCGTCTTGGTCACGATGCTGCCGTCGGCTTCCTCCGTGCGGAACACCTCCGTCTTCACCGACTCACCCGGTGTCGCACCAGCCTGCTCCGACACACTCACGGTGGTAGCGTCCGATGCGGCTGTCCTCGTGGGACCGCTCTCCTCCGTCTCCGTCTCCTCAAGTGTCTCCGTCGCCACCGTGGTGCTCGTTGTACCGTCTGTGGACTCCGTCTCCGTCGTCGTCTCCACCTCGATCGTTGTCACGAGCTCGCCCGTGCTGGACTTCACCGTGCGCGAGGTGGTGCGAACCGTCTTGGTCACGATGCTGCCGTCGGCTTCCTCCGTGCGGAACACCTCCGTCTTCACCGACTCACCCGGTGTCGCACCAGCCTGCTCCGACACACTCACGGTGGTAGCGTCCGATGCGGCTGTCCTCGTGGGACCGCTCTCCTCCGTCTCCGTCTCCTCAAGTGTCTCCGTCGCCACCGTGGTGCTCGTTGTACCGTCTGTGGACTCCGTCTCCGTCGTCGTCTCCACCTCGATCGTTGTCACGAGCTCGCCCGTGCTGGACTTCACCGTGCGCGAGGTGGTGCGAACCGTCTTGGTCACGATGCTGCCGTCGGCTTCCTCCGTGCGGAACACCTCCGTCTTCACCGACTCACCCGGCGTCGCACTAGCCTGCTCCGACACACTCACGGTGGTAGCGTCCGATGCGGCTGTCCTCGTGGGACCGCTCTCCTCCGTCTCCGTCTCCTCAAGTGTCTCCGTCGCCACCGTGGTGCTCGTTGTACCGTCTGTGGACTCCGTCTCCGTCGTCGTCTCCACCTCGATCGTTGTCACGAGCTCGCCCGTGCTGGACTTCACCGTGCGCGAGGTGGTGCGAACCGTCTTGGTCACGATGCTGCCGTCGGCTTCCTCCGTGCGGAACACCTCCGTCTTCACCGACTCACCCGGTGTCGCACCAGCCTGCTCCGACACACTCACGGTGGTAGCGTCCGATGCGGCTGTCCTCGTGGGACCGCTCTCCTCCGTCTCCGTCTCCTCAAGTGTCTCCGTCGCCACCGTGGTGCTCGTTGTACCGTCTGTGGACTCCGTCTCCGTCGTCGTCTCCACCTCGATCGTTGTCACGAGCTCGCCCGTGCTGGACTTCACCGTGCGCGAGGTGGTGCGAACCGTCTTGGTCACGATGCTGCCGTCGGCTTCCTCCGTGCGGAACACCTCCGTCTTCACCGACTCACCCGGTGTCGCACCAGCCTGCTCCGACACACTCACGGTGGTAGCGTCCGATGCGGCTGTCCTCGTGGGACCGCTCTCCTCCGTCTCCGTCTCCTCAAGTGTCTCCGTCGCCACCGTGGTGCTCGTTGTACCGTCTGTGGACTCCGTCTCCGTCGTCGTCTCCACCTCGATCGTTGTCACGAGCTCGCCCGTGTTGGACTTCACCGTGCGCGAGGTGGTGCGAACCGTCTTGGTCACGATGCTGCCGTCGGCTTCCTCCGTGCGGAACACCTCCGTCTTCACCGACTCACCCGGCGTCGCACTAGCCTGCTCCGACACACTCACGGTGGTAGCGTCCGATGCGGCTGTCCTCGTGGGACCGCTCTCCTCCGTCTCCGTCTCCTCAAGTGTCTCCGTCGCCACCGTGGTGCTCGTTGTACCGTCTGTGGACTCCGTCTCCGTCGTCGTCTCCACCTCGATCGTTGTCACGAGCTCGCCCGTGCTGGACTTCACCGTGCGCGAGGTGGTGCGAACCGTCTTGGTCACGATGCTGCCGTCGGCTTCCTCCGTGCGGAACACCTCCGTCTTCACCGACTCACCCGGTGTCGCACCAGCCTGCTCCGACACACTCACGGTGGTAGCGTCCGATGCGGCTGTCCTCGTGGGACCGCTCTCCTCCGTCTCCGTCTCCTCAAGTGTCTCCGTCGCCACCGTGGTGCTCGTTGTACCGTCTGTGGACTCCGTCTCCGTCGTCGTCTCCACCTCGATCGTTGTCACGAGCTCGCCCGTGCTGGACTTCACCGTGCGCGAGGTGGTGCGAACCGTCTTGGTCACGATGCTGCCGTCGGCTTCCTCCGTGCGGAACACCTCCGTCTTCACCGACTCACCCGGTGTCGCACCAGCCTGCTCCGACACACTCACGGTGGTAGCGTCCGATGCGGCTGTCCTCGTGGGACCGCTCTCCTCCGTCTCCGTCTCCTCAAGTGTCTCCGTCGCCACCGTGGTGCTCGTTGTACCGTCTGTGGACTCCGTCTCCGTCGTCGTCTCCACCTCGATCGTTGTCACGAGCTCGCCCGTGCTGGACTTCACCGTGCGCGAGGTGGTGCGAACCGTCTTGGTCACGATGCTGCCGTCGGCTTCCTCCGTGCGGAACACCTCCGTCTTCACCGACTCACCCGGTGTCGCACCAGCCTGCTCCGACACACTCACGGTGGTAGCGTCCGATGCGGCTGTCCTCGTGGGACCGCTCTCCTCCGTCTCCGTCTCCTCAAGTGTCTCCGTCGCCACCGTGGTGCTCGTTGTACCGTCTGTGGACTCCGTCTCCGTCGTCGTCTCCACCTCGATCGTTGTCACGAGCTCGCCCGTGCTGGACTTCACCGTGCGCGAGGTGGTGCGAACCGTCTTGGTCACGATGCTGCCGTCGGCTTCCTCCGTGCGGAACACCTCCGTCTTCACCGACTCACCCGGTGTCGCACCAGCCTGCTCCGACACACTCACGGTGGTAGCGTCCGATGCGGCTGTCCTCGTGGGACCGCTCTCCTCCGTCTCCGTCTCCTCAAGTGTCTCCGTCGCCACCGTGGTGCTCGTTGTACCGTCTGTGGACTCCGTCTCCGTCGTCGTCTCCACCTCGATCGTTGTCACGAGCTCGCCCGTGCTGGACTTCACCGTGCGCGAGGTGGTGCGAACCGTCTTGGTCACGATGCTGCCGTCGGCTTCCTCCGTGCGGAACACCTCCGTCTTCACCGACTCACCCGGCGTCGCACCAGCCTGCTCCGACACACTCACGGTGGTAGCGTCCGATGCGGCTGTCCTCGTGGGACCGCTCTCCTCCGTCTCCGTCTCCTCAAGTGTCTCCGTCGCCACCGTGGTGCTCGTTGTACCGTCTGTGGACTCCGTCTCCGTCGTCGTCTCCACCTCGATCGTTGTCACGAGCTCGCCCGTGCTGGACTTCACCGTGCGCGAGGTGGTGCGAACCGTCTTGGTCACGATGCTGCCGTCGGCTTCCTCCGTGCGGAACACCTCCGTCTTCACCGACTCACCCGGTGTCGCACCAGCCTGCTCCGACACACTCACGGTGGTAGCGTCCGGATGCGGCTGTCCTCGTGGGACCGCTCTCCTCCGTCTCCGTCTCCTCAAGTGTCTCCGTCGCCACCGTGGTGCTCGTTGTACCGTCTGTGGACTCCGTCTCCGTCGTCGTTCCACCTCGATCGTTGTCACGAGCTCGCCCGTGCTGGACTTCACCGTGCGCGAGGTGGTGCGAACCGTCTTGGTCACGATGCTGCCGTCGGCTTCCTCCGTGCGGAACACCTCCGTCTTCACCGACTCACCCGGTGTCGCACCAGCCTGCTCCGACACACTCACGGTGGTAGCGTCCGATGCGGCTGTCCTCGTGGGACCGCTCTCCTCCGTCTCCGTCTCCTCAAGTGTCTCCGTCGCCACCGTGGTGCTCGTTGTACCGTCTGTGGACTCCGTCTCCGTCGTCGTCTCCACCTCGATCGTTGTCACGAGCTCGCCCGTGCTGGACTTCACCGTGCGCGAGGTGGTGCGAACCGTCTTGGTCACGATGCTGCCGTCGGCTTCTCCGTGCGGAACACCTCCGTCTTCACCGACTCACCCGGTGTCGCACCAGCCTGCTCCGACACACTCACGGTGGTAGCGTCCGATGCGGCTGTCCTCGTGGGACCGCTCTCCTCCGTCTCCGTCTCCTCAAGTGTCTCCGTCGCCACCGTGGTGCTCGTTGTACCGTCTGTGGACTCCGTCTCCGTCGTCGTCTCCACCTCGATCGTTGTCACGAGCTCGCCCGTGTTGGACTTCACCGTGCGCGAGGTGGTGCGAACCGTTTTGGTCACGATGCTGCCGTCGGCTTCCTCCGTGCGGAACACCTCCGTCTTCACCGACTCACCCGGCGTCGCACTAGCCTGCTCCGACACACTCACGGTGGTAGCGTCCGATGCGGCTGTCCTCGTGGGACCGCTCTCCTCCGTCTCCGTCTCCTCAAGTGTCTCCGTCGCCACCGTGGTGCTCGTTGTACCGTCTGTGGACTCCGTCTCCGTCGTCGTCTCCACCTCGATCGTTGTCACGAGCTCGCCCGTGTTGGACTTCACCGTGCGCGAGGTGGTGCGAACCGTTTTGGTCACGATGCTGCCGTCGGCTTCCTCCGTGCGGAACACCTCCGTCTTCACCGACTCACCCGGCGTCGCACTAGCCTGCTCCGACACACTCACGGTGGTAGCGTCCGATGCGGCTGTCCTCGTGGGACCGCTCTCCTCCGTCTCCGTCTCCTCAAGTGTCTCCGTCGCCACCGTGGTGCTCGTTGTACCGTCTGTGGACTCCGTCTCCGTCGTCGTCTCCACCTCGATCGTTGTCACGAGCTCGCCCGTGCTGGACTTCACCGTGCGCGAGGTGGTGCGAACCGTTTTGGTCACGATGCTGCCGTCGGCTTCCTCCGTGCGGAACACCTCCGTCTTCACCGACTCACCCGGCGTCGCACTAGCCTGCTCCGACACACTCACGGTGGTAGCGTCCGATGCGGCTGTCCTCGTGGGACCGCTCTCCTCCGTCTCCGTCTCCTCAAGTGTCTCCGTCGCCACCGTGGTGCTCGTTGTACCGTCTGTGGACTCCGTCTCCGTCGTCGTCTCCACCTCGATCGTTGTCACGAGCTCGCCCGTGCTGGACTTCACCGTGCGCGAGGTGGTGCGAACCGTTTTGGTCACGATGCTGCCGTCGGCTTCCTCCGTGCGGAACACCTCCGTCTTCACCGACTCACCCGGCGTCGCACTAGCCTGCTCCGACACACTCACGGTGGTAGCGTCCGATGCGGCTGTCCTCGTGGGACCGCTCTCCTCCGTCTCCGTCTCCTCAAGTGTCTCCGTCGCCACCGTGGTGCTCGTTGTACCGTCTGTGGACTCCGTCTCCGTCGTCGTCTCCACCTCGATCGTTGTCACGAGCTCGCCCGTGTTGGACTTCACCGTGCGCGAGGTGGTGCGAACCGTTTTGGTCACGATGCTGCCGTCGGCTTCCTCCGTGCGGAACACCTCCGTCTTCACCGACTCACCCGGCGTCGCACTAGCCTGCTCCGACACACTCACGGTGGTAGCGTCCGATGCGGCTGTCCTCGTGGGACCGCTCTCCTCCGTCTCCGTCTCCTCAAGTGTCTCCGTCGCCACCGTGGTGCTCGTTGTACCGTCTGTGGACTCCGTCTCCGTCGTCGTCTCCACCTCGATCGTTGTCACGAGCTCGCCCGTGTTGGACTTCACCGTGCGCGAGGTGGTGCGAACCGTCTTGGTCACGATGCTGCCGTCGGCTTCCTCCGTGCGGAACACCTCCGTCTTCACCGACTCACCCGGCGTCGCACCAGCCTGCTCCGACACACTCACGGTGGTAGCGTCCGATGCGGCTGTCCTCGTGGGACCGCTCTCCTCCGTCTCCGTCTCCTCAAGTGTCTCCGTCGCCACCGTGGTGCTCGTTGTACCGTCTGTGGACTCCGTCTCCGTCGTCGTCTCCACCTCGATCGTTGTCACGAGCTCGCCCGTGTTGGACTTCACCGTGCGCGAGGTGGTGCGAACCGTCTTGGTCACGATGCTGCCGTCGGCTTCCTCCGTGCGGAACACCTCCGTCTTCACCGACTCACCCGGCGTCGCACTAGCCTGCTCCGACACACTCACGGTGGTAGCGTCCGATGCGGCTGTCCTCGTGGGACCGCTCTCCTCCGTCTCCGTCTCCTCAAGTGTCTCCGTCGCCACCGTGGTGCTCGTTGTACCGTCTGTGGACTCCGTCTCCGTCGTCGTCTCCACCTCGATCGTTGTCACGAGCTCGCCCGTGTTGGACTTCACCGTGCGCGAGGTGGTGCGAACCGTCTTGGTCACGATGCTGCCGTCGGCTTCCTCCGTGCGGAACACCTCCGTCTTCACCGACTCACCCGGCGTCGCACTAGCCTGCTCCGACACACTCACGGTGGTAGCGTCCGATGCGGCTGTCCTCGTGGGACCGCTCTCCTCCGTCTCCGTCTCCTCGCGTCTCCGTCGCCACCGTGGTGCTCGTTGTACCGTCTGTGGACTCCGTCTCCGTCGTCGTCTCCACCTCGATCGTTGTCACGAGCTCGCCCGTGTTGGACTTCACCGTGCGCGAGGTGGTGCGAACCGTTTTGGTCACGATGCTGCCGTCGGCTTCCTCCGTGCGGAACACCTCCGTCTTCACCGACTCACCCGGCGTCGCACTAGCCTGCTCCGACACACTCACGGTGGTAGCGTCCGATGCGGCTGTCCTCGTGGGACCGCTCTCCTCCGTCTCCGTCTCCTCAAGTGTCTCCGTCGCCACCGTGGTGCTCGTTGTACCGTCTGTGGACTCCGTCTCCGTCGTCGTCTCCACCTCGATCGTTGTCACGAGCTCGCCCGTGCTGGACTTCACCGTGCGCGAGGTGGTGCGAACCGTCTTGGTCACGATGCTGCCGTCGGCTTCCTCCGTGCGGAACACCTCCGTCTTCACCGACTCACCCGGCGTCGCACTAGCCTGCTCCGACACACTCACGGTGGTAGCGTCCGATGCGGCTGTCCTCGTGGGACCGCTCTCCTCCGTCTCCGTCTCCTCAAGTGTCTCCGTCGCCACCGTGGTGCTCGTTGTACCGTCTGTGGACTCCGTCTCCGTCGTCGTCTCCACCTCGATCGTTGTCACGAGCTCGCCCGTGTTGGACTTCACCGTGCGCGAGGTGGTGCGAACCGTTTTGGTCACGATGCTGCCGTCCGCTTCCTCCGTGCGGAACACCTCCGTCTTCACCGACTCGCCCGGGGCCGCACCACCTACACTCGTGGCTATAGCAGCTCTGGTATTTTGGGTAAGAAGCGGTGTTGCCGTTGCTGAGGCGGAATAGTTACTACCACCGGCAATTAGTGTCATGTCGTCAGCAAACTTCAGGAGGGTAGCAATGTTTCTGATGAATTGACCGCCACTAGCACCCGACTTGGAGCCACATGGCACCAGGATACGGTAGCGATCTTCTTGTTCCGTAGCCAAGTTCATCAAAATTGCGCAACTTGCTGTCCGGGGGCACATTGATAGCCTAGTTCGTGGAAGTACTCCACTATATCTTCACCGGCCCCGTGGTAGACGACCTCGCCATTTTCAGAACTAGAAGGTCGTCAAAAACTTGGCAAGTATCCGTCTTCGAGCACCCAAGCATGGACACTGCCACCTCCTTGCGTAAGCAGTTGTCGCTATCAAATCCTTGCGTAACTTCGTCCATAAGCAGCATGTTCTTCTTGCCAACGTCATGCGCAAACCATTGCACAGCTACCATCGGATAATGATCTGCGAGCTGGGCCACCTTCTCCCAGCACGCCTTGCTCTCCTTGGTTGATTCGCCATTGAAGAATTCCGGTTGGAACTCCGTAAAGTTCTCATAACAAAATCCACGCGCATACTCCAGTAAATCCGCCGTGGACAGTGCTTCAACACGTTTCTCCTGGCGTTTCAGATACGACACAAACAACGGATGCCACTGCTTGCAGTGCTTTCGTTTCTTCCCAAACACGAAAGAGCGGCGAGCACCAAACTCGCTTTCCGCCGCATCGTACAAGTTTTCCTCCGCCACTGCGCCAGAACTGTTGCTGCTCTCAACCTCCGTCCGTGTCTCTGTTGACACGCTGGTGCTCTTGGCCCCGTTCGCGGCTTCCGTCTCCGTCGTTGTCTCCACTTCGATCGTGGTCGTGGTAACGCCGTTCAACACCGCCGCTCGTCTGGTGGTGGCCACCGTCTTGGTCACGACGCTCCCATCCTTCTCCACCGAACGGAACACCTGCGTCTGCACGGCGTCATCAGCCTCGTCGGCGGTCTCGTCCCCGTAAACGTCGAGACGAGACCGGCGATTGTCTCCGTCTTGGTCTCCATCGCGACCGACGTCCCCTTGACGCCGTCCCCGCTCTCCGTTTCCGTCGTGGTCTGCACCTCGGTGGTCGTGACAAAGTCCCCACTGCTGGTGCGCGCCGTCGTCGTGGTGGTGCGCACTGTCTTGGTCACGACGCTGCCGTCCGTCTCCTCGGAGCGGAACACCTGCGTCTGCTCTCTCGCGCCCTCTTCGGGCCACTCCCTCTCCCTGTCCTTTGTGTGGGAATAGTGGTCCTCGATCAGGTCCATCCGCGCGCGCTGGCCGCTCTCGTCGAAGCTCAGGATCTTCTGGCTGCTGTCCGTGTCTGAGAAGCCGAGGCTCGGCCGCTCGTCGTCCCCGCTCAGCCGCGCTGTCTTGCGCCCGCCCTCGTCCTTGCTGTTGGGGCTCCCCATGTCCATCGATAACGCACTCACTCAAACTTACTTGTAGACGCTCGCAACAAGTGTGCTCGGGTCCCGCAAACTCCAAAGTGAAGCTGGGAGAGGAAGCAAATCTTCCGAGCGTAGCCATGTTGTGCCACTAAATCAGTTGAATAGAGTGGCGGGCCAGACATGTGCATGAATGAGAGCCAGAAACTTGGGTGGGTGTCTTGACGCCGGCGCTGGACGGCGACGCCCGCACCGAGTAAGAGTCGAGTAGTTAAGTTGGCTAGGAGAAGGGAAGGACTGCTGCGACGGTTAAGCTACGCGGGGCGACGAAGGGCAAGACACGAGGCTCAAAGCCGCCTACGAACGGCCCCGGTTCGTTGCTTCAGAGCGCACCCGCGCATCAGAACACGCACACTGGGCCTCGGAATACGGGCAACGCCATTACGTCCACTACATGGATACCACGGAAGCGCCGTGGGCACTGCCAGTAGCGCGGGTGGTGCCAGCCTTCACAGGTCGCATACATGTGCCAGTTGTCGACCTTGGCGCCGCCCTGTCGCGATCGGAAGTGAACAGCGCTTTTAAGTTTCAACGTGCCAGCTGCCGCGGAACTGAGACCTGAGTCACACCCGCTCTCGCCTTTGCGCTCGTATCTGAGCTCAGATTCTGAGCTGGCCATCATGTCGGTCCGCCGCTGCTCCGTCAAACGAGGCGATATCCTATATTTTTCAGCACCCCGCATTATATGTCATATAGGCGCGGCGACCAGCGCTAGGTGGCGACGACGAAAGGTGCCGTGCCGATGGCGGCGTAGATGAGAATCGACGTGCAGAGCATGCACCGGCAAGTGCGGGCGGCACTACATCATGCATGTACACATGTAGTACATGTGTACATGCATGCGCAGCACATATCCGAGCGAGATGCCCTCGGCTCTATGGCAGGGCTTTTTAATTGGCCCAGCGCTTCAAACTGATTTGCTAGAAAAAAGATACAAACCGGAAAAGCATTTGGAGCCTTCTGTTACAAAATGGGGAGCTCTAGCGTTTTATGGGACTAAAGTTCTCTAATACAGTGGCTCCTTTTCAATGTCCCGAGGAACGGCGAAGCTGCTAATAAAACAGAACCTGCTGTTGGCGCTTGGTGGCCCCAAAATCCTTTCAGTTTTTGTGAAAATTGTATTATCTGAAAATCTATTATTAAGTTCAATCGTAGCTACGCTGTACAAGGACACTGTAAGTTTCCACGTTCGGTCATACGGAAATTGGCAATTCTCATTTTGCAACCACGAGTTCGAAATCTGAAATAGATCTAGATCCCTCCCCTTTTGCGAAAAGATTGCTGTTCATGCAGAAAACATCCACGCGATCGACGGGCGATCTTCCCCATATTCGCTTTTGCGTACTCGAGAGCAGGTCGAGTGCGGACGGGCGAGAGCAGCAACCAAGCCATCGCGCGAGTGTATTGGGTGTTGAGTGTTGAGTTTCAGTGTCAGGTGTGAAAAAGATCATGGGCGGAGCCGAGTCGGCCGAGATGAACCCCATGCAGAAACTGGCGGCGGCTGGCGGCAAGACGACGGCCAAGGAGACGCAGGTGAAGAAGGTGGAGGGCGGCGTGACGACGTACACGACGGAGAAGACGCGCGTCGAGGACTTTGAGGCCGTGAGCGAGCAGAAGAGCAGCAGCAAGCGCGTCAAGGCGCCCCGCGAGCCTGAGACGGAGCCGAGCGACCCCAACAAAGCGCCCGCCGACGGGGAAGAAGTCAAGACGGAGGTCTTCCGCTCCGTGGAGGCCGATGGCTGCGTCGTAACTAAGACGGTGAAGACTACGCGACGCACGTCCACGTCGGCTACCGGAGAGAACGTCACGACCATTGGGGTAGAGACGACAACGGAAACGGAAGAACCTGACGGAGAAACAACTACAGCAGTCAAGACGCAGACAACGACAGAGAGGGAAGGAAAGAACAGCCACCAACGCCACAACGCAACAGGAAACCAGACAGCCGCAGCCATCTCGCAACAGTCAGACTCTGCTATCCGCAAGACGGCAAAACCGGTGCGGATCCCAGCGAGTCGGTGACGACGGAGGTGTTCCAGTCGCAGGAGGCCGACGGCAGCATCGTGACGAAGACGGTGAAGACGACCACGCGCACTTCGACGTCTGCGAGCGGTGAGCTGGTGACGACGGTCGAGGTGGAGACCACGACCGAGACGGAGACGACCTCTGGCGAGAAGAGCACGACGGTGGAGACGGAGACGCGCGAGGAGATGGAGACGGAGGAGAGCAGCCTCGCTGCCAGCTCGACGTCCGTGTCAGGCGCTCGTGCCATCCGCAAGACGGAGGAGGCTGGTGCGGCCCCCGGCGAGTCGGTGACGACGGAGGTGTTCCAGTCGCAGGAGGCCGACGGCAGCATCGTGACGAAGACGGTGAAGACGACCACGCGCACTTCGACGTCTGCGAGCGGTGAGTTGGTGACGACGGTCGAGGTGGAGACCACGACCGAGACGGAGACGACCTCTGGCGAGAAGAGCACGACGGTGGAGACGGAGACGCGCGAGGAGATGGAGACGGAGGAGAGCAGCCTCGCTGCCAGCTCGACGTCCGTGTCAGGCGCTCGTGCCATCCGCAAGACGGAGGAGGCTGGTGCGGCCCCCGGCGAGTCGGTGACGACGGAGGTGTTCCAGTCGCAGGAGGCCGACGGCAGCATCGTGACGAAGACGGTGAAGACGACCACGCGCACTTCGACGTCTGCGAGCGGTGAGCTGGTGACGACGGTCGAGGTGGAGACCACGACCGAGACGGAGACGACCTCTGGCGAGAAGAGCACGACGGTGGAGACGGAGACGCGCGAGGAGATGGAGACGGAGGAGAGCAGCCTCGCTGCCAGCTCGACGTCCGTGTCAGGCGCTCGTGCCATCCGCAAGACGGAGGAGGCTGGTGCGGCCCCCGGCGAGTCGGTGACGACGGAGGTGTTCCAGTCGCAGGAGGCCGACGGCAGCATCGTGACGAAGACGGTGAAGACGACCACGCGCACTTCGACGTCTGCGAGCGGTGAGCTGGTGACGACGGTCGAGGTGGAGACCACGACCGAGACGGAGACGACCTCTGGCGAGAAGAGCACGACGGTGGAGACGGAGACGCGCGAGGAGATGGAGACGGAGGAGAGCAGCCTCGCTGCCAGCTCGACGTCCGTGTCAGGCGCTCGTGCCATCCGCAAGACGGAGGAGGCTGGTGCGGCCCCCGGCGAGTCGGTGACGACGGAGGTGTTCCAGTCGCAGGAGGCCGACGGCAGCATCGTGACGAAGACGGTGAAGACGACCACGCGCACTTCGACGTCTGCGAGCGGTGAGCTGGTGACGACGGTCGAGGTGGAGACCACGACCGAGACGGAGACGACCTCTGGCGAGAAGAGCACGACGGTGGAGACGGAGACGCGCGAGGAGATGGAGACGGAGGAGAGCAGCCTCGCTGCCAGCTCGACGTCCGTGTCAGGCGCTCGTGCCATCCGCAAGACGGAGGAGGCTGGTGCGGCCCCCGGCGAGTCGGTGACGACGGAGGTGTTCCAGTCGCAGGAGGCCGACGGCAGCATCGTGACGAAGACGGTGAAGACGACCACGCGCACTTCGACGTCTGCGAGCGGTGAGCTGGTGACGACGGTCGAGGTGGAGACCACGACCGAGACGGAGACGACCTCTGGCGAGAAGAGCACGACGGTGGAGACGGAGACGCGCGAGGAGATGGAGACGGAGGAGAGCAGCCTCGCTGCCAGCTCGACGTCCGTGTCAGGCGCTCGTGCCATCCGCAAGACGGAGGAGGCTGGTGCGGCCCCGGCGAGTCGGTGACGACGGAGGTGTTCCAGTCGCAGGAGGCCGACGGCAGCATCGTGACGAAGACGGTGAAGACGACCACGCGCACTTCGACGTCTGCGAGCGGTGAGCTGGTGACGACGGTCGAGGTGGAGACCACGACCGAGACGGAGACGACCTCTGGCGAGAAGAGCACGACGGTGGAGACGGAGACGCGCGAGGAGATGGAGACGGAGGAGAGCAGCCTCGCTGCCAGCTCGACGTCCGTGTCAGGCGCTCGTGCCATCCGCAAGACGGAGGAGGCTGGTGCGGCCCCCGGCGAGTCGGTGACGACGGAGGTGTTCCAGTCGCAGGAGGCCGACGGCAGCATCGTGACGAAGACGGTGAAGACGACCACGCGCACTTCGACGTCTGCGAGCGGTGAGCTGGTGACGACGGTCGAGGTGGAGACCACGACCGAGACGGAGACGACCTCTGGCGAGAAGAGCACGACGGTGGAGACGGAGACGCGCGAGGAGATGGAGACGGAGGAGAGCAGCCTCGCTGCCAGCTCGACGTCCGTGTCAGGCGCTCGTGCCATCCGCAAGACGGAGGAGGCTGGTGCGGCCCCGGCGAGTCGGTGACGACGGAGGTGTTCCAGTCGCAGGAGGCCGACGGCAGCATCGTGACGAAGACGGTGAAGACGACCACGCGCACTTCGACGTCTGCGAGCGGTGAGCTGGTGACGACGGTCGAGGTGGAGACCACGACCGACGGAGACGACCTCTGGCGAGAAGAGCACGACGGTGGAGACGGAGACGCGCGAGGAGATGGAGACGGAGGAGAGCAGCCTCGCTGCCAGCTCGACGTCCGTGTCAGGCGCTCGTGCCATCCGCAAGACGGAGAGGCTGGTGCGGCCCCCGGCGAGTCGGTGACGACGGAGGTGTTCCAGTCGCAGGAGGCCGACGGCAGCATCGTGACGAAGACGGTGAAGACGACCACGCGCACTTCGACGCCTGCGAGCGGTGAGGAGGTGACGGTCGAGGTGGAGACCACGACCGAGACGGAGACGACCTCTGGCGAGAAGAGCACGACGGTGGAGACGGAGACGCGCGAGGAGATGGAGACGGAGGAGAGCAGCCTCGCTGCCAGCTCGACGTCCGTGTCAGGCGCTCGTGCCATCCGCAAGACGGAGGAGGCTGGTGCGGCCCCGGCGAGTCGGTGACGACGGAGGTGTTCCAGTCGCAGGAGGCCGACGGCAGCATCGTGACGAAGACGGTGAAGACGACCACGCGCACTTCGACGTCTGCGAGCGGTGAGCTGGTGACGACGGTCGAGGTGGAGACCACGACCGAGACGGAGACGACCTCTGGCGAGAAGAGCACGACGGTGGAGACGGAGACGCGCGAGGAGATGGAGACGGAGGAGAGCAGCCTCGCTGCCAGCTCGACGTCCGTGTCAGGCGCTCGTGCCATCCGCAAGACGGAGGAGGCTGCGGCCCCCGGCGAGTCGGTGACGACGGAGGTGTTCCAGTCGCAGGAGGCCGACGGCAGCATCGTGACGAAGACGGTGAAGACGACCACGCGCACTTCGACGTCTGCGAGCGGTGAGCTGGTGACGACGGTCGAGGTGGAGACCACGACCGAGACGGAGACGACCTCTGGCGAGAAGAGCACGACGGTGGAGACGGAGACGCGCGAGGAGATGGAGACGGAGGAGCAGCCTCGCTGCCAGCTCGACGTCCGTGTCAGGCGCTCGTGCCATCCGCAAGACGGAGGAGGCTGCGCGGCCCCGGCGAGTCGGTGACGACGGAGGTGTTCCAGTCGCAGGAGGCCGACGCAGCATCGTGACGAAGACGGTGAAGACGACCACGCGCACTTCGACGTCTGCGAGCGGTGAGCTGGTGACGACGGTCGAGGTGGAGACCACGACCGAGACGGAGACGACCTCTGGCGAGAAGAGCACGACGGTGGAGACGGAGACGCGCGAGGAGATGGAGACGGAGGAGAGCAGCCTCGCTGCCAGCTCGACGTCCGTGTCAGGCGCTCGTGCCATCCGCAAGACGGAGGAGGCTGGTGCGGCCCCGGCGAGTCGGTGACGACGGAGGTGTTCCAGTCGCAGGAGGCCGACGGCAGCATCGTGACGAAGACGGTGAAGACGACCACGCGCACTTCGACGTCTGCGAGCGGTGAGCTGGTGACGACGGTCGAGGTGGAGACCACGACCGAGACGGAGACGACCTCTGGCGAGAAGAGCACGACGGTGGAGACGGAGACGCGCGAGGAGATGGAGACGGAGGAGAGCAGCCTCGCTGCCAGCTCGACGTCCGTGTCAGGCGCTCGTGCCATCCGCAAGACGGAGGAGGCTGGTGCGGCCCCCGAGTCGGTGACGACGGAGGTGTTCCAGTCGCAGGAGGCCGACGGCAGCATCGTGACGAAGACGGTGAAGACGACCACGCGCACTTCGACGTCTGCGAGCGGTGAGCTGGTGACGACGGTCGAGGTGGAGACCACGACCGAGACGGAGACGACCTCTGGCGAGAAGAGCACGACGGTGGAGACGGAGACGCGCGAGGAGATGGAGACGGAGGAGAGCAGCCTCGCTGCCAGCTCGACGTCCGTGTCAGGCGCTCGTGCCATCCGCAAGACGGAGGAGGCTGGTGCGGCCCCGGCGAGTCGGTGACGACGGAGGTGTTCCAGTCGCAGGAGGCCGACGGCAGCATCGTGACGAAGACGGTGAAGACGACCACGCGCACTTCGACGTCTGCGAGCGGTGAGCTGGTGACGACGGTCGAGGTGGAGACCACGACCGAGACGGAGACGACCTCTGGCGAGAAGAGCACGACGGTGGAGACGGAGACGCGCGAGGAGATGGAGACGGAGGAGAGCAGCCTCGCTGCCAGCTCGACGTCCGTGTCAGGCGCTCGTGCCATCCGCAAGACGGAGGAGGCTGGTGCGGCCCCGGCGAGTCGGTGACGACGGAGGTGTTCCAGTCGCAGGAGGCCGACGGCAGCATCGTGACGAAGACGGTGAAGACGACCACGCGCACTTCGACGTCTGCGAGCGGTGAGCTGGTGACGACGGTCGAGGTGGAGACCACGACCGAGACGGAGACGACCTCTGGCGAGAAGAGCACGACGGTGGAGACGGAGACGCGCGAGATGGAGACGGAGGAGAGCAGCCTCGCTGCCAGCTCGACGTCCGTGTCAGGCGCTCGTGCCATCCGCAAGACGGAGGAGGCTGGTGCGGCCCCGGCGAGTCGGTGACGACGGAGGTGTTCCAGTCGCAGGAGGCCGACGGCAGCATCGTGACGAAGACGGTGAAGACGACCACGCGCACTTCGACGTCTGCGAGCGGTGAGCTGGTGACGACGGTCGAGGTGGAGACCACGACCGAGACGGAGACGACCTCTGGCGAGAAGAGCACGACGGTGGAGACGGAGACGCGCGAGGAGATGGAGACGGAGGAGAGCAGCCTCGCTGCCAGCTCGACGTCCGTGTCAGGCGCTCGTGCCATCCGCAAGACGGAGGAGGCTGGTGCGGCCCCGGCGAGTCGGTGACGACGGAGTGTTCCAGTCGCAGGAGGCCGACGGCAGCATCGTGACGAAGACGGTGAAGACGACCACGCGCACTTCGACGTCTGCGAGCGGTGAGCTGGTGACGACGGTCGAGGTGGAGACCACGACCGAGACGGAGACGACCTCTGGCGAGAAGAGCACGACGGTGGAGACGGAGACGCGCGAGGAGATGGAGACGGAGGAGAGCAGCCTCGCTGCCAGCTCGACGTCCGTGTCAGGCGCTCGTGCCATCCGCAAGACGGAGGAGGCTGGTGCGGCCCCCGGCGAGTCGGTGACGACGGAGGTGTTCCAGTCGCAGGAGGCCGACGGCAGCATCGTGACGAAGACGGTGAAGACGACCACGACGACGTCTGCGAGCGGTGAGCTGGTGACGACGGTCGAGGTGGAGACCACGACCGAGACGGAGACGACCTCTGGCGAGAAGAGCACGACGGTGGAGACGGAGACGCGCGAGGAGATGGAGACGGAGGAGAGCAGCCTCGCTGCCAGCTCGACGTCCGTGTCAGGCGCTCGTGCCATCCGCAAGACGGAGGAGGCTGGTGCGGCCCCGGCGAGTCGGTGACGACGGAGGTGTTCCAGTCGCAGGAGGCCGACGGCAGCATCGTGACGAAGACGGTGAAGACGACCACGCGCACTTCGACGTCTGCGAGCGGTGAGCTGGTGACGACGGTCGAGGTGGAGACCACGACCGAGACGGAGACGACCTCTGGCGAGAAGAGCACGACGGTGGAGACGGAGACGCGCGAGGAGATGGAGACGGAGGAGAGCAGCCTCGCTGCCAGCTCGACGTCCGTGTCAGGCGCTCGTGCCATCCGCAAGACGGAGGAGGCTGGTGCGGCCCCGGCGAGTCGGTGACGACGGAGGTGTTCCAGTCGCAGGAGGCCGACGGCAGCATCGTGACGAAGACGGTGAAGACGACCACGCGCACTTCGACGTCTGCGAGCGGTGAGCTGGTGACGACGGTCGAGGTGGAGACCACGACCGAGACGGAGACGACCTCTGGCGAGAAGAGCACGACGGTGGAGACGGAGACGCGCGAGGAGATGGAGACGGAGGAGAGCAGCCTCGCTGCCAGCTCGACGTCCGTGTCAGGCGCTCGTGCCATCCGCAAGACGGAGGAGGCTGGTGCGGCCCCGGCGAGTCGGTGACGACGGAGGTGTTCCAGTCGCAGGAGGCCGACGGCAGCATCGTGACGAAGACGGTGAAGACGACCACGCGCACTTCGACGTCTGCGAGCGGTGAGCTGGTGACGACGGTCGAGGTGGAGACCACGACCGAGACGGAGACGACCTCTGGCGAGAAGAGCACGACGGTGGAGACGGAGACGCGCGAGGAGATGGAGACGGAGAGCAGCCTCGCTGCCAGCTCGACGTCCGTGTCAGGCGCTCGTGCCATCCGCAAGACGGAGGCTGGTGCGGCCCCGGCGAGTCGGTGACGACGGAGGTGTTCCAGTCGCAGGAGGCCGACGGCAGCATCGTGACGAAGACGGTGAAGACGACCACGCGCACTTCGACGTCTGCGAGCGGTGAGCTGGTGACGACGGTCGAGGTGGAGACCACGACCGAGACGGAGACGACCTCTGGCGAGAAGAGCACGACGGTGGAGACGGAGACGCGCGAGGAGATGGAGACGGAGGAGAGCAGCCTCGCTGCCAGCTCGACGTCCGTGTCAGGCGCTCGTGCCATCCGCAAGACGGAGGAGGCTGGTGCGGCCCCGGCGAGTCGGTGACGACGGAGGTGTTCCAGTCGCAGGAGGCCGACGGCAGCATCGTGACGAAGACGGTGAAGACGACCACGCGCACTTCGACGTCTGCGAGCGGTGAGCTGGTGACGACGGTCGAGGTGGAGACCACGACCGAGACGGAGACGACCTCTGGCGAGAAGAGCACGACGGTGGAGACGGAGACGCGCGAGGAGATGGAGACGGAGGAGAGCAGCCTCGCTGCCAGCTCGACGTCCGTGTCAGGCGCTCGTGCCATCCGCAAGACGGAGGAGGCTGGTGCGGCCCCGGCGAGTCGGTGACGACGGAGGTGTTCCAGTCGCAGGAGGCCGACGGCAGCATCGTGACGAAGACGGTGAAGACGACCACGCGCACTTCGACGTCTGCGAGCGGTGAGCTGGTGACGACGGTCGAGGTGGAGACCACGACCGAGACGGAGACGACCTCTGGCGAGAAGAGCACGACGGTGGAGACGGAGACGCGCGAGGAGATGGAGACGGAGGAGAGCAGCCTCGCTGCCAGCTCGACGTCCGTGTCAGGCGCTCGTGCCATCCGCAAGACGGAGGAGGCTGGTGCGGCCCCGGCGAGTCGGTGACGACGGAGGTGTTCCAGTCGCAGGAGGCCGACGGCAGCATCGTGACGAAGACGGTGAAGACGACCACGCGCACTTCGACGTCTGCGAGCGGTGAGCTGGTGACGACGGTCGAGGTGGAGACCACGACCGAGACGGAGACGACCTCTGGCGAGAAGAGCACGACGGTGGAGACGGAGACGCGCGAGGAGATGGAGACGGAGGAGAGCAGCCTCGCTGCCAGCTCGACGTCCGTGTCAGGCGCTCGTGCCATCCGCAAGACGGAGGAGGCTGGTGCGGCCCCGGCGAGTCGGTGACGACGGAGGTGTTCCAGTCGCAGGAGGCCGACGGCAGCATCGTGACGAAGACGGTGAAGACGACCACGCGCACTTCGACGTCTGCGAGCGGTGAGCTGGTGACGACGGTCGAGGTGGAGACCACGACCGAGACGGAGACGACCTCTGGCGAGAAGAGCACGACGGTGGAGACGGAGACGCGCGAGGAGATGGAGACGGAGGAGAGCAGCCTCGCTGCCAGCTCGACGTCCGTGTCAGGCGCTCGTGCCATCCGCAAGACGGAGGAGGCTGGTGCGGCCCCGGCGAGTCGGTGACGACGGAGGTGTTCCAGTCGCAGGAGGCCGACGGCAGCATCGTGACGAAGACGGTGAAGACGACCACGCGCACTTCGACGTCTGCGAGCGGTGAGCTGGTGACGACGGTCGAGGTGGAGACCACGACCGAGACGGAGACGACCTCTGGCGAGAAGAGCACGACGGTGGAGACGGAGACGCGCGAGGAGATGGAGACGGAGGAGAGCAGCCTCGCTGCCAGCTCGACGTCCGTGTCAGGCGCTCGTGCCATCCGCAAGACGGAGGAGGCTGGTGCGGCCCCGGCGAGTCGGTGACGACGGAGGTGTTCCAGTCGCAGGAGGCCGACGGCAGCATCGTGACGAAGACGGTGAAGACGACCACGCGCACTTCGACGTCTGCGAGCGGTGAGCTGGTGACGACGGTCGAGGTGGAGACCACGACCGAGACGGAGACGACCTCTGGCGAGAAGAGCACGACGGTGGAGACGGAGACGCGCGAGGAGATGGAGACGGAGGAGAGCAGCCTCGCTGCCAGCTCGACGTCCGTGTCAGGCGCTCGTGCCATCCGCAAGACGGAGGAGGCTGGTGCGGCCCCGGCGAGTCGGTGACGACGGAGGTGTTCCAGTCGCAGGAGGCCGACGGCAGCATCGTGACGAAGACGGTGAAGACGACCACGCGCACTTCGACGTCTGCGAGCGGTGAGCTGGTGACGACGGTCGAGGTGGAGACCACGACCGAGACGGAGACGACCTCTGGCGAGAAGAGCACGACGGTGGAGACGGAGACGCGCGAGGAGATGGAGACGGAGGAGAGCAGCCTCGCTGCCAGCTCGACGTCCGTGTCAGGCGCTCGTGCCATCCGCAAGACGGAGGAGGCTGGTGCGGCCCCGGCGAGTCGGTGACGACGGAGGTGTTCCAGTCGCAGGAGGCCGACGGCAGCATCGTGACGAAGACGGTGAAGACGACCACGCGCACTTCGACGTCTGCGAGCGGTGAGCTGGTGACGACGGTCGAGGTGGAGACCACGACCGAGACGGAGACGACCTCTGGCGAGAAGAGCACGACGGTGGAGACGGAGACGCGCGAGGAGATGGAGACGGAGGAGAGCAGCCTCGCTGCCAGCTCGACGTCCGTGTCAGGCGCTCGTGCCATCCGCAAGACGGAGGAGGCTGGTGCGGCCCCGGCGAGTCGGTGACGACGGAGGTGTTCCAGTCGCAGGAGGCCGACGGCAGCATCGTGACGAAGACGGTGAAGACGACCACGCGCACTTCGACGTCTGCGAGCGGTGAGCTGGTGACGACGGTCGAGGTGGAGACCACGACCGAGACGGAGACGACCTCTGGCGAGAAGAGCACGACGGTGGAGACGGAGACGCGCGAGGAGATGGAGACGGAGGAGAGCAGCCTCGCTGCCAGCTCGACGTCCGTGTCAGGCGCTCGTGCCATCCGCAAGACGGAGGAGGCTGGTGCGGCCCCGGCGAGTCGGTGACGACGGAGGTGTTCCAGTCGCAGGAGGCCGACGGCAGCATCGTGACGAAGACGGTGAAGACGACCACGCGCACTTCGACGTCTGCGAGCGGTGAGCTGGTGACGACGGTCGAGGTGGAGACCACGACCGAGACGGAGACGACCTCTGGCGAGAAGAGCACGACGGTGGAGACGGAGACGCGCGAGGAGATGGAGACGGAGGAGAGCAGCCTCGCTGCCAGCTCGACGTCCGTGTCAGGCGCTCGTGCCATCCGCAAGACGGAGGAGGCTGGTGCGGCCCCGGCGAGTCGGTGACGACGGAGGTGTTCCAGTCGCAGGAGGCCGACGGCAGCATCGTGACGAAGACGGTGAAGACGACCACGCGCACTTCGACGTCTGCGAGCGGTGAGCTGGTGACGACGGTCGAGGTGGAGACCACGACCGAGACGGAGACGACCTCTGGCGAGAAGAGCACGACGGTGGAGACGGAGACGCGCGAGGAGATGGAGACGGAGGAGAGCAGCCTCGCTGCCAGCTCGACGTCCGTGTCAGGCGCTCGTGCCATCCGCAAGACGGAGGAGGCTGGTGCGGCCCCGGCGAGTCGGTGACGACGGAGGTGTTCCAGTCGCAGGAGGCCGACGGCAGCATCGTGACGAAGACGGTGAAGACGACCACGCGCACTTCGACGTCTGCGAGCGGTGAGCTGGTGACGACGGTCGAGGTGGAGACCACGACCGAGACGGAGACGACCTCTGGCGAGAAGAGCACGACGGTGGAGACGGAGACGCGCGAGGAGATGGAGACGGAGGAGAGCAGCCTCGCTGCCAGCTCGACGTCCGTGTCAGGCGCTCGTGCCATCCGCAAGACGGAGGAGGCTGGTGCGGCCCCCGGCGAGTCGGTGACGACGGAGGTGTTCCAGTCGCAGGAGGCCGACGGCAGCATCGTGACGAAGACGGTGAAGACGACCACGCGCACTTCGACGTCTGCGAGCGGTGAGCTGGTGACGACGGTCGAGGTGGAGACCACGACCGAGACGGAGACGACCTCTGGCGAGAAGAGCACGACGGTGGAGACGGAGACGCGCGAGGAGATGGAGACGGAGGAGAGCAGCCTCGCTGCCAGCTCGACGTCCGTGTCAGGCGCTCGTGCCATCCGCAAGACGGAGGAGGCTGGTGCGGCCCCGGCGAGTCGGTGACGACGGAGGTGTTCCAGTCGCAGGAGGCCGACGGCAGCATCGTGACGAAGACGGTGAAGACGACCACGCGCACTTCGACGTCTGCGAGCGGTGAGCTGGTGACGACGGTCGAGGTGGAGACCACGACCGAGACGGAGACGACCTCTGGCGAGAAGAGCACGACGGTGGAGACGGAGACGCGCGAGGAGACGTCCCAGTCGAGGAGACCACCACCGTGACATCGGAGGACGTTTCTCGTGACAGCGTGACCGGTCTGGCGACGAGCGCCATTGGCGTGGCTACGGGCGCTGCCACGGGCGCTGCCATCGGCTCTGCCGTGAGTGCTACTCGCGCTACGACTGCGTCTGCGGATGTCGGCTCGACCGAGGCGACGGAGACGGTGACCAGCGAGGACGTGGGCGGCGATGTGACCCGCAGTGTGACTGAGCGCGGCGACTACGCTGTGACGTCTGGATGGACGAGCGGCACGGGCGCGAACCAGCAGATCACGGAGACGTCGGAGACCACCGAGACGACGGAGGAGACCACTGTGACCGAGCAGGGCGTGGCGACCACGACGGGCGCTTCCAGGACGGTGGCGTCTGGCTCAACCGAGACGACGAACGAGACGACCGAGGAGACGTCCCAGTCGACGGAGGAGACCACCACCGTGACATCGGAGGACGTTTCTCGTGACAGCGTGACCGGTCTGGCGACGAGCGCCATTGGCGTGGCTACGGGCGCTGCCACGGGCGCTGCCATCGGCTCTGCCGTGAGTGCTACTCGCGCTACGACTGCGTCTGCGGATGTCGGCTCGACCGAGGCGACGGAGACGGTGACCAGCGAGGACGTGGGCGGCGATGTGACTCGCAGTGTGACTAAGCGCGGCGACTACGCTGTGACGTCTGGCTCAACCGAGACGACGAACGAGACGACCGAGGAGACGTCCCAGTCGACGGAGGAGACCACCACCGTGACATCGGAGGACGTTTCTCGTGACAGCGTGACCGGTCTGGCGACGAGCGCCATTGGCGTGGCTACGGGCGCTGCCACGGGCGCTGCCATCGGCTCTGCCGTGAGTGCTACTCGCGCTACGACTGCGTCTGCGGATGTCGGCTCGACCGAGGCGACGGAGACGGTGACCAGCGAGGACGTGGGCGGCGATGTGACTCGCAGTGTGACTAAGCGCGGCGACTACGCTGTGACGTCTGGCTCAACCGAGACGACGAACGAGACGACCGAGGAGACGTCCCAGTCGACGGAGGAGACCACCACCGTGACATCGGAGGACGTTTCTCGTGACAGCGTGACCGGTCTGGCGACGAGCGCCATTGGCGTGGCTACGGGCGCTGCCACGGGCGCTGCCATCGGCTCTGCCGTGAGTGCTACTCGCGCTACGACTGCGTCTGCGGATGTCGGCTCGACCGAGGCGACGGAGACGGTGACCAGCGAGGACGTGGGCGGCGATGTGACTCGCAGTGTGACTAAGCGCGGCGACTACGCTGTGACGTCTGGCTCAACCGAGACGACGAACGAGACGACCGAGGAGACGTCCCAGTCGACGGAGGAGACCACCACCGTGACATCGGAGGACGTTTCTCGTGACAGCGTGACCGGTCTGGCGACGAGCGCCATTGGCGTGGCTACGGGCGCTGCCACGGGCGCTGCCATCGGCTCTGCCGTGAGTGCTACTCGCGCTACGACTGCGTCTGCGGATGTCGGCTCGACCGAGGCGACGGAGACGGTGACCAGCGAGGACGTGGGCGGCGATGTGACTCGCAGTGTGACTAAGCGCGGCGACTACGCTGTGACGTCTGGCTCAACCGAGACGACGAACGAGACGACCGAGGAGACGTCCCAGTCGACGGAGGAGACCACCACCGTGACATCGGAGGACGTTTCTCGTGACAGCGTGACCGGTCTGGCGACGAGCGCCATTGGCGTGGCTACGGGCGCTGCCACGGGCGCTGCCATCGGCTCTGCCGTGAGTGCTACTCGCGCTACGACTGCGTCTGCGGATGTCGGCTCGACCGAGGCGACGGAGACGGTGACCAGCGAGGACGTGGGCGGCGATGTGACCGCAGTGTGACTAAGCGCGGCGACTACGCTGTGACGTCTGGCTCAACCGAGACGACGAACGAGACGACCGAGGAGACGTCCCAGTCGACGGAGGAGACCACCACCGTGACATCGGAGGACGTTTCTCGTGACAGCGTGACCGGTCTGGCGACGAGCGCCATTGGCGTGGCTACGGGCGCTGCCACGGGCGCTGCCATCGGCTCTGCCGTGAGTGCTACTCGCGCTACGACTGCGTCTGCGGATGTCGGCTCGACCGAGGCGACGGAGACGGTGACCAGCGAGGACGTGGGCGGCGATGTGACTCGCAGTGTGACTAAGCGCGGCGACTACGCTGTGACGTCTGGCTCAACCGAGACGACGAACGAGACGACCGAGGAGACGTCCCAGTCGACGGAGGAGACCACCACCGTGACATCGGAGGACGTTTCTCGTGACAGCGTGACCGGTCTGGCGACGAGCGCCATTGGCGTGGCTACGGGCGCTGCCACGGGCGCTGCCACGGGCGCTGCCATCGGCTCTGCCGTGAGTGCTACTCGCGCTACGACTGCGTCTGCGGATGTCGGCTCGACCGAGGCGACGGAGACGGTGACCAGCGAGGACGTGGGCGGCGATGTGACTCGCAGTGTGACTAAGCGCGGCGACTACGCTGTGACGTCTGGCTCAACCGAGACGACGAACGAGACGACCGAGGAGACGTCCCAGTCGACGGAGGAGACCACCACCGTGACATCGGAGGACGTTTCTCGTGACAGCGTGACCGGTCTGGCGACGAGCGCCATTGGCGTGGCTACGGGCGCTGCCACGGGCGCTGCCATCGGCTCTGCCGTGAGTGCTACTCGCGCTACGACTGCGTCTGCGGATGTCGGCTCGACCGAGGCGACGGAGACGGTGACCAGCGAGGACGTGGGCGGCGATGTGACTCGCAGTGTGACTAAGCGCGGCGACTACGCTGTGACGTCTGGCTCAACCGAGACGACGAACGAGACGACCGAGGAGACGTCCCAGTCGACGGAGGAGACCACCACCGTGACATCGGAGGACGTTTCTCGTGACAGCGTGACCGGTCTGGCGACGAGCGCCATTGGCGTGGCTACGGCGCTGCCACGGGCGCTGCCACGGGCGCTGCCATCGGCTCTGCCGTGAGTGCTACTCGCGCTACGACTGCGTCTGCGGATGTCGGCTCGACCGAGGCGACGGAGACGGTGACCAGCGAGGACGTGGGCGGCGATGTGACTCGCAGTGTGACTAAGCGCGGCGACTACGCTGTGACGTCTGGCTCAACCGAGACGACGAACGAGACGACCGAGGAGACGTCCCAGTCGACGGAGGAGACCACCACCGTGACATCGGAGGACGTTTCTCGTGACAGCGTGACCGGTCTGGCGACGAGCGCCATTGGCGTGGCTACGGGCGCTGCCACGGGCGCTGCCATCGGCTCTGCCGTGAGTGCTACTCGCGCTACGACTGCGTCTGCGGATGTCGGCTCGACCGAGGCGACGGAGACGGTGACCAGCGAGGACGTGGGCGGCGATGTGACTCGCAGTGTGACTAAGCGCGGCGACTACGCTGTGACGTCTGGCTCAACCGAGACGACGAACGAGACGACCGAGGAGACGTCCCAGTCGACGGAGGAGACCACCACCGTGACATCGGAGGACGTTTCTCGTGACAGCGTGACCGGTCTGGCGACGAGCGCCATTGGCGTGGCTACGGGCGCTGCCACGGGCGCTGCCATCGGCTCTGCCGTGAGTGCTACTCGCGCTACGACTGCGTCTGCGGATGTCGGCTCGACCGAGGCGACGGAGACGGTGACCAGCGAGGACGTGGGCGGCGATGTGACCCGCAGTGTGACTAAGCGCGGCGACTACGCTGTGACGTCTGGCTCAACCGAGACGACGAACGAGACGACCGAGGAGACGTCCCAGTCGACGGAGGAGACCACCACCGTGACATCGGAGGACGTTTCTCGTGACAGCGTGACCGGTCTGGCGACGAGCGCCATTGGCGTGGCTACGGGCGCTGCCACGGGCGCTGCCATCGGCTCTGCCGTGAGTGCTACTCGCGCTACGACTGCGTCTGCGGATGTCGGCTCGACCGAGGCGACGGAGACGGTGACCAGCGAGGACGTGGGCGGCGATGTGACTCGCAGTGTGACTAAGCGCGGCGACTACGCTGTGACGTCTGGCTCAACCGAGACGACGAACGAGACGACCGAGGAGACGTCCCAGTCGACGGAGGAGACCACCACCGTGACATCGGAGGACGTTTCTCGTGACAGCGTGACCGGTCTGGCGACGAGCGCCATTGGCGTGGCTACGGGCGCTGCCACGGGCGCTGCCATCGGCTCTGCCGTGAGTGCTACTCGCGCTACGACTGCGTCTGCGGATGTCGGCTCGACCGAGGCGACGGAGACGGTGACCAGCGAGGACGTGGGCGGCGATGTGACTCGCAGTGTGACTAAGCGCGGCGACTACGCTGTGACGTCTGGCTCAACCGAGACGACGAACGAGACGACCGAGGAGACGTCCCAGTCGACGGAGGAGACCACCACCGTGACATCGGAGGACGTTTCTCGTGACAGCGTGACCGGTCTGGCGACGAGCGCCATTGGCGTGGCTACGGGCGCTGCCACGGGCGCTGCCATCGGCTCTGCCGTGAGTGCTACTCGCGCTACGACTGCGTCTGCGGATGTCGGCTCGACCGAGGCGACGGAGACGGTGACCAGCGAGGACGTGGGCGGCGATGTGACTCGCAGTGTGACTAAGCGCGGCGACTACGCTGTGACGTCTGGCTCAACCGAGACGACGAACGAGACGACCGAGGAGACGTCCCAGTCGACGGAGGAGACCACCACCGTGACATCGGAGGACGTTTCTCGTGACAGCGTGACCGGTCTGGCGACGAGCGCCATTGGCGTGGCTACGGGCGCTGCCACGGGCGCTGCCATCGGCTCTGCCGTGAGTGCTACTCGCGCTACGACTGCGTCTGCGGATGTCGGCTCGACCGAGGCGACGGAGACGGTGACCAGCGAGGACGTGGGCGGCGATGTGACTCGCAGTGTGACTAAGCGCGGCGACTACGCTGTGACGTCTGGCTCAACCGAGACGACGAACGAGACGACCGAGGAGACGTCCCAGTCGACGGAGGAGACCACCACCGTGACATCGGAGGACGTTTCTCGTGACAGCGTGACCGGTCTGGCGACGAGCGCCATTGGCGTGGCTACGGGCGCTGCCACGGGCGCTGCCATCGGCTCTGCCGTGAGTGCTACTCGCGCTACGACTGCGTCTGCGGATGTCGGCTCGACCGAGGCGACGGAGACGGTGACCAGCGAGGACGTGGGCGGCGATGTGACTCGCAGTGTGACTAAGCGCGGCGACTACGCTGTGACGTCTGGCTCAACCGAGACGACGAACGAGACGACCGAGGAGACGTCCCAGTCGACGGAGGAGACCACCACCGTGACATCGGAGGACGTTTCTCGTGACAGCGTGACCGGTCTGGCGACGAGCGCCATTGGCGTGGCTACGGGCGCTGCCACGGGCGCTGCCATCGGCTCTGCCGTGAGTGCTACTCGCGCTACGACTGCGTCTGCGGATGTCGGCTCGACCGAGGCGACGGAGACGGTGACCAGCGAGGACGTGGGCGGCGATGTGACCCGCAGTGTGACTGAGCGCGGCGACTACGCTGTGACGTCTGGATGGACGAGCGGCACGGGCGCGAACCAGCAGATCACGGAGACGTCGGAGACCACCGAGACGACGGAGGAGACCACTGTGACCGAGCAGGGCGTGGCGACCACGACGGGCGCTTCCAGGACGGTGGCGTCTGGCTCAACCGAGACGACGAACGAGACGACCGAGGAGACGTCCCAGTCGACGGAGGAGACCACCACCGTGACATCGGAGGACGTTTCTCGTGACAGCGTGACCGGTCTGGCGACGAGCGCCATTGGCGTGGCTACGGGCGCTGCCACGGGCGCTGCCATCGGCTCTGCCGTGAGTGCTACTCGCGCTACGACTGCGTCTGCGGATGTCGGCTCGACCGAGGCGACGGAGACGGTGACCAGCGAGGACGTGGGCGGCGATGTGACTCGCAGTGTGACTAAGCGCGGCGACTACGCTGTGACGTCTGGCTCAACCGAGACGACGAACGAGACGACCGAGGAGACGTCCCAGTCGACGGAGGAGACCACCACCGTGACATCGGAGGACGTTTCTCGTGACAGCGTGACCGGTCTGGCGACGAGCGCCATTGGCGTGGCTACGGGCGCTGCCACGGGCGCTGCCATCGGCTCTGCCGTGAGTGCTACTCGCGCTACGACTGCGTCTGCGGATGTCGGCTCGACCGAGGCGACGGAGACGGTGACCAGCGAGGACGTGGGCGGCGATGTGACCCGCAGTGTGACTGAGCGCGGCGACTACGCTGTGACGTCTGGATGGACGAGCGGCACGGGCGCGAACCAGCAGATCACGGAGACGTCGGAGACCACCGAGACGACGGAGGAGACCACTGTGACCGAGCAGGGCGTGGCGACCACGACGGGCGCTTCCAGGACGGTGGCGTCTGGCTCAACCGAGACGACGAACGAGACGACCGAGGAGACGTCCCAGTCGACGGAGGAGACCACCACCGTGACATCGGAGGACGTTTCTCGTGACAGCGTGACCGGTCTGGCGACGAGCGCCATTGGCGTGGCTACGGGCGCTGCCACGGGCGCTGCCATCGGCTCTGCCGTGAGTGCTACTCGCGCTACGACTGCGTCTGCGGATGTCGGCTCGACCGAGGCGACGGAGACGGTGACCAGCGAGGACGTGGGCGGCGATGTGACCCGCAGTGTGACTGAGCGCGGCGACTACGCTGTGACGTCTGGATGGACGAGCGGCACGGGCGCGAACCAGCAGATCACGGAGACGTCGGAGACCACCGAGACGACGGAGGAGACCACTGTGACCGAGCAGGGCGTGGCGACCACGACGGGCGCTTCCAGGACGGTGGCGTCTGGCTCAACCGAGACGACGAACGAGACGACCGAGGAGACGTCCCAGTCGACGGAGGAGACCACCACCGTGACATCGGAGGACGTTTCTCGTGACAGCGTGACCGGTCTGGCGACGAGCGCCATTGGCGTGGCTACGGGCGCTGCCACGGGCGCTGCCATCGGCTCTGCCGTGAGTGCTACTCGCGCTACGACTGCGTCTGCGGATGTCGGCTCGACCGAGGCGACGGAGACGGTGACCAGCGAGGACGTGGGCGGCGATGTGACCCGCAGTGTGACTAAGCGCGGCGACTACGCTGTGACGTCTGGCTCAACCGAGACGACGAACGAGACGACCGAGGAGACGTCCCAGTCGACGGAGGAGACCACCACCGTGACATCGGAGGACGTTTCTCGTGACAGCGTGACCGGTCTGGCGACGAGCGCCATTGGCGTGGCTACGGGCGCTGCCACGGGCGCTGCCATCGGCTCTGCCGTGAGTGCTACTCGCGCTACGACTGCGTCTGCGGATGTCGGCTCGACCGAGGCGACGGAGACGGTGACCAGCGAGGACGTGGGCGGCGATGTGACTCGCAGTGTGACTAAGCGCGGCGACTACGCTGTGACGTCTGGCTCAACCGAGACGACGAACGAGACGACCGAGGAGACGTCCCAGTCGACGGAGGAGACCACCACCGTGACATCGGAGGACGTTTCTCGTGACAGCGTGACCGGTCTGGCGACGAGCGCCATTGGCGTGGCTACGGGCGCTGCCACGGGCGCTGCCATCGGCTCTGCCGTGAGTGCTACTCGCGCTACGACTGCGTCTGCGGATGTCGGCTCGACCGAGGCGACGGAGACGGTGACCAGCGAGGACGTGGGCGGCGATGTGACTCGCAGTGTGACTAAGCGCGGCGACTACGCTGTGACGTCTGGCTCAACCGAGACGACGAACGAGACGACCGAGGAGACGTCCCAGTCGACGGAGGAGACCACCACCGTGACATCGGAGGACGTTTCTCGTGACAGCGTGACCGGTCTGGCGACGAGCGCCATTGGCGTGGCTACGGGCGCTGCCACGGGCGCTGCCATCGGCTCTGCCGTGAGTGCTACTCGCGCTACGACTGCGTCTGCGGATGTCGGCTCGACCGAGGCGACGGAGACGGTGACCAGCGAGGACGTGGGCGGCGATGTGACTCGCAGTGTGACTAAGCGCGGCGACTACGCTGTGACGTCTGGCTCAACCGAGACGACGAACGAGACGACCGAGGAGACGTCCCAGTCGACGGAGGAGACCACCACCGTGACATCGGAGGACGTTTCTCGTGACAGCGTGACCGGTCTGGCGACGAGCGCCATTGGCGTGGCTACGGGCGCTGCCACGGGCGCTGCCATCGGCTCTGCCGTGAGTGCTACTCGCGCTACGACTGCGTCTGCGGATGTCGGCTCGACCGAGGCGACGGAGACGGTGACCAGCGAGGACGTGGGCGGCGATGTGACTCGCAGTGTGACTAAGCGCGGCGACTACGCTGTGACGTCTGGCTCAACCGAGACGACGAACGAGACGACCGAGGAGACGTCCCAGTCGACGGAGGAGACCACCACCGTGACATCGGAGGACGTTTCTCGTGACAGCGTGACCGGTCTGGCGACGAGCGCCATTGGCGTGGCTACGGGCGCTGCCACGGGCGCTGCCATCGGCTCTGCCGTGAGTGCTACTCGCGCTACGACTGCGTCTGCGGATGTCGGCTCGACCGAGGCGACGGAGACGGTGACCAGCGAGGACGTGGGCGGCGATGTGACCCGCAGTGTGACTGAGCGCGGCGACTACGCTGTGACGTCTGGATGGACGAGCGGCACGGGCGCGAACCAGCAGATCACGGAGACGTCGGAGACCACCGAGACGACGGAGGAGACCACTGTGACCGAGCAGGGTGTGGCGACCACGACGGGCGCTTCCAGGACGGTGGCGTCTGGCTCAACCGAGACGACGAACGAGACGACCGAGGAGACGTCCCAGTCGACGGAGGAGACCACCACCGTGACATCGGAGGACGTTTCTCGTGACAGCGTGACCGGTCTGGCGACGAGCGCCATTGGCGTGGCTACGGGCGCTGCCACGGGCGCTGCCATCGGCTCTGCCGTGAGTGCTACTCGCGCTACGACTGCGTCTGCGGATGTCGGCTCGACCGAGGCGACGGAGACGGTGACCAGCGAGGACGTGGGCGGCGATGTGACCCGCAGTGTGACTGAGCGCGGCGACTACGCTGTGACGTCTGGATGGACGAGCGGCACGGGCGCGAACCAGCAGATCACGGAGACGTCGGAGACCACCGAGACGACGGAGGAGACCACTGTGACCGAGCAGGGCGTGGCGACCACGACGGGCGCTTCCAGGACGGTGGCGTCTGGCTCAACCGAGACGACGAACGAGACGACCGAGGAGACGTCCCAGTCGACGGAGGAGACCACCACCGTGACATCGGAGGACGTTTCTCGTGACAGCGTGACCGGTCTGGCGACGAGCGCCATTGGCGTGGCTACGGGCGCTGCCACGGGCGCTGCCATCGGCTCTGCCGTGAGTGCTACTCGCGCTACGACTGCGTCTGCGGATGTCGGCTCGACCGAGGCGACGGAGACGGTGACCAGCGAGGACGTGGGCGGCGATGTGACTCGCAGTGTGACTAAGCGCGGCGACTACGCTGTGACGTCTGGCTCAACCGAGACGACGAACGAGACGACCGAGGAGACGTCCCAGTCGACGGAGGAGACCACCACCGTGACATCGGAGGACGTTTCTCGTGACAGCGTGACCGGTCTGGCGACGAGCGCCATTGGCGTGGCTACGGGCGCTGCCACGGGCGCTGCCATCGGCTCTGCCGTGAGTGCTACTCGCGCTACGACTGCGTCTGCGGATGTCGGCTCGACCGAGGCGACGGAGACGGTGACCAGCGAGGACGTGGGCGGCGATGTGACTCGCAGTGTGACTAAGCGCGGCGACTACGCTGTGTCGTCTGGCTCAACCGAGACGACGAACGAGACGACCGAGGAGACGTCCCAGTCGACGGAGGAGACCACCACCGTGACATCGGAGGACGTTTCTCGTGACAGCGTGACCGGTCTGGCGACGAGCGCCATTGGCGTGGCTACGGGCGCTGCCACGGGCGCTGCCATCGGCTCTGCCGTGAGTGCTACTCGCGCTACGACTGCGTCTGCGGATGTCGGCTCGACCGAGGCCACGGTGACAGTGAAAAGTGGAATCGTTGCGAGTAGACGCATTGATGATGCGATGGTGGGGTGTGAAAGTACCCTTGTTGTGATTGGACTTGCGGGTGTAAGTATGGCGGAGTCAAAGCTCCGGAAAGTGAAGGAGGTTTCCTTTGGGTGGTCGTGGCTGTCTCAATTTGTGATCTTCTGTGAGAAATTGGGTAAGAACGTTTCGACCATTGCTCCCGATGAACTACGTGAGCTTTCTCGTGACTTCTGCTCAAAAACTTGTGCACCTTCAGTGAGAATCTATACGATAATGGTTCTCGGATGAGAAGCGAGCGGCGTGGAACGTATCACAAACGCTGTCGGCGCATTTCCCGAGCTTGCGGTTCGCCAATTTGGTGTTGAGTTCGGACAGTACAAACGTGTCCTGGTAATTGACGAAGTGGATAGCGAGGGGAAAATGCAAACAATGGGGCAAGTCTGGAGGTCTTGACCTCCATGTTAAAAGGATCCCTGAACTATCTGGGGCTATGAACATGTGCTGATCACGGAAGGAGGCGAAACCGTTTTCTACGGCTCAGCAAAGTCGCTCATGACTTTCCTCCAGGGTGGTCGATTTGCCCAGCCGCCAAGCATTGATTTTGCTGCGTTCTTGCTTGGACTGAGTGCCAGTGGCAATGCTCAGTATCACGTCACTGTCATCGATGGAGCAAACGAAGAAAAGGAGAACCAGCGAGCCCAGAGTCTGTCTTCATTCGTAAGTTTCGCGGACGACAGTGTTCTTTTTACTGGCTCTGACATATCCACAAATATTAAGAAGCCCATGAATGATGATAACCAAGTCGGCAGAGAAAATAACACAAACATCACCGCGCTTCGAGCCACAAAAGAAACAGAGATTGCACCTGCTGGCTCAATGACAAGCAACGAGAAAGGTTCTGCTGCACTGGTTGCTGCCGGCGCCGTGGCAATGAGTAGCCTGTACGCGCGCTACGCTTGTGATGGCTCCAGTGTCGAGTCGATGACGTTCTCTGCCGACATTGATGCGGCTGCGCAGGAGATCCAGCGCGTGTGCACTGGTGCGGCTTCGGACGAGGCCGCCCTGGCGACCCTGCTGCTGTCGAAGACTGCCGAACAGCGCTACCTGATCTGGTGGCGCTACCGCATCCTGTACAAACAGAGCTTGACGGTGTGGGTGAAGAGCACGAACGACTACGGCATGCTACTGAAGATGCTGGCAAGTCCGCTGGAGTACGTGGAAGCCGAGATCCTGCGTAAGGCGACGAAGGGCCTGGGCACGACAGAGGAGTGGATCTACCCGGTCGTGATGGCTCGCTCGAACGCTGAGATTGCGCTGCTGAAGAAGACGTTCCAGGAGAAGTACGGCGATGACCTGGTGAAGATTCTGAGCGGCGAGCTCAGCGGCGACCTGAAGAAGGTGATCCTGACCGCCATTCGTGGCGAGGTGGCCGACTTCGACGCCTCTGTGCACACGAGTGCGAAGGCTGCTGCTGACGCAGACGTCTTGTACAAGGCTGGCGAAGGTCGCACGGGTACGGACGAGACGACGTTCATCAACATCGTGGTGCTGAGCCCTGCGGAGCACCTGCGCAGTATCAACAGTGCGTACGTGGCGAAGTACAAGACGGACGTCGTAGGCGCGATTACGGCGGAGTTCTCTGGCGATGCCAAGCGTGCTCTGCTGTTCTTAGTGCGCTCGGTCTTGGAGCCGGTGGATCTGCTCGCGGAGCTGTTCGAGACGACGTTGAAGGGCGCCGGCAAGAGCACTTACGGACTGAGTGCTTGGGTGGTGCGTTACTACCGCCTGCTTGTGCACATTCGTATCGTGTACATGCGCTTGTACCGTCAGAGCTGCGCTCGCGTATCCAGAGCGTAGTGAGCGGCGAGTACTGCCAGCTTCTTTTGTCGATGTTTGACGCGGCCGAGGTGGAGTTCGGTGCGTCTGCGTCGGGATCGGTGAGCATTGCTGCCAGTGTGAGCCGTTCAGCTGTTGGCGTCACGTCGGTGGAGGAGAAGGCGAGCATTTCGTCGAGTGCTGGTGCTGTGAGCGCTAGTGAGTCGGAGAACGCTTCTGCTGGGTCGGTGACGGCGATGTCTACCGTAAGCGGCGAGAAAAGTTCTCCTGCACTGATTGCCGCCGGCGCCGCGGTAATGAGCAGCCTGTACGCGCGCTACGCCTGTGAGGGCTCCAGTGTCGAGTCGATGACGTTCTCTGCCGACATTGATGCGGCTGCGCAGGAGATCCAGCGCGTGTGCACTGGTGCGGCTTCGGACGAGGCCGCCCTGGCGACCCTGCTGCTGTCGAAGACTGCCGAACAGCGCTACCTGATCTGGTGGCGCTACCGCATCCTGTACAAACAGAGCTTGACGGTGTGGGTGAAGAGCACGAACGACTACGGCATGCTACTGAAGATGCTGGCAAGTCCGCTGGAGTACGTGGAAGCCGAGATCCTGCGTAAGGCGACGAAGGGCCTGGGCACGACAGAGGAGTGGATCTACCCGGTCGTGATGGCTCGCTCGAACGCTGAGATTGCGCTGCTGAAGAAGACGTTCCAGGAGAAGTACGGCGATGACCTGGTGAAGATTCTGAGCGGCGAGCTCAGCGGCGACCTGAAGAAGGTGATCCTGACCGCCATTCGTGGCGAGGTGGCCGACTTCGACGCCTCTGTGCACACGAGTGCGAAGGCTGCTGCTGACGCAGACGTCTTGTACAAGGCTGGCGAAGGTCGCACGGGTACGGACGAGACGACGTTCATCAACATCGTGGTGCTGAGCCCTGCGGAGCACCTGCGCAGTATCAACAGTGCGTACGTGGCGAAGTACAAGACGGACGTCGTAGGCGCGATTACGGCGGAGTTCTCTGGCGATGCCAAGCGTGCTCTGCTGTTCTTGGTGCGCTCGGTCTTGGAGCCGGTGGATCTGCTCGCGGAGCTGTTCGAGACGACGTTGAAGGGCGCCGGCAAGAGCACTTACGGACTGAGTGCTTGGGTGGTGCGTTACTACCGCCTGCTTGTGCACATTCGTATCGTGTACATGCGCTTGTACCGTCAGAGCTGCGCTCGCGTATCCAGAGCGTAGTGAGCGGCGAGTACTGCCAGCTTCTTTTGTCGATGTTTGACGCGGCCGAGGTGGAGTTCGGTGCGTCTGCGTCGGGATCGGTGAGCATTGCTGCCAGTGTGAGCCGTTCAGCTGTTGGCGTCACGTCGGTGGAGGAGAAGGCGAGCATTTCGTCGAGTGCTGGTGCTGTGAGCGCTAGTGAGTCGGAGAACGCTTCTGCTGGGTCGGTGACGGCGATGTCTACCGTAAGCGGCGAGAAAAGTTCTCCTGCACTGATTGCTGCCGGCGCCGCGGTAATGAGCAGCCTGTACGCGCGCTACGCCTGTGAGGGCTCCAGTGTCGAGTCGATGACGTTCTCTGCCGACATTGATGCGGCTGCGCAGGAGATCCAGCGCGTGTGCACTGGTGCGGCTTCGGACGAGGCCGCCCTGGCGACCCTGCTGCTGTCGAAGACTGCCGAACAGCGCTACCTGATCTGGTGGCGCTACCGCATCCTGTACAAACAGAGCTTGACGGTGTGGGTGAAGAGCACGAACGACTACGGCATGCTACTGAAGATGCTGGCAAGTCCGCTGGAGTACGTGGAAGCCGAGATCCTGCGTAAGGCGACGAAGGGCCTGGGCACGACAGAGGAGTGGATCTACCCGGTCGTGATGGCTCGCTCGAACGCTGAGATTGCGCTGCTGAAGAAGACGTTCCAGGAGAAGTACGGCGATGACCTGGTGAAGATTCTGAGCGGCGAGCTCAGCGGCGACCTGAAGAAGGTGATCCTGACCGCCATTCGTGGCGAGGTGGCCGACTTCGACGCCTCTGTGCACACGAGTGCGAAGGCTGCTGCTGACGCAGACGTCTTGTACAAGGCTGGCGAAGGTCGCACGGGTACGGACGAGACGACGTTCATCAACATCGTGGTGCTGAGCCCTGCGGAGCACCTGCGCAGTATCAACAGTGCGTACGTGGCGAAGTACAAGACGGACGTCGTAGGCGCGATTACGGCGGAGTTCTCTGGCGATGCCAAGCGTGCTCTGCTGTTCTTGGTGCGCTCGGTCTTGGAGCCGGTGGATCTGCTCGCGGAGCTGTTCGAGACGACGTTGAAGGGCGCCGGCAAGAGCACTTACGGACTGAGTGCTTGGGTGGTGCGTTACTACCGCCTGCTTGTGCACATTCGTATCGTGTACATGCGCTTGTACCGTCAGGAGCTGCGCTCGCGTATCCAGAGCGTAGTGAGCGGCGAGTACTGCCAGCTTCTTTTGTCGATGTTTGACGCGGCCGAGGTGGAGTTCGGTGCGTCTGCGTCGGGATCGGTGAGCATTGCTGCCAGTGTGAGCCGTTCAGCTGTTGGCGTCACGTCGGTGGAGGAGAAGGCGAGCATTTCGTCGAGTGCTGGTGCTGTGAGCGCTAGTGAGTCGGAGAACGCTTCTGCTGGGTCGGTGACGGCGATGTCTACCGTAAGCGGCGAGAAAAGTTCTCCTGCACTGATTGCTGCCGGCGCCGCGGTAATGAGCAGCCTGTACGCGCGCTACGCCTGTGAGGGCTCCAGTGTCGAGTCGATGACGTTCTCTGCCGACATTGATGCGGCTGCGCAGGAGATCCAGCGCGTGTGCACTGGTGCGGCTTCGGACGAGGCCGCCCTGGCGACCCTGCTGCTGTCGAAGACTGCCGAACAGCGCTACCTGATCTGGTGGCGCTACCGCATCCTGTACAAACAGAGCTTGACGGTGTGGGTGAAGAGCACGAACGACTACGGCATGCTACTGAAGATGCTGGCAAGTCCGCTGGAGTACGTGGAAGCCGAGATCCTGCGTAAGGCGACGAAGGGCCTGGGCACGACAGAGGAGTGGATCTACCCGGTCGTGATGGCTCGCTCGAACGCTGAGATTGCGCTGCTGAAGAAGACGTTCCAGGAGAAGTACGGCGATGACCTGGTGAAGATTCTGAGCGGCGAGCTCAGCGGCGACCTGAAGAAGGTGATCCTGACCGCCATTCGTGGCGAGGTGGCCGACTTCGACGCCTCTGTGCACACGAGTGCGAAGGCTGCTGCTGACGCAGACGTCTTGTACAAGGCTGGCGAAGGTCGCACGGGTACGGACGAGACGACGTTCATCAACATCGTGGTGCTGAGCCCTGCGGAGCACCTGCGCAGTATCAACAGTGCGTACGTGGCGAAGTACAAGACGGACGTCGTAGGCGCGATTACGGCGGAGTTCTCTGGCGATGCCAAGCGTGCTCTGCTGTTCTTGGTGCGCTCGGTCTTGGAGCCGGTGGATCTGCTCGCGGAGCTGTTCGAGACGACGTTGAAGGGCGCCGGCAAGAGCACTTACGGACTGAGTGCTTGGGTGGTGCGTTACTACCGCCTGCTTGTGCACATTCGTATCGTGTACATGCGCTTGTACCGTCAGAGCTGCGCTCGCGTATCCAGAGCGTAGTGAGCGGCGAGTACTGCCAGCTTCTTTTGTCGATGTTTGACGCGGCCGAGGTGGAGTTCGGTGCGTCTGCGTCGGGATCGGTGAGCATTGCTGCCAGTGTGAGCCGTTCAGCTGTTGGCGTCACGTCGGTGGAGGAGAAGGCGAGCATTTCGTCGAGTGCTGGTGCTGTGAGCGCTAGTGAGTCGGAGAACGCTTCTGCTGGGTCGGTGACGGCGATGTCTACCGTAAGCGGCGAGAAAAGTTCTCCTGCACTGATTGCCGCCGGCGCCGCGGTAATGAGCAGCCTGTACGCGCGCTACGCCTGTGAGGGCTCCAGTGTCGAGTCGATGACGTTCTCTGCCGACATTGATGCGGCTGCGCAGGAGATCCAGCGCGTGTGCACTGGTGCGGCTTCGGACGAGGCCGCCCTGGCGACCCTGCTGCTGTCGAAGACTGCCGAACAGCGCTACCTGATCTGGTGGCGCTACCGCATCCTGTACAAACAGAGCTTGACGGTGTGGGTGAAGAGCACGAACGACTACGGCATGCTACTGAAGATGCTGGCAAGTCCGCTGGAGTACGTGGAAGCCGAGATCCTGCGTAAGGCGACGAAGGGCCTGGGCACGACAGAGGAGTGGATCTACCCGGTCGTGATGGCTCGCTCGAACGCTGAGATTGCGCTGCTGAAGAAGACGTTCCAGGAGAAGTACGGCGATGACCTGGTGAAGATTCTGAGCGGCGAGCTCAGCGGCGACCTGAAGAAGGTGATCCTGACCGCCATTCGTGGCGAGGTGGCCGACTTCGACGCCTCTGTGCACACGAGTGCGAAGGCTGCTGCTGACGCAGACGTCTTGTACAAGGCTGGCGAAGGTCGCACGGGTACGGACGAGACGACGTTCATCAACATCGTGGTGCTGAGCCCTGCGGAGCACCTGCGCAGTATCAACAGTGCGTACGTGGCGAAGTACAAGACGGACGTCGTAGGCGCGATTACGGCGGAGTTCTCTGGCGATGCCAAGCGTGCTCTGCTGTTCTTGGTGCGCTCGGTCTTGGAGCCGGTGGATCTGCTCGCGGAGCTGTTCGAGACGACGTTGAAGGGCGCCGGCAAGAGCACTTACGGACTGAGTGCTTGGGTGGTGCGTTACTACCGCCTGCTTGTGCACATTCGTATCGTGTACATGCGCTTGTACCGTCAGAGCTGCGCTCGCGTATCCAGAGCGTAGTGAGCGGCGAGTACTGCCAGCTTCTTTTGTCGATGTTTGACGCGGCCGAGGTGGAGTTCGGTGCGTCTGCGTCGGGATCGGTGAGCATTGCTGCCAGTGTGAGCCGTTCAGCTGTTGGCGTCACGTCGGTGGAGGAGAAGGCGAGCATTTCGTCGAGTGCTGGTGCTGTGAGCGCTAGTGAGTCGGAGAACGCTTCTGCTGGGTCGGTGACGGCGATGTCTACCGTAAGCGGCGAGAAAAGTTCTCCTGCACTGATTGCCGCCGGCGCCGCGGTAATGAGCAGCCTGTACGCGCGCTACGCCTGTGAGGGCTCCAGTGTCGAGTCGATGACGTTCTCTGCCGACATTGATGCGGCTGCGCAGGAGATCCAGCGCGTGTGCACTGGTGCGGCTTCGGACGAGGCCGCCCTGGCGACCCTGCTGCTGTCGAAGACTGCCGAACAGCGCTACCTGATCTGGTGGCGCTACCGCATCCTGTACAAACAGAGCTTGACGGTGTGGGTGAAGAGCACGAACGACTACGGCATGCTACTGAAGATGCTGGCAAGTCCGCTGGAGTACGTGGAAGCCGAGATCCTGCGTAAGGCGACGAAGGGCCTGGGCACGACAGAGGAGTGGATCTACCCGGTCGTGATGGCTCGCTCGAACGCTGAGATTGCGCTGCTGAAGAAGACGTTCCAGGAGAAGTACGGCGATGACCTGGTGAAGATTCTGAGCGGCGAGCTCAGCGGCGACCTGAAGAAGGTGATCCTGACCGCCATTCGTGGCGAGGTGGCCGACTTCGACGCCTCTGTGCACACGAGTGCGAAGGCTGCTGCTGACGCAGACGTCTTGTACAAGGCTGGCGAAGGTCGCACGGGTACGGACGAGACGACGTTCATCAACATCGTGGTGCTGAGCCCTGCGGAGCACCTGCGCAGTATCAACAGTGCGTACGTGGCGAAGTACAAGACGGACGTCGTAGGCGCGATTACGGCGGAGTTCTCTGGCGATGCCAAGCGTGCTCTGCTGTTCTTGGTGCGCTCGGTCTTGGAGCCGGTGGATCTGCTCGCGGAGCTGTTCGAGACGACGTTGAAGGGCGCCGGCAAGAGCACTTACGGACTGAGTGCTTGGGTGGTGCGTTACTACCGCCTGCTTGTGCACATTCGTATCGTGTACATGCGCTTGTACCGTCAGAGCTGCGCTCGCGTATCCAGAGCGTAGTGAGCGGCGAGTACTGCCAGCTTCTTTTGTCGATGTTTGACGCGGCCGAGGTGGAGTTCGGTGCGTCTGCGTCGGGATCGGTGAGCATTGCTGCCAGTGTGAGCCGTTCAGCTGTTGGCGTCACGTCGGTGGAGGAGAAGGCGAGCATTTCGTCGAGTGCTGGTGCTGTGAGCGCTAGTGAGTCGGAGAACGCTTCTGCTGGGTCGGTGACGGCGATGTCTACCGTAAGCGGCGAGAAAAGTTCTCCTGCACTGATTGCCGCCGGCGCCGCGGTAATGAGCAGCCTGTACGCGCGCTACGCCTGTGAGGGCTCCAGTGTCGAGTCGATGACGTTCTCTGCCGACATTGATGCGGCTGCGCAGGAGATCCAGCGCGTGTGCACTGGTGCGGCTTCGGACGAGGCCGCCCTGGCGACCCTGCTGCTGTCGAAGACTGCCGAACAGCGCTACCTGATCTGGTGGCGCTACCGCATCCTGTACAAACAGAGCTTGACGGTGTGGGTGAAGAGCACGAACGACTACGGCATGCTACTGAAGATGCTGGCAAGTCCGCTGGAGTACGTGGAAGCCGAGATCCTGCGTAAGGCGACGAAGGGCCTGGGCACGACAGAGGAGTGGATCTACCCGGTCGTGATGGCTCGCTCGAACGCTGAGATTGCGCTGCTGAAGAAGACGTTCCAGGAGAAGTACGGCGATGACCTGGTGAAGATTCTGAGCGGCGAGCTCAGCGGCGACCTGAAGAAGGTGATCCTGACCGCCATTCGTGGCGAGGTGGCCGACTTCGACGCCTCTGTGCACACGAGTGCGAAGGCTGCTGCTGACGCAGACGTCTTGTACAAGGCTGGCGAAGGTCGCACGGGTACGGACGAGACGACGTTCATCAACATCGTGGTGCTGGAGCCCTGCGGAGCACCTGCGCAGTATCAACAGTGCGTACGTGGCGAAGTACAAGACGGACGTCGTAGGCGCGATACGGCGGAGTTCTCTGGCGATGCCAAGCGTGCTCTGCTGTTCTTGGTGCGCTCGGTCTTGGAGCCGGTGGATCTGCTCGCGGAGCTGTTCGGAGACGACGTTGAAGGGCGCCGGCAAGAGCACTTACGGACTGAGTGCTTGGGTGGTGCGTTACTACCGCCTGCTTGTGCACATTCAGTATCGTGTACATGCGCTTGTACCGTCAGAGCTGCGCTCGCGTATCCAGAGCGTAGTGAGCGGCGAGTACTGCCAGCTTCTTTTGTCGATGTTTGACGCGGCCGAGGTGGAGTTCGGTGCGTCTGCGTCGGGATCGGTGAGCATTGCTGCCAGTGTGAGCCGTTCAGCTGTTGGCGTCACGTCGGTGGAGGAGAAGGCGAGCATTTCGTCGAGTGCTGGTGCTGTGAGCGCTAGTGAGTCGGAGAACGCTTCTGCTGGGTCGGTGACGGCGATGTCTACCGTAAGCGGCGAGAAAAGTTCTCCTGCACTGATTGCTGCCGGCGCCGCGGTAATGAGCAGCCTGTACGCGCGCTACGCCTGTGAGGGCTCCAGTGTCGAGTCGATGACGTTCTCTGCCGACATTGATGCGGCTGCGCAGGAGATCCAGCGCGTGTGCACTGGTGCGGCTTCGGACGAGGCCGCCCTGGCGACCCTGCTGCTGTCGAAGACTGCCGAACAGCGCTACCTGATCTGGTGGCGCTACCGCATCCTGTACAAACAGAGCTTGACGGTGTGGGTGAAGAGCACGAACGACTACGGCATGCTACTGAAGATGCTGGCAAGTCCGCTGGAGTACGTGGAAGCCGAGATCCTGCGTAAGGCGACGAAGGGCCTGGGCACGACAGAGGAGTGGATCTACCCGGTCGTGATGGCTCGCTCGAACGCTGAGATTGCGCTGCTGAAGAAGACGTTCCAGGAGAAGTACGGCGATGACCTGGTGAAGATTCTGAGCGGCGAGCTCAGCGGCGACCTGAAGAAGGTGATCCTGACCGCCATTCGTGGCGAGGTGGCCGACTTCGACGCCTCTGTGCACACGAGTGCGAAGGCTGCTGCTGACGCAGACGTCTTGTACAAGGCTGGCGAAGGAAAGTGGGGCACGGAGGAGGAACCTTTTATTCGGATCGTCGTTGAGTCCTGCGCAGCATCTGCGCAACATCGACTCCGCTTACTCAAAGAAGTACAAGAAGTCGAACATCATTAAGGCTATCAAGGGCGAGTTCAAGGGTGATGCCCAGGCAGCGCTCCTGTACCACGTGCGGATGACGTTTGAGCCGCTCGAGCTCTTGGCTGAGCTCTTTGAGAGCACCATGAAGGGTCTGGGCACGGACGAGTACGGCCTGAGCGCGGCGGTGGTTCGCTACCACGTGATGCTGTCGCAGATCAAGACAGCGTACAAGAAGCTGTACGGCAAGGAGCTGAGCAAGCGCATTCGTGGCGACACGACCGGCGAGTACCGCGACATGCTCTTGGCGATTGTGGACGGGCAGTAAGCAGTGAGTTGAAGCGAAGGGTATTTTTGCGTACTCTTTTTCACATGTTTTTCATCTGCTGTTCGATTTTTCATACAGTCATAAATTATGACTGTATGACTCATAATAAAAAAGGGACGCGTTGCTGCACCCAGCTGAGAAATCTGAGACGAGCCATTTGTGCCCAATCACACCCCCGTGTGACCCCCAATTGGCAGGCCACTTAATAGAGGATCATTCCGCGTGAGTGAGTTGTTTGGCATGCATAATACCTTCCAACGAGAAGTCTGTTAGAGACTGACGGTATTCATTGCTCTCCCAACTGATGACTGAGAAATCTGACTCCACTGTCGCTGTATTTGGGAACACAGTTGCTAAGGCCCCACAAAACTCTTGCAGTCTAGAGTATCCTCCTACTACTAGAGCCCATCCAGCATGGTTTTATCATCAGAGCATTTAGCCAAGGCTTCACGCAAGTCCGCATCTCCACGACATGCCTGGACTAGCTCTTGGTGATCGGTCTCAATAACTTCTATACGTTCTGGTGTCCGCCCTGATTCCTCCAGGCAGGGCCGGTCTTCACGAACAAGAGCGCAAATTAATGATGTAGGAAAATAGGTGGTAGCTGCACGTCGTCAGCTGCATTCTGTGCGTTGTGAGTCGCAACAAAATTTGATATCTCGACGTACAAGCCTGCAAAAACTGCAACCGTGCGAGCGCAACTTGATACTTCTTCCTGCGGTAAATCCCAAAGTAAATCGATGACAAACGTTCTACGGTCGTTATTGAAGTCTAGTGCGTCCAACACTTTCACGGCGTACGTCTCCCTGACCACGTACGATTCATCAAGAAGTAGCTGGTAAATCATTCTTGGAGCATGGGGTCTGGCCAGCACACAGTCATCTGAAAGCACCGAGTTCAAGGAATTCAGCTGGGCTACCTGTTGTATAAATAAGGTACTATGGCCTTGCAGTCGTTGGACCGTATTACCGAGTGTTGGCAACAGCGTTTACCCCCCAGCGCGAAGCATTCTTGGCCCCACCGTTTGCCGAAATCATATACCACGATAATTTTTATCATCGGGATCGGCCCTTATAGTGAACTATATAAAGGGAAACGTGTATCGGCCAAAGCCAGGTCATGCCCCTAACCCTCTGTAGCCAACCCATCGCTAACGTGTATGACTCTTTCAAACGTGTATGTCCGATACACCTTTATTACCAAATAGAGTCACTCGTGCAAAGACGATACCAATACAGGGTCCATTAGAGAGAAGGCGGTCCATGCAATTGTTGAAATTTAGAGATTGAACCCATATGGCTATCGGCCACCTAGCCATATACTCAAAACAAGTCAACTAAAGAGCGGGAGGCGATACGGCTGCGCTATTCCGTCTCTTGGAGGGCATGCTTGCGGTGCTGATTATGCCCGTCCTCACTTTCAGACTCACTCGACGCCTGTGATGCAGCCTCCGCGCCAGTGCCAGTGTCAACTCCTCGTCTCGAGGGCTTTCGTGCGCGGATGTTACCTCGCTCCTTGACAGCGGCTTTCGGAATCAAGGTACCATTCTTCCAGTGTTTGTGCCAGATATCAAAACACGTCGCTGCCTCACCCTGACTCGTTGTGCTTGATTTTGTTGCACAGGAACACCCGCGCGGCATCGGCGTTCTTGGACGCAGTCTTCAGCTTGCATTCAGCGCAGTAGAACGTCGTCTCCCCTCCCCAGGGCTTGTCGGCGCCCTTTAGAACGGAGCAAACTTTACAAGCGCGCTGCCGGCGCTTCCTAGTCGCCTCAGAGTTGCCTTTACGCCACTCGTCCGTCTGCACGGGTACATGTTTGATAGCCGCCTGGCGTTGCTTAGTTGGCGTTGGCTGCATGCCACGATTGCGCAGCATTTCGGCCCAGTCTTCGGCTTTGAACTGAATCAGCTCAAAGTGGAGCCGCTTCAGAAACTGCACGTGCGACATCTTGATCTTGCCATCCACTGTGCGTCGGTAGTTGTAGAGGATAAACGCATTGATGATAACGAGATCAATAAGGCCCATAAACAACGACTCGTAGTATTTCTTGTAGCGTCGAGTCAATTGAAGAGAGTATCTGAATTAATAAAGGTAGCATACACATTAGCTCACTCATCTAAAGTTGTACATACACGAAATCAAGACTTACCTCTGCAAGCGTAGCTGGTCACACCCCCATGTACGTCTGGTAATCCTTCACCACTCTTGATGCCATCAGCTCAGCTTGCTCTGCAGTTTCCTGGTCACGTCGTACAATCCGGTCTTGCTGTCCACTACCTCCAGTCGCAAGAATGTGCACGCCCTTGTTGTCGTACCAGCGAATCGCCTTCATTGCTGGAACATGTACAGAATCCGCTACCTGAAAATTCCTTTTCCGATGTTCTTGGGTCGCTTGTTTGACGCTCGTCGCCCATTTTTCAGCTTTTTCGGTAGAATGGCCTCGCACAGACCTTGTCTGTTCATCATGATAGTCCCGACCGTGTAGAACTTCATAGTCATCAGCTGCATCGCTAGAACTACCGACGTATAGAATCGGTCCGTGACTATAAGGCGGAAATCAGGAGGCCCAGTGGCACCGAAAACTTGCTGAAGATTCCGCACCACAGCTACCGGGCCAGACTTCGCATCGGGGACCGTGCTGTCTGCTTGCATCTGGCGCTTTCCACAGTAGACTTCGAAGCTGTATCGTACACAATAAGAAGTACACAATGGTATTAGACACGATAAGACAACTTTAGAACCAAAAAACAGAGCGCGCCCAAAGGCACGCTCTTCGTTACCGAATACAATACGCTATTTCTGAACAGCATAGCATGAAAAGTTTAGTTCCCCACTTGTGGGCTTGTCCTTCATGTAGACTCTCATACGGTTGAACGTTGACCGGGAAGGAAGCATCGCCTCATCAAATGCCATGACTGGGGGTGGAATATAGTTGACATGGAATGTCTCCTGCAGAGTTTCGATGACAGGACGCAGCTTCCAAGCGCGATCGGTCTGCGCGTGTGGGTCTTCGTTGGCACTGAAATGTTGAGTCTTCGCTGGCCGCTTGGTTTAGCGCATCAACCTCCCGTGAATACGCCTCGCGTCTCTTGGCTTTCTCGCGCACCATTTGCTCAGCGAATGCATCCATACAGCTCGGTAGATACTTACTAGCAACAGCCTAAGCGGCCAAACTTACCGAGGTCTAGGTGGTCCAAGTACCGCACGAGCGCTTCTGCGCCCTCGAAGTAGTCGTCGTTTCCACATCCTTCCTCGTCTTGCCCGGTTTGAAATACGTGTGGTCGTTTGAGACACGAGTCGGCCTCTTCGACTGCCACCCGAGTTTCTTTAGCTCTCTCCATCGTGCTTGGAGTGCCATTTGTATTGCGTTTATGAGATCTGCGTGCTTGCCGGCGAATTCTGAAATGAGAGAAATGAGTGGCGTCCAAAAGAACCTGCAATCCCTAATGATGATGAGTCCTGCACCCATCAACTACCTGTGGCTTCCGATATTCCTGAAATACGAAAATCAAGATCTGTACAGCTATGCTCGGATGCGAAGATACGATGGGGGTTGCATGCCTAGCCCTCATTGACTTCAAGTTAGTTAGCTCAATACAAAAAACGTCTAAATGTTCTTAACGTGTCTAATACAGCATAAGAATTTTGCAGAAACGTGTCTAATACAACGTCTCGCGCTTGGGGGTTAAGCTACACAGTATCACCCACCCACCACTGTTTCGATGGACTGCAAACCGGTTTTTCTTCGCCATTGAATCATCACCCGTGTTCGGTGCTTTACTAACCAAGAAGTCGCCTTACGCGTTGAAAGTCATCTCGTGTGGCAGGTCGTTTTCATGTAATAATCCATGTACCAACGACTGTTTTTCGCATTAGCCACTGGCCACTTTACAAATCGAAAGTCACCTCTTATAATTTCCACAAACTCCGTCATTTTCATACCGAAAGTCGGATGTCAAATGTCATTCTTAATAAAGGTGGGAATTTAGTCCAATTTCTCTTTAAAGTGGCCTGCCAATTGGCCCCCAATTCGATAGAGTCAGTTCGGAGCGTAAATGTGCGGAGCTGTTATAACCGGATGTTATAACCGGATGATGTATACGAGCACTTAAGCGGAGCGGTGAGAATGAATCATTCACCAAGTCGGCCATTCACCAAGTCGACCATCCACCGAGTTGACAGAGTCAAAATTGACTAACAGACACCAAGTAGCCGAGTAGCACACGCATTGACTAAGTAACATGTGGACACTCTGACCAGGAAGTCAAGGGTATCATTAACTAGTGCATTGAAATTGGACATAGATGCCGATCTACTCAACATAAGCTACCTTAAGCTTACACGCACATGCAAAGATAGCGGTATCGAAGACACTGCAGCGTCTTCTTGTCCAAATGTCTGAGCGGCTCACCTCCGTAAAAGCTCAAGGGCGAGCAAGACATACACTCCGCAATTGTAGCTATCCGTCTGAATTCCCAATCCCGACTGGAAGTTTTGAACACGAAATCCTGTGTCGGCGCCTCTTGGTAGAAGGGTGGCCAGCGTTTGGGCTACGGCGCGAACCCCAAGCGTATAGGAAGACGCGCTAGAATCGTAGATGAATATCTTGCCCTTGTCGAGATCTTTTATCACAGAGCACCAATGGTTGCCGTTACAGTTAACCCTTCTAATCCGAAGGAAATTCCGGAGAATCCGTTACTCTTAACATATGAATTAACGTATGCCGGATAATCCGTACATTATACCCTGTATCAAGCCCTTTCGCATGACACGTGGCCAAATAAAGGCTTCTGATTGGGTGGTGAAGGGAGATGTGCAGTTCAAGGACAGGACGAAACACTCTGCATTGCAATCTCCCTGCAAAACGGATACATACTAGGTAACAACGGGACAACATGTTAGTTCGCCCAAACACCCATTTGAGAGCTATTTCACTAAAAATTGGGATAAGTTTCGCCATATGTGGTGTGCGTTTGAGCGGCAGAGTGCGGTCACCATGGGAAACAACACAAATAATCGACGTGAGGCAGCTCTGGATTCTCTTAGATAACAAAACTTGCGTTACCACGGTGCGAAAACTCGAGCTGTTTAATCCAAGTCAATGTTTATTCGATCCTCAGCAAAACCGCACCACTTTTTCATGAGCGCTACGATTGAGTTGCCAAATACACCGACACCAACGATTTTGAGCGCAATGTCCAGCTCACGCACACCAGGGTGCTTGCGTCGGTACGCCGTCACTTTCACCATGCACTTCTTCAGCATATCCAACGAAAAATTCTAACAATTTCTTCTTGTCTCACTAAGGGTTTGTTCACAGGAAGTTTTGAAATCTCGTGAGCTATCGGAGGCTTTGGCTTGCTTACGAACACGAACTGCTGAAGCTGGAGTAGGTTTTCCTTGGGCGAGTTGAAGGTTGGTCTGCTGTTCAGAATCTGGTTCACCACCAGGAAATTTAGTTGCTTATCGTGCATTCCGATCTCTTCCTCCACCATTGAAACGGTCAGATTTTACTTCGCCTTGACTCGTTTGGGTTTCTGTTTGGGACGTCCTCTCGCTTGGGGTGGGCTTTGTAGCTCAAACTATTATCCGCGTCGTTCAGATCAACCGACCGCCCCTGGGCTTCATTCGATTCAGCAGTAGAAGTGTCCAATTGGACATGCGCACCCATCTCAGTCTCTTCCGTGACCAACTGGGCTGCGTCGGTACCCAAACGAACTTCTTGAGTACCCAACTGACTCGATGCAACATAGTCTGTACCGAATCCGACGCTGATACTTCACCCTTGTCATCTTCGCAACCCTGGGAAGGTGCTTCGGTTGCACCCTGTTCGCCACACACTACCTCCGTCTCCATTAAGACTACCGATCCATCGCCTTCTATGTTAATCAACGCGTCGTCCTTATATGCTTCGGTAGGAAGTTCACCAGTGGACGTCGTTTCAGTAGAAGTTCATCAGTAGCTGTACCACGATGCTGCGGAATATGAGAGAATGAGACTCAGTCCATTACCCTCTTGTATAGCCACTCATGTCCTGGTCAAGTCTTAGCTTTGCTAGGGTAGACCTTGTGGTCAAAGGGTTTTTAGGATGAGTAGTGTGCGATACAAGTAACGAGTAATGGCGGATAACGGAGGAAACAACGTTGGAGCAGCGGCAAATGTACAACAGCCTGCAAACATGAAACAACCCCAACTTTGTGGCAGCAGCAAGCCGCCTCTGTTTGAAGCGACACTTGAGCTGTATCGAGCAGAGTTAGAACTGTACCTGGATGATCGAGAGGCTTGGGGTGTGGTGTCTGGCGACGTGACGCGCCACGACTCGGATCAAGCAGAGCAGACAGTGTTTGACAAGCGTGATCGGTTGGCGAGAGCAACGATATTGAGGGGACTTCGTGGCTGCAAAAATGATGATGCTTCGAAGGTGTGTGGTATGAATTCAGCGAAGGAAATGTGGGATTCATTGGTATCGGATCACACGCAGCGCGATTTTCGTATGTTATGCTGTTGAAGCGCCAGCTCTATCAGTGCACACTAGAACCTGGACAAACAATGGCGGATTATATCCGAACTGTGACCAAGCTGCGACAGCGAATGAGAAGTATGGGTGTGGAGCATTCAATTTCTGATCACGAGATGGCGTGTGTGCTTCTTATGGGGGTGGCGGTGACGCACAAAGAATTGATCGAGCAGTTTGATCTCCCAACACGTCAAGTGAACCCACCCACGCTTCAGCAGGTCACCAATGCCCTTCACTCGCGGGATGAGCGAGACCGCATGATGGAACTGGCTGGAGCTCATTCAGGTATGGTGATGAATGTTGTTAGTGGAGGTAACTGGCAAAACGGTGGCGCTAATAACGCGCTGATGGCTGGAGGCAACTGGCAAACCCGTGGAGTTAATGATGCGCCGATGGCTGGAAGTAACTGGCGAAACCGAGGAGTAAATGACGCACCGATGACTGGGAGAAGCTTTGTCAAGAAATGCTATCACTGCAAGAAATCAGGCCACCTGAGACGTGATTGTCGGAGCTACAAGAATAAGCCGAAGAAGGTACAAGGAAATGGCTCTGACTCAGTCAGGAAGGCCAATGTGCAGACGGTAATGCAAGTCTCTGGTGACCAGAAAGCAGCTGGAGTAATTGACCACATGCAGTGTCTGAACAACAGCAAAGAGGACAGCAGTAGTGATGAGGGTGGTAATTTCGTTGGCATGGTGAACAGGTCGATGCAGATTGGTACCCCGAGTGAGTGGATGCTGGACTATGGTAGCACCACGCACGTTTGTATTGACCGCACTCTTTTCACGAGCGACAAGAAATCACGAGCAAGTTTTAAGGTCTGGACAGGAGGTGTAACGCGAGGCGTTATGAGTGGCAATGTTTTGCTTCATGCTCAAAACATGAAGGGAGACGGAGTTGTGGCCTTAGAGTTGGAGAATGTCGAATACGCGCCACACGGTACAACGAACCTCTTGAGTTTGGGTGTGATGGAGAAAACGGGATGGATAATGACGACAAATTCCCCCGAAAAGAAGTTGCGGAAGATTTTCTTAGTGAGTGGTGATGAGCGGCTAGAGTTCTTTCAGCAAGGATCTCATTATTGGCTAAAAACGTTCGACCCTTATGCAGTAGTGGATGGAGTAGCGATGCTGGCAATTAACGCGGACGTGAGCCGTTTGATGAGATGGCACGAACGCCTGGGGCATTTGAATGTGGCTGCAATCAAGCATATGGCTGAGAACGACACAGTAAAGGGCTTGAAGATTCCGCCAGAACTGTTCAAGAGAACGTTTGTTTGCATGAGCTGCATATCTGCTAAACAGAAACGACGCTCAGTGCTGCAGAGAAGCGTACAAAGGTGAATTACGAGCGCCTAATGTCTGACACATCCGATATGGGAAAGTTTTTGCCGGGTGTCGGGGAGTACGCTATTTTCAGTTGATTCAAGATGAAGGATCTCGCTACAAGTGGTGTTTTCCGCTAAAGAAGAAGAGCGATGCCAATGCTAACACAATTAAATTGACGACAGAGCTGCTAGCCCAAGGACATCGGATCAATACATTTACAAGTGATGGTGGCGGTGAGTACGTTAATAACGAGATGAAGTTGTTCCTAGCAGCACGTGGAATTTACTTCGTGCCGACTCATCCATACACCCCAGAGGAAAACGCGTTGGTTGAGAAACCCAATGGAGTACTAGTGAATAAGATGCGTGCAGTGATGCACGCTGCTGATTTGCCAACACGTCTGTGGCCTGAAGTCCTGCACTACGTAGTTGACATCGACAACGTGGGCGCAACGCGGGCACGAAACGGAAAGACGCCATCGGAAAAGCTGATGAGGACAAAGACAGATCTGACGAAGATTCGAGTGTGTGGATCAGTGGGATTTATTTACCAAGCGAAGCGAAAAGACAAATTGAGTCCGAAAGCTGAACCGGCATTGTTGCTCGGGTTCGCTCACGTGTCACCTGGATATCGATTGTTGAATTTGCATACAGGGCAAATTATAGAGAAACAAGATGTGCAATTTCGCGAGGACATTACGGTGAGCAAGCAGTAAGTGAGTGCATTGTTGATGGGAAGCAGTCACATTTTGCGCAGATTCCGTTTGTACTATTTCCGGTTGAGTATGTGACGTCCGCGTAGGTGCTGCACGAGCTGTAAACAGCAATTTGCCACGCGATACCGAGCTTGCAACTGGTACCAGCGTTGGTTGGGGGGCAGCACCTTCCAGCAGTGATTCCCGTTCAGATGAAGAGTTGTTTGAAGACGTGTTACATGAAATTGATCTGGAAAATGCAAATCCAGCTCCTGTACCAGTCACAGCTCAGTCACATACTCGAACAAGGCGCCCAGGGCGTAGACAGATGCGTAGACAGAGGCAGCTGCGCACTGATCAACAGGATAATGGTGAGCCTTCTCGTCGCTCAACACGAGCACGTACAACAAATGTGAGACTGGGAGGTTATGTGTTATCACTGGAAGAACGGTTTATCGGAAACCCTACCTCGGTTGAAGAAGCAATGCGGTCACCTCACCGTAACGAGTGGAAAGCTGCAATGAAAAGGAATACGAGTCATTGCTGAAAAACGGAACATGGATCATGGTGGATCGGCCCATATCCAACGGGAAGAAGGTTAGAGTACTGACCACGAAATGGGTGCTGTGTATTAAGCGGGACGAAAACGGCAACATTGTAGTCGAGTGTTGGGATACTTATTCGCCGGTGGTGAGACTCGTTACCATGCTTCTGGTACTGATATTAGCGCTGATACTAGCGCTGGAAGCCAGGTATGTCGACGTTAAGACTGCATTCCTCAACAGCTGGCTTCGAGGTGTTGTGATTTACATGGAGCAGCCTGCGTGCTTTAACGATGGTACGGGACGGGTGTGCTTGCTTCAGAAGGGCATTTACGGCCTGAAGCAGGCGGCAAGGATATGGTATCATACCTTGCATGCATATTTAGTGGAGATTGGATTTCGACGTTGTGCGTTTGACGTGGGGCTATACGTGAAGTACATGACCGGCAGAATCGTTCTGGTCACAGTCTGCGTGGATGATATCATGATAGTTGGCAAGCCGAATGACATGGATGACGGAATTGCGGCGCTAAGACTCAAGTTCATCATGAAGGATTTGGGACGTGTCCGCCATTTCCTGTCTATGGAAATACACTATGAACCTGGGGTAATCCTCACGTTGTCTCAAACAGCTTACATCGACCAAATGCTAGAGCAGTTTCAGATGAGCATGGCCCATTCGGTCGGATGCACAATGAACAAATGACACCACTGGAGCTGGACGCCACCAAGGTAAACGATCCAGCGATCCCTTATCGAGAAATTGTTGGAAAGTTACAGTACTTGGTCACGTGTACACGTCCGGACATAGCAAATACGGTGCGGTGCCTTAGTCGCCACGCTGGGGCATACACGAAAGAGAACTTCGCAAGTGCGAAACGCGTGTTACAGTACCTGCGGGGTACAAGAACGTTTGGGCTGGTTTATCGGAGATCAAATGCTATTCCAGCAGAGGAACTACAGCTGCAAGCATTTAGTGATGCAGATCACGCAAAATTGCCCGGACACGGGTAGATCTGTTACCGGTTACGTGTTGCAACTTAATGGTTTCAGCTTTGGTTTCAGAAGCAAGAAGCAGAAGTGTGTCACAGACGACACGTGCAAGTCTGAACTGGTTGCTGCCAGTACAAGTGTGGAGGACCAGCTTTGGGCACGAGAGTTGCTCAAGGAGATCGGCATGAAATCGTTGGTCCCTGAATTACACTGTGATAATCACAGCACGATAAAAGTGTGCAAACACGTCGGAAATTACGAAAGTGCTAAAAGACTGGCCAAGAAAGTCACAAAATGGCGGAGCTCGTTGAAAAACAGGAACAGTCGATAAACTACGTTCATACGGCAGAAAACATAGCTGATATGTTCACCAATGCACTCGGGCCGCAGCGATTTGCAATACTGCGGGAGCTGCTTGGAGTTGAAGATGTAGTTAGGGCTGTTGCTGGAGCAGGCCCGCCATCACAACGAGATCAGAAGGTAGGTGATCAGGAAACCTGAGTTCCGGGGAGTATGAGAGAATGAGACTCAGTCCATTACCCTCTTGTATAGCCACTCATGTCCTGGTCAAGTCTTAGCTTTGCTAGGAGTAGACCTTGTGGTCAAAGGGTTTTTAGGATGATGCTTTCCTCCTCGTGCATGGCACGTGTATGTTTGAATATCACTTTACGAATTGCTCTTCAAGCAAGACTATTCTCTTCCTACTCGACACTCACTCGCAGCGCAAAGCTGCTACGGAATTGCAGTTTATTCACCATGTTTGAAAAGAAAAACAACATCTTGGAGGGCTTTCAAAACTCTCGCATCCCCAAAACACTCAAATGCTCACTGATAGAGGCCGCCACCACGTTAGCTTCTCGAAATTTGCGGTTGGAGTTCCAAGCTATAACATTCGAATATTGGAGAACACGAGACACGGCGAAAGAATCTCCAGAGAATTGTGGCATGTCGGATCTTGTACGTAGTGACGGCAGCAGTCACCGTGGATGTATAAGCTGTGTGGGAATTACATTCTCCATACAAAGAGCTTTTCGAAGAAAAACCCTGTCGATACGGCAATAGCCGTGATCTTATGAACACACATGAGCACGACCAGTCTCGTTTCGTGACCGAGTATTTACTTCGTGGTTCATCAAGCGACCTCTCCTCGTCAGCTTCTTGCTGGATCAAAAATACATCAGGTACAACTTCTTCGAACTTGTACTTGGCCGTAGTAGTCGCAAAAACGTACTGCTCGTAAACGAGTTCACACGCGTGCTCACTGATCAAATTTGATAAAAATTGCATCTCCTGGTCGTATTTGGGATTGTGAACATTAGTCAGCTTGTACAGAGAATCAGTAAATTTCTTCTCCTCTTCTGTCTGGTAGCACATGATCGACAAAATACATTCGTCTACCCCAATGAAATAATCGACGAGGTCTTTCAATACTTTCCCCACTCCCAAAATTTATCTTGTCGTCTTGTTGCAGGTTTCAGCAGCGTGTTCCGTTGTTGGTGTAACCCGGGTCACCACCCACTGGTACGAGCGACACATATGCCGCTTGTTACTGACCACATATTTCAATGTTGGTCTTCACAACCCAGTGAAGCTACGCGAGAGCCAACGAGTTTGCGGGGTGTAAGATTCCGTACCGACAATTAACAATTTCGCTACACCATATCGGGTACCAGTAGTATTTATGTTGGAATGCACATCCGAGACATGGCAAGTGGGAAGTGGGCTGAGAGACCAGGTGTCTGTATGAGAACGGGCTTGAACCCGTTGACCAGTAAATGTTGGTAGGAGCTGATGAGGCAGAGTACTAACGTTCAATTCAAGAAGTCTTCATTTTTCATCGGCAAGTGCACAAGTGCGCTTGGAACCAGTGCAGGTTCCATAATTACACACATGCTAAACTCGTTCAGTGATCTCCACATGCTTCTATCGAAAAATTTACAGGAATCGTGAATGGAATCCCAAAGTGTATCTGCACAAATCTTTGGCGGAGGTTTTACTTTTATTTTGACCACCCCTAAATTGTATTTGATTTAAATTTCGTTTGGGCCGTTTTTGGTAAGTGTGTCACACCTCGATCTCCTTACTCGATCTCCCTTACTCGATCTCCATAGATTTTCCCTGGTTCAAGTGTGAAATCCGTGTCGACCACATCGATTTAGATTCTCTAAATGTAGACATACATGTATGCCTCCACGTGGCTTTGGTCATATAAAATATAATACCGGGCGCCAGCTGCTTTATGGTTGCGTTTAGTCGTTAGGTTGCCACAATTCCTGTCGTCATGTCGTATTTAAGGTTGCACGTGTAACGCCATTCGAAGAAGACACTCGTTACGTAGACCAACTATATGGACATAAAACCAACTATCCTGCAACTTAAGCATCTCTTACAGAAACTATACCCCTGACCCCTAAACCTCCTCCGGGGAGTGGCGTGGCAAATGTCGAGGTTTAGCACACCGCGCGACGACTTCGCTTCTCACGTCGATGCTAAACCTCTCTGGCCAAGCCCGTTCATTTGACCTAGTCTTGCAGCGCTGCGCGCTGCGCTTGATCTCGCCGGCCGAAGCCGGCGACTTTGGTTGCTTTTCAGGTACTAGGGTTATTCGCCTGGCTTTAACGAGATAGTTGGTCTACGTAAGCTCTTTCTTCGAAGAAAGCAAAACTCATCACATAAAAAGTGTCGGTGACACTAATTGCTGTGACGGGAGTCACACGCACCTTTGCCTTAGAGGAAGCGTTAACGCGTAACCTCAACAGATGCCTGGCGTCTCTGTTGTAAGCTGGCCTTCCAGTCGTTTCCTGGTACCGAGTACCAAACGACTTGCGAACTTCCGGGTTAGAGTTAAACTGACTGTATTAATCTCACTTGTAAGGTTCTAACTACTGTTAACTATCTGCATACTAAACTTCTGTACTCCAAATGGATGGCTCTCCATCAACCGTCTACCTTAAGTCCAATTCGTATCTAGTGTAAAATACACAATCGTACTTAGCCGGGAGCCGGGTCACACACCAACTTATGTGGGGCATGTACTTGTACTTAGTCGGGCTTGTGTGGACCACACGGAAGAACATTGGGTCTCCCCTTTCATAAGTTCTTTTGAACGGCAAACGGTGTCGGCCAGCGTGGCCCCGTTACACCCTCCCACAAGCACCTATCCCAAGGGGAATCCAGCGACGGAGAAGTCGACGCCTCATTCCAGAAGCCACGCCCAAGACCACACGCGCCGAAGACCACCGACACCTTACGGGCACGCGCCACCACTCCCGGATGGGAAAGACTGACGAAGCCAAGGCGCCCAGCGCCGCCGCCAAGCCGAAGAAGACCCCGCCGGAAAGAAGCAGAAGACCGCTTCTAAGAAGCCCAGCGATTCTCCACAACCGCCCCAGACCCGAGCCCGATCCAGCAAGCGCAATGCAGTCCAACTGCCCGCCCACACGAAGACGCCAACAGCCACAGCGAGTCGGACGCCGACGTCACGAACTCTGGGTTCATCACTGGCGACGAGGACGTCAACATGGACACGGCTCCTGGAGCGAGCGACAAGCAACCGCCGCCGAACCCGATGGAAGAAGCTCCAAAGGAGCCGGTCGCTGATCCAAAAGCTACGGGAGCCCACGACGACTCGCAAAAGCCTGGTGAGGGGCTAAGCATGCGGAAACTTCCGAGGAGCCGTCCGCCACGGACATGGAGGTTGAGGAGAACCCGCCACGTCGTGCCGAGCACTATTCTCCGGATAACTGTTCCGACGAAGTCGACTACGGTGAATCCGAGCTTGAAGAGGACGACCACGAGCAGGGAGAGGTCCACGACCCCAACAAGTCCCCACCGCTCACGGAGCAGCAACGCGCCTTGCATCCCGGGAGCCCTTCCACTCCTCGCAGCGCCGCTGCCGTTGCGCGGAGCGCAGAGCGCGAGAAGGCAGAGCGCGAGACCGCGCGGACCCCGAGCGGGAGACCCAAGTCATTACGAACGTCGTGGAGGACGAAGAAGTGCCGGCAGTGATGCTCCGGTCCGACAACCGGCAGCACCTCGCCGACCGAGCCCGTGCTGGCCAAGTAACTGCCGAGCAGCACCGCGACTCCAAGCGCGAACACGAGACCACGTCTCCCCGCATGCGAGAACAGCTGCTCCCATTGCGATATTGGTCCGTCCCTGAGTACCGCGGGTACCTGCGACTGAGTCGCGCGCCTGGCCAGACCGTCTCTCACTACGACGAGTGTCCGGTCGTGCTGCTCGCCGACACAGGCCTGGCCCGACAGTCCAACGAGACCGACTTCAGGGCGTGGCTCCACCACATGGGGTGACCCCTGCCCGAGTTCTTGGCCTCGCCTTATCGAATCGATTGGCTGGCCCAGCGGCGTCTTTGCTTTCGCATGGCGAAGATGATTGTCGACGACCAGTGGCACAAGCGGCACTTCGACCGCAATATGCCCGCGCCGGGGTGATCCTCGAGGAGGTGGTGCAGAAGATAGAGAAGTCATGGCAGTCCCAGCCGATAGAACCTCGAAGTGTTCTCGGACCGGTTAGCGCCGATCGGCTCCGTGGGAGCGCTCGTAAGCGTCCACGACATCGGCGCAGTCCTCCGAGAGGCAGCTACCGGACTCCCATGTGCCCTGAGCCTCGGGGTAGCCGCGCCACTTCACCAGATACTGGTAGTGGCCGATGCGCCCGCGGCGCTTCAGTAGCTTCTCAACGTGGAAGTAGAGAGCGCCCTCGTTTCCGATCAATGGGGGCGGGGGACGCAACGGACGCGTCGACCGACCATGATGCTCCGCATCGCTCGATGGCGTCGTACGCCTCTGCGACTGACGTCCCGTCAACTCGTGGGTATCTTCTGGACGCGGTTGAGGGCTTCCAGCGGCTCTGGAGGCGCAGCGGGTGGGCCTTGCGTCCCTGCGCGGACGCGTGCAGAGCGTCGAAGCGGCGATGGCCTCTGATCGGAACGTCCATCAGGACCTGGATCGTCTCGGGCGTGTAACGCGTGATCTGCAAGATTAGTTCGTCCAGCTGAACCGGGGTCTGTCTCAGCTGGACCGCAGTAACGCGGAGGCCCAACATACGCTTCGGAATGATCACTCCGCTCTTGAAGAGCATCTCGATTGGATTCGCCAACTCTACAACCGCAAGGCGGAGTTGGATAACCGTGCCCCTGCGGCCGTGGTGGCTCCGCCGGCGGCTCCAGCTCTGACTCAGGCCGACGTGATGCAGATGATGGCGAATGCCGTTCGGCAGTACTCGAGTTCGTCGGACTCGACGAGTCACCCGCCTCAGCAGCCACCTCCGCCGGGCGGTACGGCTTGAGTAAGCCCACGTAGAATGTCGGGTGCGTGGCCATAGCCGACGACAAGTCCAACGTGTACGCGTTGCCGTGGACCCTAATGACCGTGAACGGCCCCACAAACCGAGGACGGAGCTTCGTGCTGCCCACAGCGGTGACCGCCTGCATAGGAAGATTCTTCGCGTTTGAGAGGACCTGGTCCCCTAATACAAACACCTGTGTGTTCTTACGCCCCTGGCGATCACTGTTTTCTTCCTGTGTGTCTTGTGCCACCGCCATAGCATCTCGGACGCGCTGTCTTACCGCCTCTCCTGTCTCAATGAACGTGAGCAGGTTCCGTTTGACGGGCGAGCGAAGCCCTTTGAGGCCACGGGGATCCTCGGCGACAGCCTCTCCCTCACCCAAATTTGAAGCCGGAGGCAACGACAACAGCGTACGCGGGTGCCGCAGCCCCTTAACGTAGAATGGGGTGAAACCCGTCGACGCATGCACCGCATTGTTGAGTGCAAACTTCACTTGAGGCAGCAACGCGCTCCACTTCGTGGGTTCTTCGGCGCAGACGCTGCGCAGCACGTCTTTCAACACGCCGTTCACCCGCTGGAGTTTGACCGTCCGTCTGCGGATGATCCGCCGTGGACATATCCAGTCTCGTACCGAGAAGGCGGAACAAGTGTGTCCAGAAGTGTGACACGAAGCGGGGATCCCGTTCGCTTACGAACGCCTCCGGGAGGCCATGGTGTCGAAATACATTATCGACAAAGAGGTGAGCCGCCTGCGGCGCTGTCACGCTCTTCTTCACCGCGGCCAGCCGTACCATCTTGCTCAGACGGCAGACGAAGACCAGAATGCCAGTATGGCCGCGCGTATCTGCCGGAAGCTCAAAGATGAAGTCCATGCTCACCGAGCGCCAACAATCCGCCGGTACCGGCAAACTCATCAAAGGAGCGGACGGGCTTCACACGCTGACACGTTTCACACGTTTGCACGTACGTGCGCACCCACTTGTACATGTGAGACCACCAAAAGTGATGGGCCACCGACGTGTACGTCTTCTCGCGACCGAGGTGACCGCTTAGCGGAGTGTCATGTGCCTCATAGAGGACACGATGGCGCAAATCTTCGTCGTTGGGAACGACAAGACGAGGTTCCTCCCCGCCATCGACTTGGTAGTAGAGTAGGTCATTAGCCATCGAATAGCGGTGCAGCCGTGATCACTGCCTTCTCAGGCGCCTTCAACGCCGTGACCAGAGGGACACCGGTACCGGCCACTGTGCGATCGCGCATACCTTCTCAGGGTCCGCGCGGACATCGTCCTTGCCAAGGAAACATCCCAAGAAGGGAATCTCTTCGGCGCCGAAGATGCACTTGTTGATGTTGGCATACAAGCGATTCTCGCGTATGCACACCTCGCGAAGGTGCTCGACGTGCACCTTGGCAGCCATCTTGCCTTCCGCAGCGCGGTTGTGCACGAAAATGTCATCGAAGTACGTCTGTACAAACTGCCGCATCGGCCGGAAGAGCTGGGTCACCAGCCTATTGAACGTGGCTGGTGCATTTGATAGCCCTTGGGGCACCACCAGCCATTACCATAGCATCCCGCTCGGGGTACTAACCGCTGTGAGCGGAATGTCCGACTCACGCATCAGCAGCTGATAGTAGCCTTCGACCATGTCGAGCGCGCTGAAGATGGTGCATCCTGCCATGCTGTTCTGCAACACATCCTTTCGAGGGATCGGCGTGGACGCCGGGATGGTGGCCGAGTTCAGCTTGTTGAACGCGTGCACCATGCGCCACTTCCCGTTGGGTTTGCGAACGCAAAACGTCGGCGACGAGTGCGGCGACTTCGACTCGCGCACCATGCCCGCGGCATACTTCGCTGAAAAGAAGGCGTCGATCACATCGACTTCCTCCTTCGGCAGTGGCCATTGGCGCGTAGTGCAGTACATAGTGCCTGGTACCAAGTCGATTTCGTGTCGGACACCTCGATCCGGAGGTAACACCGACGGTGGATTGTCGCTGACGACGTCCGAAAACTCCTTCAAGAGAGGGTAGTACGGGTCCGACGGATCCTTCAAGATGGCCGCGCCATACCGCTTCTGCCTCGAAGAGGCCCTCTCGTCTTCCAGCACATCAGGGTCCATGACCGAAGAGGTGTTTAGCTCGATCGAGTCGTGTTCACGGTGGATAAGGACCATCTCCTCAAGCTCACCCGCCTTCAGCGAGTCGAGAAACTCGACATATGAGAGCTCCTCGAGCCCGAGTAGCTCTGCTACCGTAGGTAGAGGAGCCAGGTCCACGCCTTCTTTGAGTTCTCCCGTGAGAACGTCTAGCACCCTGGGTGCAACCGCCTTGTCCAAGTGGCCCGCATCGCGGCGATCTCCGCCTTGACATAGTCTTGCCGTGGCTGACCCAGCCTTAGCGTCGTTCGTGGGAGCCTCCGCTCGACCATCTTCCTGTGCGCGAGACCCAGCTCCAGCGTCTTTCCTGCGTGAGCTGCCTCAGCGCGTACGCGTTGCGTAGTGGGAGCCCCTACTCGACCACCTTCTTGTGCGCGAAACCCAGCTCCAGCGGTTTTCCTGCGTGGTCTGCCTCAGCTCTAACGCCTTGCGTAGTGGGAGCCCCTACTCGACCACTCTTGTCTGCGCGAGCACCGACTCTAGCGACTTGTCCTGCGTGGGCTGCCTCAGCTCCAACGCTTTGCGTAGTGGGAGACCCTGCTCGACCACTCTTGGTTGCGCGAGCCTTAGCTCCGGCGCCTTGGACGCCATCTGCCCCGGGGCTAGAACGACGTTCTTGTTCTCGAGAGTACCATGAGTCTCATACACGGGACCCCTTCCATTCTCCCACATCCACCAAAGGCTCATGAGCTCTCGAAGAGGTAGGGCACGCGGTCGACAAAGCCGAATGCAGTTCAAGTACTTCCGAAGTACCTGCGAAGTGCCGTTCGCCGCGTGGCACACGATGCTCGTGCACAAACCCGTCTCGGGAAGAGGAGGGGACATGACCCACCAGGGCTCTGTCCACGAGGGGCTTGTGACTAGCACCAATGGTGCGACTTCTCCAATCTATCCACGGCTCATGCTTAGCAAGCCAGGGCATGCCGAGGATAAGATCGTACCGATCATCCATGTCAGGACAACGAACGGTTCGACCGAGTTGAAGTCGTCAAACTTGACGTTTAAAGATATAAGAACCTTGCGTGTAGACACGACGGATCCAGTCGCCAGGCGAACAGATACACTTGTTTTATGCTTAGAAGCTTCCAAAGCGCTAGCATTTAATGCACTGTTCCTGGCCACACTGGCTTTCGTCGCGAAATTGTAGGACGCACCCGAATCGATCAGGATGATCAACGGTTCTTCATACCCTTTAACGCTGGCGGTGACGACCACGAGGTTAGACCGCGCGGCGGCCACGGAAAGACACAACAGGGTCGACCCTGGGACTTGCTCCTTTGGAGGTGGAGGTGGTGGAACCACCGTCCTCGAAGAGGAGCGAAGTCTCCCAGCAGGGCGTCCCGCGCCTACTGGGAGTTGCCGTTTTCCGACCCCGTAGACTCAATCATGTTGAGGGACGGAGTGGCCTTGCCACGACCTGTCTTCCACGGGTTCGTCGGACAGTTCCGACGGAAATGACCAGGTTGGTTACAACCAAAGCAGCGACCACTCGCACGTTGGGTCCGCTGGGGACGAGCCGACTCGGCAGACGAGATCTCCATGGGAGTGGGACCTTCCGTAGCTTCCGTGTGATCCGCATAGCCCTGCGCCGAGCGCACACAATGGTCTTCCAACATGGCGATGTGTACTGCCTCGTTGAACGTCTTCGGCTGACGGCGGAAGAGTTCAGTGCGAACCTCGTCCGGGCGGACACCGTCCATGAAGACCGTCACCTTGACGTCCTCAGAGAGGGAGCGCCAGACATGGCGGCCTCGAGGTTCTGCAGTTCCATGACGTAGTCTTGGAGCGTGCGTTTACCTTGCTTGCACCGCTAGAATAGCGACAGGCCACATTGGCCAGAAGAAACGTCGTGCGCAGCTCTTGTTCCATGAACGCCCACGAGGTGAAATACCCGGAGACGAAGTCTCTCGAGCCATCGACCAAGCGCGAGCCCGACCTCCCAGGGTAGACAGCGCGAAAGCGACCTGAGCCCTTGACTCGTATATCTGTCCAGCGCTGAGCGCTATCTCGATCTCGCGAATCCAGAAGACAAGGCTGTCGGACTCTTTGCCGTCAAACGTCGGAACCGACATCTTGACGGTCTTCGTAGCTCCTTGTCGTGAGGCAAACGGAGCAGAACCCGAGGGGGCCGACTGCGCCGCACTCTGCATCTCAGCTTGCATGGTCGTGCGAGCAGCCTCCTGCGCGGTGGCGCTCACGTGAGCAATCAGCGACGACTCATACTTGTCGAAGCGTGGAACGCTTCGACAAGTACGCCCTCTGCTGCTCCGCAGGTAGGTTGGGAATCCAGCGAATGCTGCTTCGCCCAGGAGGCTGACCATCTTCTCGAGAGTTGCCCAGTGGGCGTCCGTGAGATGAGTAAAGTCCTGCCCGGACGGCAGCCTGCTCCCTGAGTCTTCCAAACTCAAAGTGATCTTGATTGTAGGAAACCGCGCCGGTCGCGGGATTGACTACAAGTGCCACCAGGTGTGACGGGAGTCACACGCACCTTTGCCTTAGAGGAAGCGTTAACGCGTAACCTCAACAGATGCCTGGCGTCTCTGTTGTAAGCTGGCCTTCCAGTCGTTTCCTGGTACCGAGTACCAAACGACTTGCGAACTTCCGGGTTAGAGTTAAACTGACTGTATTAATCTCACTTGTAAGGTTCTAACTACTGTTAACTATCTGCATACTAAACTTCTGTACTCCAAATGGATGGCTCTCCATCAACCGTCTACCTTAAGTCCATTCGTATCTAGTGTAAAATACACAATCGTACTTAGCTGGGAGCCGGGTCACACACCAACTTATGTGGGGCATGTACTTGTACTTAGTCGGGCTTGTGTGGACCACACGGAAGAACATTGGGTCTCCCCTTTCATAAGTTCTTTTGCACGGCAAACGGTGTCGGCCAGCGTGGCCCCGTTACAATTGCGGTAACTACGGACGTCGGTACTATCGACATGTTTCGATTCTATAGACCAACTCTTTGCTTAACCCAGCTTCGCTGAAAGTATGAGGCCGTCACTGAACGTGCTGCTGCAGGCTAAAGGCTTTGCATGAGCAGTACTACACCTTTGCCACTTCAAAGTGGCCCTAGTGCAATTCGAAACGGTTAAGGTCAAAATCTCGAACATCCAAATTTCACAAAAAGTCTATTGTGAATTTTAATCCAACGCAAAGGGATTTTGTCCAGCTCAAATGGCTACTTTCCGTACTCCATTGGCTCGAGCGTTTAGCTGCAGCGACGGCGGGCGCGCGGTGGCGAGCCATCCTGCTGACAAGTCTCAGAGTCATGTAAGGCATGCAATTCTCAGCTGCCTTCTCGAAAAGCTGCATGCGGCGCTCTTGCATTTGTCCGCGAGGAGCACCCAGCGTCTCGTCATGGATCAGAGCCAAGTAGCTCTTGATCATTGCCTTCAAGACACTGAAGCAGCCTATACACAGCACATATACAAAGTAAGTAAACAACAGCAGCACACATTAGACCATGCTTACCTTCAATGGGGTTGCACATTGGCGATAATAGGGACCTAGGCGCAGCAGCACCAAGTCGCTGCGCTGACGTACCCGGTCTTCTGTCTGTCTGTGAGCTGGCGCGTTGTCCAATACAATCACAATTGGCTTACCCGAAAAGTCAGTTTGGTAGGTTTCATGCGCTTTCACAGTGTCGTAAATATCATCGACGAAGGCTGCATTAGCCTCCATCTTGATGCTTCCACGTTGGGTAGCGTAGTGCACGAGACCAATCTCCGTCGACACAGCGCACTGCACCTGCAGATTCTTGCCCTTGGCAGCTCCACCACAGCGCGCTCACCTTGCAGCGCCCTTCCTTTCAGCCGCTTGCAGTACAGATTGAAGTTCGATTTATCGTAATAGATAATAAAAGCACCTTCACGCTCATGCTTGAGCAGAGCTTCGGCAAACACGTGCCGCTTTTCGATATTCTTTTCACTGCTACATGTAATCGGCTCAATCCGGACCTGTATATACGAGGCCCCTCTCCTTTAGCTCTGGTGAACCACTGTCAACGATGCGGCGGGCGGTGGTGGCCGGGATGGCGTTGTGGTGGGCCACGAGAAGCCAGTCCTGCCCTTGCTGGAACGCGTCAAGCACGCGAGTGCGCGCTGCCAACGTGTGCCTTGGTTCGCTTGGCACCCTGGGCGCAACATGAACTCTGGAGTGCCGTCACAGCCAGCACTTTGTGTTTGATCCCGCAGCCAACCAATTTGCATTGGACAGCAGCCACTTTGATCTAAAGTCAATTTTTTCAAAATAATTTCTAAAAATCGACTGTTACTTCTACTTTGCATTGTAGTATTGCCACTTTGAAGTGGCAAAGGTGTAGTATGTGGTATGGAGACACAGTCGTTCTAGCGTTACCGAGAGCTCCGCCGGAGAAGGTCATCCACCAGGCTGGGTGCGAGCATTCACTCTACAAAAACCGATCCACACGGTGAAGGCGACCCACCAGCGTCAAATGCTGAAGCTGTTGCAAGTCTTCTTCCTGGTATGGATCTCGACGACGCGGGACACTGGGGAAAAGAATTGAACGTTTTAGTGAGGACGAGGCTGACGAGACCAATGTATATGTGCCTGCATCGAGGTGGTGAGACCTGGCGCGCTGCAGTGGTTCGACAGCGACGACAGCAGTACAGTAAACTGGAGGCTGATACCAACGAGCCGCTTGTAATTGATGAAAGCAAAGGTGAAAGCAGACACGTACAGGATAGAGCGATTACAACGTACAACTGTGTCGCAATGGTTAACGACGGTGAGGAAGACGAGAAATCAGACGCCGATTGGCTGCAGTACGCGGGCGATGCCAAATGCTTCTCCGAGACCCGCATTCACATCGTGGACAACGATGCTGCGTAACGGCGGAAGTAAGCTTACCAACACGAAAGTCGTGTCGTGAAGCGATTGCAGTCGATCAAGATCGTCGTCGCTTGCTTATCTGCTCAGCTGAGGCGACGGCCATCTGAACGATGAATCCTTTCAATGAAGACAGCGAAGTGAGCCACCGCACCAGGGAAGACTTGCCGTGGCTGCATATCGTCAGTGCTCGTGATCCCAGCAGCAACCGGTACCGGTAACTGCAGTCAATCCCCGGTCACGAGTGCGCGAGACTGACGCCGAGTCCCGACGCCGCGACATCCTGGTGCTCACCCAGACGCACGTTGCAGGGGCGAGTCATGCGCGCCCTTCTGCGATTAAAGGGCGCCTCGGCGCAAATACCGGTACACCGTGTGGCTGATGATTTGACGACGCCTTCAGCAACTGCGCTGCTACCTAGGTTCGACAGTACCAACGCTCAACCTACATGTACATGTATCGGATAGGTTGAGCGTTGGTACATGTAACGAGCGTCGCGCAAAAGGAGACTTGCTCTACAGTGTGTAACGCGGTAGCTTCAGCCACGGCGAACACGTTACAGTGTAACTTACACAGACACCTGCATGAGGCGAGTCGCCATAAGTCGCAGAGTCGAGTGCAAAGTCTCCATCTGTGGCGCGCTGAGTGGCATCCGAGCGGAGGAGAGGATGGCCGAGGAGATCCGTCGCCCTTGGTCTCCGATCTCTGCGCCAGCGCTTGGTCTCTACATGGCAACGATCAGATGCTGAACCTGGTCTATCGCATCACCTTCAATACAATAGGGGCGAAATGTGGCTCCACTGTGTTCAAAATGGCAAAAAGAGAGGGGACAAGACGGTACCAGTAAGAATCGCTACCTGGTTAAAAGCTTTGGAGCGCAGTGCTCACAGCATTAATTTGCCGGGCATAGGCAATAGCAGGTGTCTTGGTGGGTGCTACCGTGCTGCAAGCGCTTTCCTTTCGGTCTTGCAAAAGTACAAGTGACAACTTGCTGTATTCTTGTAACTGTCGAGATGTTTCAGAAGCAATGTTTCCACTGCGGAAGACAGTCATTTAATAGAAGGCAGACCAACATGGGGCGGCATCTATTTCTCGTATAATAACGTTAGACTAGCGCACTTGACGTATAGGCGAACAACCAGCGGGTAATACTCTCTTCATGCGCACCGATCGTTGTCAGGATAGTATTACTACATGTAGTTCAGGACATTAATTGCCATTATTTATTAATAATGGCAAACAAAATGGTTATCCGACCTTTTATGCATTTCCACCACATTTTGCAAAAACCATCTGCCTGGTCAGCAGCAGTGCAGTCACGACGCGTCTGGCGTGAGGTCTCTGCCGGTGTCCATGGGCGTGGAGGCCGCATAAGAAAAGAGGCGAACTGGGGGCCATGACTGCCGGAACAATGAGCACTGCGTGAGGGGGCGTCGATTTCGGACACGAGCGACTTCTGCAGCTCCGTTACGTCCTGCCTCGGGACGGCAGCACCATGTGCGACACGACCAGCGGCGACTGTCCGCCCTGCATCTACGCGCTCGACAGCTCGTACACGTGCTGGGAGAAGGACAACTCGACCAACACGTGTCCTTTCACAGGTGTGCGCTATGACTGCTCCGACTCATGGAGGAGCGCCACGGCCACTACCACCTCCAGCAGCAGCAGCAGCAGTGCCACGTCGTTCAACGCGACAGAGTCCATTGCTGACTCCTCTTCCTCATCTGACACTAGCTCCGACTCGTCAGCCTCCACCGGTATCGGTGGACTAAGCTCCAGCCTCATCACATACGGATCCATCACCCTCGGCGCTGTGCTCATCATCGTCATCCTCCTCATCCTCTGCATCCGGAGGCGCAAGATGCGCCGTCGCCGAGAGCAGAACATCGCCGCCACAGGAGCAGGTAACTTCGGCCGCAATCGCGCCATGTCGGACAAGCGCCTGCGCGGTCTGTCGAAGCCTGACGAGGGCTTCACCGGCCCGTACAACAACCTCCTGGACAGCAGCAAAGTTAACTACGCAGGCCCCAACACAGGCTACGGAGGCCACCGCAAAGCGTCACGCCCGGACCCGATGGATTCGCTTTCGCGCGTGCCCACGGACGAGTCTCCGCGCAGTTTCGACGGGATGTTGGCCGACTCGTCCGAGTCGCCTGCAGTGCTGGGTGGCGGCTCGGAGAAATGGCACCCGCAGCGCGCAGCCTGCCCCCGTCGTCGGAGGCATTGGCGGGTTCTCAAACGTGACTGAATACGTGCAGCAGGACGTGACGTCTCGATGCACGTCCACTCCCAACGTCTTTGGCGAGTACCTGCGCATGAAGCAGGAGATGCAGTATGACGAAACAGACCGCAGCACGAGCGGCGGAATGAGCGGCGTGAGCTTCAGCGACACGATTAGCGACCTGGACAGCGGCAAGTATTCGTTCGAGTCGTCTCAGGGGGATCGCACGCCTTCCCCAGCGGCGAACGGACCTGGACGGCCGATCGTCAATAGCCGACTCCATTGCCGACTCCATTGCGGACTCGGTCACCGACTCGGAGTATGCCGAGCAACTGCGTGCCCGCGGCGAAAGCGACTGCTACAGCGACATGTCGTACAACGACGAGAAGTACTCGTTCAGTAGCCTCGATGGCCTGGACGACAGTCAGGTACGAGAGGGCAAGCGTGAGGTCGAGATCTAAACTCAGCAAGAGAGAAAAGGCTCTTGTTGGCGTGATCGTCGTCCCCCTAGATGTGTGATAGCAGTCAATGAATCCCCATTATTTTATGAACGTCATGGAGGAAGCGCAACTATCTCTTCATTACTTGGTGCCACACTCGCATCGAGCGCATCGACACGTAGGTGGACGCAGCTAAGACACTAAGAAACGCTGGATATCGAGGTCCTTGATTCGAGGATGCAGGTCATGCATATGGGTAGCGAGAACGATAGCACTAATTGATCTGCAACGTGTACGGCTCGGTCCTGGTGCACCTTGGAAAAAGTCTGGCCGCTGCTCTGCCTGCTGCAGGCCCTGCACTAGCTCGAGAGATTGACATCAATGCGCCTTCTCCTCGTCTGTGACTGTATGTTGGGAGTCAGCGGTGTCTATGTCTTGCTCTCCTTCGCTCGCAGATGGATCATTCTCTTCGGTACATGTACTCATCCCAGCCTCAGCTTCATCATCAGTTCCGCTGCTGCTCACTTGAGTTGCTACCACCACCTCTGCAGTAACGGTAGCTGTGGTATCAGCCGAGGCAGTCTCGACCTTGGCGCCGACACGCAGGACGCATTCCTCCGAGATGAAGTCCATCACCTTCTGGTAGATGCGCGAGCGGAACTCGATGCGCTCTTGGCCCTCGAGGCAGGACGGCAGCGGCACCGCAACCCCGTCAAAGTCCTGCATCACGAAGGGGTACGGTGGCTGCGGGCCGTTGGGCAGGTACATGACGCCACTGCTCGCTGTGCCACGTATCTGCGAGGACGTCATATCTTCTACACTTGGCGCCACCTGTCCAGGAGCTAGAGACGACGCGGCGTCGACCGACGTGGGACGCTTCGCTGGGTACGGCGCAAACCGCTCGCCCTTGGTGGCGCCAGAGGCTCGGCGCTCTCGCTTGTGCTCGCGGTTCTTTGCGTCGAGTTTGCGCTGGTGCTCGTTCTGCTTGTTGCGGTGGTCGTCGCAGAGGTTGTGGGCCGCGCCTGACGTCTTGAGCGCGCGCTCGTTCGTGCACTTGCCAGTCTTGTAGAGGCACTTGCCACGGTAGTCAGAGCGCTCCGATCCGGGAGCGAGGAGGGAGGAGACGGAGACGCCTGGACGTCCGACATTAGGCTGGTGAGACGCGGAGTACGAAGAGAACGTTAGAGCCCTGGGGACGACGAGCGCGCCATCCATGATAAGAAGCGGATTGACCCTACCGGACTCAGAGGACTCAGAGGAGGAAGCGTCTGATAAAAATGCGGCTGATTCGTCGAGGGGCCCGTACATGCCGGTACAGTGTACCACCCTTCAAAAATGATATGCCGATTTCGGTACCGTAACCGGTATTAAAACTGATTCTAGTCGACATGAAGAGTCGTTTATTATTAGCATGTATTAATAAATCTAACAATAGCCGGTCTACTCGTTCTCGATGTCGTCATCTGAATCGACCTCGCCAATGCTTGCATCAATAGCACATCGTCTGGCAGGGGCGCGAATCCACTTCTTGCCCTCATTGTCAGTCGGTGGCGTGCCTTGAACGCGTTCTGTCACCTCCATGACGCTGGATGTACTCAGCAGCAACATCCATAGCTTCTAGTGCCAACATCGTTGATGAAATAGGCACATCCTCTTTACGGAGGTCGTTGGCCCATTCCACAAGGTCAACTTCCGCTTCTCTAGGCAGGTTTGTACCTATTCCCTTTGGACGGACCTTCTTTCTACCGCTACCTTTCTTCATGGAGCACTGTGCTTCGAGTTTGCTCTTCTCATGTAGCCATTTTGAAGCGAGCTTTCTTCGAGATTTGTAGGCGTCCTCGCTCAGCTGGGGTAGAGGTCCTTGGTTACGTTTCGCACATCAGCGCTCCTGGCGAGTGCTTGCGCAGCATTTAGCTTCCCCATGCAGTAAAGGAATCCCGGCGTTGGGAGCGAGGGCCCCTGGTGCCACCAGGGGCCGGTGGTGCATCGCCAATCGAGAAATAAATGGCGCTTAGGCCCTTATTCAAGTGAGAGCACAGCTTTTGCGGCTGGTAAAATTCGGCAGGGTAGGTTTGATTATGCGAAGACCCGGAGTGTGCCCTGGCCAATCGTGCGGTGTCCCAGGTCTTGTCCAAGTGTAGCTCGCTTGAGAGCCATTGATCGGTTCTCGGGCTACGGTAGCCATTCACCTAGCTTGGGTGGTTCACCAACCACGACAGCGCTGCTAGCTCAGTATCAGTGTTTCTCTTTCACCCGCAAGCCGCATCGATTCAGCCCTCGATTATGGAGGATTTTACGCTGTCCGAAGCCGAGCAAGAAAGCGCGGAGTCGGCATCAGCAGGGAAACCCTTGCGACAGGACCAGCCTTCAAAATCCCGGGGTCGTCGGACTGTTGATCAAAGTTCCGTCAATTGCACTTACGACCCCTGGAAAACCAGCAATGGCTTCGAGCCCTTCCTCCACGACATGCTGCTCTTCTAGACTTGGCATGACGACTTTCCGTTTGGCCAGTTTCACCAGCACCTCGAGCGTGTTCTTTTAATAAACTACCGGGGACCCCGATCACACTTGCAGCCTTGTCCATCGTTCCCCCTACAACTAAATAATTCATAGTTAGAGCGACTCGTTTAATTAGAGATGTCTTACTGTTAGCTGCAGGCACGGAGTCCGTTGATGCATCCACCTCCTTAAAGATAAAAACAAAGGAGGCTTTATCGCAACGCAGTTTCTTGTGAAACCAGTTGGTCTTCTTTGCGTGCATGGCCTGCTTGAAGGTAGAGGAGGCGAAGGTGGAGGTGGTCCCCGATAGCGGGGCGCGCACACTACGGTTATCCGCCGTTTCCACGATGGCGGCGCTCGCGCAGACGCTCACAACAACTGCGAGGACTGCCACATGCGCTTTCGGTATGTCCATTTGTGACGAGCTTTCTTGACTGAGTGACTGTGGTTCAAATGTGCCAGACTGGGAACACCTCGCGCTGGTGTTCCAGTCATGGATGTCTGGAGCACAAATTTTAAAGTTTGGTATCAAGTGCTAATTGTTTTTAGCCACTCGTCGGGACTTAAAATTTCAGCACAGAACCGTTTTCTTAACTTGAACAAGGGCCTTACGGTATTTTTATTTATAAGAAACAGTGTAGGTTAATGACATTTGATAAGATAATGTTCGATACATAATTCCCGGGCGATCATTCTTATTTTGGTAAATTGGGACCGACTTTTCCCGGGAGTCGTCCGGGATCTTAATAACGGCCCTATTAATAAGCGCCATTCATTTCTCGATTGGCGATGCCCCCAGAAGTCCTCGCTCCCAACGCCGGGATTCTGAATGCTGCGCAAGCTGTCTCTATCGATAGTATTACCGGTATATTACCGGTAAAACCGTATCTAAATATTTGCAACAGAACTTATGAGCGCACTGAAACGGAGCTCTTTAATCGTGCAATCTGATTGGTCGCTCTTATATGAGGTTGTCGACTACAAGCGAAGGAGGTCGGTAGTTCTGGCCGGATGCTGTTGAGAGGCGACACCGTATCTTGTTTAAAATCTTGTCAAAGACCTTAGTCAGAGCGTTGCATACGCTGCCCTCAAACACAGTGCCATCCTTACCAGCAAACTCAAACTCTTCACTCTTAAAAATACCCGTTTGGGAAAGGTCGCCCGGGAGTGGGCGAGCAACGCGGACTTCGGCGGCGAGACACGGCGCGTAGCCACCAAGTGCAGCGGCGGGCGGATGGAGCAACATCAACGGAAGGCCTCGGAGGCGCCTCCGGACCCAGGGGTCGCTACTGCGGCGACAACGGAGGAAAGGAAAGACTCGCACGTGCGGTAAGAATACGGCGACAGCACCGAGGCTGGATGCAGCGAAGGGGCCCTCTCGAGGGACCGAGCAATCGCGGCCGCGAACAGACGCCGGACAGGAACAGACGCGTTCATTGAAACGGACGGAACAGGAGCAGCGGAGACACGCACGAGTGGAGCGGCTGCGAAGACACCGCGGACCGGACATCAAACCATTAGAAGATGGGAGACAGAGTCAGAGCTCGTGCTCCGAACCCTGAACCGATCACGGAGGAGGCAGCCTGGAAATCGCAAGAGTGTGGAACCCAGTCCACGTGAAACAATTGATGAAAACGCTCATGCATGACTGGGCGGCACCGATCGCGCACCACTGGACTGACGATGAACTAGCTATGCGGCAGGTGGCCATGACCGAAGCCCAAACCAACTGCGATGAGAGCGTGCGCGCTTGGACGGCCAGAGAGAACGACATCCTGGTGACATATTTGACTGGCAAGCTGGAACTACCACACCCACCGAATTTCATCAAGGAGACGTTGATCGGAGTCCACAGAGCCATGATGGAGGACAACCACGAGGCGAATTTTAACGCAACGCTCACTGCTGCGCTTCCTGCCACGGTGAGACTCAACCGCAACGCTGACTATTCCGGGAACTATTTCACGCCAACATAGACAAGAAAACTGGACATGCAATGATGCACGCGTTACAGCGTGATGACAAGCGGCTGAGCTATGATGGCATCAAAACCATCAGCGTCGTCTTTTATTCGAGAACGGCTGCAGAACGATGGACGTTGAAGGCGCTACGCCTGCAGAGCGCTGTCATCTTTTTAAAAACACCCAGCGCGCTGCGGACACGGAAGGTAAGGGACTCTAGACAGCAGATCAGCTGGAGATACAGTATGCTGTCAGAATCTACGGCGGGGAGTAGGTGGGCCTCACAGCCCTTGCAAGTGTCTTCTCACGATTCGGAGATGTGAAAGTGCTAGACGTAGAATACGCGCGAGCCAAGCAGACGCAGATATACGACAACAGGTACCATACTATCCGTTTCGCCCAACGAGACTGCCCTGAAGCGCTCAAAGGTGTATCCAAGATTACGATGGCGGGAGTAGATATTGGTATCCACCACTTCCAACAGTTCTTGCGCCGACCTTGTGCTAGATGCTACGGACAACGCTACGGAACAGCCAAATGTTGTTTGGCGGCCTTGCCGAATGCCACTAGTGACCGCTATCCTTCTTGAAGTCGCTCCATTTGCCAGAAAACGTACGTGTGTACCAGTGTGGGTTGCCGCCACTGCTCGTATGAACTTGTCAGGATACCCTTTCGCCCTCAGTACCGCCAGCATGTACTCTCGATCGAGTGAGTCAACGCTTTCTTGAAATCCAATAAGATTGCCGTAGCATCTTGCTGTCCGGATCCACTATCACCATGTTTTGCGCCGCTGTGTACAGATCCAGTGTGTCATGGATCGTGCGTCCTGTGACAAAGCCATTCTGGTGAGGGTGGATGTTCTCAGGTAGCGTGACTTCAACACGACTAGCAAGAATTCTCGTGAATATCTTGTAGTCGGTATTGAGCAGCGCCAAGGGTCTGGAGTTGAGCGCATTGATGGACGACCCACCTTTTCAGACAAAAGATGTCTGCGTCCAGGAAGGACTCCGGGAAGTGTCCGTTATCATACCACTGATTGAGCAGCTTGACCAAAATCGGCACCAGAAGTTCTTCATAGTCCCGATACCAACTGTTCCCCAATCGGTCGGACCCGGCCGCTTTGCAGTGCTTGCACTCCCTTAGCGCTGCTGTCAGCTCATCTGCCGTGATCGTCGCAGCCACCGCAAGCATTGCATCACTTGGAATTCCGGTCTTGTCGTCCCATTCTACTACTTGATCGATGTAATCTCTCCGTGTCGGCGGCTGTTGGAGTATGTCGGTCCAGGCATCGGCAAGAATATCCGCCCAATCATGGATGCCGCGCGGCGGCGCACCTGGAACTGGGTCCAGCCTGTGGATCAAGTTGTCCCTGAATTTGTTCGAGAATCGTCGATACATAGCTTTTGTCGATTTCCCTGCCCAGTATGTGTGATCGCCCTCAACAAGCGGGCCGCTCTAGTCGTCCCCGCCGTGTCTTCCAGGTTTTAGCACTCCAAATCCTCCGTCACTGTCTCCACAGTGGTCGAAGCGCCGGCCCGCTCTGCCGTAAGGCTTGCTTTATGAGTCGCACAAGTTTTTGCTTGGTCGAGTGTCTTAGTGCGTTCCTCCTCTCGGGCACACAGACACGGGTCCGTCTCGCAATTTCCTGCTTCAGGCCTTCCCATTTGGTCGCTGTCTCCGTCGCTGTCCAACTCTGTTCGTTCAGGTCGGTGGTGAAATCTACCAACAGCTGGTGCGTCGTGGCGCGAACCGCTGTCGTTGCATAGCTCGGCACGGGATGTATCCTCGCAGGACGTTTCATCCTAATGGGATCATCTGGGGACCTCATGTGGATTTTAGCGCCTTGACGGTCTTGGTTTGCACCCATCTGTACGGTGTTCCAAGAAGCTACCCATGGCATGGTGCTTGGTGAAACGTACCACCGGTCGAGCCGGGAACTGGCCGCCGTTGCCCCTGGAGCCGTGTACTGATAGGTGTGTGTTTCTTCTCTATGTCGACGTAGCGCTTCTGTCCCCCATGTGGATGGCCGTGATATCGCAATGGAATCCAGCAGCCGCAGATAGTCAGCAAGTCACGTAGTTGAGGCGAGTCATGCGAGTTGGTAACTGCGGTCCGCTTGGTCGTCCAGTGTGCAGTTGTAGTCTCCTCCAACCAGCAATAGATCTCCTTTTACGAACTGCACAGTCTGCAGCTTGCTATAAAAACGTTCCCGTTCTGCGTACAAATGCGGAGCGTACAGGTTGCACACTGTAGAAGGCTTGCCGTCCAGGGTACCTCGTACGGCCATGAAGTGCGGACTCCACATGTCCTTGCGCCATGCCTTCGCATTCTTAAACGATCCGTATGTATCTATCAGCACTGCGACGACGCCCTTACGATCTTGTGATGGGGCCCAGTACGAGTATGTCGGCTGGTCCGATCCCGTTCGGAAGCCCCACCTGCCTGCAAATAGTTGTTGGTAGCGCGTCACTTCCTCGGCCTCCACGTGTGATTTCTGGACACATATCACATCCGATCGTCCATGCGAGTCAGTTTCTCGGAAGGCCTGAAACCATTCGTTCCTCGCTGCGTCGTCAGCCCCGAATCCATTCACATTTTGGGTGATGAATTCAAAGGTTTGATCCTCAGCATGCAGCGCCTTGGCTTGCTGCATGTTCTTCTCCTCCGTCTCTTGTTATTTCCTCCTTCTCACTGTCGACGTCTTATGAGTTCTGAACAGTCTTTGAACACTTCTAAGTGATTCTTCTTCTGACCCAGGGTCATTGAAATCTTTCATGTCGCTTTGGCTCCAGTGTGTCGGCCTTGTTTCTTTCTCCACACCCGCGGTCTCTGTCTCCTCTCCGCGGCATCTCTCTTCTTTCATTCTCCAGTGCCCGCAATCCGAACTGTCCTCCTCCTGCGTTTGTGGCCGCCCCCAACATAGCCGGGTCGTCGTTTCTTCTGCTTAGGGATCCAGTCCCGCGCAGGTGTACAAGGCGTTGCGGTGCCCTTAGTTCCGAGTGGTTTCGTCTGCAGAGGCTTCACTGGCATCCAACTCTTCTCTCCACGCGTGTCCCGAGGGCGCCAACGTTCCGCTACTCCAGTCCGAGAGGTCACAGATGCCGTGGCACAAGGCCCTCATGAAAGGGAATTGTTTATACCAGGTGAGCCTAGCTCCTCCTGCGGCCCTGCCCATTGGGGTCTGCGCCCATGTGGTGACGGTGTATGGAAAGACATGGAGCACTCTCCACGCTCTCTCAGTGAGTTGATCAGGCTGCGCACGGCAGAATCGTTGCGGGACCCATTGTGCGAGTCGAGTCCAACGTTGCGGCGACCAAGTACGTGCATGCAACGTTTCCTCATGTTGCGTGGTGTCTGTGCAAGGAGTTAGCCACTCTTTGCAGAACGCGGTCACCTTGGAAGTCGAATCTGGGTCCACCACTAGCCGCTGTAGCGCTGCTTCTTGTTCGGAGTGTACTTCAGCTGCTCTCCACGTTTCCAGCTCTTTCAGCGACCAAGTTTTGGCCTCAAGCTCTGGATAAGGATTGAAAGCAAAAATGCCTCAGGGCGGGCCCGTGTTTCAGCAACCATCCTCGCATGTCGGACGGTTTGGATCGTCTCTTGATTGCTGGAATCTCAAAATCCTTGCGGAAGAGCTGGCACCAAGTCTCGTACGCTTCGAGGTTTGCGGTGGTTACCATGACGTGCAATGGTTTGTCCACTTCATCCATAGGGTCTCTTAGTATTCTGAAGTATGAGTGCATCATCTCTTCTCCAGTAGCAGCTCTGGCGTATCGTAGTGTCGTCCGTGACCCTCCTTCCGTAACGTCAGATGTCGTCTGTGACGAAGCTGAGTACGAGTCGAGTCCGTAGTCGTCATGCATCTGTTGCTCTTCGAGTATCAACAGCTCGTCCCAACCCGTGTGCCAGTGAGCGTCGATATCCTCTACCTAAAGTCGGTATGCCTAATCGCATGTGTACGAGATCCAAGCGAAGTCGCATGTCGCACCTCTTCCTCATCAATGCGTTGACATTTTCTCGGTCCGCAAGTCTGTTCACCGTATTCAAATCCGTGTCTCTCTCGTGGTCCGTGAGTACATTAACTATCTCCTTCCACTCGTACTCCGCCACAATTGTAGGTGTGTAACTTGGATCGCCTTCGGCTCGCCACTTCAAGTACAGCTCGCATGGCCGACGCCATAAAAGTGATGTTCATGGTGCTTCAAGATCACAAAAGTCGGCAACACGTGTAGACTCCAACATGCGGCCAGATATTCTGTTGCCTGCCGGTAAGTGAGTGGCTGGTCATAGCCGCTCTCATGATCTGTGCCATCAGAGAGTCGATACGTGCCGTATAAGTACGCCTGGACATGTGCATCCCCGTTTTCCGCTGTACCAAACACCAAAATGGGCTCGCCGGCGGTGATACTGTGCTATAGCTCTTATTTCGTGAGGTCCCGCCCAAAGGACGCCTGCACTTTAGTCCCTGCAGATCGCTGCCGTGCTGCATCATAATGCGCGTAAAGCGCCGCCGTCGCCCCTTGTACCGATGTGTATCTCGGTTGGTCTGGGTGAAGCGATCACATTCTTGGACTGGGTCTACTAGTCCAAGTCCCACATCCGTCGGAGATTCAACATCATCAGGGTATACGTGTGCCACTTTAAAGTTGTAGCGTCTTCAATCACTTCAGCGGTGTTCGCCAGCTTCGCCCCTGCGTGGTTCCAATTGCTGGCGATCATCGCCAGAAAGGCACATTGTCCATTTGCAGCTACCTCCACCTCCCGGCCGTTGAAACTTGCCATCCATTGTCCTATCTGAATCGGCAGATCCGCATACCCTTCATTGGTCCCCATCCTAGTGTCGCCTATGGTAAAGTCGTCGTCGGAGTCTGGAGTAGCAGGGATGATGATGTCCTCAGCGCGGCTATCAGTGACAGTCGGCTTGGTTTTGTCTTGCATCACTGCCCGCAATGCAGTCGTGGCTGCCGCCTTTTGGATATAGGTAGCCATACTGCTCTGCATCCCTTTGATAGCATCTTTCGGTAACCCAATTCCAAAGTTGTTCTTCTTACTCCGTTTCCCGGATCTACCTGGAGTTGTCGCCGTCATGCTGCTCTCCTTGTCGGCTCTCCCTACGTCAGCCATCGCATGTGGTGTCTCCGTCCGCACTGCGCCTCCGCCGTCAGCTTGTAGCATCGGTTCGTCCGTGTCTCCTGATTGATCTTTGGACGGGCGAGTTAAGTCGAATCCTGTTGGGTCATTTCCTGGCTTGGCCTCCACTTCCGCATCGCTCTCCACCTTCCGCTCAAGTACAACTGCATGCTGTACCTGGATGTCCCACGGTGCAGCGAGTGTCTTGCCTTGGTCAATGTGACGCATACGGCGCGTCGTTGTCCTCACCACAGCCACCGCCTCGCTGCAGCATTCAGCCTTCTCGTCCACTTCCATCACGTCCGAGTCTCCGTGTTCTCTCTCCGAGTCAGCCAGGGCAGTGGAAAAATTACTCATTCGCTTAAGTATTGCAAGTCAGAAGGTCATGACCGCTGACCAACGAAGCAGAATAGCGACAGCGGTGATAGTGCTAAATCTCATGTATGTTGTACGACATTCTTGGCCTAGCGCCGCGATGGTCAACACCCTGAACACCATGATACGCAACTACGTCTGGCACGCGCAATTCACAGCAGAGTCACTGGGACGGAAAGGGTGGGTCGACGCGGACGTAGCGGCACTGGATAGGAAGGAAGGAGGCCTAGCGATTCCAGACGTGCGAGCCGAGTTATACGCGATGGCAGCAGCAACCGTCACCAAATGGGCGGAGATGGCCACACGCGGCATGCACATTGTTGGGGACATCATGTTTCACAACCCGAGGGTGGACTGGCGCCAACCGTGTATTTAACTCCGGAAAATGCCGCGCCGGCGGCCGAGGGCTTCCGACGTAAGCGGAACCTATGGCTTACAGGCAAATAAAAGCTGGAACACCGGATCCTAGCGAGGACAACGACAGACGCAGTTTCGCCACAAGGACGAGCACAATGACCGGCATAAGTGCGACGTGGGCAGGGGACGTGTTGCACCAAGATTGTACAGAACTTCTTGGAGAATGGAGACGACACAGCAAAGAACAGGCGGAGAGCGACGCGGATTGGCTGCACCTCGAGTGGCTTCCTAATGCTGACTGTGATACGCTGCAGGTATACGACACATCTGGACATCGGGCGGTATTATCTGCAGCGCTTGGCCTGCAACGACGAAGTAAAATGCTGATGGAAATACGCACTGGGAGCGAGGTGCAGATGGGCACGTTGTCTTCACATTTGTGAACAACATGGGAGGCCTCACAGGCGAGCATAGGCAAGTACAGCTGGAACTGGCACGGCTACTACTCACCAATTACATGGAGATATCGAGGAGACGGCCGCACCCGACTGAGGTTACTTTCGCCGCTACACCGGAAGACCATCCAGTGATCGCACAACTGCATCCAGGGAAGAAGCTATGGTGGAAATACACGCAGACATATCGGGACCGCCGGCCACGCTCAGGATTTCCAGCCAAGAGGAACTGCGGTGACGGCTCACTCAGTATATGGGACCCGAAGTACAGGTAAATGACGTCCACCCACACCGACTCTCAGCAGACTGGTATGCTTGTGGGCGGGACGACGCCGATGGGCACAGCGTCGGCGGACTTTCAAATGGAGAGTGGCGGCAGCAGCCATTGCACGAGGGCAGCGCAGTATACGGAACAGAGCGGATAAATGGTGTCAACAGAGCAAACAGGCAGCGCGTGGATTGGAGTATTTAACCTGGAGGCATATACGACGCGTGGTGGGATTAGGCCCATGGGGTGAGCAACTGTTATACAGAGTCAAGTTACTGGCTTATTTGGTGTACGACGTCAAACACTCAAAGCTGGGGAGCCCACACGATGACTGCGTGCACCTTCACGATTTCACGATGCACCACGTATTCTGGGAGTGGAAGGCAGCACACCGCCTCAGTAAGCACTTCTTACAACCTTGGCAGAAACTAGGTCTACAAGAGGAGGGATTAGAGACGGTGTTCTTTGGCCTAAGACTGCATGCGGTACCGGAAGGCTTTTGGGACGTGGCGGAAGACGTCTGGAAGGTTTCACTAGACCCAGAGATGCAGCTAACGACGACGGTGATCGAGATGACGGAAGCCTGTTGGAAGATAGGTGTGGCAACCTATCTGCAAGCCGTGTGGAGATGGAGAGTGAACTACTACGACCCGTTGAACAACGTGTCGGCGGACTATCACACCAGGGCTATCGCATAGAAATTGCGGACTGGATACACTACAGTGCACCGACACATGAAATGACAAATAGCGACAGCAATCGGCAAAGTCGCAGTTGGAATATTGCGAAGGGCGCTGGTGCGCAGCCCGTGCCATCACATCAGCAGAGTGACAGAACTGCATGAAGGATCTTATGTACTCTTCTTCGGAGGACGGGTAAAAGGCAAAACAGGAGAAGTAGGCTGTAGGGCGGTGCTAGTCCGACTGGGATCTGCAACGGAATGTGCCCACGCTGTGTGGATCAGCCACATGTCCTACGCCAAGTCCAGAATGACGCTCCACCATGCGGACAACATGGGTCTGCTCTGTAGATTGAGCGAAGGCGCGCGCCGATGATATAGGCCATTACACGTGATTGGAGACAACGTGATCGGATCGACAGCACCGAAGGAGAACGCCACCAAAGGCTGGACACCTGAAGGTGACACACTGGCAGTGTCGGAGACTACTGGAGACTATGCAAACCAGCCAAGGGACACAAGTATGATGGTAGACACACTGGCCAATTTGGCAATGACGACACACACGAGCACGCAAGTAGCTGCCGACAGGCAACCGCTTTTCCGCCAGCACTGGGATAACGTGCTGTGCCACATCGACAGCGACCTGACCCCACTAATGGAAGCAATGGAGAACACGACACAAGAGGCAGAGTGGCCGACTGCCCTGTAGGGAGCCGGCACGCAGCGGGGAAGTGCAAGCTTGGACCGCTGTGGTAAGCTAACAATCGGCACCAAGGACGATAGTTAGAACGGACATAGGAAGTCGTTAGCATAGCTAAGTGACATAAATGTACCTCACTGAAAAACAAAACAAACTCAAACTCGTCTCCATTAATAACGACCGCGCGGAAGACGATGAATTCGACCATGTTTCGGCAGCAACTGGGAGACGGTGGACGAGTTGCGACAGAGCCCCAACAGCGGCAGGGGCTAAAATCTCCAGTAGATCGGAGATATCACTCCTTCTATTTTCAAAGTACATGTAGTCGAATTCAGCCTTCAACACGAGAAGACACATGTCCAGCTTGCGATCCATCCCATCGCAGTCATTACCGCTAAAGCTGCCTTAAGTTTGCTTGTCCAGTAGCTGGAGAACCACCACGCATTCAAAGCACGCGGGGAAGAACTCGTCGATCCACAGCAACACGTCCAAACCGTCGGAGTCATCCATGAAGATGACGACAGTCAAAATGCAAAGGTGTATTCCATGGTATATTTTCTACATGAAACTTGAACTTCCGGTATACCGGTACATAGCGGTATGAACCAGCTCGGCCACACGTTTGGAGCTCTCGCGCTCTCCCTCATCCTCACTTCAGAGTCAGAAGACACCAAGACCAAGAAAGAAGGGAGTTCTAAACCTAACAACAACAATGATCAACCGTAGAACACCCGATCCGGCCAACGCGCCTTCGATGCCCACGTCGCCTTTATCCCGGGCCACAGAGGCACCGAAAAATAGCGACAATCCCACCAGGAACCCTGACGTCGTCGACGTGTCCGGAACTGAAGAGCCGTGGTCGTCGACCTCCACCCGGAAGACATCCGACCCTCCGCCGCTATGCGCGAGCAAGCGTGTCCCCGCTGCCCCGACGAAGGCTGCAAGCGGCGTGGCCACAGCCGCTGCCCACAAGGCAAAGAAGAATCCTGCCGAAGCGTTCCTCTGCGACCACGGGATCGACTGCAAAGAAGACCCCTCGTATGTCGGACCTGAGCTCGGACTCGGTGGAGAAACGAGCTTCACCGACAGCGAAGAAGACGAAGAAATCCACTGATATGACGACGGATACCAAGAGCGTACCGACAACCCGGGGCGACCAAGACTTCAACTTGGGAACATTCATGGCTTCGTTTGAACTGGGTGTTGGAAGACCGGAGCCTCTGGCTCATGCTATGGCCGAATCCGAGGGCAGCGCTGTAATTCCAAGAGCTCATTTGGCCCACTCGACCCCCAGCGCGGCAGAGCCCACAGTAGCCGTGTTGGTCGAACTCCAAGTCTTGAGGAATTAAGTTCTCCGGCTACGCGGCCTGGCGGCACATCCTGTCCGTCACGCAGACTCGGCGGTAGCCCCTGTAGGTGACGTCTCTGAACGCGACGGGAGAGCTACCACCACGTGACCTCTGTTACCTGACAAGCTCAAGTTTCCTTGAAGGGTCGAAGAAGGGAAAGGGTGACCACAATCCATCTCAATATCACGTGGCTGAAAGCCGGATGTTCCGCGCCTTTGGGACGGACACAGGTAAGCCTGTATCTGCAATGTCGTTTGTGTTGGCCCGGCGGGAGCTGGAGTGCATCAAGTTCAAGGCGACCCCGGCTACACTCAGCCACCGCCTTACGGCAACCTTTGGCTATACAGCCCGGTTCGAGCATACACCCAACCGCGGACATAGATCCCTTGTCAAGCGAGGCTGCCATGAAGACTGGCGTGCTCTCCAAGACTGTGACACCGGTAACGACACCTGTAAAGGCTGTAATGAGAAGTTCGTCCATCAAACCAAGCTGCCTACCAGTCCCACGTCCACGTACCCATAGATGTTGCTATGACCCCCGGCCTCCTTAAAGTTCCTCCGGTCAGTCGTGAGTCAACGAGTTGCCGCAAGGATGTCCGAGAATGCGGTGAAGCGGCTCGACCTGTTACAGCAGTCTTGTTCGTCGGGGCTTTCCAAGGCTATGTAAGCGCTGGGTGTGATGTTACCTTTGAGTGATTTTCCGTCTTCTCGCGATGGTGCAGCAGGTACCGAGCTCTTGCTGAATTCACCTCTGCATACGGCACTATCCGAATTTGCACGACATTCTAGGGCCTCGCTACCAGAATATGAGGGGCGGATTCGCGGACAAACCGTGAATGACTATTACCCAAACAAGAACGAGATTCCTGCCATACTGGACGAACTATATGCCGGTAACAAGCATCTGAATCAAGTGCAGAGAATTGTTCGGGCTGGCGTTTAAGTCACCCTGAAGGATGTGCCCCTTCGGCAGGCGCAAGCGTCCCTCGAACCACGGCTCTGCTCAAGAACGAGTCAATGTCCTTTGTAAAAACATTCGCAAAGAGCAAGATGTATGACGCTGCTTAGTCTTAGATATGGATCTCCTGGAGCAATGACCAGATAATATCATAAGTCCGTTTGAAGTGGTTGACAAGGGCAATGAAAATGCAACTGTCTCCGGACGCACGATCCACGATCTTTCGTCTCCAGAGGGACAGTATAACAAGACCGGACTACAGTCACTGCGACGCCGTGGCGGTCAAGATTCTCAAGGTGAAACACGACCGACCCGACGCAGAAATCAAGGTGATGGCCGGGGATGTCGCATCAGCATTCTGCAACATCAGCATGCTCAGCAAATGCGTCTACCTGTTTGCCGGCCTGATCAAAGAGGAGAACATACTGGTGATCAAGCTCACTGCGCCTATCCGATGAACAGGCTCTCCGGGCTAAACGATATCGTCGGTGGCGCTATCTTTCACACCCACGGCTCCCATACGAACGGTATCTGCCCTAACGGTTTCTTCATTTACCACTGGGTCGATGACGAATCAACGTCGCAGCTAATATTGGGTCATCTTGTAACGAAGTGAATCGCTCTCTGCGATTTGCAATGACAGCTGTCCTGTGCGCTAAAGCTATCAACGCCAAGAGGTTCTCGTGCGGGAGCACGATCCAGCGAGTTATGGTCCTCCTGTTTTACACGGTGGCTGAGACTGTCTCCATGTCGGCAGCAAAAATCGCCGTATCGTCGCCACCGAGTACAATGATAACGCGTTAACGCGAAAGACATACCGGTCCTTGATGGGAATTCTACGGCACGTATTCGCGCTGCTCGCCCATTTCTTCAACGACTACGAATACGCGACAGTCAACTCAATTGATTTCAGCGCGTAACTGTCACGGTCGACATGAAAGGGGACCTGCTGTGGTGGTAGATGGTGCTACACACGCCCCATCTAAATGGCGTATCACTGGAGTATTTTAACACACTACCCGCTCCGGACGTCGTGATCGAGATGGACGTCTCTGATTTTGGACTCTGCGCCTTAGACCCCTCCGTAAAACAAACCTTTACGTACCAGTTTTCCTCACAAGAACGGACTCTCATTTCGAAGTTCAAGTGACGTCAACGGTTTTGACATCAACTTTGCCAGCTACTGTCTTGTGCGTTTGCAGTTCATTCCTGGGACGCGCGCTGGCCAGCGGACACTTCAAGTGGCGGCCGGCCTTACCATGTGCACTTTCGTATTGACAACATGGCAATTGCATGGCAAAACAAGCTCACGTCCCATAACCCACGCACTCAGATGATCATCCGCTTTCGCAGCTGGTGGGAAACATCGTTTCAGCTACGGTTCTCCGCCTCGCATGTACCCGGAACCGACAATATTCGCGCTGACGCCGGCTCCCGCATCTCGGCTTTCTTATATTTTGTCCAGCTATTCGCGTCGCTAACACCGGGCTGGCTGCAGGTTCTCTGAGAAGTGCCGCCAACCACTCTTAGACTGGACGAATCCCTACAGAGCATTGTCGCTCATCCGTTGATAAATCATCGGAGCATTCTTCAACCCAAATGGCATCCGCAACCATTCGAAGTTCCCGAGCGCACAGACGAACGCCGAGACCATGCGGGATCGTATTGTGATCATGATAGCCCACAATCCACTGGGCGCATCGAGCGAGAAGTATCAGAGGTAGTTCTCCAGATCGGTCAACAGATCATCGACGAGTGACATGGCATATTCCATGACTGCCGAGATGGCATTCACCAGCTTGTAGTCCATGTTAAGCGGATATCCACGCCGTTCATCTTGAGCACAAACGTGATGGGTGATGCCCAAAGGCTGTCGGGAGAAGCCACCAAACGAGCTTTAAGCAACCTTTCAAAGCGTACACGTTCCGCAAATGCCGCAGCGGCGTTCGTCGTGCTCTCTGTTTGATTAGCGGGTGCCCTTGCACATCGATATCACATACTACACCTTCGGCTGGTCGTGACAATGCATTGCCACTCGAAATCATTATCGCCACGAGTCGATTTAGCACATCAACGAGGTCTTGTTGTGGGCGATTGGTGGCTTTCGGGTTCAGCCCATTCGGCCCGAGTAATCTAACAACGTCTCCGAGGCTTCGGTCAAGTCTGGCAGAAACGCCAATTCATGCGCGTAGTCTGTCAGCTCGATCTCGTTTACCGCATGTTCGGACGTGTCGTGATCACCTCTTCCGTCATCTAAACCATTTGCAGAGGTTCGCAGCAACGAACGCTGCTTCCAACTAGACCTCCGGGTTGTCTCCGAGGTTTAAACTAGGTTCTTCGCCGACCAGTTGACGAGCTGGGCTCTCGCTACGTCCCTCGGAGATCGCCACGATCCTCGTCGGCCGAGCTTTTACTGGTAGTCCTGTCCGAGGGCTGGAGCACCATTGTCACGGACGGTCGATCCGGTTCGGTTGACTCCTCGCTGGTGTCATCTTCTCCCGCTGCATAACTGGAGCGCTGGGCTTGCCAGCCGTCGGCAGGCCGTGACAATATGCCGCGAGGCGTTGGGTACGCCCATCTTTCCACCACAGGCGGCTGACTCGCCAGCCAAAATTTATACAGCTGACACTCACGCTTGAACACAGTCTCGTCTCGACACTCGGCGTACGCCAGCACCTGCCGTCCTTCATACTTAGCTGAGTAGAGTTGAGTGTATCCCCTACTCGCGGAAGGTCACCCGGCTGCATCTATAGTAAGACCAGCTCATGCTTCGCACAATAAGCAATCTTCAGTGACACGTTGGTCAGCCGAATTACCGTCGGATGCCCCCGTCGAAACCTTGTTACTGTGGGAATCAAATCCCCACGCGACGAATCCACACTTCGTGAGTGCGCAGAAGGGTCTTCATCGGCGCACCTTGAATTCTCTCCATTCCCGACCCGAGATCGATAGATCCTCGGTCGGGCCTCAATCACTTGCATCTGATACGGATCTTCTTCGGTAGAACTCTGCGACTTCACTTGAGGTACCATGACTTCGTCTGGAAGCCTCGCAGTGGAACAAAGCCAGTTGGACACCGGTCGGAATTTTGAAGTCCGTGCTCAGGACTACATCCACTCCTGCGCTGTGATCCATTATCCACAGCTCAAACCATACACTCGCTCCCACCCTAGGGTGATCTTCACGAGTGCTCGTCGACGAGTTTCCATCACTCCCGGATTTATTCCCCGGACTTCCAGACTGCGTCTGTGGTCTCGAACTTCACGCAATCGCAGCCATTTCACATACGGCACTAACATTCGCCCCGGTGTCCAACAGAATCCTCGTTCGCGAGTCATTCATTCATCCATCCGTTCACCAGGGCTCGTAGCCTCTTCCTCTTGTCGTACCGCTGAGACGACCACCACCCCATTCTCTCACCTGACAACAATCGCATTGTCTAGCCGAGGTCTCGATGGGGGCGGTCTGCCGCAGCAGTGCTCGTGATTGAAGCCTCGGTCATCACCGCATCATCTTCATCCACGTCATTTCCATACACTTCACTCCTATCGTGAACGCGAACAAATAATCGGCGTTCAGCGCAGGTCCGGATAATTGTGGTAGCCCGATTGGGACCAACCCAGTTTCGGTTTGCGGGCTGTCTAGTTTAAATGACTCCCATAGAGCAATTTTTGCAAATCCGGCGAGAGGTCCTTCTCAGCCTTATCTCGGAGTAGATTTGAGAGTCCCTGGAAAGCCTCACACCTTCCGGCGTCATGGACTTGCTTGCATATCCGTCATCGCCTGAAACAGTAGTGCTCCACCACGTGATCCCACTGAGCTGTTCACATTGACCGCGGTGACAATGTCAGTCAGTGCGTCCGTGAGGTGACCCTCGCTCGGTATTGACTTTCTTCCCGACTGTCTCGGCGCCGACTTTCTCCTCGGTATCAATCGTCCCGACGGCGGTTGGCATCCGGTACCGGCTGTCGCTGTGTCGGCTATAGTCTCGGTCATATCGATTGTGGCGGTAAGTGCTCCGAGGTTCTTCGGTGCTCCCACTGTCGCGTCGGCGGCCTTCGTCTGGGCCCCGAGATGGTCGTACCAACGATTCGCGTCCCGTCTTCCGTTCTCGGCGTCGTAGGATATCGATAATCATATTTTCCAAGTCGTGGATGTTCTTGACTCGGACATGGCACAAACGCTCGTCAAGCTTCGGTCCTCGCACGAGACGAGAAAGTGTTCGACGTGGTCCTTGGCTTCACGCCCGCGGTTCCCCATCCTCAGCCACCCCAAAGACGGTCCGAAGCGAGCGTAACCGTTCCGTCAGTGTAGTAGTCCCACACATGCTCTTTCTCCTCTCGCTTCGCAGAGTAGTACCGAGCCTTCGCGGATTTGTTGATGCGAGAACAGTAGTACTTGATGAACGCATCGCTCAACAACTTCCAGGTGCGTCTCGTCTTGCGTGGTAGTTGTCGGTACCAGTGGAGAGCTCCGTCCTGGAGGCTAAGGTCGAACGTCATGCACCACTCGTTGGGCGGTGTATGCGTTCCTTTCATCTCGTAGATGAAAGCTCGGAGCCATTGCATGGACATCTCGCTCTTATCACGTAGACCGAGGTATGGCTTAATGCTGCCGAGCGGCAGATGCGTCGCGATCTCAAGCCTCGGTGTTGAGCTCTCACCGTCCGCGGCGCTCTGTTCGCGGACCTAGAGCGCCCACTCCCCGTCAGGTCGCCCCAAGGTCTTCGACGTCGATCGAGCCGTCGTCCGAGTATGAAAACCCATAGTAAAACTCTCGCCTATATTAAGACAAAAATTGCCTGAATGAAACCAATAGTAAAACTCTCTGTTTAAGTACCATACTAAATCTCCCGATTTTGGATCGGAAATCATTGGCGACAGCACTTAACCATTTTACAGAGCAAATACTTTACGCCGCCTATTGCAACCCTTTACTAAAACTCCCGAATTTGGCTCGGAAAACAATAGCGCCGGCACTTAACCGTTTGAAGCAAAGACTTTATAAGCCTAACTAATATTGTAACACAGAAAGGAGTATACCAAACCAACTTTGCCGATTGGTTCCTTTCGCCGCCCTGTTGCTAAAGTAAATCACTTTATACCTTCCGCGTTTTTGCGCAAGGCTTTATTGCTTGTTTTTTATTATTATTATTGTAGACTTTATTTCGACTCTGGGGAGGGGGATGTTCATTTCTGAACAAATCAATAGAACAAGGGCTAAATCTCAGCAGATCGCTACTCTCATGCTTACAACACCCCGTTCTTTAGTTAAGTCGTCTACAAAGGATTTATCTTTCCTAATATTTGAAATTACATGTCAGCATACTCTCCACCGCCCTTATTTGACAGGTAGCGAAGTGCGTTGCAATTGTATGCTGTTGGGTGCCCAAAAGACACCTATCGCTATTCGCGGCACATCGGGAAAGGTGATTATTGTCTATTCCAGCATGGATTCTGACTTAGTGGCGTTCAGCCATAATCCTACAGATGGTGGCTTGGCGGCACTAGTTTTTCAGCTAACCGCGGTTTCCAATTATCTGAACCAACGCTTTCTCTCGTACTGGGTTGGATTACTGTTTAGACAACGATCTCATTAGTAGGGTAAAACTAACCGGTATCACGACGGTCATCACGTGAATCGTAGCGTTCGACCTATCGCTCGGCCGGCGATAGGTGCAGTGCGAGCTCCTAGGTCGTTGCGCCCACACGTTCCGTTCGACTCGCAGACCTGGGTGTCGCCATGTGCGAGTCTTGGAAGTACGTGGATGTCGCACCTCTGGTTGAGAATACGCCGGCTTCATTTCGCACTCCAGGCTGCTTCCCTGGGTATGTGGTAGCGGGACGTTGGACGGGTCGGCCACCACATGCTGAACGCTCGCCCTACGGCTAGTCCCAGCCTCAGTTACCCCAAATACGGTCCGAAGCTTCTGCTTTCATCTGTGGAGGGAGGAGACTGCCTCGTCGGGGTGTCCAACCTTGGAGGTCGGTCTCAGTCGGAAGTGCTTGGTCCTCACACCCTATAGCGCGAAAAAATCGCACAGTGTCCTGGGCTACTTGCCGAGTGCTCCAGGCCTCGACGGGCACCATCGATTCGCCACCAAGCTCGATTCAAATGGCTTGACGCACCGACATTGGCGTGAAGGCTCTCATCCAGTTACGCTTGACCATAAACATCTCCAGACACCGGCCGAGGACCTTTTTGCGGTCGGGGTGTCTCCGTTGAGGGAGGCACGTGCACCTTCGATCGAGGATTCGCGACCTCGGCTATCACCACCGATTACATTTCGGTGGTTCCATCTTCATGGTCTCCGGTGGCTGGTTCGGGACCAATGTTTACTGTAGGTTTAGATGTGGATACTAGAGCTTATTTTTCAGCAGCCACTATGATTATAAATAATTTATTTTAAATCAATTAAAATTCCTAAAAATAGCAGTTCTCATTCATTCTTGTTGTAAAGAAGGGTTTCTTGAAATACCTATAATTTTGACCAGCCACTGCATCAATTTCTTTGGTGAGGTTCCGCGCAAGCGACCTCACCCCTCCGCTGCGGACACCGCAGCGGCTTCAAATGCTCGGGGATCGCTACCTTCTCTTCTAGGTCATATTCGTCATCTTCTGCCTTGGCGTCAGAGTAGTCCATCGGCTTGTCGAAGCTGTCTGACCGTTCCTTGATCGACACCAAAGTTCTCGGCGACGCGAGCGACGGACCGGAGCGCGCCGAACCGTCGGGGCGTGTCCCTCCTGACTTCATCGGCGTTTCTGGCACCGCTGACTTCGCTTCTTTTGCCATCTTCTCTCTTTTTCTCTTCTTTCTTCTCTCGAATGCCCTTTATACAACCAAGACACACAGAAGGTTACACCAATCCGGGGTCGCGGCTCCGCTGACACTACTCCGACAACGTGCAGCACATCGGTCAAGAAGTCGAGCCGAACCTGTATAGTTTCTGGAAGTGCACCCACTCATCCATCGTACAGCCCCGCCCCATGATAACGAAGACGCCGATAAGTCGATAGCTAGAGGGGAAGTGTTGAATAGCGTTTGAAAAACAAAACGGAGGAAAAATTCGAGGCGTAGGGCTGAGAGAGGTTAAGTACCGTGAACGGTAAGTTACAGTCTGTAACGCATTTAAATTACTATAACCGCATCCTGTGAGAAGCTAAGTAACGCGTTTTAACTTAACTGCTTCTTTCTTTTGTGAAATGTTATGCTTCGAACGTCGTGTTTTTTAAGTTTTTTAAAACTTTTAAAATAACTATTTAAATATATGAGCAGGAGCGCGATTTTACAACTGAGCGAAAGAGGCAAATGAAGCCTGCATCCGCATCCTGGTCGAAGTTTCTTCCGTTGGGTGCACTGGTGATTTCCGAAGCTTCAAGAAAGCGAAACTCGAACTAACCACGGATTCCTGCGAATGCTTCCGGCGTGGTCCAGCAGTCGTTGGATTAGCCGAGTTCGAGTACCTACGAAGGCGCTCGGTCGGAGTCAAGTCTTTGAGTGGCGTATTCCGTAGGTGGGAGATCGAACGACGCTTCCTGTTGCGAGTCGAGCGCTTGGAGTGCTTGGAACGAAGCTGGCCTGGCGACGAGCGAGACAACTCTGACAGCTTTGCAACCGAAGAAGGTTCTGGCGCCACAATCACCGAGCTATCCGGAGTATCGTGTAGTATTAGGCATAAAATCTCACTACCGAATGGTATGAGCTCACCAACAACACTCGCTTCCATTACAACGGTCGACGAGCATTGGATCAATACCTGAAGACCAGGAAAGATCTCTTACACCGGGTTGGCTGTAAACCCTATGTACGCCTAGGTTGTATTATGTCAACCCAAAACCTGCACCACTAGCCCCGAGCGAGGGCTAGTAAGAAATATTGCGCCCCGCAGTCCCCCAGAAGGAAGGGTACCGGCTGTCAAGCCTAATACGCGTTTGCTGAGGTAAAACCTCGGCGGGTAGTAAAATATATCTGGAACACTCGGTCTCACTATAATAAATGGAAGACGACGCTCCTCGTCGCTTCCAACACTCGGCCATTCTAATCACTTGGACTAACCAGCAACAAACCCTCGGTTCAATGTACCTTGAGTTCGCTGACGTAGCCGAGCGTATCCAGACCCTAATACGCGGTAATTAGGACGGACTTGACCCTTGGTGACTTGTGGGGAAGACTGCTAATTTATGTATGGTTTTGTACGGCCCTGAGAGCCTCTGTAGGTCATTCTATAGCTAGTCCTAAATCTAAATTCAAATATCAAGTGTGACCAGATCTCAGTAGGAGATTCTGGAGCCGTCTCTAAATCGCCGAGGATACGATACCAAGATGGGTACCAAACGAGGTTATAACCTCGGCTGGCTTTTTATATTATACCCATCCGAGACCTCGGCCACTATCGCACGGGAAATGATATTAGCCAATCGGGTGGCACTATCACCTCCTTTCATCAAAGGAAACTTCGGTTATCAGCAAATGGTGAGCAGGGCCAAAACCCAACACCACAGCCGACTTCACCGAATCCGCTGAGTTACTCCCACGAGGGGATCCCTTGGCTGTAGCCGGACTGTAGTCGCTCGGCGCATTCGTTCCATTGATCATTTTCGCCTTCTTCTCTTCGTTTGCTTGAAACTTGGTGTTCTGGTACCAACGAAAGCAAGCACTCCTGATCACGGGTCGCGGCACCAGTTGTGGTGTTGCAAAACACACAATTTCGTCAGACATGGATTTCTACCTTGCAATCACAACAATCGCCGACTTAGGCCGGCGTTGTTGGCCTGCGCTGGGTTGCCCCCTAGCGAGCCGGCCCTTCCAGGTCACATAGTGTCTCACTCTCGTTGAATGTCAGGCAACCAAGCCAGCCAATCATCCCGGGTCAGCCGAGTTTCGCTAACCACTGTACTTATCTCGTGTCCTCCACCAAGGGGTGGACGACGGCGCGCGAGCGCTTTTACGGGTGGCGGAAGCAAAAGTTACTCGGCTGAAAGTGATACGGCATCCGGGCTATCCGGCGTACCGACTCGCCGAGTCCGGCAAGTTTTCTTCTTCGCGCGTAGGGAGACACGCCTTTCCCCGGGCTGAATTATCCTTTGGCGCTACCAGTCAACACCCTACAAGCTATGCCTCTTGAGTGTCAACGGCAGGCATAATCCAGCCCGTGCAGGGACTTACCGGAGAGGTCTACACTTGTCTTGGGCTTAGCAAAATCTTGCCTATTCGTTCTGTTATCTTCCGAGGACCTGAAATGTCCTCTTCTTGGTTTCGTAAGCATTCTATACAAATATCATATGATATGGGGTCGTTTAGACCTCATCTGACTCTTCAGCTGAGTTCGCCAGCTCTGAAAACACCCTTGAGCTAAGCCGCTGTCCGTTGGAGTGCGCACATACAATCTTCCAGTATGATGTGGTCGCTATGGACCTCTTCCGACTCCTAAGCCGAGTTCGGCGTCTCTCTAGCGCCCGTGCCGTCCCTTCAGCCCAATGCCGACCGTTGAGCTCGGATGTTGTCCGAATAATAATATCCGGAAGATCCGCCGAGTCCGTACCGGTATCCACGGCTCCTAAGGTTCTTACCGGGGTATACTGACGATCTCCACTCCTTAGACTCGGCTAAGACTACTCATCCGATCCTATGACCGTGTCTCCGTTGGCCCAGCCGAGTCACTACCGTGCATCATCAGTCCTAAGAGTCCACCATTCCTTGTTCAGGATGGTACTAATTGAGGCGAGTATCGAAACTTAAAAATCACTGCATCACAGATGCGTCTTCAATTTTGCGTGAAAAGATGCAGAAAATATCGCATACCTGAAGCGAAACGAAATCGTCGACGAGGCAGCAGTTTAGGTTGTGATCCAATACGCTTTGCACAATGACGAGAAGTCCAAACCCTAGCTGGAAGCGCAGTGCGCGCAGAATACATTTACCTCAGGACCAGATAGCGTCGATTTGCCGCTCAAGTTAACGCTGCAATTGATCGAAGCATTCAAGCAGCGGCAACTTCAATTGTCTATCAAATCGGCATCCGCTGACTCGAATGCAAAAACAGTCAGCTCTCGTGAACAGGAGCAGATATTTGACGATACTGAGGACGAAGAGGTCGAAGAAATAAGGAGTACAGAGGAGCTTCAGTTGCGAACGCGTATTCAAGATAAATTGAGAAGAACATATCTTGACGTTAGACGTACTTAAAGGTACTGGGAATGTTTATTGGGCGAGGATGCACATGGTGAAGACTTGGAAGATATAACCGTATTACACACACAACCTTGTGGTCGTCAGGCTATCCGTGTTCAACTAGCGCAATTTCAAGTGGAGCTACCTGCTATTAACCGGCGCAACCAAAATTTCGATATGGCTGTCGACCGGGCCACGATGTGGTGTTAGTGCTTAAACCACCGCTACTACAGGAGCTGGCACGGCAACCACTTGTACACCAAGAGCAAAGCTACGACATGGATACGTAAGCGAACGTGCCTCCCCCACACCTCTCACGAATACAACCACAGGAGCAGCGTCGGGTTCGATACTGACCACTGTCACGATGCAAGGATCTTCGTCATCTCGTGGATAGTCCGCAGTAGCAGGTTGCACAGCAAGCGGAAATAGGCGCACGACGGCATGTGTCGAAGAAATAGTTGTAGCGCTTGCCGAAAGAGAAGTATGGATTGCAGCAATACACTCATCTTTATCATATTTCTGCCTTGAGTGTCAATGACCATTGTAATTTTAGTGAATTTGTAGCGAAGCATTGTGGGTTCTACTCAAAATTGGACAGAGCGGTTGGTTCAATCAACCGTCCGTCAATCGACCTCCCTCTGTAATTTCTAAAACTACGCATAATCAAAGTGGTTTCCACGGTCAAGACGGAGCAGCAATCCTGCTGCACGACGAGAAGGAGGCCATGCGACGGAAGATTCGGCGGCTGCGCGCAGCCATCAGGGAGGATTCGGACGCGCGCTAGAGCTGCATCTCGGATCTACTGCAGAAGGCGTAGGAGGGAGACGCTGCCACCACCACCGACCCTCTACCGCCCTGAGTCGCGAGGACAAGGCTGAGAACGCAAAGATCTACCTCAATTCTATGCGCACTGTGCCAAAGGGCAGACGGTCGCGACCCAGGCGCAGTATGACAAGGTGGCGCTGGAGCTGCAGGCCCGGATGGACGAGTAGGAGGCCAAGGTGACGGATATCCCGAAAGTGTTCATTGCGTTCAAGCGCAAGGTGTTGCGCAACGCGGAGAACCTGTGCACGAGCAAGCCTCGCCAAGTGCGTGATCGCGCAGGTCTTGACCGCTCGGCTACGCAAGGACAAGAACATGCGGCTCAAGCACATCAACCTGCGCAAGCACCTCAAGATCAAGCAGCAGCTGCACCTCGTCGACTTCGTGCAGCTCAAGATCGAAAACCATACGGTAAATGAGAAGATCGAGGTGCGGAACGAGGAGCTCCACAAGAGACCACGAGCACCGTGCAGGTGCTCACGCACATCAAGGAGAAGCTGCAGTTCGTGCTGACTGAGAACCGGACTCTCAAGCGGGACGCGCAGGAGGTCGAGAATGTGTTCACGAATCACGCGATCAGCTCGCGCAGAAGAAGAAGAGCATCACCAAGTTGTCTGTTTAGCGATGATCTCAGCCACCAGCCCACGCGCACAAGCGGCGACTACTGCGCTGCGTCAACGTGTTCGTGTCGCAGCTTTTAGCGCGTCATGAGCGTCTCAATTACCACCGCTTCTTCCTGCAGCACCGTCGTCTCAGGCTCGTCCAAGTGCTGCATCAATGGCGACAAGTACGTCATCATGACGACTTCAACATGCTGTATGTGGTACATACAGCTCGAGTCACACGGCTTGTAGTTTGTTTTGTTAAATCATAATGGTTGGTCGGTTTCCGGCGACGTGGCCTATCGCCTCAGATATCCAAATATAACTGGAATTCACAATATAAGAAATCAACATGAGCGGTGCCGTAAAACATGAACAAGCTGGTGAAGCCTGTCATCAGCTCCGGAGACATCGTGGCTGACGCAGACACACCACTCACAATCGCTGTGCTCGCATAAAGAATGCAGATGAAGACAATGTCAGCGCCACTAACCACATACATGGCACTTCCTGGCGAGGTGCGGCTCGGACCACCAGACATCAGCATACTGCCAGCTGCAGTACTAGCCATCCCTGACACCGAACTTTTGGGTGCGTGACGCTTCTCGTTGGACCACCATGGATACCCCAAGCTCGAGTTGCCACTCGTACACTACTATGACGCCGCTGCAGAGCCCGTGTTAACGTGTACGTGGTCGTTGTTCACGACGTCACCCGCCACGTTCATGCTTGCCATCGAAGTGGTGCCGCTGGCTGAACCATCTACACTGCTTTGTAAAGAAACAGAACCGCCCTCATACGAACCGCCACTACTGCCGTCGCACACAGACACGGTCCTGCCACCACCCACAGTACTTGACCGGCCGACCACCATCACAGGCCAGGGTGCGCTGTTCACGGAGTTTCTGCTTCCCAGTCAACATACTACTGACCGAAGTGCCGCTCAGCAAATTGAGCCGAGCAGGATTTTTTCATATAGAGGCGACGCACGCAATATCTACACTTCTGTGTTGGGGTATCGCTTCCCCATTTCCTCCACATCGGGTTTAGGTGAGTGTAGATTGTGAACCTGTCTTGCCGTCCTTCCAGTGGACATCGTGAATAGATTGATACCGGAGGTTCTGCAGGACTCATCCGCGAGGCAGGCCCATCTGGCTGTTAATTGTCCGTTGTCGTCCCGAAATTCAACGCGACCCCCACACACTTAAAGATGTAGTACTTCTCGGACTCGGTGGTTCTCGGACTCGGTGGTGGGGGTCACCTTGAACGGTCTTACAGATAGGAAGTGTGCGATGGCTTGCCTTACCGCAAGGGGGCTTGAGTGCGTCATGCAGCGTCGGTATATCGGAGCAAGGTCAGATTCTCGATAGAAGTTCGGCTTCGGCGCTGCTCGGATATATTTCAATGACTCTCAAAGATTGCGGAATATATTCCGATTTTTTTACCAATCTCATGCGCGTGACAACAAGCTCTCCTCTGGAAGATGACTATAAGAATGAGCCATCCATCTGCTTGCCGCGGGCTCGTTTCTCACGTACTTAAGTGGAACGAGTCCGAAAAGTGACAGTTTCGTGTTTGCGCTTTTTCGACGAGCCCGATTTATCCTAAAATCGAGCTCCTCTATCCCGAGCTTGTCCGAGGCTTCTGAATGGCTCTGCGACTGCAATTACTGGGCCATTTCCACAGTCTTAGGGGTCAATCAACAATTACATAAATATAGTTTGTGCAATGACCATCAGCTCAATCCGATAAGGGGCGAGGGGAGCGGTGTCACCAAATAGTCATTCAATGAGCTGCATTGATGCAACGTCGAATCCACCCATGGACCGGAAATCATGGCCCCTACTGAAGTCGGTCGCAGAACCGCTATATGCTGCTGAGGAGCAAGATGACTCGGAGGAATGGTGTCATTCCAGCGTACCAGTTTAGCTGGCGATATCATTGACATGTGCATCTTTTGAACCGGAACCCCGAGTTTGTGAACTTGCTTCAGTGCGAGGAAATCTCGCGGGCACAAGTTATACGCAAAACCAAGTCTCGAGTTTGGCATTGACCTCAACAGCTATCTGGACGATTTGGACTCCTTGCTGAATTTGTGCGAAGTACGAACTTGTCAAGTGAATTGCTCGATGAAGAGAAGTCATCGTTGTGATTCTCCAATGCACATCATCGGTAGAGACAATAGTTGGCAGTGGAGGCTGTGCCATCTGATCCGGATGCCAATGTGAAGTTGGCAAGCGGTGAACGCCGCAGTGCCACTGACGGGACTGTCGATGTCGTAACCAGCGACATCACTAATGTAGGTTTGGGCGGCCGAGTGTGCGCGGTGGGTCTCAGAGAGGTTATTTGCGGGTCGACGTACGTGTGCGTTGTCGAGTGGCGACGTTGGGTGGTATGACTGTGGCGTCAAAGCGCTTCGACCGCGAGCAGCAGCGGCAAACTAGCGTTGACTTCTGGGCCGATCAGGACCGCTTCCGGCCGTATGTTGGTGTCGAGTGGCGCGAGAAGCACCTCGGCGGGCGGCGCAGTGGGTGTGATGAGTGGCTTTGACAGTGTCCCAAACGGCATTGAGTCCGTAGGGACTGCTGCTGTCGTGAGAGTGATGTGACTCCATCTGACGCGGTGTCGTGATGCACTAGAAACGTCGTGGACGGCTCGTCCGGCGCTTTTCGAGTGTTTTGTGGGTCTAACACCAGTGTGGACGGTGGCGTCGTGAGTGTGATCGGTGGGGACACAGCAGTTGGACCTGACGGGGGTTAATTGACTGGTGTTTCAAAATCTGTGGCCGTGCAAGGCGGCTCTTCTTCGACTCGGGTGGTTAAGTTAGCGTGCCTGACAGCACGTCTTCAAATGGCTCGGGTGGTGACGTGACGATCGCAAGTGGCGCTTCTCGTAGTGGTATTTCCGGCAGCTGCCTGGTCGTCTAAAGCGACTCGAGGGGTAGATTCGCGATGTGGGATTGCGTGGCCGCGCGGTGGCCTGCGCGGTTGCACGGTGGCCAGCGCGTCGGGTGCGCAGCCGGTGAATGTCAGGTGGTCTGCGTTCTCTCTGGCCGACGTGCCGATTGACGGCGGGCCGTCGGAGGGAGCGGAGTTGCGTTCGTGACGACGAGAGCAGTGTCGGCCGGATCGTGTGGTAAGAGCGTTGTGAGTACGAGCACTAGCAGCGAGTCGAGTGATTATGTGCGCATCGTAAGCGGGTAAGGTGAATGGGTCCGTCGATGTGACAGGAGGTTCTTCAGTGAGCGGTGATGGCCGTGTCTGTGCATGACAGTGCGTTTGACTGTAGCAGCGCGACGATCGAGGGTGTGTCGATGGAGAGCGGTGCCGTGATGCTGAGCTCCCACGTTTCTGTAGGAAGTGCTCACAGTGGCGTCGTGTCCGTATCGAGCGGTTTAGCGTCGTTCGGGTCGCCTGGTCGGTCTCGGTAACGTCGGAGGCGGATCCGCTGCGGCAGCTGGCAGAAATGGGACTATGGCAAGAGGCAGCAGATATGACACGTCTGGTTTCGTTGGTGGGCAATTCCTGTCTGGTGATGGCGGAGCGACCGGCGGTAACGTCACGGTGTCTATCGACGCGAGCTCATGTGGCAGTGGTGGCGTGCAGATGTGGAGCGTTCCGGTGCGGCGACGGGCGGTTTACCGATCTCGTCGGGCCCTGCACCGAACAGCGACTTATCGGTGAGAAGCGTTGAGATGTCTGTGGGTTTATTTGCGGGTGCCGGTGGAATGGTTGATATAAACAGCGGGTTGGGTGACACCTTGACAGCGGGCAACAAGCAGCACGGCTGCTACACGTTAGCGAGGTCGGTGGATCTGCTGGCCCAAGTTGAGGCGATGTGGTGTCCGTAAGATAGCACAGTGTGTCGTGCGGAGCGGCAGCAGTGATGCGTGACCTAGCAGTGGCTACGTGATGCTGAGTTCGCCTGCTGCGGGTGTTAGTGACAGTAGCGGCTCCGTGGAGGTTTGTCTGACTTGATGGAGGCGTTATCGACAAAGCTAGACTACGAGGGCGACAACGTTATATCTCCAGCGCACAATACGCGTCAGCGACAGAAGCTCATCGAAACCTTGAAATGTCATGAACATATCATGATCTCGATCTGAAATGCGCTTCCACCACCGGCATACGGAGTGGCCTGGAATATCGACGTCCAGGGGGCACGAACCGACCAGGCAAAGAGCTCGGCGAGTGCCGCAGAAGAGCTTGAGCAAACTATTTGAGTTTTGAAGGCCCTGCTCAAGGCAGGGCATGTGTCATTTTCGAAGCGACCTTGGGCATCGCCTATCGTGATTGTCATGAAGAAGAATGGTGTCGACATTAGGCTTTGTATCGACTATAAGCTGGTGAACGCAATTACAGTCAGCATGGAACATGCAATACCGCTGGTCAGACGGAACTCGAGAGCTACTTATGGCTCCGTTCCCTCGACGCTGCTAGTGGATTCTGGCCGTGACGACGACTCGACGAGCTCGCGAAATGTCAGCCTTTGTATGAGCTCTAGGCCACTTCGAGTGTCTGCGCATGCCGTTTGGACTAAAAGAATGAGTCAATGATCTAGCTGCGACTCATTGGCAACGCTACGTGCAACCGCGTGGTGGTTGGGCCGCATTCGCCGAGAAGATGCGACTCGCTGAGGCCGCAGCAGCAGCTCATCGAAAACAACGACCATCCCAGCTAAAGCGAGGGGAGTTTAAGCACCAAATTCGAGGCCGACGACCGATCTCTCGATGCGTCCGATCCGCTGCATCAATAGTACCGAAAATGACATGTTCAGCACGGGTGGGCTTTGGTCGCCGATCGTTTGTCGACGACATTTGCTTTGGAGGAGCAACCTTCGACGAGTGTCTCAACACGCTCAACTGGTTGTTGGCCAGATTCGCCGAATACAGAATCAGTGTGAGCTTCACCAAGAGTATTTTTGTCCATTCGACTTCCTGTCTCATAAAGTGACGGCCGATGGAATTGCCGCGGACCCCAAGAAGCTCGCTGCGATCGCTGAGCTTCCACTCCCGTCGTCGAAAAAGGGCATGTAGGCCTTCCTGGGTGCACTCAATTACTACAGCCGTTTTATCCAAAACCTGGCGTTGTATGGAGCAGTGCTGACGACTTTGGCAGTGAAAGCGACTTATCGACTGTCAGAGCTTCATTCGCTGAGCAAACACGGAAGGTGACAGAAGCGCCTATTCTAAGGCACTTCGCCTCAGCGAAAGACGTCCATGTCATGGTCATTGCCAATGACTGGGAATTGAGTAGCACCCTGATGCAGATGCATGATTCTAAGCTGCACCCAGTTGATTCTGTGGCCGAGTGCTGAAAGAGAGCGAGGTCAACTACCACCGAGCTGAGCGGGAAGTGCTAGCGTTCTCCAATTACTGAAGATATGCTACACGCTGGTGGTTGGCAAGACAATCCCAGTCTACACCCGGCTCTCTACGCTAGAATGGGTGTTCTCGTCGAAAACGCTGTACGGGCGACCAGTGAGCTTCGCCGTTCTGCTATCACCTTATCACTTGAAATTTAAACGGGTGCGAGAGCGGGATATCGTATTCGCTCAGATGTTGCAAAGCCTCTGTGACTCCACACATTGGACTCGACGAGTCGTTAGAACACATTGCACCACCGTCTAAGAACTCGTCGAGTGTCCGCCTGGGCCCAGAATTGCTATATGCACACGTGCCACGCGACTTTGAAGGATACGTCCTGTCATTCGACGGGTCGGTGAAGACGGAGAAGTATGGCGGCTATGGTAGTTGCTTGTGGATCTTGCCGATGTGGAACATTGTGATCGCTGCGAGTGCTCACCTTCTGGGTACCACTGTCAATATCGCCGAGTACACCGGAATGAATAACGGTGTCATCGCGGCCCTTGACCGGAGCATCACCGACCTTATTATAGTCGGCGATTCCACGGTTACAATTCAGCAATCCATGGGGTTATCGCATGCAGGAAGGAGGCGTTGAAAATTCAGTTGGCGCCATAAGGGACTCATTGATCGCCTTAAAAACTCAGTACGCTACCTCCATGTAGTCCGATGCTACAACTCAGCTGCGGACATATTAACCACGAAAGCTCTAGAAGCGAAAGATGGGTGAGTCGTTCTCAGCGGTGACCGCAAAGCTGAGCTAAATTCGTTAAACCGGATACAGGAAAAGCTGGACGTCGGGGAAAGCTGGACGAACGAAGCAGAAGAAGGCCCTTCTAAATTCTCAGTGAGTACTCGAAGTCAAACTCAACCAGTTCGTCGAGTTCGATTCGCCGAAGACGAAGAACAAGACCCAGCGAGCGAACCGGCACCCGACATGCCAGTAGAGTCCGATACGCCGAGTCTATCCGACAATGATAGTCCAGTTGACGAGTTCGAAATGGAGTACCACCCTCCAGAAGCTCAGCGAGTAGTAGAGCAGGGCAAAGCTTGCTCAGAACGTCAGGAACTGCCAAGTGCTGAAGACGTCAACCTCTAGTGATCCAAGCTGAGCGACGAGGCCGGATATCAACGGCGCAAGTCGAAGAATTTCGATGGGCTGACCTGAAGAAATATTTGCGAGGTGATTTCGATGAGCTCACTCGGCGAAGAGCCGGCGACGCCAGCAAAGCAGCCGATATTTTTTACTGATCGAGGATGGTCAACTGTATTACATGAGCTGTCGCCGAGAGCGAGGAAGACCCGACGAGCACGACACAAAGCTAAGGATGGAGTGCCGACTCCACTCATCGACGAGATTTTGGCGAATTGTCATAACTCCATCGAAGGAGGACGTCAAGGCATCGTTCGGACTTATCACCGGTCGAAAGCCGATTACTATTGGATTGGCCTGTATGCCGACGTGGTCAAGCATGTGTAAGCCTGTGAAGATTGCAACACCAGTAAGAGCAAGCCTCAAGTTCGCGGATATTCGCCGGGTAACGTCGTGTCCGATCGGCCGTTTCAGATTGTATCGATAGACTTCGTTTTACCATTGCCGAAGACTCAGCAAGGAAACATGGATCTCCTGCTATTTCAAGATCACTGCACCGGGTTTGTCATCGCTAAGGCGATGAATGATATAGGGAACTCGAAGAGGCTAAAGCATTCGAAGAGTGCATATTCCGTCGATTCGGTGCACCATCACTCATTCGCCACGACCGAGACACAAGATTTATGAGCGAAGTCTTCCAGACTTTCTCTGAGATGATGCAGTCGAGGTCTCGAGCTACACTGAGCTACCGACCACAAGCGAACGGACAGCAAGAACGCAGCGTGAAGACAATTATACAAACGGTGCGTGTCTACGCTTCAAGCTGACTGGGACGACATCGCTGAGAAACTTGTCTACGCAATCAATAATTGGAGATTTATGAGACGCGGAGCAGATTAAAATAGCTTTTCTTCAAGCCGTGGGACGCCTCGGAGAAGCAGTAGTAGCGGTTGCTATCGTAGGTAGTGAAACCACCCAGTGCTCGGGTCCAGAGCAAAGTCCAGAGGCTCATTCTTCAATTCCTCGCCTCGGCAGAAGACGTTTTAACCCCCAGTCGTCTGTTCAACGCCCTGACCTCGAAACATGGCCCCTCGCTGTCCTCGCGCTCCTACCTCCTCGTAACCCCGGACCTCGTTCAGTTCGAGTGGATTCCCTATCTACTGCAAAGTAGCATCCATGGGCCCTCGTGTCATTCGAGTTGACGGGATGCACGATGCGGTTGGCCACACGTGGACAATCAAGCGCTCAATCGCGGCGAGCTGTACAGTCTCGGCACAAGAAGCACGGTCAGCAACTTCGGGGCCATTGCTTCGACAGGCAGTCATGATCGAGCATGAAAACAGCTTCCATCATGGCCGGGTGATAACCTCCAAGGGAACTCAACTCACCGTTCAGCTGCTGAACCAAACAGTATCAACAACATCCGACAACATAATCCCGGTGTCCCCGGTGGTAGCATTGCTCTTGGAAGCACTCTCGTTCGGACAAAATGATTGGTCCATAGACGAGCTAGTGGAGCTTCATCATGCAATTCTAGATCGAGTGTGTGGCATGAGCTCGAATGACGACTCGAAGGACATATCCGTCATCCTCAATGATCTCATTGACCCTTCCTCGTTCCCACCACCGAACACAATCACGACCTGGGTGGACCCCAAGAAAGGTGACCGAACATCGTTTGTGTTACAACATGCAGTTGACTATGCATACCATGTCCATGGCCACGTCCTGCCAGTACCATCGTCCGTCGGGACATCATTCTGCCGACCGCCAGTGGTATCAGAGGATCGGCCACTTCTTTCGTTGGTGCACGGCGGACAGGTCGCGCAGCAGAGCAATGACCTAACTCTGTTCGACCCCGAAGTAGATGATGATGACGACGAAATAATCAACGAACCCTCTCCTGAAGGAAACCACTTGCCATCTCAACCATCCCGCAAACGCTACGCCAAGAATGAAGAAACCAAACGACCGACAGCTAGACCAAGGTTCAACCATACTGTGTCGATTGAAGCAAACAAGGCCGCTCAAATCGCGCAGCTGCTTCTAAGCCATCCCGATCTCGCCGAGAGATTTCTTCAACTGCGATCGGATGCAGCGTTTCACGCATTTGCATCTCACGCGGACGTGTCGCCCTCTTCAGGAACACGATCAGCAAACGTCACCACCATTTCAGGTCATGCTGATCAAGAAGATGCAGCTACCTCAATTCCAAGCGCCAGAATGGACCTCGCACCGGTGGAACCTAATCAGCGTCACATGGATCACCGTTCAAAACGCTCGTCCATACCGTCGCCGACCCAGCGACGAATTCACGATATGGTAACCTCACTCAAACACCAAGATAAGAGCGTTTCTATTTTTCTCGAGGGTCTAGTAAATTCGGTCTTCGTCCTCTTCAAGCCCTTTCCGAGCGTCCTGGTAAGAGCTTTCGCCATTGAGTTTGGCATTCGTGGCCTCTCCTGTATGCACTTCGGTCCATTCAGTACCCTCAACGACAAGGCAGTATGGATCATGACGAGCGGGGTAAATATGCAGAACTTCTCTGCTACTGTTTCGCTCCCTGCAGCCCCTCCGGCAGCCAGCATCGAAGACATTATCGACGCGCTCCAGTCCCTCGCTGCCTTTGGATCGGAATTTTATTCACCGGTGCTGTGTAACCTGATAGACGAATTGGTCACGTTCACGAAGCAGCGCCTCCGTCGGATGAAATGAGCACAACAGGACCTGGTTTTGGTGGTCTACTGGTTAAAATCCATTCTGGAAAATTTTCGTTGAACTAAAGCAAGGCGCGAGTGATGGGTCTCACGTCAAACGCCGTTGCACTGAGGACGACGCTGATTTCCGCCAAATTATGATACACATTCAGCAGCGACAGATCCAGGAGCTGCAGGCCGTTCTATCTGGTACGATCGCTAAGCGGACGATAAGCTCCACGAACTCGACAAATCATTCACAGCACTTCAACATCAGCCAGCGCCGTGTACAGCGCGTGACCAAATCGGAACCATCAATTCCCCCTGATGTGTACGCACAGGTACCTGTACAAGATATGTCTTCGTTTCCTGTCCAACAGTGGCTGTAAGGCTAACAACGGCAAGTCGTGTCTCTCCAACAAACGCTCTCATTTCGTCCCGGAGAGTCTCCACCACATCGTGCACGACTTCATCGGCGAACGTTTTGGAGGTTTGAAGCCAGAACACGCCTCGCTATGACGCCAGGGTAGCTCTCCTGTAGGCACTGGTAGCATGCCGGGCCCCAATCTGTGTCCGCTTTGGTATCGCAACGCGTCTCTCCAGTCCAAGTCAGTTCTTCCTCAAATTCGTTCAACTCTCCGCCGGCTTCGTTCGTTGCCGTCGGAGCTCAATCAAGCCGAGCAGTCCTCAGTACTCGCTCGGCCTCTTTCAATTTTGCTTCATCGAAAGCAGTTCCAATCTCGATGGTGTCTTCGCACACGAACCTTGTTTCTAACGGCGATAACCCAGTGGACACACCAGTACATGACGTTCGTCATGGTGTGTGCAATTCCTCCAAAACCAAACTGGTCACTCTGTCACGAAGTACCGCTAACGTAATTGTGGATCGTTTAGAAGAAGATCTGCTACTTGAGGAGTCCCGCCAATCGGCCGGACGCCGCAAGATCGGGTTTCAGTGCACGTCGGGATCAACGAAGGCTTCGAGTGGCCTCGACGAAGTGGCACGAGCCTCACTATCGGACATCGTTCGTAGAAAGGAGCTAGGAATTGTCAACACGGTGCGCTGGTATCGACACGAAACTAAGAACGACAGTCGGCCAAACAAGGCTCTCGTTCCGGAGCGCCTGACGTTTCTTTTAGACGGATATCCTCATCTCTCGCATCTTGTGGAGATCGCAACACACGGCATCACTCCCACGTGGCTCGAGAAGACACACCAAACTCGCCCACCACCAAAGAATCACCAATCTTTTGTTCGTCACCTAAATGCAGCCCTACGAAGCATTCGCAGTGGTCACGAGGCTGGCAGATTTCTAGTGGTGGATGCTGATTTACTGGACCAGTGGTCGAACGTACACTGTAGTCCATTCGGCGCTGTCGAGAAGAATGACGTTGACCCGCTCATCGAAGTGCGATTAATCCACGATCTCTCCTTTCCAGCGGGTGAATCTACGAACGATCTCCTCGATAAAACGTGCCTGAGTACCTGTATGTCACTGTGCTTGCCGCAAGAATCGAAGCTTTGGCGACAGCACACCCAAACCGTACAATTCGAATCCTAAAGGGGACGTGAAGGGCGCATACCGGCATCTGATGACCCACGCAAGTCACGTCCACCAAATGGCTGGCTTGATTCCAGAGATCAACGCGCTAGTTATCGATCTTGCCGCTCCTATCGGATGGTCCGGCTCACCGAAATTCTATGGTGTATTCGGACGGGCAATCTCTTGGCTTGTTTCTCAAAATTCGCCAGCTACAGTAGCGGATTCTCGAGATCAAACTCAGTTTTTGGATATGAGTGGGTTGACGACAACGTCATGATCGAGATCGACGCTGGAGACAGGCTCCAGATAGCCGAAGCTACACTACGGCAGCGATCCTGGGCCCCCGCTCCATCAACGAAGCCAAGTTTTCGCTATGGGAAACCCGCATAACCGTCTTGGGTCTTACCTGGGATTCCATAAATCGTACGCTGTCGATCCCGCAAAACAAGATCGTCAAAGGCATCAAGCGCATTAAAAGCCTCCTAGACCAGGGTAAGGCCACGCGCAATGAGCTCCTCAAAGTTCTCGGCAGTTTGAGATACATCACAACATGCCTTCGTAGTGCCCAATCCTTCGTTCAGCAACTTCAGTCTTCTGCAACGCGATGGCCCCGATACGGCCGTCGTCAACTGCCAGTTGAGGTAATCTCAGATCTACACTGGTTCCGGTACATCCTGATGTATGGGCATCTGTCCGAGTTGCCGCTGAGTATGTTCGGCTCGACACCGGAGCCATACATTCACATCTATATGGACGCGTCAGACATGGGTCTGGCGGTACTGAGCCCTTCGTGCAATGAATTCATCCAACTACGATTTGACAGCGAGAAAATTGAGGGTATCAAGTCTGGATCCTTCTCAATTAATGTGAGAAAGCACCTGTGCATCGCGCTCGCTACGTGGACATGGGGAGCGCAGTGGTCCACAATGACGCCATCAACAACGCCTCACATCCGCTGCTGGAGCGACAACGTGTCCGCCGTATCTTGGTTCAACCGACTGTCAAGCCCCTGCCCGGAAGCTCAAGAAATAAACCAGGCAATCGGGCTTGGAGAGGCCGTGTTCAACATCCGGGTATCGGCTGCTCACTTGCCCGGAGCCACAAATCGAATGGCCGATGCAGCTTCCAGGGCCTGGAGCGAGCCCCATACATCTATTTGGTCTAACTTCTCGTCATCTTGGTCGCAGGTCCCAGTTCCACCCGCATGGAGAAAAATTTACAAAACATTCTCTTCAAACTGCAGTCCCGGTCTCTGACCGCGTCGTCAGCCGCAAAATATGCCGGGGCTTTGCAGCAGTGGACAGCCTGGTGCAAGTTCATGAAGTTTTCCCCGTGGCTCTCAAATGATCGCGATCGACAATCGTACCAACTCGCATTATTCGCAGTGTTCTGCTGGCGATACGGTTTTGGATTCACAGGACAAGGAAATTCCGCGTCGACCATCCTCTCCAAAGTCAGCCACATTTCGTGGAATCATCAGCTCAAGCGCGGATTCAGTGTCGGCCTCCTGCCTGGGCACAAGTTTGCCATCACAGGCGTGCGAGGACAGGATCGACCGTCAGCAAGAAAGCACCCAATCACGGTACCGATCCCGCGCGCTCCACCGCCATCTCAACTTCAGTAACACCCACGACCGGGTCTTGTGGGGCGCTACGGTTATGGGTTACTTCTATCTGCTCCGGCGTTCCGAATATCTCGCAAAAGGAAAAATTCTCAACCGTACGCCATCACACGAGATGATATAGTTATGCTGGACGACAGAGACAAACCATGCACGATATTGAGCAAAGCCGCGAAAGTCACGATTCGATTCCGCGGAAGCAAAAGTGATCAATTTGGTGAAGGCACTACGAGAACACTGGCTCGATCAGGATCACCGTGGTGTTGCCCAGTCCAAGCGGCTTTCTATCCAGACACCACGAAGCCTTAGGGACTCCTGCAAACTCACTGCTCTGTCAGGTCTCCATCAACAACAAACTTCAAGTCGATGACGTCGTTGCAGCAGTGAGACGAACGGTAATATCAATCGGCGGCGATCCAAATCGTTTTGGTTCGCATTCTCTACGTAGTGGCGGAGCAACAGCCTTGTTCAACGCAGGTGGGGATACCTTGGCAATCAAAAGTTCGGCCGGTGGAAGTCGGACGCCGCGGAGCGATACGTAGTGCTCAAGTCCGACATCACAACATCACTTGCACGGAAGATGCTCGGTGGCCTCTCTCAGCAGCACTCAAACGGGGCAACCCGCCATTCCACTCCCTGGCAGCGGGGCTGCTAATCAATTTCACCGTCGATGCCACCGTGTGGCACGATCCCCAGCACGTCTTGAAGAAATGGAGGGATTCGACTCGGCGAGAAACGCCATTTTACTTAGTGCACGGTTGGGATGCCCAGTCAACGCTTAAATCGATGAATTCCTCCATTCGCCAAGTCTCGAAGGTCTCAGCAAAACAAACTACCTCAGCGAAAGCCACGGAATGGCACCGAGAAGCAACCGACAGCGGGAAATAGAGGTCAAGCTATCCTATGAGTACCAGCTGAAAGAAACGGGTCGGTGAGCAAATGAACACAACGACTCGCTGAGACGAGGCGGGCAGAAAGTCATACCGAATGCCTCGACGAGCGATGGAACAGCTGAGGCAAACAATAGCGACGGACTCACCGATACAAAACAGTCTCTGTTCAAGGTTGGAGATCAAGTCTGGCTGTTCATGGAGCGAATTAAATCTGGCCTGAAGAAGAAGCTGGTCCATCGGTTGCACGGTCCGTTCCGGATCAAGCAGAAGATCGAGGAGTTCGCCTACGAGCTGGAGTGCCACACAAGAGCGGCTACCAGTTATATCCAGTTGTCCACCTGTCCAGACTGACGAAAGTGACCGGACTCGGCAAAAGTCTACGGCTTCGCTAGTCAAGGGACTCGACGTAATAGATCGATTGGACTTCGACGAGGAACTGCTGCCAGAAGACAGTTGGGAACCAGACGAGCGGACTGGGCGATATGAAGTCGAAGCCATCCTTAAGGACGAAATGCCACTCTCGACGAGTACGGACCGAGCCCAGCGTCGATTTTCGGTAAAATGGGTGGGCTATGACGAACCCAGGTGGGGACCACTGTCGAATTTATCGTGTGGGGTCTTCTCTTCGACTACCTTCAACAAAAGAAACGTGAAAACCGTCTGCAAATGGTGTACGTTGCAGACGAGTGGTAAAAGCTATTGCATATGACAAATTACCACCGACCTGTGAAGACAAGCAGGAAGGTCGAGTGAGCGGAAGCTACTGTGTCAAGTTATATTTTTGATATTACGAAATGGATGAGTACGGACTATATGAAGAAAAATAACTTCCAAGACTCATCGAAAAACTGCCACTGGCCGAGGTTGGAGTCTCAGCGAAACAAAGAAGACACTCAGCGAAACGACCACTTAGACCTCGTCGAAAATGTTTCGAAAATGTGAAGACCGATACGATTGGCCGGAGGCTGAGCACTCGTCACAAGCAGAAGGCTCTGACTCGTTGGGATCGGTGTCCTCCCGCAAAGCTCTCTCGACTTCGCCGAGGAGAAGTCCCCAGGAGCAAACACTGAAAACTCTGGGTTGCTCGGACAGAAGCACGTGTTGTATGGGTATAACTCTGGGCGAGTCACCCACCACGCTCACTAGGGCTCTTGAATGTCTAAATTCTTGATCCCGGCGAGCCAATCCGAACGAGTTGGGAACATTGGCTGGTTAAGCAACGTGAACGTGGGAACGGTAGGCTCGAAATAGAGCTCAGAATCGAGACTCGGCGAAGGACTTTGAGCTGAGCGAGAGTTGACCGCAGTCCGAAGCGCTCCTCGTAAAACTTCATGATGACCCGCAACAGATCGCCTCGACGCTTACGCTCAAGCATGTACCCCGCCCATAACTCGTAAATGTCGGCAGAATCCAACGCGGGCGAGTCGGGATTCATGTCTGGGTGTAAACCCGACGAGACACTTGAATCCACGATCCAGTCATTCCTCTCCCAGAGAGCCACGAAGACCTTGGTACGGGAATCGTTTAGTTGCGACTTGTCGAATTCCCGACTGTCGCCTAGGAAAACGAGCCCAGGCGTCGCAAACGATCACCAAAGAAGTCGTCGATTTCGCCGACTTCTTCTTGAATGCAGACGCTGGCGGGCCGCATCGATCTCGGTCGCCGGGACAAAATTGGAGTCTCCGGGAACTTGGCGAGGACTTGTTGGCATGGATGCGACGGATTGAACACATCCATCCATTTCGGAAGTCCGTCGAGAGTAGTCGGTGTCGGCGCGACGCTGGACTTGCCCCTGACATCCTGCATCTTGACCGGAGAACGACACGCCAACATTTTCGCCCAGCAACGAGCGGACCCATAGTGAAAGAACTCCACGTTGCGAGTCTGGCGCATTGAGGGCGTCCCCGAGTCTACCGCCCAATCCCCTGTTCCGCACGAGCGCGCAGTGTCGCTATTGGCAGCGTCAACGGGGCCGGCAATTCCACTGCGCCAGGAGTCGTCGAAGGCTGACTCCGCTAAGGAACGCTTGAGGCCTTCTTGGACGACTTCGACTAGTGTGAACCTGTCGAACGCTTATTAAAAGCCGGCGCCTTGTCTTTCGCAGACGAATTAGCGACAGGTGCAACTTCCCGGGTCGTCTTAGGTTTCGAGGCCTTGGGTTTGGCTGTCTGGGTGGCCGGAACAAGCTGGCTCGACGACTTGGAGCCAGAACCATCAACTATCGACGAGCTATTGGCCTTCTTGATGGCCCGGCGAGAAGACTTGGAGGTAGCTCGCTTCTTCGACGAGCCCTTCGATGAAGGAGCCGGCGCCCTCCCTCGTTTGACGGAATGTGGATCTTTTCGCCGAGCATCAGCATAGCTATGCAGCTTGCCGTGTGGAGGCGCCCGATCCGAGAGAATCACTGTGCTAGTCCTCACAGGACAACTGTCTTCAGCCTCGATGTCCATAAAGAAATCTCTACGAGAAAGTCCGCTCGACGAGCTCACAGGAGAGCCAACAGGCGAAGGCTGGAGAGTAAGCAGCGAATCGCTGGCTTGACTCGACGAGAGGCCAAGCTCAACTTCACCAGATGGGACGAACCCGGCCACCTTCGACAAGACCGACGCATGGGAATCGTCCAAAGCATCTTCGTCAGGGACGTCTAATTTCGGCGAGCACAGCCTGAGTGATGCAAGCAGCATTCTTGGCTGCTGCTCGGGAAGGACGACGTCGGGATGAGCCGAGAGGAGGCACATTGGGGTTGGTCGCGCCCGGGATGGAAACGACGGAGCTCAGCGAGGGGTTACCACAGAAGTAGACGAACTCGACTAGACCGCTACCGAAGCCGACTCTATCGATAAGTCGGTGGCTGCCCCGAATCCCGATACTGGACTCGGCGAAGAACTCATAGGGCCGAGCGAAGAACCCGTGGACAGAGACAAACTCGCCAGCACGGCCTCCGAACTCGCCAAGTCCGGGTCAGCAGAGCTAGAAGAGTCCGCCCCAAGATCGGCCGACTCGTCGACTTGAACCTTGGCCTCATCGACTTCGACCGGAGTCTCGACGTGAGTAGGACTCATCGAGTGTCGCTGAGGGCGATAACCGCTAGAACAGGCGCGGCCAAAACCAGCCGCCTGAGAGAGAAAACAACGCCGCCCTAGAATAGGCAGCGAAGACGCATGCTGGACGACCACGTCTGCCCGGAGCAATGTCGTCGATGAGCCGAAACCCTCCTCGCCAGGAACGGCGTGCTCAAACTCGCCGCGAGCAACGCTCTTAGACCGACTCCGCCGTGGCGCGGCCGCAGTCGGATTCGCTGGGCTGGAATACCGACGGAGGCGCTCGGCCGGAGTCAGTGTCTTCAGTGGTGCGCTCCTGAGCTGGGAAAGCGAGCGGTGTCTCCGGCGACGTGAAGCCGACTTGGACCGCTTGTGACGCGAATTGTTTGACGAAGGCCCAGATAAAACCGCGGAGCGAGAAGGTGAAACTACAAGCGCTGCACTTACCGAGGTACCGTTAGCCGAGCTCGCCGAGGTCGCAATAGCTGAGCCTGAAGATAACTCGCTCAAAAGCTTGCTGGGCGGAGCGAGGGTAACCGCGCAGGGCCGGCGCGAAGAAGGAAGCTCAAGTGACTCTTGGAATTGCTCAGTGAGGAGCCGACAGATGCGTGCATTAATTGGGAGGTCTCGGGGATTCAACCCCGGGACATTCACGCCACTCAGAGCAGCGACGGCAAAAGGCGGGTCGTATACTGGGTAACGATTGCGGTGAGCTATAATACGCAGAACAGTGTCCCTGCAACGACTCGACAGCTTGGCGAGCTTCTCGGAGAGCATCGTCACCGCCTGAGCAAAGCTGGACCGTGGCCTCTTGGAGCTGGCGATAATACGAAGTAGCCACCCCGTGAAGAATGGTGTGCTCCGTTTTGATTTCGATGATCTTATGATCAAGCTCCGGTCGCGATTCTCGAGCTCGGCTTGGAGCTTCTGGATGGTCGCCTCGGCAGCGTGAGTCCTCTCGCTCTGCTGAGCGATGGTGGCTTGGGATTCCGCCTTGTGCTAAGCGATCGTCTTGTTGAACGACTCCGCTAGCTCAGTCGTGCGCAAAGAACCCAAGCGATAAATCTCCAACTCTTTTGTGAGGGTGCCCAGCTTGTGGTACAAAGAAGCCGACTCAGCGATCGCCGACTCGATTCGCTTGTAACGAGCAGAAGCCACTCGCTTAGACTTGGCGAGCTTGGTCCGAAGCTCGGCGACCTCGGCAGACACATTTGGAAGAGGTACAACATCGCGCTGCAACGCAGCCAGGATGGAAGCTGGCGATGTTGCCCCGAGGATAGTCTGGCGAGTTGAGGCGTCGTCGGGAGAGGAGAGTTGTTCATCAGGAACGAGACCAGCTGAGCGAGAGAATCGTCAGGCTGTGTCTGCTCTTTCTCCTGCTGATCGAGAGCTCGACGTATCCCAGCGAGGCCAGCGAAATCTATATTTTGGGTGACCCTACACTAGGAGTGTCTAAGTTAGACCAGTGGGTACATCGCACTCAAGAAGATCACGAGGGTACATCATCAAGCCGCCGATTGGACACATCGCACTCAACAGGGAACGGACTTAAACGGGAACCGCACTTAGCCGGACTCAGCGTAGACGGCGATAATCGACTCGGCGAAAGGCGACTTGGTGAGAATATGCCTCGAGAAAGATATTCCAACTGGGGAGATAAATCAGGATCTGAGCGAAGAGTCATCAAGAGTTAGTAAACAGCTCCACACCAAGGGGCGGAGCTGAGCGAAGAGTCGTCAAGAGGTAGGTAAACAGCTCCACACCAAGGGGCGGAGCTGAGCGAAGAGTCGTAGGGAGATCCGTAACGACTCCATTTCATTAGATATTTGTATAGGACTTATAGAAGGGAGAGTCCAAAGTGACTCTCCAAAAGATATAGAGATAACAATCAGAGCAGAATATTCTAAGTTCAAGAACAGCGTACACTTTTCCGGTAAGTCCCTGCGCGGGCTGGGATATGTCTGCCGTCGTTCCCCGAGAAGCATAGCTTGTAGGGGCCGTCTGGTAGCGCCAAGAGATCAAGGTCGGCCCGGGGTGGTCACTTCTACCAAGCGAAGACAAGTCTCGTTGAATCGACGATCCGGTGAGTCTGCACAACCCAGGACACCGTAACCTTCTAGCTGGGCGTAATCTTCGCCTGGTGCCCTGTAAAAGCGCTCGCGCGCTGTCGTCCATCTTTTGGTGGAAGGCATAGGGTTTAGAACGGAGACTGCCCCGCTCAGGCGAGTCTCTGGATAGGTTAGAGCTTGGTACTCGTTGGGTACAACACTCAACTGGACCCCGGCTGGGCGAACCGCTAAGGGATCCGACAGGAACCCTGCGCAAGCTCGACAACGCCAACCTGACTCGGTGAATTGTTGTACTGTTTCGTGGAAGCCGAACTAACGACGTTTTCTTCGAATTGCAATACCACATCAGCGTCGATGGAACTCCCGGGACTGTGATCCCTATAGACAAACCGAGGATTCGATCTGTTGTCGGGCGACATCGATGGCGACCGGCTTCGCCGTGGCGAGCCCACAGCCCGGGTTGCCGCATCGATGGCTTCACCGAGAGCTGAGGCCTTGCCGTGAGGCTTGGCCGGCTTGGACTTCGACCGAGAGGTCTGAGTCTTAGAAGGTGCTTTCGCGCCGTGGCGTGTCTTTTTAGGGCATGCTGCACGGGTCGATGTGGAGGCCAGGGGTACTTGGGGAAATGCAAATCACCCCGAAAGTGCAGCCAGCTGTGGCGCTCAACTGTCGATTGAATTCGACCGCGGGAAATGTTAGGAAACATCTTCTCGCTCCCGATTGGCTGATAAAGTCAAAGCCTAAGCGGGGAGGATGTAGTGGGCCACTAGAAAGAGTGGCGGGTTTACTCTTCCGAGATGGATACACATCGACCCCGCGCCACAAATGGTGTGGGACACACCGTGGCCACGTCACCGACGTGCCACAGCCAACGGTTCGTTTTACATATACCGGTGGACAAACTATAGGTTACTTAGAAATTGTAATTTAAGGTACACCTACAACTACACACGGTCTTTAAACTACGTTATTGTATCCACTTAGCCCCCGTAGACGAGGAGCTCGTGAACTGCCGTTCACTAAGAGTTTGTAAACTCTTGAATCTACGCTTCCTCAAGCAAGGTGCTTGTGTGACCCAGGCTAGATACTAGAAAAGGGGCAAAGTTGGTGTTGGCGTAGATCTCGTGCACCAAATTCAACATTACAACTTCAGGTTTTCGAGGTCTGAAATAGGAGATCTCAAATGTGGTAGTCAAAATGTGTCAAGGTATACAATTTGGCAGGGTATGATAGGGGTAGTAAGATTTTTGGCGGCAAACGATAGCATTAATGTAGGAATTTGAATTTGAAGTGAGGTACATTAATGTCAATTAGTCTATACTAACGCATCCTAATGCCCATGCCCATCCAACTCCACTAATGCAATCGGAGGGTTTCGGCCGCACTTATGCCTGTAGCAAGGCGTCGGCCTAATACATCTGGACCGCTGCGATCTCCGAGGTGATCGTCGTCTCCTGATCATGTAACCACTGTCTCACATCCCGAGCTATGAAGTCTATAATGCGACTCCATCATGGCGAGTTCCGCAACAGTCCTGTTGTACTCTCTCGGCTGCGTCGTCCAGCTGCTCACTGCCACCGCGTTCGCCGCTCGCCGGGCCCGTCAATACGCCCCTGTCAAGTTTTTCGCCTGCGGTGGCTTTCTCGTAGTGTGTTGTCGTATGACATCAGCGTGCCCCCCAGTATGTGGACTGGTTGCCAGTGTTGCGTCCTACAGCGCCGCAGGCCTTGTAGTAATCCCAATTGCGTTGCACGTTAGTATTAATGTAGAGGTATATTGCATGTACCGAAATATAGTGACAGGTTAATAATAGGGGTGTTCAACCATAGTCAAATTGGGTCAATTCGCAGTCATTCACGCTTGGTAAGTCGGCACTTACAAATATTTCTCGATTTCAAAAGGAAAGACGCGTGTTAATCTACTGAAACCTAATACTTGTATGGGGACCTGGTCCCTTTTTCTACATTGTATAATCATTCAAGTTGTCTTGAGGAGGGATGTCATCTTGCTACGAATCATGAAAGTCGGATATACCGGGAAACTACACCCGAGCCTCACCCTTGAAAAAACGCTGAGAGCGGTGACACAGCCCTAAGCCGAGCTAGGTGTGACCGTGCTTGATCCTGGGTTTAAGCCCGCGTGCTGCGCACACGGATCTTTAAACTGCAGGCGTCGTTTCGGCTTGCCGAGCGAGTTGGCTTTCACCCCCTCTTTTTCAGGGGGATGGATGGTTTGTACCACTACACCTTTGCCCATCCAAGTTCGCAGCAGTGTTTGGCAAAATGGTGTGAAGTAGCTAAAGTAACCCATAAAAGTAGAGATTATTTTCAGAAAAATAGGATTCAGACCAATCTAGATTTAGTGAAGAGCAAGCTGGTGGTCAGTGGCAAACATGCCAAAAGAGCCTAAGCACACGGTTGTAGCACGAGCTCGCGTGTTGGATGCACACCGAGACGGCAGAGGCTGTATGCTTGTAGCCGACTGCAACGACATCCCCCACTACGGCGCGCAACATTGTCGAGCGTGGAACACGTGAGCTGAAGAAGTGGGGCGGGGCACGGGCTGCGAGCACCAAGTGCACACCGGAAACGCAGGACGCACTCGTGGAGTATTTGGAGGACAGCTGCCAGTATACGCTTGCCCAAATGCGCGACATGCTGCATTACGACTTCGACATTCTTGCCAGCACGTCCCTAATCAGCAGGAAGCTGTGCAACAAGCTTTAAATGGTAAAGCAGGTACGTTTTTTTGACATGTGAAGTCATGCTACTTTTGATAGTACTGAACTGAGTTTGCCTGCTGCTTTAAATAGGTTGGAGTCGAGCCCGAAACATGCAGCAATGCGGTCAACATCGAGAAGCGCAGGCTGTTCGGTAAAGCGCTGCTAAAACACGAGCATGAAGGAGCTTTCATTGTATATTACGATGAGACTAATTACAATCTCTATTCTAAACGATTGCAAGGGCGCGCTCCCATCGGTCAGCGAGCGGTGGTCAGGCTCCCACCCTCTAAGGGTGCTAATCTACAGCTACAATGTGCGGTCTCTCCTGAGATAGGGCTCGTGCACTATGCCACAGTACGCAGGATCATCAGGATGGAGGTAAATGCTGCTTTGTAGACTCCATTTACGAAGCCGGCAAGCTGCACGACGTCTACCAGTCGCCCTTTGTGGGCAAGAACATTGTCATCGTGCTAGACAACGCCCCTGCCCACAGTCAGACGGAGACAGTCGGAGTTATCTGAAGCTGCTACGACTCGGTCAGTACTTACCCATGTGCAATCTATGTACATATGGAGTCTGACGCATCATGATCTCACTTTTATTAATGTTATGCTGTGCATGTTGTTTTTGTCTGACGCATCATGATCTCACTTTTATTAATGTTATGCTATGCATGTTGCTTTATTGTCCTCAAGTCCCGCATCAAGGCTTATCTGGCTATGAACGACTACCACACGTTCAACGCGCCGCATGGCCAGAAGACCGAGCTGCGGATGCAGCTGCTGGAGAAGGCAGCGGAGCATTGCATGCCGTGCATGGATACCCGCCTAGTGAACAAGATGGCTCGCCATTGCGCGCATGCTGTCGCAGCAGCGATTCGCAGTGAGCCCATGCAGTACGGGACCTAGTGTGTTAGCTTTACACTAAATCCACATTGGATTGCAAAAGATTTCTTTTTAAAAATCAAAATGTCAAAAGTTGTTACGCAAACGATTTTGCCTTACGCTGCTGCGAATTTGGACGGGCAAAGGTGTAGTAATTTCCAAAAGGAAAGACTGAAAGTTCGCCTTGAAAAACCTCTCACTTTTTCGCGAGGTTGGTTTAAAGGTTAGTTTGGACCATGATGAGCAGGCTTCAGGTTTTGTGCTACGAGAAAGTACACAAAGCCTAATTGGTGATTTGGAAATGGCCTAGTTAAAAGGAAGGATCGGCCGATACTAGTACTAATCTTACTCAGGACCGCATATCAATGTCCCGAAGTGATAGCAGTGCAACGTGACTTCTTTAGTTCCCTGCACACCGGGGTTGGTCGACACGGTGCCAATTGCGAATCCAAAGTCCGTCAGGCCGTCGAATCCAGACTTCTGTCCTCGCGCCGGTGTGTGCACGTCTGGCAGCACAACCTACTTTATTTCGTTCAACAACAATCAATCAATACACTACTCGCTTCACGTACAATACTCGCCTGTCTTGGTGTCTCGCGTCGACTGATGACCAACGCTCACTTAGCCACTCGGACATCTACGCCTCAGGCGCCCGCCCTCGTGTCGCAGCCGTCAGCGAACTCGGACTGTCACTGCAGTCCTGTGTCACACCAGAGCCTCCACTTGTCACCAGTACACGCTCGTCGCGTACGCGCCGCTCGTTCGTTCGTCCGTCCGTTTGTTCGTTCGTCAGGGGCACACTCTCCAGTGCCGCAGTCAAAGTCCACGTCCGTTCGCTCGTTCGTTCGTCGTTGCTACTTGCGTCTCCCAGCGCAGATTCGACAGTCTTGCGTCCTCCAGCGCAGATTCAAAAGTCTGCTTGAGTCCTTCAGCGCAGATTCGAGAGTGATCTCTCCACTCGTTCATCGGCCGCCCAAATCTTCTGAACCCAGCGTCCAGGGTGCGTGCTGCAGATCGCGAGAGGGTCGCTGCCACTCTTCGTCGCGCTCAGCTGCTGCCCGGACGCCGAGGACCTACTCTTGGCAACCAAAATTATTGCACCTGCACCTATACTATACTACCAGCACTTTTAAAATCCGACCGGCACGGTGCGAACATGAGCTTCACTCAACATGCATATCTAATACTGCCAATCGTTTGACAGCACTGAAAACGAAATTGCAGTACTCACATCAATATCGGCCAATCTAAATACTCCAAATTTTTATTTTCATCCAATAGAAACACGCAAACTCACCAAAAATCTGCCTTCGCCAGTCATTTCTACTTACGCTCCACCAAGCCACCGACCGACTCAACCCTCTAAGCCATGCCCCGCTACCTCCCCTGGGTCAACCTCGCTATCGCGCTTCCGCGCTCCGACGCGGACATCCTCCTGGAGACCTTTATAAGCTTCAAAATCAGCAAGAGCGACATGGTGCAGTGCTGCATCTGTACGGTTGCGGCACCTCACGGGATGCGAGCCCAGCTGCTAGCCTGCACCTGCGATGCATGCACGGTGGCTGTGCGCGGCGTGAAATGCCCGTGGCGTGGACGTGTGAGGACGTGCCAGACGCTGAATGTGGTGAATGTGGACGAGATTTACGCCCACGCTACGCCAGTTCGTTCATCGCCGAAGCCAAAGCTTTCTTCGGCTATGAAGGAAGTGGCTCGAGACTGGGCGGCGCAAGGACTCCGTCCACTGAGGGTCTGGCATGGCCTCATGCGGCGTTTCAATTTGGACGAAGCGTCGATGCCTAGTCCAACGCTTCGTCCACAATTACGTGGTGGGCACTCTCGGTGGTAGCGACCTGCTCGGCGCTGTCCGCCTAAAGATTAAAGCGGGCGGATACACCGGCCAGGAAGAGGAGACAACGGCGTTTACGTTCTCGTGGTGCAACGATCAGAAAGGAAGACCTATCGTTGGGAACGGAACTGACCAAGATGCATTGTGGTGGGCATGACAACGAAGAAGTTGCTCCGCCATGCAGAGATCCGGATTCTTTCATCTTGCATGTGGACGCCACCTACAAGCTGTCCCAGGTATGGTTGTTGTTGGTGTCTCTGATAGAGCTAGGCACTTCCACCTGCTAGCTGTCTTTATTGTCTCGCAAGAGACTCAAGACCAGTACACCGAAGTACTATCGAGTATGTGCAGAATATATCAGCTGATGACTGGGAAAATTCTGCAAGTTCAGTATGCCATGGGAGACGCAGATCGCGCGCAGCGGAATGCACTTCAAGAGGTGTTTGGTACCAACGCCACCTTTCGCTTTCTAATGTGCTTTTTCCATGTGACCAAGAAAGTCTACGAAAAGACACGGTGTCTTGACTCAAGTGTCGCCGCAATGGTGATGAGCCACGTTCACGAGCTGCACTTTACTGTTAGTGACGTTGAGTATCAGCAAAAGCTAGAGGACGTGAAAAGTGAGTGGGCAAAGTGGTCACAGCTTGCTAAATTTGCTGCTTACTTTGATAAGGTATGGCTGGACGAGGGTGTGAAGCGTTGGCAATGCTTCCACACACCTACTGGTTTCGCCATCACGAACAACCCCTGCGAGACGTTTAATGCCGTTATCAAGCGCGAAGTCACGATGCGGCGCAGATTGAAGGCTGGAGCGCTAATTGAGCAGTTTATGATACTCTGCAGTGGGGAGAGCGTGCGCGCCAAGCCGTTCGCGACTGCAACGACTTTCACCGACCGCCTTGCACGACGTGCGCGCGCTCTGACGCGGGACGGGCTTCTATACGAGAAAACATACGAGCGCAGCAGCATCGAGTTCCTTCTTGCCGAAGCGCCATCCCTCGAGCGGACTAACTGCATGCATGTGATGGCGCTGCTGGCGACGAGGGTGTTCGATGTCCTCGACCACCGCTCACGAGAGAACCTCCCCGTCACAGCCCAGTTCAACATCCAGACAGCGAAGATGGAGCGGCATGGCATGCCGACGGGCGGGTGGAAGGTCGACGTTCAGGCTCGGACGTGCCCGTGTCGCTTCAACTGAAGCACGGCTCTTGTGTCCACGTCCTCTTCGCGCTTGGTGCGGTGGGCACAGTAGACGCAACCGGCCGCGAGACGCTGTTTTTATCGTGGAACAAACAAGAGGAAGCGTGCTCAAGCTAACTCGCAGCCACCGGGACGTCCTCGCATCAGCGGTCAAGCTCTAGCCATGGTATAACAAACAAACACAGTGATCAGCTAGAAAACACGAAACATCAACAGTCAATATAATATCAAGGGTTGGATTCTTACCAATTCAATACTGAAGGCATGCAGCCTGTAGCACACTAAATCGTTGTGCATGGCAACGTGAGCCTCTATCTTGCACGGAACTGCCAGATTCCATACACACACACCGATTCCGTACGCCTGCGCTTCATGCGCGTCCGACCATCAGCTCTCGCGATACGCTCTGTTGCGCGAGCTTCTCCTTCTTCACCTCGCCCGTCAGAGTGCCCACATGGACTGTGGCGCCTTAGCTGTCGGCGCCGCCTGCTTTACACATCATCCAAAGTGAAGGTTGGTAACTAGGGTGCAGCAGTAGGGTCCACCAGCAGTATTGCCGACACAACCAAAAAGGCAGCCTGCCGGCCGCCCTTTCGGGTCATTTCACATCTCTGGATGAGTCCTGGGCGGCGGCGCACACTGGAGGAGCGAGTGAAAGGGCCCGTACAGCCGTCGGATGTGGTCCGAGGTCCGTGCGAGGTCATGGGGTGTCGGTACGGCCGGCGGCAGCGCGGCCATCTTCGCTAGGCGAGGCGAGGCGTGATGCGATATGCGAGAGGGCCCACAATCGAATACCTGGTAGTAACTACCAGGTAGTCATACCAGACTGATCACAACCCCACGAATACTGCCACGCATGACGCGTCGCGTCTGCGCGCAACTGGACTGTCTCGGTAAAGTGCCAGCAGGTTTATTGCAGTCCATTGCTGAGCGCGTTTTCTACCAGTGTTTTTGACATTTCCTCCCGGACGCCCTTCTGCCATTCAGTCGACGTCTCGCCCAACCCGTCACCGCTCAATCGCTCAGTAGACTGATCTAGCCAGCGCCCAGCCAGCCTTCGTTCATCAGTGATCAGTGTGCTGCCCGAGCCGTCGCTCGACCAGTCTTCATCAGTTCGTCCATCCGTCCGCTCACTTCTTCGATCGTCGTGCGAGTTGCTAGCAGCCGCCGACGCCACCCTGTTATAGCAGTTTCGTATCGGATATCGGCGATATCATAAAACAGACCACATTCTGTCCAAGCACAGCTATCACCTTTCCTTTCGTCGCCCAGCAGTCATGACACCCGTGGTAAAACGAGGGGCAAACAACGTCAACCCAAGCTACGGCAGGCTAGGTTGAAGGATCCCGGGTCACGGCAACGTGGTTTGCGACCCGTTCCATGCGTTACGGGCATGCCACTTTATCCCTCACTCTACCACTATTAAGCTCATTGTGGTATTAAAGGCACTCTTAAAAAAGGTAAGGTGAGGGAATTATTCAAGTTTAGTAAAACTAAGGTATTTGTATTGGAATGGTTTGGCCAAATGTTAGGTTGGAAGTGTTTCTTACTAATATCGCCTCGTGCTGGCAAGTGCTGCAGCCAAATTGAGTCGTTTTGAGTGCAGAATACAGTACAATGCTGTAGTAACTAATCTATCAACCGATGACCCACTGTTAAGGTAATTAAGAGTACTGTTGCTAAAAACCCGCTCACTTAAATTAATAATACTGACTTCCAGCCGTACCTTGCAACCTCTTTCTTCTCCCGGTAAAAAGCTGGAGCAAATACAAACGGTCTTCTTCTTCGCCAGCTCGTTTGTTAGGCACATTCGGTGCTGAACCAGCTACGAATCCACTTTACTAATCGAAAGTCACCTTTTACCCACAAACTCGGGTCATTTTCATTCCGAAAGTTGGATGTCAAATGTCATTCTTAAAAGGTAAGGTGTGGGAATTTGGTCCAATTTCCTCTATTTAAAATGTGCTGGGGGCACACTGCAAATTCTGTCCAACATTTGGTCATGAAAAGAAGACAACAAACCAGTTCGCAGACGTATTGGCAAAGGATCGCCATCGGCCGCATCTACCAGACGAAGGACACGGACGAGGTGGCGGTTGCGGTGACGGTGCTGTCTCTCGTATTAATACATGTATTTTATACTAGAGGTGGCAACTGGTATTTTTAAAAATACCAGTTGCCACCTTTAGTGAAAACTTATCCTACGTGTATCGTTGTGCTGATGTTGTATTTCTCTTGACCAGGATTATCTACGGCTACGTCACGAACAACATCTCCCCACTGCATGTGACCTATTTCGTAAGTGCTATTAATAGCGGAAGTGCACGTTTGCGCTGGCATTCACAGCGATCAGCACGATCTTCGACGCGAGGGCGTGGATGGCCAGCATTTGAAAGTACCTGCAGTTCTTTGATGCCTTCGTGTATCAACCAACAACCACCAGACATCTGCCATCCACGTTGCAGGCGCTGACCATGAATCAAAGGCGCAGATGGCGCTGCTCGCAGACATGTAAGCCAGATGCAGGGGTGCAAATGCGTGAGTAAGGAAATCGTTTGGGAAACTTCAAGTGTGTTGCTATTCCGCACGATACACCGTCGAGCAAGGCGGTGCCCCCCTCACCAGTACATGCGCTCGTTCAGTCATTGTGCAATTCTCGTCCTAAGCAACGAGCCTCGACGTCAACAACTTCATACACCCGATCGATCGATCACCATGGCCGCCGGAGTGATCGTGAACGTACACAATGACGACGACAGCAGTTCCCCGACGGAGGGATCGCGTACCTACGCCATCATTGTCTGCGTCTTCGCGGCACTTGGCGGCCTTTTCTTCGGCTACGACCAAGGTGTGACGTCGGGTGTATTGATCATGCCGTCCTTCTTGGAAGACTACTGCGTGGGCTGGCACGGCTTTACCTACGAGGAATGCACCGCGTCGGCCTCAAAACTGCCAGAGGAGTGGATTTCCTTCACGGTCTGGTACAACATGGCGTACAACCTCGGCTGTCTGGCTGGAGCCTTCCTGGGAGGCTTCATCGCCGACAAGTTGGGTCGGCGCGCAACCATCTTCTCGGCCGGTCTGCTGTTCTGTGCAGGCACGTCGTGGGTTTGCTTTAACGCGGCCCAGGCACACGACCTCATGTACGTGGCCCGCGTGATTCAGGGCTTTGGCGTCGGCAACTCATCCTTCTCGCTGCCGCTCTTCGGTGCCGAGATGGCCCCCGAGCTGCGCGGACTGCTCTCTGGTTTCATGCAGATGACGGTCGTCACGGGGCTCTTCTTGGCTAGTGCCGTGAACATCATCGTGGAGAACCGAGACCGTGGATGGCGTACGACGAACGGTGTGGCCATGGCAGCCCCGATCGTGGTCATGCTCGGAATCTTCTTCGTGCCAGAAAGCCCTCGCTGGACATACTTGCACAAGGGGAAGGAGGAGGCTGAGCGTGTGCTCAAGCGCCTGCGCCAGACCGACAACGTGGGCCACGAGCTGCAGGTAATCGGCGACCAGGTCGCAGAGGAGCTAACGTCCAACAAGGGGCTGGGCGAGCTGCTTGAACCGTCCATCTTGAAGCGGGTGGCCATCGCCATGTTCTTGCAGGTGCTGCAGCAAGCCACGGGTATCAACCCCATCATGAGCTACGGTGCCTTGATCTTCAAGGACATCACGAACGCCGGTATCTACTCGGCCTTCTTTCTCTCGGGCGTCAACTTCCTCAGCACTATCCCCGCCATGCGCTGGGTCGACACTTTCGGCCGTCGTCAACTACTGCTCATCGGGGCGGTGGGTATGGTGATCGGCCACCTCTTCGCTGCCATCCTGTTCAGCATCATCTGTGACGGTACAGTGGACGATGCTGGATGCCCCGAGGTCGGTGGCTGGTTCATTTGCCTGGGCACGGCCTTCTTCGTCTTTAATTTCGCCATTTCATGGGGACCTGTGTGCTGGATCTACCCGGCTGAAATCTTCCCTCTCGGTGTGCGCGCACCGGCAGTCGCTCTGTCCACAGCTGCGAATTGGGCCATGGGTGCGGTCATGACGGAGGTCGTCAAGCTCTTCCCAACGCTCAACATCAACGGCGTTTTCTTCCTCTTCGCCGCTCTTTGCGCTTTGTCTGGCATTTTCGTCTTCTTCTTCTGCCCGGAGACCAAGGGACTCATGCTCGAGGACATTGAGGCGCTTTTCCACGGCGGGCACAACCGGCAGACGCGCCATGAGAATGGCAAGTCACCGGGGTTTGAGACGATGAAGTCCCCTATCGCGGAGGCGTAAAAGCGCACAGATTGATCAATGCTGGTGATGTTTGTGTACACTGTACAGACACCATTATCTGATAATACCAATCGTGTCGTAAGCTCATTCTGTTCATGTTTTGAATGCACTCAATCCTTCTTCTACTGGTGCATGAACAGTAACTTAGCGGCTCTATCGCTCATCATCAACTGCACTGCACCTCAACAGTACGCTGAATTCAAGTCTGGTCGCCACGAGTAGGTTGATCACCTGGAATAGGAGCACCAGTGACTTCCTTGGTGTTGTGTGTTGCATTGAGACTACTCCCGATAATGTCGCTTGAACCGCTGTCCTCAGACTCACTCTCATCGGTATCGGAAGCGACCTCCTCAACAATTGGGGCACTTTGTATGGGCCCTGCTGAGCGGCCCCTCCACGATTTCGAGGATTTGCTGGCGCAGCAGTCTGGGGATGATTCCGCTGCGAATTGATTGCATTCGCGAAAGCCTCGAGACGATCTTTTACCAGTGCCTGGTCAATAGCCTCGCAAAATTGGCCTACTAGTGCGTCGTGCTTGTAGAAGTGGTTGATTAGCAGTCTCTGCAGACTTCGCTCGACCTCAGTGACTGAAAGCGTCCGAGGTGGGTATCGCAAGACACTCACACGTAAGATGATCTCCATGAAGTCTGTGAGAAAGAGCTTTTGTGGCCCAGAGTCGTCATTTCATCCAGCACCACGAGCTTGCATGCCAGGAACGGGTCCTTGACATCCCGCACGCGGAACGAGTCTGAAAAAATGTGGTATTTCTCTCTGCGTTGGGGTCAACATCGAGTTAGTTACGCAGTCAGCTTGGCAAAAACTGAGGGAGGAACGTACAAGAGAGCGAGAAATTCAACAAGATGCATGCCTTTCTTCTCGCCAGGTTTACAGAATTTGCCCATGTGCGCATCATACAGCTCTTGAAGCTGCAACAGCCAAACAATGACGTCAATGGTGTTTTCGCAACTCTAGGATGACAAAATTGATACATCGTACCAGAGCAATGTGTTCTGTGAAGACGTCGCTAATCTCTTCTGTATAGAGGAAGCAGGAACGGAATTCGTTTGCGTCCTCTGGTGTTACGGGCAATATGTTGTCCTGCAGTAACTTGTCGACAGCTTTGGCAGGCGTATCACATACATTGGCTGCTCAACACGGGCATACCAAAAGAGTTAGCACTATTCTAATAAATTCATCAAGCGAAACACATACACCGGAAGTATTTGTTCATGGCGATACGGATAACACATTCCAAGAACTCAAACCGCGTGAGACTACGATCTGGGTTGTCCTTTTCTTTTGCTTCTTGAGTGAGCTCAAGGTTTGCTGCTACAAACACGTTCTCTAGATCGGGCAGCGAACAGTACTCAGACGTCTCATCCAATATTCGAGCTTCTGAAAGGAACTCGGAGTAACCAGACCAAGGCACGCACGTCATATCATTCTGCAATTGCACCGCCGCCGCTGGTGTAATAGAGCCTAAAGGTGCGAGGTTCACAAGAATATTGTGGCCACAGTATCGCCGGTAAGCATTGCACACCGTCCGATACCAGCGCGTCACACTGACTTCTACCTCGCGCCGCCGAATCGGATCCTTCACGAATCGATCAACCTTGCACTGCCGCCAGTCTGCAGCACAGGCCTTTGAAATAAACCCGTCGGTGTCTACGAAGCTGCGGCACTCAGACTCGCGCTTGCGCCGTGCGAACACGCTTTTGTTGATGTCCCATTTGCCGCGCCGCTCACTGCTCTTGCCTGTGCTGCGGGGTACTAACGTATTGCATGGATCTCGCCCACCACGCTGGGTGAGACGAATCACGTTCAAGCGCTCCAGGTTGCCAAACACGCCGTCTTGCATTATTTCTGCTGTCTCGGATTCTACGTTGTCTGCAGATTTACCCGGTGCTAACCAACGCTGACGATGTACAGGACGACTCGGTCGCGAGCTGACATAGTGATAGCTCACATTAATCCTGCTGGCTGGGTCGGCATTGGTGTCAACAATTGTAAAAAATAGTTGGTAGCACCGGGAGGGACAACACGAAGAGCACTGAAGGAGACGCCTTCGCCTTCATTATCACGTCGCTCCATTGGGATACCTCTCCAGTCATCAACAGACAAATGCAAGAGAACTTCCATAGATGGAGTAATTTCAAACCTGTCGGTAGTACCCGCATACGGGCCTTGTCCAGCTGCAGGTGTCCACGTAAAGCGATGTTCAGACCAGAGACCACAATACCAACAAGAAGCGTCCACAATCGGCACGAGATGCGCCGGAAACACTCCCGAACCAGCATCGCTGTGCACTTCCTCAAACACCGCAACAGAGTAAAGCTTATGTTGATCTCGAAGCCTTCTAGAACCACCGCCATCTTCATCGTGATTTTGGGCTTTGGGGATGAGGAACCCACGCGAGTCCATGACGGCGCAGTTTCCGCTCATGTGCAGTCCGATGAGTGTCTGGTTGTTCTCAAGCTGCTTCGCCAGTAGGGTACAGTCTTCGAGGTCAAATCGGTTGCTCGACAGGTCCAAATGGGCCAACACCTTGTTGTTCGCTAGCGAATCTGCCAAAGCCGTCACGACAGCACGTGGTCGCAGCACGCCGCCAGTGATGCCACCATTCCCAGAAGCCGAGCTGGGGCCTGATGAACTGAGGGCGTTCCACGACAGATCGCACACGCGCAATGATGCGTGAAACTTAAGAGCCTCCACAATTTTCAGTGCTCCAACACCGCGTAGTTGATTCCAAGCCAGGTAAAGCTCCTCGATACGTGAATTTTCCTCGAGAAAGCGTGCAATGGCTAACATCCCTGGTGTCTCGAAGCGGTTCTCGGATAGGTGTAGCCGCACAACGGTTTGGTTGGTAGTGAGCGACTCGCAGAGCTGCTGCACTTCGCGGTCGCGCAGGCCAGTATGCGAGAGGTTTAGCGACGTAAGCGTCCGTGATCGACGCGTTAATTCGGCAAGTGCCCGTGATGATATCCTAGCCAGCGTGTTGTGTGACAGATTGAGCTGCTGTAGACCTGCTGCGCCTTGTGGGCCAGTTGTTGCCGCTGCAGCAGTAATAATGCGGGCAGCAACCACATCACCGATCCGATTGTGCGAAAGGTTTAGTGACTCAACGCCCGGCAGCAACGAAAAGCCTTCACCGAAAGCTCCGGCGTAGGCGTCCCCCATCCGGTAGCTACTGAGGTTGACTTCTTGCACGGTGCTGCCGCTCGCGTAGGACGCCGTTTTGTCCACGATTCGGCGCCGTACGATTCCCAGAGGCTCCGGACACAGTCGAAGACTGCGCACGGCTGCGAGGTAAGTCGTGCGCGCCGACTTGGGACGACCCACGTCGTTGCTGGGAGCACTGGCCGTAGGAGGGAGGGCCTTGTTGTTGTGAACTGTTTCTTGTCGATGGAAGATGCTCCAGAAGTGCTGCATGGCCTCCACGCCCATGTAGTTGGTGGACACAGGCGGCTCCGACGCCGCGCTGCCGCCTTGGACGTAGTCGGCCGAGAGCTCCAAAGCCTCGAGAGGTGACGGCGGTCGCAACCATTCGCTCTGCCGTCTCGAGCGCCGGCGCGCCGGCACCAGCGCCGTGAGGAACGTCTTGGACTCGGTCGTGGGCGGAGGTCGCGGCTTGGGCTTAGCAGGCTGGCGGGGCACTTCGACCGCGGCCGGCCGGGCCTCCTCCTCCTTGAGAGCGGCACGCGCAGCCGCCCGCACGGCGGTGGGCGTGGCGGGGGCCTCCTCGTCCACGCTGGTACGGCGCGACCGAGGCACGGACCGGGACACGCCGTGTCTTGGGGCCTCGTCCTTCATGGGTGCGACCGGTTCACTCGAGACTGCCGAGTCATAGCCAGGAATAACGTTTATAGTGCATCGACTCTGCACGCCACAAGCCTTTTGACGCCAGCCATGAGCAGCACTGATGCGGAGGCCCCCGAGCGCCTGCGACGGGCGGAGACGGTGCTGCGTCACCGCACGGCGCGCCTCGTGCTGGTGCTGGAGCAGTGCATGGACTCGCACAACCACCAGGCCGTGCTGCGGACCGCCGAGGCGCTGGGCGTGCAGCACGTGTGGCTCATCGCGGCCAACGACCGGCAGTGCAAGACGCACCCGAGCAAGAGCAGCAGCAAGAAGATCACCAAGAACTGCGCCGTGTGGCTCACGGTGCGTGAGTTCCCGAGCATCGCGGCTTGTCTGGAGGCGCTGCGCGAGAGCGAGACGACCATTTGGGCCATGGACCTGTCGCTGCAAGCGGAGCCGCTCGAGGCCGACAACAAACCCCGCGACCTGCCCAAGCGACTCGCAGTCGTGATCGGACGCGAGACGGACGGCGTGAGCCCCGAGATGCTGCGTGCGGCGCACCGACGCGTGTACCTGCCGCTCTTCGGCTTCAGCGAGAGCCTCAACCTGTCGGTGGCCACGGCCTTGGTGCTACAGCGACTGCTCGACTGGTTCCCAGAGGTGCGCGGTGATCTGAGCCACGAGGAAAAGCAGAGCATTCGTGACAAGTGGCACCCTCAGCTCGTGGGCAACCCGACGCAGGCAGCGAAGGCCGAGCCGTGGACGTCGGGCAGAGTTCCCATCCGCCCGCTGGACGATTTGCGGCGCGAAAAGCACGAGGCCTGGGTCCCCAAGAGCGTTCGGCGTCGGGAACAGGACATGCCCGAGGTGAGAGAGCGCCTAGGAAAAGAAAGCAGCCTCAAGGTGCGTCAGATGGATCAGAGGAGTAGTGCAGACACTACTTGAGTGATAGAGTTTATGCATGATCAAACGCATGCTGCATTCATTGACTATGGATACCTTGTGCTCAGATTGGAGCCCACCTAAGCAGAGACCACCATACGCAGCAGTTGCTGCGTTTTCTCCTCGTTCTTGGCGATAACAGCTTTGAGCGTGTTGATCTTGTGGAGCTGCTCTTTGACCTGTTCCTCCACTTCGCGGAGCTGCACTTGCAAGGGCTGCAGCGCCTCTTCCGTCCGCTTCTGCTCGTCGGCGAGCGCATCGCGTTTGCGTGTGTACTCTTTGCGCCAGAACTCGAGCTCCTTGGACATCGCGTCCAAGTCTTCGTGCACGAATTCAACACTTTTGCCCACCGGGTTCGCTGCTTGGCAAAGTCGTTGGATGTCTGCACGCAGCGCGTTCATCTCAGCAAGAGATGATGCGACTGCGGCGCTCGAGCTCTTCATGCGCTCAGGCTTGAACGACTTCTTACGACGCCCCAGCCGAATACCAGTCTCAGCTTCGTTGGGAGCGACCGTATCTTCTCCTTCCTTAGCGCGGCGTGCAGCTTCTTCGGCGTTCTGGTCTTTTAGAATGTCGCGCACCAAGCGTCCATGCGCACCCGCATCTTCGGGCAGTGGCGTAGAGTGAGGTTGGCTGGAAGGATCATCTCCTGCATTTGCACTGCCAGCTTCATCTTCGCTATCTGTGTCGTTGTTGTCTCCGTCCTTCATGATACCTGAGACCGGAGCCGCCTTGGCATCAGGCACCATCAACCGCCCCACCTCGGTGACGTTGTCTTTGAGCTTCGGAGGACGTCGCCTTGCAGTTGTAGGCCGCGACGTGCGACTCGTTCCACTTGTACCTGGCGCGCTGCTACCCATGCGATCATCCCCGTCGTCACCTTTGATTCAGCTGTACCTGCACCAAAGCGAAGATTGCCGCCATCGCCTTCGCTGCCTGCATCTCCAGCACCACTTTTCACTGCTAGAGGCTTCATCGGCCCTGAGAAGCTACCTGGCTCGGTTTCTTTCGATTTCGCATTGGCCTCTGCAGCAGGCTGCGGCTCGGCTCGTGGCTTGTTATCTGGTGGCGTACTAGATCGGGACGGTTGCTTCGTTTCCGGTGTACGCTCACGACTACTAGGTTTTTGACGTTGCCACCAGCGCTACGAACGGCTGTATCGCCAGCTAACACGCGCTGCACGGCCTCGTTCGAGCTACCAGCTTTGCAAGCCACCGTCAGCATTTGGAGAAACTTGCATGTAGCCTCAGGTTCCAGTCCTGCTACGATCTTGGCCGGTTTGGCCTCCACTTCCACATTAAGCTGACAGCCAACGCACAGGATAATCTTGGTTAGGTAGTCCATCTTTGGTCCCTTCTCCTTGATGGCCCCGGAGTCGAGCTCATCGCCGGAAAAGAGCCCTTCAGCAAAACCTGTCGCTCGCGTGACTTCTGAAACGACGTCATGTAGGAAACGGAATGGCGGTTTTCCCAGGAGCTTGGGAGACATCTTGGGCTTCGAGATGACCTGCTCCACGAGCGTTTTCGTGCGCTCAATATCTCCATTGCACTCAGCGATGCTCTGCAATAGCGCTTCATCCAGATTGTTGTCCTTGGTGCTGCTCCGGCTGCGTTCTTTGGAGCGACTAGTTTCTGGTGCTGCCTGTTTCGATGATGGAGGTGGCGTCTGAGCTTCTCCCTTGCTTTCTGCGCTACGAGGTGGGGGAGCTGCATTTGGTGCAGGGCCTTCGGAACTTGCTTTGGGCTCTGGATTCTTCTCCGGAACGTTTTCTCGTCGAGCCTAACAAGGTGAAAAGGGTCAGTAGTTTCGGTACTTGCCTAATACTCCTGCAAAGTGACACACCTTCTCCTTGGCTTCAGCCGACGCACTGCGATCTTTCGAGGGCGGTCGCGCTGCAGCTGGCCCGGCTTCTGCAGCGAGCGCCAATTGTCCGTCAGCCGAGAGCGACGGAACCTTGGCGAGCGCGACCTGCACGGCCTTGGCCCAGTCGAGCGATTTGTCCGTGGCGGCCTGCGCGAGGCCCTGCAGCAGCAGATTGGTGTTCTCCGGCTCGAGGCCGGCCACGATCTTGGAGGAGCGCACGTCCACGTCGCTGCCGAGGCTCTGGCCCACACACACGATCATCTTGTCCAGGAACGCGGTCTTCTGCGGCTTGTCCTTGAGGTTGGCGGACGCGAGCTCCAGGTCGTTGTACAACCCTGGGCGAAGCCTGTGCTCTGCGTCACGGCTGTGAATACGTCGTGCAGGAAGCGAAAGGGCGGCTTGGCCAGCAGCTTGTCGGCCAGTTTGGGCTTGGCGATCAGCGGCTGCAGTTGCTCTTGCGTGCGCGCGATCTGCGTCTCCAGCGAATCCCCCATGGCGATGTGAGGCGATCTTGAAGGGGCGCAAGGCGCATGGCACTTGTATCCATCTAGGATAAAGCTGTGTGCGAAACACAGTTTGGTGTTGTATATATGTGGCATGCGACATGACGCCCAGATTACGACGTAGGCTGCCCCAATAAGCCAGTGTGTTCTGGGCGGAATAAGTCGCTCGCCCGCAGTGACGTAACACAGCGTCGTCGAGGACCTCAAGCCGATCATAGGATGACCGCGTTGCTCTGGCTGCTGCTGCTGCCCGTGACCTTCGGGGTGGTGCTGGCCAGCAGCGCCAAGCTGCGCAAGAACGCCTTCATCTGGTTCTCGTACGCGACCATCACGGGCTGGTACTACTTCCGCGTGCTGCACAAGAAGTACACGGGTAACGACGGCAAGGAGCCTGGCAGCCCCAGCAACTCCCCGCCCTCCAGTATCCACAGCAATAACAAGACTCGAGCGCCCTCGTCTCCGCGCGTGTTCGAGGGCCCGCGAGACCCAGACCTGGTCTACTTTGAACCACGCGACGTGGTCGAGCGCCGCCAGCAGCAGCAGCAAGAACAGCACGAGCGCCTGGAGCGCAGCGGCGTGTCCGAGCGCTCGAGCCACATGAGCGACTCGGGCTCCAGCGGCGGCTCGGACGCCGCCACGCCCAGCAGCAGGCACAAGCGAGGCCTGTTCCACAGTCGCCGCAAGGCCGCGGCGGAGGAGGCCATGCGCCGCGTGAGCGACGCGAGCTCCGCAGATCTGCTCACAAACTCGGGCGCGTCGGAGACCAGTGGCTCTGTGACGCCCGGCCGCAATAGCGCCACTAGACGGACGTACACTGGGCGAAAGAAGCCCGTGTCGTGGGCCGATTAATTAGCAGAGGACAAGACGACAGGGCGTATGAGGAGCGAGACACAAAGAAGAGGTGACGGCATGTAAACCTGGAATTGAAATTGCATGATGCCTATAGTCAGTCTGCGTACTTTGTCAAGTACATTACAACTCAGGACCTTTAGTAGAGTATACCGGTAAATGCAATTTGGAATATCAAGTCGTGACTCACGACTCGAACCAGCGGCGCCATGTTCGGGTTCAACGTGAACAAGCTCAAGCCCAACCTCAAGATGGCGGTGCACCGCATCGGCATCGTCAAGAACAAGAAGGCGAACGCGGCGCTGGCGCAGCGGAGGGAGGCGCGGCTGCTGGCGGACGGCAAGGAGGAGAAGGCGCGCATTCGGGTGGTCTCCCAGCGTCTGCTGGCCTTGCTGCCTGTAGCTGACCCATTTTGCTGGTTGCTGCTGTTGCAGGTGGAGGGAATCATTCGCGACGACTTCACAATGGAAGGCTACGAGATCCTGGAGCTGCTGTGCGAGCTCTTGGCCGAGCGAGCGGTGCGTCGGAGCTGCCAGAGCTACGGCTGACTGGCACTTATACGATTGTTTCTGCCTGTAGAACCTCATCAAGACGGAGGCGGATTGCCCCTACGACATGCACGAAGCCGTGTGCACACTCATCTGGGCGGCGAGTCGCACGGAGATCCCGGAACTCGCCGAGGTCAAGAAGCAGCTAACGAAGAAGTACGGACAGGACTTCGAGGCTGCTGCCATCCGCAATGTGGACGGATGCGTGAACGAGCGCGTGATCCAGAAGCTCAGTGTGCAGCCGCCAAGCGCTTTCCTCGTGGTGAACTACATGAAGGAGATCTCCAAAGAGTTCAAGGTGGACTGGGAGCCGGACGAGGCAGAGGTGGCGGACCCATTGGCACCAATTCCGGCGCCGACCGGTGCTTCAGTCGCAAGTGCGACTGTGTCTGGCACCGACTTTGCTGCACTTTACGCTGTGGTACGTTTGACTGCTGGTTTATCAATCGGTTGAGCCCGGGTACCGGTAGTTCTAATGCTGAAGTTGGTGGACTGTTGTGTTGTGCTGTGTTCAGGGTCCCCCACCCGGGAACGGCCCGTCGTACCTGCCAAATGTTCCGCCCGGCAAGCCTCCTGCGCCATTGCAGGCGTCTCTATCGCGGCGGTCAGTAGATGGCTACACGAACCAGCCCACGCACTACTACTCCACACGGTCGTCGCAGCCCGTTTCTGCGCAGCAGTTCGACGACATCCCTGCCGAGCCAATTCAACCGGCGCCCACCCATTATACTGAAGGCCTTCCTCCTGCTTCCCCTTCCCCGGCGCCAGCAGCCCCAGCCGCCAATGGAGGAGGCGTCCCGGATTTGACGAGCTGACTGCGCGCTTCGAGCGACTGCGGAAGCGCCAAGACCGGCACGACCAGGACAACGTTTCTTTTACCTTCTAGATCAAATATGAGCATGAACTGCTCCGCTCGAAGCAATGTCCATGCGTAGCAGCAATTCATTTGCAAAACTTGACTGCAACTTGCCCTGCAAATCCAATACGATGTAGTATCGATTTTGGAAGGCATGAGACGAGTTCCAAGTTATGACGCATTGACGTACAACATACCTCAAAAGTCTGTTCCAACCTACTTCTGGTAGGCTAGTGCAAATACTTTGGCGGCGTTAAGCCTTGAAGTTGGGACACACCAATCGCACATAACGTGAACACAAGGCGCACTTCAAGATCGATCGCCAGCTCATAAGCGAACAAGCGTCCAGCCACACAAGCGGTGAGCGGCGGTTGAACTGCAGCGAAGATCCTCAAACAAACCCTATCCTTCTGCTTCTGCGCCCCAGACCGTCTCCTTTGCCCCATCACCACGCCATGAGCTTCGTGCCCGCCGCCGCCGACTGCGACTTCCCCATTCAGAACCTGCCGTACGGCATCTTCTCGACCAAAACCAACGACAAGAAGCGCGTGGGTGTCGCCATCGGAGACTTTGTACGTCTCTTTCAACGCTTCAATTAGCGAGGCTTGTGACCAACTGACTGGTCTTGTGTGCTAGGTGTTGGACTTGTCTGTGGTGGAGATGGAAGGCCACTTCGAAGGCTTCGACGCCGCCTGCTTCCACGACGTGCGTTGACTCGGTCCATTGGAGCAATGGGACGTTGGGACTAATGCAACGTCTTATGTAGCCGACGCTTAACAGGTTCATGGCGCAAGGACCCAAGGCGTGGGCGACGGCTCGCGCTACCGTTCAGCACCTACTGTCTGCCAGTGAGCCGACGCTACGGGACAACGAGGCGCTTCGACAGCGCGCACTGATCCCCATGCAGAACGTGCGCATGCACCTGCCCGCCAAGGTGGGCGACTACACGGACTTTTACTCGTCGCGCGAACACGCCACCAATGTCGGCCGCATGTTCCGCGGGGAAGAGAACGCGCTGCAGCCCAATTGGTGCGAATTGCTGTTGAAGACGCTTACAGGCGAGCTTTGCTAACGATATTTTCTGTCTGTTTGGGAGATTAGGCTGCACTTGCCTGTCGGCTACCATGGACGCTCGTCGTCGATTGTCACGTCGGGCACCAATGTGCGGCGTCCGTGCGGTCAGCTGCAGGTCGACAAGGCCGACCCGTCCAAGGGTTCTGTGTACGGCCCATGCCGTGTGCTCGACTACGAGCTTGAAATGGTACGCACACAGTGTCCGTTTATGTTTTCCTTTGTCAAGCTCTAATGACTGCTTCTTTCGCAGGCTTTCTTCGTTGGACCACCGAATAACCTCGGAGACCCGATCCCAATGAGCAAGGCGGAGAACCACATTTTGGCGTGGTGATGATGAACGATTGGAGTGGTAAGTTTGTTTTTGCAAGGACTGATGATAATAGAGTTACTAACATGATGTGGATTTACGCACAGCTCGCGATATTCAAAAGTGGGAATATGTTCCGCTTGGGCCATTTGGCGCCAAGAATTTTGCGACCACCATCTCGCCATGGGTTGTGCCACTCGCAGCTCTGGAGCCCTTCCGCTGCGAGCCGAGTTTTGGCCCGGCCCAGAAGAACCCGACGCCACTGCTGTACATCACGGACCCAAATTACGCCAGAGGCTCCTACGATATCAAGCTGCAGGTATCGCTGAAGCCGGAGGGCTCAGAACAAGCGTACACTGTGACCAAGAGCAACTTCCGCAACATGTACTGGAACATGAAGCAGCAGCTTGTGCACCACACAGTTACCGGCTGCAACATGCAACCTGGGGACCTGCTGGGCAGCGGCACAATCAGTGGCGGTACGGACGACAGCTTGGGTTCAATGCTGGAGCTGAGCTGGCAGGGATCCCGAGATGTCGCGCTCGGAGACAGCGGTATCACGCGCAAATTTCTGCAAGATGGCGACACGGTGGCAGTCACTGGTTTCTGCCAGGGGAATAGCTACAGGATAGGGTTTGGACCGTGCGAGGGCACGATCCTGCCTGCGCACCAGTAAACGAATGACCATAGTGCTCAGTGGCAAGCCGCTTGCAGACGTCGCTTTTAAGCGTCCTGAACCTCTGCAGTTGGTTGGAAAACACTTTGTGTCGTGAAGCAAGCCAAACGCGTCGTCTTTAAATTCAATAAACGCAGTGCGCTTGCTTCATCGTGCAACTAGATCGTGGCTTCGGCAGTTTTGAAAAGGTCCTTCAACGGCACTTTCATCGAGAGATCAGCGCGCAGAGAGGTTGAGGGAAACGCAAGATCGTCGTCGAGCTCCAAGGAAGGCAGCTTGAGTCCGTGCGCGATAGATTGCTCTCTCACTGCAGTACCACTGTCGACAACGTCGTCCACACCGTCGAATTTATCTTCCAGCAAGGAAAAGTCAACGCCTCGCGCATGCAACATGGTTTCTCGAGCCTCCTTCCACTCGTCCACAACAACGCCAGCATTCAGCATGGCGGCCCCACTACGGTCATTGTGCGCAGCAATCCGACTTTACTCTCGCCCTCTTCCTGGAGTCCCAGCAACGAAGCCTCAGGTGCGATTTCCCATCGACCACGCAGGAAATCGAGTTTCTGTTTCTCCTCGTTAGTGTAAATGTTGCTAACGCTGTTCTTCGTACGTTGGTGGCTCGCTAGAGATACTGACGAGAAAGATAGCAGCGCTTGCATCAACATCGATAGCGAAGGAAAGTTGTCGCTCAAGTAGCGGAAGTAATCATCCACGACGGGAAACTCAGCACTAAACTCGCTCGTGAACACCCGCTGCGACGTATGCAGATATGCCGTCACCTCTCCTCGCAATAAATTTGGCTTGCGACCAAATAAAGACTTAAAGTACGTGACGCTGAGATCACTCAAGGTACTCAGCTTGGTAATGTCGGTGGTGTTCAAGTCGCGTAGCCGCAGACGCGGGTTCAGTGCATGTGCCACAACAAAGAGAGGCTGCTCCACCTGCTCCCAAACCACCTCCAGCGCAAGCTGCACCGTAATAAACCCTTCGGCTGCTGTGAATAAAGCGCCCAACTGCACCAATGTCTCCGACAGAGTCAGCCCGGCTCGACAGCTGGAGAAGGCGTTCATGAAGGCGTGAAGCAGATTATACACACGCTCCAATAGCGAGCGATTCAGCGCATTATCCACCAACCTCTTGGCATTCGGCGCTCCTCTTTTGTACTCGCCTCAAAGGTCTTAGAGTCGAGTAGAACTTGGATGAGCGCAGCGCACGATTCCCAGTCACGAAAGGGGCTTGAATGGGCGCCACCATTCATTTCTGCTAGCCGCTCCATCACACACGATCGAATAGACTCCAGTTGCCACACCTCAATTAGTGAAGATACGACAGTAAACATCTCTGCAGTAGCCAGCAGCTTCAGCATAGGAAACTGCAACATATCCTCCATGTCAGACAGGAATATAATTTGGGGCCAGTGGACAGGTGAACGCAGGATGCTCACAGCGCGCTGGGTGATTGTGTTGTATGGCAGCACCACAGCCGCAAGCGCTAGCTTAGCTGAGTCAACACAGAGCCGAATATGACCATCCAACCATCGAGCAACCTCTAAGCCATGAATGTGAGCTAGTGCAGCTTCCACACCTGCTTCCGGCTTTTGCGATCGAAGAAAAGAAAGCGACACGATAGCCTTTCCGTTAGTTATGACTCCATCAATAACTGGTAGCTGCAAGTCCCCCAGCTGCTGGCTGACCAACAGGTTGCAGTGTAGCATAATTGGCCACGACCCCACTGGTGCAACAGACAACGTGTCGACAGCATCAGCAGAGAATACAGATACTCCTTGCTCTACTGGAATTAGTTCTTGCAGCTTCGCGAGCTCACTGCGAAGTTCCGCGCTGTGAATATCATCCAGCACGCATGTGCGATAATCCGCTGCACTCGGGAGAAGACCGTCCGCAAATTCCAGCGGAGGGGCCAGAGCGGTAAATAGCAGTTTGGCGCTATCACTTTCCACCCACTCAAATGGCAAGTGGTGTTCGATGATAAGTTGCACCAGCGCACGGCGCACAGAGAAGCTATCTGGAGAATGCATTCGTGACCCATTTCCCACATACATTTTGGCTCGCTTCGGTTCTGACGGCACAATCTCATCCAGCGGTGTTGCTTCTGCAGCTATAGTCATCTCACTCATGCTTGTGCTGTACTCCGCGACAGCCGACGTGTCCTTGGTCATGTGGGGACACTTGGCCAAGTGTGTCTGCATGTTACTCTTGCGACCCATGACAATGGTCGGCTCCATGTTCGGCTTCATGCTCTCGGGGGCAGTCTCATACGCTTGCTGACAGAAGTTACAGCGAGCGTAGTAGTAGGCGCTGTCCTTCTTGCGCTCAAGACGCGTGAAGTAGCGCCACTCGTCCAGCGCTAGCCGCGACGATCTGTTCTTGGCAGCCGTCGAGGCCATGGCGGGTTCCTCCGCCGCCGCATCTATTGCGCCAGCCACGGCTCCTGCTGCCAGTGCGCTGAACACGACACTCGGCGGGACGCCGTTGCCGCGCCGATGCGGCTTGCGCTCCATCGGCGGAAGCTCGCCCTTGAAGTGCGGGCACAACGAGAGGTGCTTGCGCATCTTCTCGCGCCTGCCCACCATCTTCTCTGGAACGAGCAGCGGCTTCTGGTCCCCGTGGCGTCGTCGAACGCGCGCTGGCAGTGCTTGCATACGGCGTAGAAGAAGTTGGACTTGCCGATGTAGCCTTCGTCCTGCAGGCGCGTAAAGTGGCCCCACTCCTCCATCATGCAGTACTTGCCGCGGCTTCCGCGGCTCTCTCCGTCGGCCTTGAGCTTGCGCTTCTCGCCGGGTGCTGAAGAGGGCGTCACCGCCACTTCCGTCGTCTCCATTGCTTCTTCGGTCGACGCAGCGTCTTTGACGGAGGCAGCAGCAGCAGCGGCCACCGCCTCCGCGCTCTGCTCCATCCTGTACTGCGTGGCGTACATGGGGCAGATCTTGAGGTGCGCGCGCATAGCGAGCGGCGGCCCGTGAGCTTGGTGGGCGCGTTGAAGAGCTGCTTCTGCTCGAAGCCAACGACGCAGTGGCGGCACAGCACGTACCAGTATGACGAGTGGGGCACGCGGCCCTCCTCCGGCAGCTTCTGGAAGTGCACCCACTCGTCCATCGTACAACCCCTCCCCATGATAACGAAGACGCCGATAAGTCGATAGCTAGAGGGGAAGTGTTGAATAGCGTTTGAAAAACAAAACGGAGGAAAAATTCGTGGCGAAGGGCTGGGAGAGGTTAAGTACCGTGAACTGAAAGTTACAGTCCGTAACGCATTTTAAATTATTTTAATATACATGAAACCGCATCCTGTGAGAAGTTAATTAACGTGTTTTACCTTAACTGCTTCTTCCTTTTGTGAAATGTTATGCTTCGAACGTCGTGTTTTTTAAAGTGTTTTTTAACTTTAAAAAACTATTAAAATATGAAAGTGCTTACGTAGACCAACTATCTTGTTAAAGCCAGGCGAATAACCCTAGTACCTGAAAAGCAACCAAAGTCGCCGGCTTCGGCCGGCGAGATCAAGCGCAACGCGCAGCGCTGCAAGACTAGGGTCAAACGAACGGGCTTGGTCAGAGAGGTTTAGCATCGACGTGCGAAGCGAAGTCTTTGCGCGGTGTGCTAAACCTTGATATTTGCCACGCCATTCCCTCGGAGGGGAGGTTTAGGGGTCAGGGTACAGTTGCTGTAAGAGGTGCTTAAGTTGCAGGATAGTTGGTTTTATGTCCATATAATTGGTCTACGTAACGAGTGCCTTAAAATATATGAGCAGGAGCGCGATTTTACAAATGAGGCGAGCGCTGCGAAAGAGGCAAATGAAGCCTGCATCCGCATCCTCGCCGAAGTTTCTTCCGTTGGGTGCAGTGGGGATTTCCGAAGCTTCAAGAAAACGAAACTCAAACAAACCACGGATTCCTGTGAATGCTTCCGGCGTGGTCCAGCAGCCGTTAGATTAGCCGGGTTCGAGTGCCTACGAAGACGCTCGGTCGGAGTTAAGTCTTTCAGTGGTGTATTCCGTAGCTGGGAGATCGAACGACGCTTCCTGTTGCGAGACGAGCGCTTCGAGTGCTTGGAACGAAGCTGGCCTGGCGACGAGCGAGACCACTCTGATAACACAGCTGAGCAAACTGAAGAAGGTTCAGGTGCCACAATCGCCGAGCTATCCGGATTATCGTGTAGTATTATGCATAAAATCTCACTACCGAATGGTATGAGTCCCACCAACAACACTCGCTTCCCTTACAACGGTCAACGAGCGTTCGATCAATACCTGAAGACCAGGAACGATCTCTTACACCGGGTTGGCTGTAAACCCTCTGTACACCTAGGTTGTATTAGTTCAACCCAAAACCTGCACCACTAGCCACGAGCGAGGGATAGTAAGCAATATTGCGCTTTCGCGCAACGCCCCGCAGTCCCTCAGAAGGAAGGGTACCGGCTGTCAATCCTAATACGGGTTTGCCGAGATAAACCTCGGCGGGTAGTAACATATGTCAGGAACACTCGGTTCCACTATGATATATGGGAGACGACGCTCCTCGTCTCTCCCAACACTTGGCCACTCTAAACTCTTGGACTGAACATCAACAAACCCTCGGTCAGTGTACCTTGAGTTCGCTGACAGGCATCCCACGTAGCCGAGCGTATCCAGACCCTAAGATAAGCTAGCTAGACTTACCGAAGACGGACTTGACCCTTGGTGACTTGTGGGGAGGACTGCAGATTTATCTCTATTGATCTATCGCTCTGAGAGCCTCCGTAGTCAATCCTATAGCTCTAGTCCTATACGTAAATACAAATATCCAGTGTGAACATATCCCAGTATGTGATCCCGTACTATAAGACCGAGGTAACGAAACGGGAATGGGTACAAACTAGGATTCGTTCCCTCGGCCGGGGTTTATTATACCCGGCCGAGACGTCGGTCACTATCGCTCCTGTGTCACTACCGCGCGGGGAATTAGATAAGCCAATCAAGTGGCGTTATCGCCTTTCACCGAAAGGCACAACGTCGGTAATCGGGTGACCGAGCTGTGACCGCTTGGCCCCAAACCCCAACGCCTCAGGAGCCATAGTTGTCAGACAAACCACTCGACGAGTTCGCTGAACGAATCTGGAGTGTGATTTCGCTGGGTCTTGGCGAGCTGCTAAGCTCGATCGTCTCGGGAAATTATTCAGCAAGGATACGACAAACCCGCGCATTGATGTGAAGATCCTAGGGATCCAGTACAGGAACGTTGACGCCAGCGAGAACCACAACCGCCAAGTGGGGGTTGTACATGGGTGCGAAGTCACCACCCGTGCTCAGATGCGCAGCGGCCTCTTGAGCTTGTCGATGGTACATGGTGGCAACCCCATGAAGGGTGGTGTGCTCAGCCTTGATATCGGAGATTTTACGCCCGAGGCTTTCGACGATCCGATCCCGACCCGCCAACTCGTTCTGCAACTTCTTGATCGTTTCTTCGGCGGCAAGAGTCCGATCGCCATGGAGATACAAGTTGACCTTGACTTTCGCCCCGAGCTGAGCGATTGTTTTGTTGAAGGATTTGGAGAGCTCAGTGGTGCTCAGCGATAACGCTCGATAAATCGCCAACACTTCGTTGGCAGTATCCAACCGATGAAGCAAAGTAGCAGACTCGGCGATTGCTGATTCCATCCGCTTGCGGCGAGCAGAAACCACTCGCTCCGATTTGGCGAGCTTCGCCCGGAGATCGGCAACCTCGGTGACCGTGTCAGGAAGCGGTGTCATATCTTGTTTCAAGGATGCCAGGATAGCGGCCGGAGATTTAGCGCCCAGAATTGACTGACGCAGCGAAGCATCTTCGAGAAGAGGAGAGCTCGTCAAAAGAAAGAAGGCGAGCTGGGTCAGTACAGCATCCCGCTGCTTCTGGCCTTCCTCCTGTTTAGAAAGGATACGACGAATCCCAGTGAGGCCAGCGAAATCACCTGCCGCGAAATTCATCAAGCTTTTCTCGTACTCAGCGGGAGTAGCTGAGTCGGTCGAGAGCTGGGCTGACGAACTCAGCACTCCGGAGCAAGTAGATCCAGCTCGACCAGAAGCTTGGAGAGCCGCCGACGAGGAAGATGGAGAAGACTCGATCTCAGCGACATGAGGTTCAGGGATACTCAGCGATATCGCCGTGACGACGAGTCCTTGAACGTCTATCGACTAGCTGATAAGCGTCCGCTGAAGCAAATCCGTGACCACGGAGGCAAGTCGAGGCTCAGCGACGCCCTCAACGACGACACGGGAGGGAAACGAAGACGGCAGGAGAGCGAAGAAGCTCTGCACGAAGCGATTTCTCGGCGAAAACTGCAGCAAACGGAAGCTAGCAGGCGTACGAACATAATAAGACTAGAATGCCATCGATGCGAACAAGCGATGTGCCGAACGGCGGAAGCGTACCTGGCCGGCAACGGAAGTTGCGAGAAGCTCGACGAGCTTCCTAGAGAACGACAGCAGAAGACTGAACGAGTTTCCAACCGTTGGAAAGTTGGAGAGCAGAGTGATGGTCGGCACACTAACCAGCATGGTTCGTATCACGCCCGGGGCAGTTGTGGTCTAGGTAAATCCATATTTTGGGTTACCCTACACTAGGGCCGCCTGAGTTAGGTCAAGTGGATACATCGGACTTAGCTGTATAGCGAACTTAGCTGGACTCAGCGATGATCAGACTCAGCGAAAGGTGGACTCGACGAACGACGGACTCGGCGAGGATATGCGTTTGGAGGGGTATGCCGACGGCGGGAGGATAAATCAAGGGGTTTCGTGAAGAGTCAGCGTGAGACCTGAAACGAATCTACACCAAGGGGTGAAGAGTCGCAGGGAGATCTGAAACGACTCCATTTTATTAGATATTTGTAAATGATCGATAGAAGACCAAAGGGAAGAGCCCGAATAGGCTCTCCGAAGACATAAAAATAAGAATCAGAGCAGAATCTTCTAAGTCCAAGAACAACGTACACTTTCCAGTAAGTCCCTGCGTAGGCTGGATTATGTCTGCCGTCGTTCTCCGAGAGGCATAGCTTGTAGGGGAGCCACCAAGAGATCAATGTCGGCCCGGGGTGGGTACTTCTCGCTACCAAGCGAAGACAAGTCTCGTCGACTCGACGAGCCGGTGGGTCTGCACAACCCAGGATACCGTAATCTTCTAGCTGGGCGTAATCTGCGCCCGGTGATCTGTAAAAGCGCTCGTGCACCGTCGTCCATCCTTCGGTGGAGGGAACAGGGTTCAGAACGGAGGCTGTCCCGCTCAGGCGAGCCTCTGAAGAGTTTGGAGCTTGCTACTCAGCGAGATCAGAGACACAACTGGACCCCGGCTGGGGCGAACCGCAAATGGAACCGACAGGAACCCTGCGCAAGCCCAACATCCAGGGTTTCTTAAAAATATATGGCAATATCAATAATTGCCCTATTTTACCATACAATAATGTATATGTCAGCGAAACCCGCTCAATAACCTATTTCAATGGTGCCGGTGGGTGACTTGAGTCATAATACTTCAGTACTTTAACTATAGAACTATATACACTCCTGGCCACAATATTACGGCCACCCACAAATTTGTTAATAACTTTTGAGCCACTGCGAGTTAGTCGGTGGTGTTTAGATATGTATTGCGCAACGTAGCAAGGAGGCATTGTTATGAATTAACGTTTGCGGAAGTGCAGTGTGAAGGGGGCTCACATACAAAAACCGTATTGTACTACTGGTCACAACTTACGGCCACCTATCTCACATACAAACATCAAGATAACTGGACTGATTGTCAAATCGACACTCACCGCCAGTGTAATTGGTGGCGCTGAGAGCCCAGCGGAGCGCGAGGCTTCTTCGCATGGGCTTGCCATTTCACTTTTGAATGGGCCGTGGACCGCCACTGTCTGACGAAGAACGCGGACGTATCAAGGGACTGAGTGAGGTGGGACTCAGCATCAGGGATATCTCCACGACGGTTGGCCGGTCACGGGACTGCGTTCAGAGGGATCTAAAACCTCGGCGACACCGGCGCAAGTGTGGACGCAGACCAACCCTCACCAAGCGACAGACCCGACTCGTTGCTCGTAAGGCAGCCACTGGCAACTTCAGCGCAGCTCGCTTGAAGGAGGACCTGTCCTGTGCGTGCTCAACCCGCACCATTCGACGCCTTCTTGCTGGCGTCGACTGGCTCGACTACGCGAAGATGGATAACACCCTTTCTCTGACGAAGCAACATAAGCTCACGCGTCTGAACTGGGCGAAGGCCATGGTGATACAACCGGAACTGTGGCAGCATATCATTTTCTCGGACGAAAAAAATTCAATCTCGATGGACCAGATGGTCTCCGCCACTACTGGCGTGACGTACGCCGCCCAGCAAGGCAAACTGTGCGACGCCAAAATGGGGGTGGCTCCGTCATGGTGTGGGGTAGCTTCAGCGTGGAAGGGAAATCGAAACTGGCAGGTCCGGCGAGCGCGCTGGCCAGTCAAGGACGCGAACCTCCACCTCTTCGAAGAATTCGGTTGTCAACCGCGACGCGGTGGATCGAAGCGTTGTCCTGTTGGAAAATGAAGTCAACTCCGTGGTGGAGGTGCGCGAACGGAAGCATAAACTCCGACATGGTGTTGATGTAGTGCTCGGAGGCCTGTCTACCTATGAGCACTGCCAGTTTCGATTTCCCTTCCACGCTGAAGCTACCCCACACCATGACGGAGCCACCCCCATTTTGGCGTCGCACGGTTTGCCTTGCTGGGTGGCGTACGTCACGCCAGTAGTGGCGGAGACCATCTGGTCCATCGAGATTGAATTTTTTCGTCCGAGAAAATGATATGCTGCCACAGTTCCGGTTGTATCACCATGGCCTTCGCCCAGTTCAGACGCGTGAGCTTATGTTGCTTCGTCAGAGAAAGGGTGTTATCCATCTTCGCGTAGTCGAGCCAGTCGACGCCAGCAAGAAGGCGTCGAATGGTGCGGGTTGAGCACGCACAGGACAGGTCCTCCTTCAAGCGAGCTGCGCTGAAGTTGCCAGTGGCTGCCTTACGAGCAACGAGTCGGGTCTGTCGCTTGGTGAGGGTTGGTCTGCGTCCACACTTGCGCCGGTGTCGCCGAGGTTTTAGATCCCTCTGAACGCAGTCCCGTGACCGGCCAACCGTCGTGGAGATATCCCTGATGCTGAGTCCCACCTCACTCAGTCCCTTGATACGTCCGCGTTCTTCGTCAGACAGTGGCGGTCCACGGCCCATTCAAAAGTGAAATGGCAAGCCCATGCGAAGAAGCCTCGCGCTCCGCTGGGCTCTCAGCGCCACCAATTACACTGGCGGTGAGTGTCGATTTGACAATCAGTCCAGTTATCTTGATGTTTGTATGTGAGATAGGTGGCCGTAAGTTGTGACCAGTAGTACAATACGGTTTTTGTATGTGAGCCCCCTTCACACTGCACTTCCGCAAACGTTAATCCATAACAATGCCTCCTTGCTACGTTGCGCAATACATATCTAAACACCACCGACTAGCTCGCAGTGGCTCAAAAGTTATTAACAAATTTGTGGATGGCCGTAATATTGTGGCCAGGAGTGTAGTACTTCGAAATATGCATTATGCATTTCAGGGACTGATGTGTGCAATAATTTATTTCTTCTTCTTTTGAGCGCCTCACAATTATTTATTTCATCGACTGCCTCCCATATTATTGCAATAGTATTTTAGGAAACCCTGCCAACATCGCCGACCTGACTCGGCGAATTGTTGTGCTGTTGCGTGGAAGCCGGACTAACGACGTTTTCTGTGAATTACAACACCACAACTGGGACCGCGACCCGGGGATTCAGGGGTGTCCTTTGTTTACGTAGGTGCCAAGTACAACGTTAAGAGCAACAAGTGAGTGAGAGAAGATGGTCAAGGGATCCCCAAGTTTGAGCGACGCAACGATCGGAGGATCGCCGCTCGACCAGAACCAGCATTCCCGCCGCGGATGCGGTGGTGACGCGCTCCGTCCAGTTTGACGATTTCGACGATGACGAAGGCCATGGAAGCGAGGAGGAGGAAGAAGAAGATACATATGATGATGAAGCGAGGTACGACGATGTGAAAACGGCTGCCGATCTCCGCGAAGAAGTGGGAGGCAGGATACCTGCATGGGAACCCCTCGCCCAGTCGAGCGGAACCTGGCAGCAGAACTCGACAATGAGGATGATGATGATGATGAATAACACCTGGCTCCGGACGACAGGCTGCCGCTTGTTCCGAAGGCCAGGAAGAACGTTGAAATACCGAAGGCTAACCGCGTCCTGGCCCGACTCGTCGAAGAAATGAAGACTAACAGCCGGTGGATCAACATGTTCACGCCAATGTGCATGTACCAGGCGAGGTGGAATCAATTCAGCGAAGAATCGGGCCATCCCGTCAACAGCCAGACGATGGATCAACTCGTCGAAGACACGATGCTATTACTCCGAGCAATGGGTTACCGGTGCGGCCATAAGCCATCGAAACCGACCCTGATGCTTGAAACGTGCGCACGGTGGGTGGCGAGCTGGTGAGGACGGAAGCTCAAGCTGAAAGACTCGTTTGGAATGGAAGGTGGACCGAAAGGGCAGATTCCGAAGGCGCGCCAGGCGCGCCGACGCGCCGAGCTGATGAAATCAACGAGACGAAAGTACCTCCGGCGCAGCCGTACGTCACTGAGCCGTACGTCTTCCCTGAGCCGAGCAAATATCCTGCGCAGGTCTCATTACCGAAAACTCCCGAAACTAAGCATGGAGTATTCCGTCGAACGGAAGGCACGCCGTTTTTTCTGACTCACCCATGATGTCCCCGAAAGATGATGGACAGCCGACTCGGCGTCCGATGGCGGAATTCCTGACTGCTGAAGAGGCGGCAGAGGTTCGACGTTTAGTTCGTTCTGACGCAGCGCTATCGGCTTCAAGGGGAGACAGCCAGCGCAGCGATGATAAGGACTATTCTGGCCGTCGCGAATTCGACGAGTCGCCGCATGATCATATTCACCAACTCAGCTTCGATGGAGCCGAGAGCGACCGCAGTCAAGTGTTGGAAATCCGGATGCATGCGCCACTCGAGAAGATTACGATGCTCGACGGCACGCGCTACTGCTCTGACGACGCTCTGCAGTGGATTAAACACTTCATCTATGAGACGAAGAGCACGTGCAAGCGGCAGGATCAGTGGTGTGAACCATTCTCGCTGAGTCTCGGCAAAGCTGCTAAGGATGGTATCGCCAACTGCCTAAGGAGACTCAGCGAAAGTAGAGCCTTCTCAGCGAAGCCTTCCTGGATTACTACTGTTCACAATTCGACCAGTCAACCAGATCTCGCTACTACTCGGCGAGACGCAGGGAAAATGATCGTGTCTGCGACTTCTTGCTGCAACTAAATGAATATACCCGAAAAGCACAGATCCAGTACGAGAAGGGAGACACGGATGCGGCTGACCCCGTGGAGCACTTTCTGCTCAACTGTGGTGATGATGACATCATGGACCTCCTGTACCCACAACGTCTCAGCGATATTCTGAAGGTCGAGAAGGTGATTAGCCAGCGATTACTCTGCGAGAAACGAAAGGAACAGTGCGACCGCCTGAGTACAAGCCGCAGCAAGGATGCCAAGCGTGGAGAGAAGCAAGGTGACACAATCCACCGATTTGAATCTCAGAAACGAAAAGATGAGCGTCGAAGCCGCCAGAAGGAAGACAGCAAACGTCGTGTCACGCTTGCCGATGCATCCATAGACGATCTCTGGGCCGCGCTCGACACGCGCCGAGCGACAGGAAACACTGACCTGTATGACTCGTCGAATGGAGAAAGCGACCAAGCACTACTCAGCGATAACGAGTCCGACGAAGATTCCGACTACATGACGCCGATAACACTACCGGAGACACTAACTGGTCCCGCCAGAACTCGTCGAATCTCAAAGGATCAGCCATTCGTCGAGATGGTTCTCGAGAACGCAAAACTTATGGTCCATGTGGAGCTTGTGGAGCGCCAGGCCACGACGCGCACTTCTGTCGCAGACCCGACCGTTTGGAAGCGGCTGAGCTTCAGCTCTTCAGCCTGAAGAGCTTTTCCATTCGTTAAGTCATTTCTATAACTGACTGATTCTTTTTAAAGAATCAGTCAGTTATAGAAAGGGCTACATTTGTTACCCTTAACCCTAACAGTATTAATACATGTAAAAACATTCAAAATATAATAGCAGCGAATCAATAATATGGCCTCGCAAAGATTGCAGCATTTCTTGCTCACGATTCGCTCTTAAAAATACCGAGAGATTTGTGTATTAATAATAGGCAAGTCCAATACACATGTGGTCATCATCTCCACCACTCGTCAAATTTTTACAAATAGGTTTCCCTCCCGCTTGAGGAAGATACTCCACGGGTTGTTCCTTCAATTCAGGGAAATTGTGACGGGTTGTAGCTGTATTCTGCGCTACAAATGTACGCTGCTCGTTTATTATGAATTTGACCAACAGTGCTGGCGCTCAAGGACTTTTTTAATACAGCGAGCCCAACTTATCTATTCCACGTCTTGCTGTCTTACCGGAACATGGAGGCTCCAAGTTGGATCTACGTACTGAGGGAGAGACAGTAGTGGGCTATTAGTCGCTAAAATGAGGATCAAAAGTATTTCCAAATAAAGAGTAAAACTGCCATTTGTGGCATTCAGTTATAGAATTGAGAGGGTTTTGCTCTAGAGGAGGGGCATAGTGAAATTCACAGAGTCCGATTTGCTTTGCCAGTGGAGCATCCATTTAGAGAGCAAAGATATAGGGGCTCATTTATGGAGGTCTGAGTCAGACCTCCATAAATGAGCCCCTGACTATACCGGTAATTACGTGTACCGGTCCATGCACCGGTATAATTTTTATGAGCACCTTTTCAGGCAAATCCTGTTTGTACTGCAGAATGTTAGAGCCTACAAATTCTCAATGGATCTTTCGACAGTGGTACCCAGAGAGCAGAGCGCGTTCGCGCACTGTTCGCGCGTCAAAGTCCTTCGTCGCCTTTCAAAACCAGCGTTGAACGCCTCAAGCGGCTGTGTCGGACACAGAGGCCCAATTTGGGCTGCAACACAGACGCCGTGTACATGTACTTTGAAGTACATGTTAATGTACTGGTGTCACCAGCACCAGTCTGGTGAACAGCGGCGGTCTCTGCACAGTGAGTCGATTGTGGCGACCGGGCCATGTGGTGGGTGAAGAGTCTTCAGTGCCTTCACTGAAGACAATTGTCTGTCTGACCAAAATTCCAACAAAAGGATGGCGGCGAGCTCATTGAGGCCGAACCGTACGCAGCGGGTGAGCGTAGTATCTGGATACCTGTACGCTCACCCGAACGTGGCGCGTTCGGGTACAGTACGTTACGCGCCGGTCAGCTCGCCGACCACCCGTTTGCGGAACGACTGATTTAGATCAGCTTCAATGGGATGTACATGTAGTACAATTTGTAACCAAACTAATATAGTAGTAAAATACTTTGCTTTCAATTTCAATATAAATATTATCATTAAGTCTTTTGACAATGCAACTTTACTATTAGGGAAGTACTATATCAGTAGGCTATTACAACTGCCTTTGTCTTGGTTAAATATGGATCCGCATCGCACTTTTTAAAAATGACGTTACGTCATTAATTTGTTTAACCTTTTAACCTTTTTTAAGACAAGCTGCTCCTGAAACGCGTTAGAGGGCCCCTCCCTGAGTTTTAGTGATCCTGGCCGTGGCGTGGCTTGAGGAACCAAACAGCTCGTGGCGCTCCGCTTCACACCCTGTGCTTCCAAAGGAGGAAATGCGCACATTGCTCCACTCGCACACACCAGAGCTGAATTGAGATGACTGGTAGCGGTGCACGAGCATGTCGTTGCTTGGACCAAACGAGTTGTTGACAAGTAAGAGCCGCCTAACTTAGCATACAAATTGATCAGATTTGCTATACACTGACAGTTTGCAAACATTAGTATTAGCGGTACAGTTAGCGTTTGTGCGAGCACTATAACTAAACAGTCCGAGGTGGCCGCCGCAGGTAGTCGGAGAAGGCACTACGCATGTACAAACGCGGCCTAGTTTACCACCACAGGGGTCTTGTAGCGTATCATACGCATACGGCTTGCCCCCGCTTCATCATTGAGACGCCCTGCGCTGGCCTATAGTCCGTGATCTCCAGGACTAACGTGACCTAAGCGAACTCCTATGAGTGTTCCATACGAGGGTTGCAAATGATTAACCTGCTTGCAAACACCACTCCACTGCTACTTAGTGTAAGAAACACGTCTGCGAGGTACTATTTAGTACCCATTGACGCAATTACTTCGTATTATATGATACTACATGTAGTTAAAGCGGTGGCTCAGCCTCTCGAGTCTACGCAGAACTCCACAATCGCTTACACGGGCACTTCACACTCGGCACACCTGCTCACGGGCATTTCACCACGGTAAAAATGGCTTATGCTGTTTCAGCTCCTGACGCCCCGAACGACGTAGAGGGGACGACACCCCGGCGATGTACTTCTTCGCCTTGACATGTGAGCATGCTCGACTCAACAACGAATAGTTGCACCGGATAATATAAAAATTCCTCGAGTATTTCGTGAACTCACGCAACATCTAATAGAAAAACCGTCGCACTTGACGCAACAGGTAACATTCGTTTAAGTTAAACGAAAAGTACTAAATATCACATATTTGATCCTCTCATCAACTACTATCCTTTTTATTTGTAGACTATTAGCTGAATATTGTTAATAACATACTACAGTATTAGTTTCAAAAATATGGCATTAATACATGCACACGTAGTACAGTACTACGGCATGTATCAGAAAACGTATCTTCGTCAGACGAGACGGTACACGTACAGTACTGACTTGGTTTTATAAAATAAATCACACCATTCAGCAGTAAAGCGAAGCTTAAAGGCTACGCACGCAATCGACGACGCGCATGTCAGGCGAAGCCACTGCCGGCGCTAGACACACTTCGGATCCGCCCCCTTCACAATCGCTTTTGCTCTGCGGACATCGAGTGGAGTGTGCTGAAGCAGCCGAGAGCAAGAGAGAGTAAAGTTACTGTAGCAATGGGCGGCACCGAGTCCAGCGAGGTCGCCAAGGACGACGCGCGCCTGCAGGCCCGCGGCCCGCCGGCGCAGGCCAAACAGGACAAGAAGCCTGAGCCCAAGCAGGAGCAGGTGTCGACAGCCAAGGACGGGTCCCAGACTGTGGTCACGACGGCGCAGGACGGTACCACGACGGCCGTCACGACCAGCGCCGACGGCTGCAGCGTCTCGACGGTGGTCACCAAGCCCGACGGCTCGAGCGAGACGACCACCGAGACCGTCACGACCACAGAGACGGAGGTGGACGCGACGGAGCAGCAGGGAGTCAGCCCCACGGCGGCGGCGGCGGCCCGCGCCATTGCGGACTTCGAGAGCGTGAGCGAGGAGACCAAGGCCGTGCACTGCCTCACGGAGCTCGCGTGGCACGCGTGGAGCGCGAGCGCCACGGCGGCCGCCATGGGCGTCAAGGAGGCGACGGCGGAGTCGCTGCGCGCGCCGCGTGACACCTCGGGCGTGCTCTTCACCAGCACCGTCGTGACGTCTCAGGGCGGCGCGAAGGGCGGGCAGGTCGTGGAGGAGATTAAGAAGGAGGATTTCAAGAAGTGGCTGCCGGCCTTCGTGGCCTACGTGATGAGCCACGGCCGCCGCTTCGAGACGGTGACCGCCGTGGAGCTGTTCATTCTGGCGCGTGCGTTTTGCCGTTTTCGTGTGTTGAACGTTAGTGTTGACCAAGAAAAAGAAAAAGAGAAGAGCATGGCCGAGCGAGCGCTGGCCGTCGCGGGGCGCCGCTCCAAGGAGCGCAAGGCGGCGTGGGAACTCGCCCGCACCTTCACCTTGTACTGCTCCGAGTTCCCTGTCCGCCGCCGCGGCCTGCGCTTTAGCACGACCAACGTGGTGCTCATGGACCAGGCCCAGGTGGAGAGCGAGTCTGCGTTCGAGCTCATCTCGATGTATCGTCGGGTGTCCAAGTGGCTGCGCAAGGTCATCGTGGTGTCGCTGTTGCGTGACTCCTCGGAGGACCGCACGAGTGCGAAGAATGTCATTGTGATTCATGACGGAGAGGTCATGCGCAGTGGCTCGTGGAGTGAGATCATCAAGTATGTGCAAGAGCTGGGTGTTCAATGTCCACCGCACATGAATGTGGCTATGTGTCTGAGTGACAAGAAAGCAACCGGGGCGCTCTTCGATCAGCGCGAGGAAACGATTAAAGCGACTTCAATCCTTCGACTTGCCGATGAGGTTGTTTTGCTTGCTGGGTCACCCATTGCCGATGCCCCGGATGAAAGTGTGAACTATCTCGTGAATGTCGGTGTCTTTAGCAAGGAGAATTCGGGACCATCATCAAAACATGCTGAAGCTTCGGACAAACCCGCAACCGGCGCCTTCATGTACGAGTTCCACTCGGATAATAGCACCGACAGAGATTATAGCGACGATGAAGGTGGTTTTGATGCTGGAGAATGGCTCATGTCCTGGTTCCAGCAGCGTACTCACAGCCCACCACTCACCACCAAGGCCGCCGCAAGGAAGATTATAGCCAATTGGTCAGACAAGAAGCGGCAACAGCCCTCTCACAACAGAACAACAGGTAGCACGGAGGTGTTCCGTTCGGAGGAAGCCGACGGCAGCATCGTGACCAAGACGGTGCGCACGATGACGCGCACGGAGACGTCCCCCACTGGAGAGCTCGTGACGACGATCGAGGTGGAGACGACGACGGAGACGGAGGCCGAGGGCGGTGCCAAGAGCACGACGGTGGAGATGGAGACGACGACGGAGACCGCCACTGAGACGTCTGCGACGACGTCGAGTATCGCTTCGACGGCGGGCATGACGGCGATCAGCTCGACTGAGGAGGCTGGCGCCACGCCCGGCGAGACGGTGAAGACGGAGGTGTTCCGTTCGGAGGAAGCCGACGGCAGCGTCGTGACCAAGACGGTGCGCACGATGACGCGCACGGAGACGTCCCCCACTGGAGAGCTCGTGACGACGATCGAGGTGGAGACGACGACGGAGACGGAGGCCGAGGGCGGTGCCAAGAGCACGACGGTGGAGATGGAGACGACGACGGAGACCGCCACTGAGACGTCTGCGACGACGTCGAGTATCGCTTCGACGGCGGGCATGACGGCGATCAGCTCGACTGAGGAGGCTGGCGCCACGCCCGGCGAGACGGTGAAGACGGAGGTGTTCCGTTCGGAGGAAGCCGACGGCAGCGTCGTGACCAAGACGGTGCGCACGATGACGCGCACGGAGACGTCCCCCACTGGAGAGCTCGTGACGACGATCGAGGTGGAGACGACGACGGAGACGGAGGCCGAGGGCGGTGCCAAGAGCACGACGGTGGAGATGGAGACGACGACGGAGACCGCCACTGAGACGTCTGCGACGACGTCGAGTATCGCTTCGACGGCGGGCATGACGGCGATCAGCTCGACTGAGGAGGCTGGCGCCACGCCCGGCGAGACGGTGAAGACGGAGGTGTTCCGTTCGGAGGAAGCCGACGGCAGCGTCGTGACCAAGACGGTGCGCACGATGACGCGCACGGAGACGTCCCCACTGGAGAGCTCGTGACGACGATCGAGGTGGAGACGACGACGGAGACGGAGGCCGAGGGCGGTGCCAAGAGCACGACGGTGGAGATGGAGACGACGACGGAGACCGCCACTGAGACGTCTGCGACGACGTCGAGTATCGCTTCGACGGCGGGCATGACGGCGATCAGCTCGACTGAGGAGGCTGGCGCCACGCCCGGCGAGACGGTGAAGACGGAGGTGTTCCGTTCGGAGGAAGCCGACGGCAGCGTCGTGACCAAGACGGTGCGCACGATGACGCGCACGGAGACGTCCCCCACTGGAGAGCTCGTGACGACGATCGAGGTGGAGACGACGACGGAGACGGAGGCCGAGGGCGGTGCCAAGAGCACGACGGTGGAGATGGAGACGACGACGGAGACCGCCACTGAGACGTCTGCGACGACGTCGAGTATCGCTTCGACGGCGGGCATGACGGCGATCAGCTCGACTGAGGAGGCTGGCGCCACGCCCGGCGAGACGGTGAAGACGGAGGTGTTCCGTTCGGAGGAAGCCGACGGCAGCGTCGTGACCAAGACGGTGCGCACGATGACGCGCACGGAGACGTCCCCCACTGGAGAGCTCGTGACGACGATCGAGGTGGAGACGACGACGGAGACGGAGGCCGAGGGCGGTGCCAAGAGCACGACGGTGGAGATGGAGACGACGACGGAGACCGCCACTGAGACGTCTGCGACGACGTCGAGTATCGCTTCGACGGCGGGCATGACGGCGATCAGCTCGACTGAGGAGGCTGGCGCCACGCCCGGCGAGACGGTGAAGACGGAGGTGTTCCGTTCGGAGGAAGCCGACGGCAGCGTCGTGACCAAGACGGTGCGCACGATGACGCGCACGGAGACGTCCCCCACTGGAGAGCTCGTGACGACGATCGAGGTGGAGACGACGACGGAGACGGAGGCCGAGGGCGGTGCCAAGAGCACGACGGTGGAGATGGAGACGACGACGGAGACCGCCACTGAGACGTCTGCGACGACGTCGAGTATCGCTTCGACGGCGGGCATGACGGCGATCAGCTCGACTGAGGAGGCTGGCGCCACGCCCGGCGAGACGGTGAAGACGGAGGTGTTCCGTTCGGAGGAAGCCGACGGCAGCGTCGTGACCAAGACGGTGCGCACGATGACGCGCACGGAGACGTCCCCACTGGAGAGCTCGTGACGACGATCGAGGTGGAGACGACGACGGAGACGGAGGCCGAGGGCGGTGCCAAGAGCACGACGGTGGAGATGGAGACGACGACGGAGACCGCCACTGAGACGTCTGCGACGACGTCGAGTATCGCTTCGACGGCGGGCATGACGGCGATCAGCTCGACTGAGGAGGCTGGCGCCACGCCCGGCGAGACGGTGAAGACGGAGGTGTTCCGTTCGGAGGAAGCCGACGGCAGCGTCGTGACCAAGACGGTGCGCACGATGACGCGCACGGAGACGTCCCCACTGGAGAGCTCGTGACGACGATCGAGGTGGAGACGACGACGGAGACGGAGGCCGAGGGCGGTGCCAAGAGCACGACGGTGGAGATGGAGACGACGACGGAGACCGCCACTGAGACGTCTGCGACGACGTCGAGTATCGCTTCGACGGCGGGCATGACGGCGATCAGCTCGACTGAGGAGGCTGGCGCCACGCCCGGCGAGACGGTGAAGACGGAGGTGTTCCGTTCGGAGGAAGCCGACGGCAGCGTCGTGACCAAGACGGTGCGCACGATGACGCGCACGGAGACGTCCCCACTGGAGAGCTCGTGACGACGATCGAGGTGGAGACGACGACGGAGACGGAGGCCGAGGGCGGTGCCAAGAGCACGACGGTGGAGATGGAGACGACGACGGAGACCGCCACTGAGACGTCTGCGACGACGTCGAGTATCGCTTCGACGGCGGGCATGACGGCGATCAGCTCGACTGAGGAGGCTGGCGCCACGCCCGGCGAGACGGTGAAGACGGAGGTGTTCCGTTCGGAGGAAGCCGACGGCAGCGTCGTGACCAAGACGGTGCGCACGATGACGCGCACGGAGACGTCCCCCACTGGAGAGCTCGTGACGACGATCGAGGTGGAGACGACGACGGAGACGGAGGCCGAGGGCGGTGCCAAGAGCACGACGGTGGAGATGGAGACGACGACGGAGACCGCCACTGAGACGTCTGCGACGACGTCGAGTATCGCTTCGACGGCGGGCATGACGGCGATCAGCTCGACTGAGGAGGCTGGCGCCACGCCCGGCGAGACGGTGAAGACGGAGGTGTTCCGTTCGGAGGAAGCCGACGGCAGCGTCGTGACCAAGACGGTGCGCACGATGACGCGCACGGAGACGTCCCCCACTGGAGAGCTCGTGACGACGATCGAGGTGGAGACGACGACGGAGACGGAGGCCGAGGGCGGTGCCAAGAGCACGACGGTGGAGATGGAGACGACGACGGAGACCGCCACTGAGACGTCTGCGACGACGTCGAGTATCGCTTCGACGGCGGGCATGACGGTGATCAGCTCGACTGAGGAGGCTGGCGCCACGCCCGACGAGACGGTGAAGACGGAGGTGTTCCGTTCGGAGGAAGCCGACGGCAGCGTCGTGACCAAGACGGTGCGCACGATGACGCGCACGGAGACGTCCCCACTGGAGAGCTCGTGACGACGATCGAGGTGGAGACGACGACGGAGACGGAGGCCGAGGGCGGTGCCAAGAGCACGACGGTGGAGATGGAGACGACGACGGAGACCGCCACTGAGACGTCTGCGACGACGTCGAGTATCGCTTCGACGGCGGGCATGACGGTGATCAGCTCGACTGAGGAGGCTGGCGCCACGCCCGACGAGACGGTGAAGACGGAGGTGTTCCGTTCGGAGGAAGCCGACGGCAGCGTCGTGACCAAGACGGTGCGCACGATGACGCGCACGGAGACGTCCCCCACTGGAGAGCTCGTGACGACGATCGAGGTGGAGACGACGACGGAGACGGAGGCCGAGGGCGGTGCCAAGAGCACGACGGTGGAGATGGAGACGACGACGGAGACCGCCACTGAGACGTCTGCGACGACGTCGAGTATCGCTTCGACGGCGGGCATGACGGCGATCAGCTCGACTGAGGAGGCTGGCGCCACGCCCGGCGAGACGGTGAAGACGGAGGTGTTCCGTTCGGAGAAGCCGACGGCAGCGTCGTGACCAAGACGGTGCGCACGATGACGCGCACGGAGACGTCCCCCACTGGAAGCTCGTGACGACGATCGAGGTGGAGACGACGACGGAGACGGAGGCCGAGGGCGGTGCCAAGAGCACGACGGTGGAGATGGAGACGACGACGGAGACCGCCACTGAGACGTCTGCGACGACGTCGAGTATCGCTTCGACGGCGGGCATGACGGCGATCAGCTCGACTGAGGAGGCTGGCGCCACGCCCGACGAGACGGTGAAGACGGAGGTGTTCCGTTCGGAGAAGCCGACGGCAGCGTCGTGACCAAGACGGTGCGCACGATGACGCGCACGGAGACGTCCCCACTGGAGAGCTCGTGACGACGATCGAGGTGGAGACGACGACGGAGACGGAGGCCGAGGGCGGTGCCAAGAGCACGACGGTGGAGATGGAGACGACGACGGAGACCGCCACTGAGACGTCTGCGACGACGTCGAGTATCGCTTCGACGGCGGGCATGACGGCGATCAGCTCGACTGAGAGGCTGGCGCCACGCCCGGCGAGACGGTGAAGACGGAGGTGTTCCGTTCGGAGGAAGCCGACGGCAGCGTCGTGACCAAGACGGTGCGCACGATGACGCGCACGGAGACGTCCCCACTGGAGAGCTCGTGACGACGATCGAGGTGGAGACGACGACGGAGACGGAGGCCGAGGGCGGTGCCAAGAGCACGACGGTGGAGATGGAGACGACGACGGAGACCGCCACTGAGACGTCTGCGACGACGTCGAGTATCGCTTCGACGGCGGGCATGACGGTGATCAGCTCGACTGAGGAGGCTGGCGCCACGCCCGACGAGACGGTGAAGACGGAGGTGTTCCGTTCGGAGGAAGCCGACGGCAGCGTCGTGACCAAGACGGTGCGCACGATGACGCGCACGGAGACGTCCCCCACTGGAGAGCTCGTGACGACGATCGAGGTGGAGACGACGACGGAGACGGAGGCCGAGGGCGGTGCCAAGAGCACGACGGTGGAGATGGAGACGACGACGGAGACCGCCACTGAGACGTCTGCGACGACGTCGAGTATCGCTTCGACGGCGGGCATGACGGTGATCAGCTCGACTGAGGAGGCTGGCGCCACGCCCGACGAGACGGTGAAGACGGAGGTGTTCCGTTCGGAGGAAGCCGACGGCAGCGTCGTGACCAAGACGGTGCGCACGATGACGCGCACGGAGACGTCCCCCACTGGAGAGCTCGTGACGACGATCGAGGTGGAGACGACGACGGAGACGGAGGCCGAGGGCGGTGCCAAGAGCACGACGGTGGAGATGGAGACGACGACGGAGACCGCCACTGAGACGTCTGCGACGACGTCGAGTATCGCTTCGACGGCGGGCATGACGGCGATCAGCTCGACTGAGGAGGCTGGCGCCACGCCCGGCGAGACGGTGAAGACGGAGGTGTTCCGTTCGGAGGAAGCCGACGGCAGCGTCGTGACCAAGACGGTGCGCACGATGACGCGCACGGAGACGTCCCCACTGGAGAGCTCGTGACGACGATCGAGGTGGAGACGACGACGGAGACGGAGGCCGAGGGCGGTGCCAAGAGCACGACGGTGGAGATGGAGACGACGACGGAGACCGCCACTGAGACGTCTGCGACGACGTCGAGTATCGCTTCGACGGCGGGCATGACGGCGATCAGCTCGACTGAGAGGCTGGCGCCACGCCCGACGAGACGGTGAAGACGGAGGTGTTCCGTTCGGAGGAAGCCGACGGCAGCGTCGTGACCAAGACGGTGCGCACGATGACGCGCACGGAGACGTCCCCGCTGGAGAGCTCGTGACGACGATCGAGGTGGAGACGTCGGTGGAAACTGATGTTTCGTTTGCTGAAGATGCTAATATCGGTGCAACGGAAGAGAAAGCTGGTGACGAACCCAACTGGTTTATGTCATTGTTTACATCTGGTAAACCGAAGGAAGAAGAAAACGCTTTGTCTAGCAAAAGTGACGCTTGTTTCCCCTCGCGTTCGGAAGGAGGTTGCAAGCGTTGCTTCCACAAAGACGGTAGCAGCACAGCCAACTATCACAAAGCAGACGTCCACCACGCTGTTCAACACCACTCCAGAGATTCGACCAAGAAATGCTAAACGAGACACAAAGGAAACGATGTGACGGAGGGCAAGACGCCCAAGTCGAAGAAGCACCGCAAGCCGAAGCGCAAGCCGACTGCAGGCACGACCGAGGAGGAAACCACGCTGACTGAGTCCACAGAGGTGACGGAAGAGACGACCGAGCCGATCGAGACGACCGAGACGGTCGAGACGACCGACGTCAAGCCGGAGGAGACGACGGAAGTGACGGAGGTGACGGACGTGGCCACCATTGAGACGACCGAGGTGCCGTCCACGAGCGAGGTGACGGTCGAGACGACCAAGACGACCGAGATCGTGGAGGAGACTGTGGAAGAGACTGAGCTGACGGAGGGCAAGAAGCCCAAGTCGAAGAAGCACCGCAAGCCGAAGCGCAAGCCGACTGCGGGCACGACCGAGGAGGAAACCACGGTGACTGAGTCCACAGAGGTGACGGAAGAGACGACCGAGACGATCGAGACGACCGAGATGGTCGCGACGACCGAGAAGGTCGAGACGACCGACGTGAAGCCGGAGGAGACGACGGAAGTGGCGGAGGTGACGGACGTGGCCACCATTGAGACGACCGAGGTGCCGTCCACGAGCGAGGTGACGGTCGAGACGACCGAGACGACCGAGATCGTGGAGGAGACTGTGGAAGAGACTGAGCTGACGGAGGGCAAGAAGCCCAAGTCGAAGAAGCACCGCAAGCCGAAGCGCAAGCCGACTGCAGGCACGACCGAGGAGGAAACCACGGTGACTGAGTCCACGGAGGTGACGGAAGAGACGACCGAGACGATCGAGACGACCGAGACGACCGACGTCAAGCCGGAGGAGACGACGGAAGTGACGGAGGTGACGGACGTGGCCACCATTGAGACGACCGAGGAGGTGCCGTCCACGAGCGAGGTGACGGTCGAGACGACCGAGACGACCGAGACGACCGAGACGACTGAGACGACCGAGATCGTGGAGGAGACTGTGGAAGAGACTGAGCTGACGGAGGGCAAGAAGCCCAAGTCGAAGAAGCACCGCAAGCCGAAGCGCAAGCCGACTGCGGGCACGACCGAGGAGGAAACCACGCTGACTGAGTCCACAGAGGCGACGGAAGAGACGACCGAGCCGATCGAGACGACCGAGACGGTCGAGACGACCGACGTCAAGCCGGAGGAGACGACGGAAGTGACGGAGGTGACGGACGTGGCCACCATTGAGACGACCGAGGTGCCGTCCACGAGCGAGGTGACGGTCGAGGCGACCGAGACGACCGAGATCGTGGAGGAGACTGTGGAAGAGACTGAGCTGACGGAGGGCAAGAAGCCCAAGTCGAAGAAGCACCGCAAGCCGAAGCGCAAGCCGACTGCGGGCACGACCGAGGAGGAAACCACGGTGACTGAGTCCACAGAGGCGACGGAAGAGACGACCGAGCCGATCGAGACGACCGAGACGATCGAGACGACCGAGACGGTCGAGACGACCGACGTCAAGCCGGAGGAGACGACGGAAGTGACGGAGGTGACGGACGTGGCCACCATTGAGACGACCGAGGTGCCGTCCACGAGCGAGGTGACGGTCGAGACGACCGAGACGACCGAGATCGTGGAGGAGACTGTGGAAGAGACTGAGCTGACGGAGGGCAAGAAGCCCAAGTCGAAGAAGCACCGCAAGCCGAAGCGCAAGCCGACTGCGGGCACGACCGAGGAGGAAACCACGGTGACTGAGTCCACGGAGGTGACGGAAGAGATGACCGAGACGGTCGAGACGACCGACGTCAAGCCGGAGGAGACGACGGAAGTGACGGAGGTGACGGACGTGAGCCACCATTGAGACGACCGAGGTGCCGTCCACGAGCGAGGTGACGGTCGAGACGACCGAGACGACCGAGACGACTGAGACGACCGAGATCGTGGAGGAGACTGTGGAAGAGACTGAGCTGACGGAGGGCAAGAAGCCCAAGTCGAAGAAGCACCGCAAGCCGAAGCGCAAGCCGACTGCGGGCACGACCGAGGAGGAAACCACGGTGACTGAGTCCACGGAGGTGACGGAAGAGACGACCGAGACGATCGAGACGACCGAGACGACCGACGTCAAGCCGGAGGAGACGACGGAAGTGACGGAGGTGACGGACGTGGCCACCATTGAGACGACCGAGGTGCCGTCCACGAGCGAGGTGACGGTCGAGACGACCGAGACGACCGAGACGACCGAGATCGTGGAGGAGACTGTGGAAGAGACTGAGCTGACGGAGGGCAAGAAGCCCAAGTCGAAGAAGCACCGCAAGCCGAAGCGCAAGCCGACTGCGGGCACGACCGAGGAGGAAACCACGGTGACTGAGTCCACGGAGGTGACGGAAGAGACGACCGAGACGGTCGAGACGACCGACGTCAAGCCGGAGGAGACGACGGAAGTGGCGGAGGTGACGGACGTGGCCACCATTGAGACGACCGAGGAGGTGCCGTCCACGAGCGAGGTGACGGTCGAGACGACCGAGACGACCGAGATCGTGGAGGAGACTGTGGAAGAGACTGAGCTGACGGAGGGCAAGAAGCCCAAGTCGAAGAAGCACCGCAAGCCGAAGCGCAAGCCGACTGCGGCACGACCGAGGAGGAAACCACGGTGACTGAGTCCACAGAGGTGACGGAAGAGACGACTGAGACGGTCGAGACGACCGAGACGATCGAGACGACCGAGACGGTCGAGACGACCGACGTCAAGCCGGAGGAGACGACGGAAGTGACGGAGGTGACGGACGTGGCCACCATTGAGACGACCGAGTTGCCGTCCACGAGCGAGGTGACGGTCGAGACGACCGAGACGACCGAGACGACTGAGACGACCGAGATCGTGGAGGAGACTGTGGAAGAGACTGAGCTGACGGAGGGCAAGAAGCCCAAGTCGAAGAAGCACCGCAAGCCGAAGCGCAAGCCGACTGCGGGCACGACCGAGGAGGAAACCACGGTGACTGAGTCCACGGAGGTGACGGAAGAGACGACCGAGACGGTCGAGACGACCGACGTCAAGCCGGAGGAGACGACGGAAGTGGCGGAGGTGACGGACGTGGCCACCATTGAGACGACCGAGGTGCCGTCCACGAGCGAGGTGACGGTCGAGACGACCGAGACGACCGAGACGACTGAGACGACCGAGATCGTGGAGGAGACTGTGGAAGAGACTGAGCTGACGGAGGGCAAGAAGCCCAAGTCGAAGAAGCACCGCAAGCCGAAGCGCAAGCCGACTGCGGGCACGACCGAGGAAGAAACCACGGTGACTGAGTCCACGGAGGTGACGGAAGAGACGACCGAGACGGTCGAGACGACCGACGTCAAGCCGGAGGAGACGACGGAAGTGACGGAGGTGACGGACGTGGCCACCATTGAGACGACCGAGGTGCCGTCCACGAGCGAGGTGACGGTCGAGACGACCGAGACGACCGAGACGACCGAGATCGTGGAGGAGACTGTGGAAGAGACTGAGCTGACGGAGGGCAAGAAGCCCAAGTCGAAGAAGCACCGCAAGCCGAAGCGCAAGCCGACTGCGGGCACGACCGAGGAGGAAACCACGGTGACTGAGTCCACGGAGGTGACGGAAGAGACGACCGAGACGGTCGAGACGACCGACGTCAAGCCGGAGGAGACGACGGAAGTGGCGGAGGTGACGGACGTGGCCACCATTGAGACGACCGAGGAGGTGCCGTCCACGAGCGAGGTGACGGTCGAGACGACCGAGACGACCGAGATCGTGGAGGAGACTGTGGAAGAGACTGAGCTGACGGAGGGCAAGAAGCCCAAGTCGAAGAAGCACCGCAAGCCGAAGCGCAAGCCGACTGCGGGCACGACCGAGGAGGAAACCACGGTGACTGAGTCCACAGAGGTGACGGAAGAGACGACTGAGACGGTCGAGACGACCGAGACGATCGAGACGACCGAGACGGTCGAGACGACCGACGTCAAGCCGGAGGAGACGACGGAAGTGACGGAGGTGACGGACGTGGCCACCATTGAGACGACCGAGGTGCCGTCCACGAGCGAGGTGACGGTCGAGACGACCGAGACGACCGAGATCGTGGAGGAGACTGTGGAAGAGACTGAGCTGACGGAGGGCAAGAAGCCCAAGTCGAAGAAGCACCGCAAGCCGAAGCGCAAGCCGACTGCGGGCACGACCGAGGAGGAAACCACGGTGACTGAGTCCACGGAGGTGACGGAAGAGACGACCGAGACGGTCGAGACGACCGACGTCAAGCCGGAGGAGACGACGGAAGTGGCGGAGGTGACGGACGTGGCCACCATTGAGACGACCGAGGTGCCGTCCACGAGCGAGGTGACGGTCGAGACGACCGAGACGACCGAGACGACTGAGACGACCGAGATCGTGGAGGAGACTGTGGAAGAGACTGAGCTGACGGAGGGCAAGAAGCCCAAGTCGAAGAAGCACCGCAAGCCGAAGCGCAAGCCGACTGCGGGCACGACCGAGGAAGAAACCACGGTGACTGAGTCCACGGAGGTGACGGAAGAGACGACCGAGACGGTCGAGACGACCGACGTCAAGCCGGAGGAGACGACGGAAGTGGCGGAGGTGACGGACGTGGCCACCATTGAGACGACCGAGGTGCCGTCCACGAGCGAGGTGACGGTCGAGACGACCGAGACGACCGAGACGACTGAGACGACCGAGATCGTGGAGGAGACTGTGGAAGAGACTGAGCTGACGGAGGGCAAGAAGCCCAAGTCGAAGAAGCACCGCAAGCCGAAGCGCAAGCCGACTGCGGGCACGACCGAGGAGGAAACCACGGTGACTGAGTCCACGGAGGTGACGGAAGAGACGACCGAGACGAGACGACCGACGATCGAGACGACCGAGACGGTCGAGACGACCGACGTCAAGCCGGAGGAGACGACGGAAGTGGCGGAGGTGACGGACGTGGCCACCATTGAGACGACCGAGGTGCCGTCCACGAGCGAGGTGACGGTCGAGACGACCGAGACGACCGAGACGACTGAGACGACCGAGATCGTGGAGGAGACTGTGGAAGAGACTGAGCTGACGGAGGGCAAGAAGCCCAAGTCGAAGAAGCACCGCAAGCCGAAGCGCAAGCCGACTGCGGGCACGACCGAGGAGGAAACCACGGTGACTGAGTCCACGGAGGTGACGGAAGAGACGACCGAGACGGTCGAGACGACCGACGTCAAGCCGGAGGAGACGACGGAAGTGGCGGAGGTGACGGACGTGGCCACCATTGAGACGACCGAGGTGCCGTCCACGAGCGAGGTGACGGTCGAGACGACCGAGACGACCGAGACGACTGAGACGACCGAGATCGTGGAGGAGACTGTGGAAGAGACTGAGCTGACGGAGGGCAAGAAGCCCAAGTCGAAGAAGCACCGCAAGCCGAAGCGCAAGCCGACTGCGGGCACGACCGAGGAGGAAACCACGGTGACTGAGTCCACGGAGGTGACGGAAGAGACGACCGAGACGGTCGAGACGACCGACGTCAAGCCGGAGGAGACGACGGAAGTGGCGGAGGTGACGGACGTGGCCACCATTGAGACGACCGAGGTGCCGTCCACGAGCGAGGTGACGGTCGAGACGACCGAGACGACCGAGACGACTGAGACGACCGAGATCGTGGAGGAGACTGTGGAAGAGACTGAGCTGACGGAGGGCAAGAAGCCCAAGTCGAAGAAGCACCGCAAGCCGAAGCGCAAGCCGACTGCGGGCACGACCGAGGAGGAAACCACGGTGACTGAGTCCACGGAGGTGACGGAAGAGACGACCGAGACGGTCGAGACGACCGACGTCAAGCCGGAGGAGACGACGGAAGTGACGGAGGTGACGGACGTGGCCACCATTGAGACGACCGAGGTGCCGTCCACGAGCGAGGTGACGGTCGAGACGACCGAGACGACCGAGACGACTGAGATCGTGGAGGAGACTGTGGAAGAGACTGAGCTGACGGAGGGCAAGAAGCCCAAGTCGAAGAAGCACCGCAAGCCGAAGCGCAAGCCGACTGCGGGCACGACCGAGGAGGAAACCACGGTGACTGAGTCCACAGAGGTGACGGAAGAGACGACCGAGACGGTCGAGACGACCGACGTCAAGCCGGAGGAGACGACGGAAGTGACGGAGGTGACGGACGTGGCCACCATTGAGACGACCGAGGTGCCGTCCACGAGCGAGGTGACGGTCGAGACGACCGAGACGACCGAGATCGTGGAGGAGACTGTGGAAGAGACTGAGCTGACGGAGGGCAAGAAGCCCAAGTCGAAGAAGCACCGCAAGCCGAAGCGCAAGCCGACTGCGGGCACGACCGAGGAGGAAACCACGGTGACTGAGTCCACGGAGGTGACGGAAGAGACGACCGAGACGGTCGAGACGACCGACGTCAAGCCGGAGGAGACGACGGAAGTGACGGAGGTGACGGACGTGGCCACCATTGAGACGACCGAGGTGCCGTCCACGAGCGAGGTGACGGTCGAGACGACCGAGACGACCGAGACGACTGAGACGACCGAGATCGTGGAGGAGACTGTGGAAGAGACTGAGCTGACGGAGGGCAAGAAGCCCAAGTCGAAGAAGCACCGCAAGCCGAAGCGCAAGCCGACTGCGGGCACGACCGAGGAGGAAACCACGGTGACTGAGTCCACAGACGTGACGGAAGAGACGACCGAGACGGTCGAGACGACCGACGTCAAGCCGGAGGAGACGACGGAAGTGACGGAGGTGACGGACGTGGCCACCATTGAGACGACCGAGGTGCCGTCCACGAGCGAGGTGACGGTCGAGACGACCGAGACGACCGAGATCGTGGAGGAGACTGTGGAAGAGACTGAGCTGACGGAGGGCAAGAAGCCCAAGTCGAAGAAGCACCGCAAGCCGAAGCGCAAGCCGACTGCGGGCACGACCGAGGAGGAAACCACGGTGACTGAGTCCACGGAGGTGACGGAAGAGACGACCGAGACGGTCGAGACGACCGACGTCAAGCCGGAGGAGACGACGGAAGTGACGGAGGTGACGGACGTGGCCACCATTGAGACGACCGAGGTGCCGTCCACGAGCGAGGTGACGGTCGAGACGACCGAGACGACCGAGACGACTGAGACGACCGAGATCGTGGAGGAGACTGTGGAAAGACTGAGCTGACGGAGGGCAAGAAGCCCAAGTCGAAGAAGCACCGCAAGCCGAAGCGCAAGCCGACTGCGGGCACGACCGAGGAGGAAACCACGGTGACTGAGTCCACGGAGGTGACGGAAGAGACGACCGAGACGGTCGAGACGACCGACGTCAAGCCGGAGGAGACGACGGAAGTGGCGGAGGTGACGGACGTGGCCACCATTGAGACGACCGAGGTGCCGTCCACGAGCGAGGTGACGGTCGAGACGACCGAGACGACCGAGACGACCGAGATCGTGGAGGAGACTGTGGAAGAGACTGAGCTGACGGAGGGCAAGAAGCCCAAGTCGAAGAAGCACCGCAAGCCGAAGCGCAAGCCGACTGCGGGCACGACCGAGGAGGAAACCACGGTGACTGAGTCCACGGAGGTGACGGAAGAGACGACCGAGACGGTCGAGACGACCGACGTCAAGCCGGAGGAGACGACGGAAGTGGCGGAGGTGACGGACGTGGCCACCATTGAGACGACCGAGGTGCCGTCCACGAGCGAGGTGACGGTCGAGACGACCGAGACGACCGAGACGACTGAGACGACCGAGATCGTGGAGGAGACTGTGGAAAGACTGAGCTGACGGAGGGCAAGAAGCCCAAGTCGAAGAAGCACCGCAAGCCGAAGCGCAAGCCGACTGCGGGCACGACCGAGGAGGAAACCACGGTGACTGAGTCCACGGAGGTGACGGAAGAGACGACCGAGACGGTCGAGACGACCGACGTCAAGCCGGAGGAGACGACGGAAGTGGCGGAGGTGACGGACGTGGCCACCATTGAGACGACCGAGGTGCCGTCCACGAGCGAGGTGACGGTCGAGACGACCGAGACGACCGAGACGACTGAGACGACCGAGATCGTGGAGGAGACTGTGGAAGAGACTGAGCTGACGGAGGGCAAGAAGCCCAAGTCGAAGAAGCACCGCAAGCCGAAGCGCAAGCCGACTGCGGGCACGACCGAGGAGGAAACCACGGTGACTGAGTCCACGGAGGTGACGGAAGAGACGACCGAGACGGTCGAGACGACCGACGTCAAGCCGGAGGAGACGACGGAAGTGGCGGAGGTGACGGACGTGGCCACCATTGAGACGACCGAGGTGCCGTCCACGAGCGAGGTGACGGTCGAGACGACCGAGACGACCGAGATCGTGGAGGAGACTGTGGAAGAGACTGAGCTGACGGAGGGCAAGAAGCCCAAGTCGAAGAAGCACCGCAAGCCGAAGCGCAAGCCGACTGCGGGCACGACCGAGGAGGAAACCACGGTGACTGAGTCCACGGAGGTGACGGAAGAGACGACCGAGACGGTCGAGACGACCGACGTCAAGCCGGAGGAGACGACGGAAGTGACGGAGGTGACGGACGTGGCCACCATTGAGACGACCGAGGTGCCGTCCACGAGCGAGGTGACGGTCGAGACGACCGAGACGACCGAGATCGTGGAGGAGACTGTGGAAGAGACTGAGCTGACGGAGGGCAAGAAGCCCAAGTCGAAGAAGCACCGCAAGCCGAAGCGCAAGCCGACTGCGGGCACGACCGAGGAGGAAACCACGGTGACTGAGTCCACGGAGGTGACGGAAGAGACGACCGAGACGGTCGAGACGACCGACGTCAAGCCGGAGGAGACGACGGAAGTGACGGAGGTGACGGACGTGGCCACCATTGAGACGACCGAGGTGCCGTCCACGAGCGAGGTGACGGTCGAGACGACCGAGACGACCGAGACGACTGAGACGACCGAGATCGTGGAGGAGACTGTGGAAAAGACTGAGCTGACGGAGGGCAAGAAGCCCAAGTCGAAGAAGCACCGCAAGCCGAAGCGCAAGCCGACTGCGGGCACGACCGAGGAGGAAACCACGGTGACTGAGTCCACGGAGGTGACGGAAGAGACGACCGAGACGGTCGAGACGACCGACGTCAAGCCGGAGGAGACGACGGAAGTGGCGGAGGTGACGGACGTGGCCACCATTGAGACGACCGAGGAGGTGCCGTCCACGAGCGAGGTGACGGTCGAGACGACCGAGACGACCGAGACGACTGAGACGACCGAGATCGTGGAGGAGACTGTGGAAGAGACTGAGCTGACGGAGGGCAAGAAGCCCAAGTCGAAGAAGCACCGCAAGCCGAAGCGCAAGCCGACTGCGGGCACGACCGAGGAGGAAACCACGGTGACTGAGTCCACGGAGGTGACGGAAGAGACGACCGAGACGGTCGAGACGACCGACGTCAAGCCGGAGGAGACGACGGAAGTGGCGGAGGTGACGGACGTGGCCACCATTGAGACGACCGAGGTGCCGTCCACGAGCGAGGTGACGGTCGAGACGACCGAGACGACCGAGACGACCGAGATCGTGGAGGAGACTGTGGAAGAGACTGAGCTGACGGAGGGCAAGAAGCCCAAGTCGAAGAAGCACCGCAAGCCGAAGCGCAAGCCGACTGCGGGCACGACCGAGGAGGAAACCACGGTGACTGAGTCCACAGGTGACGGAAGAGACGACCGAGACGGTCGAGACGACCGACGTCAAGCCGGAGGAGACGACGGAAGTGGCGGAGGTGACGGACGTGGCCACCATTGAGACGACCGAGGTGCCGTCCACGAGCGAGGTGACGGTCGAGACGACCGAGACGACCGAGATCGTGGAGGAGACTGTGGAAGAGACTGAGCTGACGGAGGGCAAGAAGCCCAAGTCGAAGAAGCACCGCAAGCCGAAGCGCAAGCCGACTGCGGGCACGACCGAGGAGGAAACCACGGTGACTGAGTCCACGGAGGTGACGGAAGAGACGACCGAGACGGTCGAGACGACCGACGTCAAGCCGGAGGAGACGACGGAAGTGGCGGAGGTGACGGACGTGGCCACCATTGAGACGACCGAGGTGCCGTCCACGAGCGAGGTGACGGTCGAGACGACCGAGACGACCGAGACGACTGAGACGACCGAGATCGTGGAGGAGACTGTGGAAGAGACTGAGCTGACGGAGGGCAAGAAGCCCAAGTCGAAGAAGCACCGCAAGCCGAAGCGCAAGCCGACTGCGGGCACGACCGAGGAGGAAACCACGGTGACTGAGTCCACGGAGGTGACGGAAGAGACGACCGAGACGGTCGAGACGACCGACGTCAAGCCGGAGGAGACGACGGAAGTGACGGAGGTGACGGACGTGGCCACCATTGAGACGACCGAGGTGCCGTCCACGAGCGAGGTGACGGTCGAGACGACCGAGACGACCGAGACGACTGAGACGACCGAGATCGTGGAGGAGACTGTGGAAGAGACTGAGCTGACGGAGGGCAAGAAGCCCAAGTCGAAGAAGCACCGCAAGCCGAAGCGCAAGCCGACTGCGGGCACGACCGAGGAGGAAACCACGGTGACTGAGTCCACAGAGGTGACGGAAGAGACGACCGAGACGGTCGAGACGACCGACGTCAAGCCGGAGGAGACGACGGAAGTGGCGGAGGTGACGGACGTGGCCACCATTGAGACGACCGAGGTGCCGTCCACGAGCGAGGTGACGGTCGAGACGACCGAGACGACCGAGATCGTGGAGGAGACTGTGGAAGAGACTGAGCTGACGGAGGGCAAGAAGCCCAAGTCGAAGAAGCACCGCAAGCCGAAGCGCAAGCCGACTGCGGGCACGACCGAGGAGGAAACCACGGTGACTGAGTCCACGGAGGTGACGGAAGAGACGACCGAGACGGTCGAGACGACCGACGTCAAGCCGGAGGAGACGACGGAAGTGACGGAGGTGACGGACGTGGCCACCATTGAGACGACCGAGGAGGTGCCGTCCACGAGCGAGGTGACGGTCGAGACGACCGAGACGACCGAGAGACGACCGAGACGACCGAGACGACCGAGACGACCGAGACGACCGAGACGACCGAGATCGTGGAGGAGACTGTGGAAGAGACTGAGCTGACGGAGGGCAAGAAGCCCAAGTCGAAGAAGCACCGCAAGCCGAAGCGCAAGCCGACTGCGGGCACGACCGAGGAGGAAACCACGGTGACTGAGTCCACGGAGGTGACGGAAGAGACGACCGAGACGGTCGAGACGACCGACGTCAAGCCGGAGGAGACGACGGAAGTGGCGGAGGTGACGGACGTGGCCACCATTGAGACGACCGAGGTGCCGTCCACGAGCGAGGTGACGGTCGAGACGACCGAGACGACCGAGACGACTGAGACGACCGAGATCGTGGAGGAGACTGTGGAAAAGACTGAGCTGACGGAGGGCAAGAAGCCCAAGTCGAAGAAGCACCGCAAGCCGAAGCGCAAGCCGACTGCGGGCACGACCGAGGAGGAAACCACGGTGACTGAGTCCACAGAGGTGACGGAAGAGACGACGAGACGGTCGAGACGACCGAGACGATCGAGACGACCGAGACGTCGAGACGACCGACGTCAAGCCGGAGGAGACGACGGAAGTGACGGAGGTGACGGACGTGGCCACCATTGAGACGACCGAGGTGCCGTCCACGAGCGAGGTGACGGTCGAGACGACCGAGACGACCGAGATCGTGGAGGAGACTGTGGAAGAGACTGAGCTGACGGAGGGCAAGAAGCCCAAGTCGAAGAAGCACCGCAAGCCGAAGCGCAAGCCGACTGCGGGCACGACCGAGGAGGAAACCACGGTGACTGAGTCCACAGAGGTGACGGAAGAGACGACCGAGACGGTCGAGACGACCGACGTCAAGCCGGAGGAGACGACGGAAGTGACGGAGGTGACGGACGTGGCCACCATTGAGACGACCGAGGTGCCGTCCACGAGCGAGGTGACGGTCGAGACGACCGAGACGACCGAGATCGTGGAGGAGACTGTGGAAGAGACTGAGCTGACGGAGGGCAAGAAGCCCAAGTCGAAGAAGCACCGCAAGCCGAAGCGCAAGCCGACTGCGGGCACGACCGAGGAGGAAACCACGGTGACTGAGTCCACAGAGGTGACGGAAGAGACGACTGAGACGGTCGAGACGACCGAGACGATCGAGACGACCGAGACGGTCGAGACGACCGACGTCAAGCCGGAGGAGACGACGGAAGTGACGGAGGTGACGGACGTGGCCACCATTGAGACGACCGAGGTGCCGTCCACGAGCGAGGTGACGGTCGAGACGACCGAGACGACCGAGATCGTGGAGGAGACTGTGGAAGAGACTGAGCTGACGGAGGGCAAGAAGCCCAAGTCGAAGAAGCACCGCAAGCCGAAGCGCAAGCCGACTGCGGGCACGACCGAGGAGGAAACCACGGTGACTGAGTCCACAGAGGTGACGGAAGAGACGACCGAGACGGTCGAGACGACCGACGTCAAGCCGGAGGAGACGACGGAAGTGACGGAGGTGACGGACGTGGCCACCATTGAGACGACCGAGGTGCCGTCCACGAGCGAGGTGACGGTCGAGACGACCGAGACGACCGAGATCGTGGAGGAGACTGTGGAAGAGACTGAGCTGACGGAGGGCAAGAAGCCCAAGTCGAAGAAGCACCGCAAGCCGAAGCGCAAGCCGACTGCGGGCACGACCGAGGAGGAAACCACGGTGACTGAGTCCACGGAGGTGACGGAAGAGACGACCGAGACGGTCGAGACGACCGACGTCAAGCCGGAGGAGACGACGGAAGTGGCGGAGGTGACGGACGTGGCCACCATTGAGACGACCGAGGAGGTGCCGTCCACGAGCGAGGTGACGGTCGAGACGACCGAGACGACCGAGACGACTGAGACGACCGAGATCGTGGAGGAGACTGTGGAAGAGACTGAGCTGACGGAGGGCAAGAAGCCCAAGTCGAAGAAGCACCGCAAGCCGAAGCGCAAGCCGACTGCGGGCACGACCGAGGAGGAAACCACGGTGACTGAGTCCACGGAGGTGACGGAAGAGACGACCGAGACGGTCGAGACGACCGACGTCAAGCCGGAGGAGACGACGGAAGTGGCGGAGGTGACGGACGTGGCCACCATTGAGACGACCGAGGTGCCGTCCACGAGCGAGGTGACGGTCGAGACGACCGAGACGACCGAGATCGTGGAGGAGACTGTGGAAGAGACTGAGCTGACGGAGGGCAAGAAGCCCAAGTCGAAGAAGCACCGCAAGCCGAAGCGCAAGCCGACTGCGGGCACGACCGAGGAGGAAACCACGGTGACTGAGTCCACAGAGGTGACGGAAGAGACGACCGAGACGGTCGAGACGACCGACGTCAAGCCGGAGGAGACGACGGAAGTGGCGGAGGTGACGGACGTGGCCACCATTGAGACGACCGAGGTGCCGTCCACGAGCGAGGTGACGGTCGAGACGACCGAGACGACCGAGACGACTCGACCGAGATCGTGAGGAGACTGTGGAAGAGACTGAGCTGACGGAGGGCAAGAAGCCCAAGTCGAAGAAGCACCGCAAGCCGAAGCGCAAGCCGACTGCGGGCACGACCGAGGAGGAAACCACGGTGACTGAGTCCACGGAGGTGACGGAAGAGACGACCGAGACGGTCGAGACGACCGACGTCAAGCCGGAGGAGACGACGGAAGTGGCGGAGGTGACGGACGTGGCCACCATTGAGACGACCGAGGTGCCGTCCACGAGCGAGGTGACGGTCGAGACGACCGAGACGACCGAAGATCGTCGTGGAGGAGACTGTGGAAGAGACTGAGCTGACGGAGGGCAAGAAGCCCAAGTCGAAGAAGCACCGCAAGCCGAAGCGCAAGCCGACTGCGGGCACGACCGAGGAGGAAACCACGGTGACTGAGTCCACAGAGGTGACGGAAGAGACGACCGAGACGGTCGAGACGACCGACGTCAAGCCGGAGGAGACGACGGAAGTGACGGAGGTGACGGACGTGGCCACCATTGAGACGACCGAGGTGCCGTCCACGAGCGAGGTGACGGTCGAGACGACCGAGACGACCGAGATCGTGGAGGAGACTGTGGAAGAGACTGAGCTGACGGAGGGCAAGAAGCCCAAGTCGAAGAAGCACCGCAAGCCGAAGCGCAAGCCGACTGCGGGCACGACCGAGGAGGAAACCACGGTGACTGAGTCCACGGAGGTGACGGAAGAGACGACCGAGACGGTCGAGACGACCGACGTCAAGCCGGAGGAGACGACGGAAGTGGCGGAGGTGACGGACGTGGCCACCATTGAGACGACCGAGGTGCCGTCCACGAGCGAGGTGACGGTCGAGACGACCGAGACGACCGAGACGACTGAGACGACCGAGATCGTGGAGGAGACTGTGGAAGAGACTGAGCTGACGGAGGGCAAGAAGCCCAAGTCGAAGAAGCACCGCAAGCCGAAGCGCAAGCCGACTGCGGGCACGACCGAGGAGGAAACCACGGTGACTGAGTCCACGGAGGTGACGGAAGAGACGACCGAGACGGTCGAGACGACCGACGTCAAGCCGGAGGAGACGACGGAAGTGGCGGAGGTGACGGACGTGGCCACCATTGAGACGACCGAGGTGCCGTCCACGAGCGAGGTGACGGTCGAGACGACCGAGACGACCGAGATCGTGGAGGAGACTGTGGAAGAGACTGAGCTGACGGAGGGCAAGAAGCCCAAGTCGAAGAAGCACCGCAAGCCGAAGCGCAAGCCGACTGCGGGCACGACCGAGGAGGAAACCACGGTGACTGAGTCCACAGAGGTGACGGAAGAGACGACCGAGACGGTCGAGACGACCGACGTCAAGCCGGAGGAGACGACGGAAGTGGCGGAGGTGACGGACGTGGCCACCATTGAGACGACCGAGGTGCCGTCCACGAGCGAGGTGACGGTCGAGACGACCGAGACGACCGAGACGACTGAGACGACCGAGATCGTGGAGGAGACTGTGGAAGAGACTGAGCTGACGGAGGGCAAGAAGCCCAAGTCGAAGAAGCACCGCAAGCCGAAGCGCAAGCCGACTGCGGGCACGACCGAGGAGGAAACCACGGTGACTGAGTCCACGGAGGTGACGGAAGAGACGACCGAGACGGTCGAGACGACCGACGTCAAGCCGGAGGAGACGACGGAAGTGACGGAGGTGACGGACGTGGCCACCATTGAGACGACCGAGGTGCCGTCCACGAGCGAGGTGACGGTCGAGACGACCGAGACGACCGAGACGACTGAGACGACCGAGATCGGAGGAGACTGTGGAAGAGACTGAGCTGACGGAGGGCAAGAAGCCCAAGTCGAAGAAGCACCGCAAGCCGAAGCGCAAGCCGACTGCGGGCACGACCGAGGAGGAAACCACGGTGACTGAGTCCACGGAGGTGACGGAAGAGACGACCGAGACGGTCGAGACGACCGACGTCAAGCCGGAGGAGACGACGGAAGTGGCGGAGGTGACGGACGTGGCCACCATTGAGACGACCGAGGTGCCGTCCACGAGCGAGGTGACGGTCGAGACGACCGAGACGACCGAGACGACCGAGACGACCGAGATCGTGGAGGAGACTGTGGAAGAGACTGAGCTGACGGAGGGCAAGAAGCCCAAGTCGAAGAAGCACCGCAAGCCGAAGCGCAAGCCGACTGCGGGCACGACCGAGGAGGAAACCACGGTGACTGAGTCCACGGAGGTGACGGAAGAGACGACCGAGACGGTCGAGACGACCGACGTCAAGCCGGAGGAGACGACGGAAGTGGCGGAGGTGACGGACGTGGCCACCATTGAGACGACCGAGGTGCCGTCCACGAGCGAGGTGACGGTCGAGACGACCGAGACGACCGAGACGACTGAGACGACCGAGATCGTGGAGGAGACTGTGGAAAGACTGAGCTGACGGAGGGCAAGAAGCCCAAGTCGAAGAAGCACCGCAAGCCGAAGCGCAAGCCGACTGCGGGCACGACCGAGGAGGAAACCACGGTGACTGAGTCCACAGAGGTGACGGAAGAGACGACCGAGACGGTCGAGACGACCGAGACGTCAAGCCGGAGGAGACGACGGAAGTGACGGAGGTGACGGACGTGGCCACCATTGAGACGACCGAGGTGCCGTCCACGAGCGAGGTGACGGTCGAGACGACCGAGACGACCGAGATCGTCGTGGAGGAGACTGTGGAAGAGACTGAGCTGACGGAGGGCAAGAAGCCCAAGTCGAAGAAGCACCGCAAGCCGAAGCGCAAGCCGACTGCGGGCACGACCGAGGAGGAAACCACGGTGACTGAGTCCACGGAGGTGACGGAAGAGACGACCGAGACGGTCGAGACGACCGACGTCAAGCCGGAGGAGACGACGGAAGTGACGGAGGTGACGGACGTGGCCACCATTGAGACGACCGAGGAGGTGCCGTCCACGAGCGAGGTGACGGTCGAGACGACCGAGACGACCGAGACGACTGAGACGACCGAGATCGTGGAGGAGACTGTGGAAGAGACTGAGCTGACGGAGGGCAAGAAGCCCAAGTCGAAGAAGCACCGCAAGCCGAAGCGCAAGCCGACTGCGGCACGACCGAGGAGGAAACCACGGTGACTGAGTCCACGGAGGTGACGGAAGAGACGACCGAGACGGTCGAGACGACCGACGTCAAGCCGGAGGAGACGACGGAAGTGACGGAGGTGACGGACGTGGCCACCATTGAGACGACCGAGGTGCCGTCCACGAGCGAGGTGACGGTCGAGACGACCGAGACGACCGAGATCGTGGAGGAGACTGTGGAAGAGACTGAGCTGACGGAGGGCAAGAAGCCCAAGTCGAAGAAGCACCGCAAGCCGAAGCGCAAGCCGACTGCGGGCACGACCGAGGAGGAAACCACGGTGACTGAGTCCACGGAGGTGACGGAAGAGACGACCGAGACGGTCGAGACGACCGACGTCAAGCCGGAGGAGACGACGGAAGTGGCGGAGGTGACGGACGTGGCCACCATTGAGACGACCGAGGTGCCGTCCACGAGCGAGGTGACGGTCGAGACGACCGAGACGACCGAGACGACTGAGACGACCGAGATCGTGGAGGAGACTGTGGAAGAGACTGAGCTGACGGAGGGCAAGAAGCCCAAGTCGAAGAAGCACCGCAAGCCGAAGCGCAAGCCGACTGCGGGCACGACCGAGGAGGAAACCACGGTGACTGAGTCCACGGAGGTGACGGAAGAGACGACCGAGACGGTCGAGACGACCGACGTCAAGCCGGAGGAGACGACGGAAGTGGCGGAGGTGACGGACGTGGCCACCATTGAGACGACCGAGGTGCCGTCCACGAGCGAGGTGACGGTCGAGACGACCGAGACGACCGAGATCGTGGAGGAGACTGTGGAAGAGACTGAGCTGACGGAGGGCAAGAAGCCCAAGTCGAAGAAGCACCGCAAGCCGAAGCGCAAGCCGACTGCGGGCACGACCGAGGAGGAAACCACGGTGACTGAGTCCACGGAGGTGACGGAAGAGACGACCGAGACGGTCGAGACGACCGACGTCAAGCCGGAGGAGACGACGGAAGTGGCGGAGGTGACGGACGTGGCCACCATTGAGACGACCGAGGTGCCGTCCACGAGCGAGGTGACGGTCGAGACGACCGAGACGACCGAGACGACCGAGACGACCGAGATCGTGGAGGAGACTGTGGAAGAGACTGAGCTGACGGAGGGCAAGAAGCCCAAGTCGAAGAAGCACCGCAAGCCGAAGCGCAAGCCGACTGCGGGCACGACCGAGGAGGAAACCACGGTGACTGAGTCCACGGAGGTGACGGAAGAGACGACCGAGACGGTCGAGACGACCGACGTCAAGCCGGAGGAGACGACGGAAGTGGCGGAGGTGACGGACGTGGCCACCATTGAGACGACCGAGGTGCCGTCCACGAGCGAGGTGACGGTCGAGACGACCGAGACGACCGAGATCGTGGAGGAGACTGTGGAAGAGACTGAGCTGACGGAGGGCAAGAAGCCCAAGTCGAAGAAGCACCGCAAGCCGAAGCGCAAGCCGACTGCGGGCACGACCGAGGAGGAAACCACGGTGACTGAGTCCACGGAGGTGACGGAAGAGACGACCGAGACGGTCGAGACGACCGACGTCAAGCCGGAGGAGACGACGGAAGTGACGGAGGTGACGGACGTGGCCACCATTGAGACGACCGAGGAGGTGCCGTCCACGAGCGAGGTGACGGTCGAGACGACCGAGACGACCGAGACGACCGAGACGACCGAGATCGTGGAGGAGACTGTGGAAGAGACTGAGCTGACGGAGGGCAAGAAGCCCAAGTCGAAGAAGCACCGCAAGCCGAAGCGCAAGCCGACTGCGGGCACGACCGAGGAGGAAACCACGGTGACTGAGTCCACGGAGGTGACGGAAGAGACGACCGAGACGATCGAGACGACCGAATCAAGCCGGAGGAGACGACGGAAGTGGCGGAGGTGACGGACGTGGCCACCATTGAGACGACCGAGGTGCCGTCCACGAGCGAGGTGACGGTCGAGACGACCGAGACGACCGAGACGACTGAGACGACCGAGATCGTGGAGGAGACTGTGGAAAGACTGAGCTGACGGAGGGCAAGAAGCCCAAGTCGAAGAAGCACCGCAAGCCGAAGCGCAAGCCGACTGCGGGCACGACCGAGGAGGAAACCACGGTGACTGAGTCCACAGAGGTGACGGAAGAGACGACTGAGACGGTCGAGACGACCGTCGAGACGACCGACGTCAAGCCGGAGGAGACGACGGAAGTGACGGAGGTGACGGACGTGGCCACCATTGAGACGACGAGGAGGTGCCGTCCACGAGCGAGGTGACGGTCGATCACCGAGACGACGACTGAGACGACCGAGATCGTGGAGGAGACTGTGGAAGAGACTGAGCTGACGGAGGGCAAGAAGCCCAAGTCGAAGAAGCACCGCAAGCCGAAGCGCAAGCCGACTGCGCACGACCGAGGAGGAAACCACGGTGACTGAGTCCACAGACGTGACGGAAGAGACGACCGAGACGGTCGAGACGACCGACGTCAAGCCGGAGGAGACGACGGAAGTGACGGAGGTGACGGACGTGGCCACCATTGAGACGACCGAGGTGCCGTCCACGAGCGAGGTGACGGTCGAGACGACCGAGACGACCGAGATCGTGGAGGAGACTGTGGAAGAGACTGAGCTGACGGAGGGCAAGAAGCCCAAGTCGAAGAAGCACCGCAAGCCGAAGCGCAAGCCGACTGCGGGCACGACCGAGGAGGAAACCACGGTGACTGAGTCCACGGAGGTGACGGAAGAGACGACCGAGACGGTCGAGACGACCGACGTCAAGCCGGAGGAGACGACGGAAGTGACGGAGGTGACGGACGTGGCCACCATTGAGACGACCGAGGAGGTGCCGTCCACGAGCGAGGTGACGGTCGAGACGACCGAGACGACCGAGACGACCGAGATCGTGGAGGAGACTGTGGAAGAGACTGAGCTGACGGAGGGCAAGAAGCCCAAGTCGAAGAAGCACCGCAAGCCGAAGCGCAAGCCGACTGCGCACGACCGAGGAGGAAACCACGGTGACTGAGTCCACAGACGTGACGGAAGAGACGACCGAGACGGTCGAGACGACCGACGTCAAGCCGGAGACGACGGAAGTGACGGAGGTGACGGACGTACCACCATTGAGACGACCGAGGTGCCGTCCACGAGCGAGGTGACGACCGAGACGACCGAGACGACCGAGATCGTGGAGGAGACTGTGGAAGACTGAGCTGACGGAGGGCAAGAAGCCCAAGTCGAAGAAGCACCGCAAGCCGAAGCGCAAGCCGACTGCGGGCACGACCGAGGAGGAACCACGGTGACTGAGTCCACGGAGGTGACGGAAGAGACGACCGAGACGGTCGAGACGACCGACGCAAGCCGGAGGAGACGACGGAAGTGGCGGAGGTGACGGACGTGGCCACCATTGAGACGACCGAGTTGCCGTCCACGAGCGAGGTGACGGTCGAGGGACGAGACGACGAGACGACCGAGATCGAGGAGACTGTGGAAGAGACTGAGCTGACGGAGGGCAAGAAGCCCAAGTCGAAGAAGCACCGCAAGCCGAAGCGCAAGCCGACTGCGGGCACGACCGAGGAGGAAACCACGGTGACTGAGTCCACAGAGGCGATGGAAGAGACGACGAGCGATCGAGACGACCGAGACGATCGAGACGACCGAGACGGTCGAGACGACCGACGAGCCGGAGGAGACGACGGGAGTGACGGAGGTGAGACGTGGCCACCATTGAGACGACCGAGTGCCGTCCACGAGCGAGGTGACGGTCGAGACGACCGAGACGACCAAGATCGTGGAGGAGACTGTGGAAGAGACTGAGCTGACAGAGGGCAAGAAGCCCAAGTCGAAGAAGCACCGCAAGCCGAAGCGCAAGCCGACTGCAGGCACGACCGAGGAGAAACCACGGTGACTGAGTCCACAGACGTGACGGAAGAAACGACCGAGACGATCGAGACGACCGACGTCAAGCCGGAGGAGACGACGGAAGTGACGAGGTGACGGACGTGGCCACCATTGAGACGACGAGAGTGCCGTCCACGAGCGAGGTGACGGTCGAGACGACCGAGACGACCGAGACGACTGAGACGACCGAGATCGTGGAGGAGACTGTGGAAGAGACTGAGCTGACGGAGGGCAAGAAGCCCAAGTCGAAGAAGCACCGCAAGCCGAAGCGCAAGCCGACTGCGGGCACGACCGAGGAGGAAACCACGGTGACTGAATCCACAGAGGTGACGGAAGAGACGACTGAGACGGTCGAGACGACCGAGACGATCGAGACGACCGACGCTGCCGGAGGAGACGACGGAAGTGACGGAGGTGACGGACGTGGCCACCATTGAGACGACCGAGGTGCCGTCCACGAGCGAGGTGACGGTCGAGACGACCGAGACGACCGAGATCGTGGAGGAGACTGTGGAAAAGACTGAGCTGACGGAGGGCAAGAAGCCCAAGTCGAAGAAGCACCGCAAGCCGAAGCGCAAGCCGACTGCGGGCACGACCGAGGAAGAAACCACGGTGACTGAGTCCACGGAGGTGACGGAAGAGACGACCGAGACGGTCGAGACGACCGACGTCAAGCCGGAGGAGACGACGGAAGTGGCGGAGGTGACGGACGTGGCCACCATTGAGACGACCGAGGTGCCGTCCACGAGCGAGGTGACGGTCGAGACGACCGAGACGACCGAGATCGTGGAGGAGACTGTGGAAAGACTGTGCTGACGGAGGGCAAGAAGCCCAAGTCGAAGAAGCACCGCAAGCCGAAGCGCAAGCCGACTGCGGCACGACCGAGGAGGAAACCACGGTGACTGAGTCCACGGAGGTGACGGAAGAGACGACCGTCGAGACGACCGACGTCAAGCCGGAGGAGACGACGGAAGTGACGGAGGTGACGGACGTGGCCACCATTGAGACGACCGAGGTGCCGTCCACGAGCGAGGTGACGGTCGAGACGACCGAGACGACCGAGATCGTGGAGGAGACTGTGGAAAGACTGTGCTGACGGAGGGCAAGAAGCCCAAGTCGAAGAAGCACCGCAAGCCGAAGCGCAAGCCGACTGCGGGCACGACCGAGGAGGAAACCACGGTGACTGAGTCCACGGAGGTGACGGAAGAGACGACCGAGACGACCGAGACGATCGAGACGACCGAGACGGTCGAGACGACCGACGCAAGCCGGAGAGACGACGGAAGTGACGGAGGTGACGGACGTGGCCACCATTGAGACGACCGAGGTGCCGTCCACGAGCGAGGTGACGGTCGAGACGACCGAGACGACGAGATCGTGGAGGAGACTGTGGAAGAGACTGAGCTGACGGAGGGCAAGAAGCCCAAGTCGAAGAAGCACCGCAAGCCGAAGCGCAAGCCGACTGCAGGCACGACCGATGAGGAAACCACGGTGACTGAGTCCACAGACGTGACGGAAGAGACGACCGAGACGGTCGAGATGACCGACGTCAAGCCGGAGGAGACGACGGAAGTGACGGAGGTGACGGACGTGGCCACCATTGAGACGACCGAGGTGCCGTCCACGAGCGAGGTGACGGTCGAGACGACCGAGACGACCGAGATCGTGGAGGAGACTGTGGAAGAGACTGAGCTGACGGAGGGCAAGAAGCCCAAGTCGAAGAAGCACCGCAAGCCGAAGCGCAAGCCGACTGCGGGCACGACCGATGAGGAAACCACGGTGACTGAGTCCACAGACGTGACGGAAGACGACCGAGACGGTCGAGATGACCGACGTCAAGCCGGAGGAGACGACGGAAGTGACGGAGGTGACGGACGTGGCCACCATTGAGACGACCGAGGTGCCGTCCACGAGCGAGGTGACGGTCGAGACGACCGAGACGACCGAGATCGTGGAGGAGACTGTGGAAAGACTGAGCTGACGGAGGGCAAGAAGCCCAAGTCGAAGAAGCACCGCAAGCCGAAGCGCAAGCCGACTGCGGGCACGACCGAGGAGGAAACCACGGTGACTGAGTCCACAGACGTGACGGAAGAGACGACCGAGACGGTCGAGACGACCGACGTCAAGCCGGAGGAGACGACGGAAGTGACGGAGGTGACGGACGTGGCCACCATTGAGACGACCGAGGAGGTGCCGTCCACGAGCGAGGTGACGGTCGAGACGACCGAGACGACCGAGACGACCGAGATCGTGGAGGAGACTGTGGAAGAGACTGAGCTGACGGAGGGCAAGAAGCCCAAGTCGAAGAAGCACCGCAAGCCGAAGCGCAAGCCGACTGCGGGCACGACCGAGGAGGAAACCACGGTGACTGAGTCCACGGAGGTGACGGAAGAGACGACCGAGACGGTCGAGACGACCGAGACGATCGAGACGACCGAGACGGTCGAGACGACCGACGTCAAGCCGGAGGAGACGACGGAAGTGACAGGTGACGGACGTGGCCACCATTGAGACGACCGAGGAGGTGCCGTCCACGAGCGAGGTGACGGTCGAGACGACCGAGACGACCGAGACGACCGAGACGACCGAGATCGTGGAGGAGACTGTGGAAGAGACTGAGCTGACGGAGGGCAAGAAGCCCGTCGAAGAAGCACCGCAAGCCGAAGCGCAAGCCGACTGCGGGCACGACCGAGGAGGAAACCACGGTGACTGAGTCCACGGAGGTGACGGAAGAGACGACCGAGACGACCGAGACGATCGAGACGACCGAGACGGTCGAGACGACCGACGTCAAGCCGGAGGAGACGACGGAAGTGACGGAGGTGACGGACGTGCCACCATTGAGACGACCGAGGTGCCGTCCACGAGCGAGGTGACGGTCGAGACGACCGAGACGACCGAGATCGTGGAGGAGACTGTGGAAGAGACTGAGCTGACGGAGGGCAAGAAGCCCAAGTCGAAGAAGCACCGCAAGCCGAAGCGCAAGCCGACTGCGGGCACGACCGAGGAGGAAACCACGGTGACTGAGTCCACAGACGTGACGGAAGAGACGACCGAGACGGTCGAGATGACCGACGTCAAGCCGGAGGAGACGACGGAAGTGACGGAGGTGACGGACGTGGCCACCATTGAGACGACCAAGGAGGTGCCGTCCACGAGCGAGGTGACGGTCGAGACGACCGGAGACGACCGAGACGACTGAGATCGTGGAGGAGACTGTGGAAGAGACTGAGCTGACGGAGGGCAGAAGCCCAAGTCGAAGAAGCACCGCAAGCCGAAGCGCAAGCCGACTGCGGCACGACCGAGGAGGAAACCACGGTGACTGAGTCCACGGAGGTGACGGAAGAGACGACCGATGACCGAGACGATCGAGACGACCGAGACGGTCGAGACGACCGACGCCGCCGGAGGAGACGACGGAAGTGACGGAGGTGACGGACGTGGCCACCATTGAGACGACCGAGGTGCCGTCCACGAGCGAGTGACGGTCGAGACGACCGAGACGACCGAGATCGTGGAGGAGACTGTGGAAGAGACTGAGCTGACGGAGGGCAAGAAGCCCAAGTCGAAGAAGCACCGCAAGCCGAAGCGCAAGCCGACTGCGGGCACGACCGATGAGGAAACCACGGTGACTGAGTCCACAGACGACGGAAGAGACGACCGAGACGGTCGAGACGACCGACGTCAAGCCGGAGGAGACGACGGAAGTGACGGAGGTGACGGACGTGGCCACCATTGAGACGACCGAGGTGCCGTCCACGAGCGAGGACGGTCGAGACGACCGAGACGACCGAGACGACCGAGACGACCGAGACGACCGAGACGACCGAGATCGTGGAGGAGACTGTGGAAGAGACTGAGCTGACGGAGGGCAAGAAGCCCAAGTCGAAGAAGCACCGCAAGCCGAAGCGCAAGCCGACTGCGGGCACGACCGAGGAGGAAACCACGGTGACTGAGTCCACAGAGGTGACGGAAGAGACGACCGGAGACGGTCGAGATGACCGACGTCAAGCCGGAGGAGACGACGGAAGTGACGGAGGTGACGGACGTGGCCACCATTGAGACGACCAAGGAGGTGCCGTCCACGAGCGAGGTGACGGTCGAGACGACCGAGACGACCGAGATCGTGGAGGAGACTGTGGAAGAGACTGAGCTGACGGAGGGCAAGAAGCCCAAGTCGAAGAAGCACCGCAAGCCGAAGCGCAAGCCGACTGCGGGCACGACCGAGGAGGAAACCACGGTGACTGAGTCCACAGACGTGACGGAAGAGACGACCGAGACGGTCGAGACGACCGACGTCAAGCCGGAGGAGACGACGGAAGTGACGGAGGTGACGGACGTGGCCACCATTGAGACGACCAAGGAGGTGCCGTCCACGAGCGAGGTGACGGTCGAGACGACCGAGACGACCGAGATCGTGGAGGAGACTGTGGAAGAGACTGAGCTGACGGAGGGCAAGAAGCCCAAGTCGAAGAAGCACCGCAAGCCGAAGCGCAAGCCGACTGCGGGCACGACCGAGGAGGAAACCACGGTGACTGAGTCCACGGAGGTGACGGAAGAGACGACCGAGACGGTCGAGATGACCGACGTCAAGCCGGAGGAGACGACGGAAGTGACGGAGGTGACGGACGTGGCCACCATTGAGACGACCAAGGAGGTGCCGTCCACGAGCGAGGTGACGGTCGAGACGACCGAGACGACCGAGATCGTGGAGGAGACTGTGGAAGAGACTGAGCTGACGGAGGGCAAGAAGCCCAAGTCGAAGAAGCACCGCAAGCCGAAGCGCAAGCCGACTGCGGGCACGACCGAGGAGGAAACCACGGTGACCGAGTCCACGGAGGTGACGGAAGAGACGACCGAGACGATCGAGACGACCGAGACGAAAGTCGAGACGACCGACGTCAAGCCGGAGGAGACGACGGAAGTGACGGAGGTGACGGACGTGGCCACCATTGAGACGACCGAGGTGCCGTCCACGAGCGAGGTGACGGTTGAGACGACCGAGACGACCGAGATCGTGGAGGAGACTGTGGAAGAGACTGAGCTGACGGAGGGCAAGAAGCCCAAGTCGAAGAAGCACCGCAAGCCGAAGCGCAAGCCGACTGCGGGCACGACCGAGGAGGAAACCACGGTGACTGAGTCCACGGAGGTGACGGAAGAGATGACCGAGACGGTCGAGACGACCGACGTCAAGCCGGAGGAGACGACGGAAGTGGCGGAGGTGACGGACGTGGCCACCATTGAGACGACCGAGGAGGTGCCGTCCACGAGCGAGGTGACGGTCGAGACGACCAAGACGACCGAGACGACTGATATCGTGGAGAAGACTGCGGAGAGTACGGATGCGACGGCAGGGATGTTCGCTCTAGAGGCAACCCTTGTGAACTCGGCTACCAAGGAGGAAAACGACGAGCGCGGTGCGGGCGCGACAGTGAAGACTGAGGTGTTCCGTACGGCCGGAGCCAACGGCAGCGTGATCACGAAGACGGTTCGCACGACGATCCGCAAGGTGGCCACCTCCAGCGGCCCTTGAAGCGCATGATCGAGGTGCAGACGACGACGGTAACGAAGTCCGTGGCCGGCGAGACGAGCACGACTGTGGAGACGGAGACTCGCGAGGAGGTCGACGACAGTAGTGTCACGAGCACGTCCGCTTCGGACGCGACTCTGGTGAGCTCGTCTACTAAGGAGGAGACCGATGAGGCGGCGCTGCGGGCGCGACAGTGAAGACTGAGGTGTTCCGTACGGCCGGAGCCAACGGCAGCGTGATCACGAAGACGGTTCGCACGACGATCCGCAAGGTGGCCACCTCCAGCGGCTCCTTGAAGCGCATGATCGAGGTGCAGACGACGACGGTAACGAAGTCCGTGGCCGGCGAGACGAGCACGACTGTGGAGACGGAGACTCGCGAGGAGGTCGACGACAGTAGTGTCACGAGCACGTCCGCTTCGGACGCGACTCTGGTGAGCTCGTCTACTAAGGAGGAGACCGATGAGGGCGGCGCTGCGGGCGCGACAGTGAAGACTGAGGTGTTCCGTACGGCCGGAGCCAACGGCAGCGTGATCACGAAGACGGTTCGCACGACGATCCGCAAGGTGGCCACCTCCAGCGGCTCCTTGAAGCGCATGATCGAGGTGCAGACGACGACGGTAACGAAGTCCGTGGCCGGCGAGACGAGCACGACTGTGGAGACGGAGACTCGCGAGGAGGTCGACGACAGTAGTGTCACGAGCACGTCCGCTTCGGACGCGACTCTGGTGAGCTCGTCTACTAAGGAGGAGACCGATGAGGGCAGCTGCGGGCGCGACAGTGAAGACTGAGGTGTTCCGTACGGCCGGAGCCAACGGCAGCGTGATCACGAAGACGGTTCGCACGACGATCCGCAAGGTGGCCACCTCCAGCGGCTCCTTGAAGCGCATGATCGAGGTGCAGACGACGACGGTAACGAAGTCCGTGGCCGGCGAGACGAGCACGACTGTGGAGACGGAGACTCGCGAGGAGGTCGACGACAGTAGTGTCACGAGCACGTCCGCTTCGGACGCGACTCTGGTGAGCTCGTCTACCAAGGAGGAGACCGATGAGGCGGCGCTGCGGGCGCGACAGTGAAGACTGAGGTGTTCCGTACGGCCGGAGCCAACGGCAGCGTGATCACGAAGACGGTTCGCACGACGATCCGCAAGGTGGCCACCTCCAGCGGCTCCTTGAAGCGCATGATCGAGGTGCAGACGACGACGGTAACGAAGTCCGTGGCCGGCGAGACGAGCACGACTGTGGAGACGGAGACTCGCGAGGAGGTCGACGACAGTAGTGTCACGAGCACGTCCGCTTCGGACGCGACTCTGGTGAGCTCGTCTACTAAGGAGGAGACCGATGAGGCGGCGCTGCGGGCGCGACAGTGAAGACTGAGGTGTTCCGTACGGCCGGAGCCAACGGCAGCGTGATCACGAAGACGGTTCGCACGACGATCCGCAAGGTGGCCACCTCCAGCGGCTCCTTGAAGCGCATGATCGAGGTGCAGACGACGACGGTAACGAAGTCCGTGGCCGGCGAGACGAGCACGACTGTGGAGACGGAGACTCGCGAGGAGGTCGACGACAGTAGTGTCACGAGCACGTCCGCTTCGGACGCGACTCTGGTGAGCTCGTCTACTAAGGAGGAGACCGATGAGGCGGCGCTGCGGGCGCGACAGTGAAGACTGAGGTGTTCCGTACGGCCGGAGCCAACGGCAGCGTGATCACGAAGACGGTTCGCACGACGATCCGCAAGGTGGCCACCTCCAGCGGCTCCTTGAAGCGCATGATCGAGGTGCAGACGACGACGGTAACGAAGTCCGTGGCCGGCGAGACGAGCACGACTGTGGAGACGGAGACTCGCGAGGAGGTCGACGACAGTAGTGTCACGAGCACGTCCGCTTCGGACGCGACTCTGGTGAGCTCGTCTACTAAGGAGGAGACCGATGAGGGCGGCGCTGCGGGCGCGACAGTGAAGACTGAGGTGTTCCGTACGGCCGGAGCCAACGGCAGCGTGATCACGAAGACGGTTCGCACGACGATCCGCAAGGTGGCCACCTCCAGCGGCTCCTTGAAGCGCATGATCGAGGTGCAGACGACGACGGTAACGAAGTCCGTGGCCGGCGAGACGAGCACGACTGTGGAGACGGAGACTCGCGAGGAGGTCGACGACAGTAGTGTCACGAGCACGTCCGCTTCGACGCGACTCTGGTGAGCTCGTCTACTAAGGAGGAGACCGATGAGGGCGGCGCTGCGGGCGCGACAGTGAAGACTGAGGTGTTCCGTACGGCCGGAGCCAACGGCAGCGTGATCACGAAGACGGTTCGCACGACGATCCGCAAGGTGGCCACCTCCAGCGGCTCCTTGAAGCGCATGATCGAGGTGCAGACGACGACGGTAACGAAGTCCGTGGCCGGCGAGACGAGCACGACTGTGGAGACGGAGACTCGCGAGGAGGTCGACGACAGTAGTGTCACGAGCACGTCCGCTTCGGACGCGACTCTGGTGAGCTCGTCTACTAAGGAGGAGACCGATGAGGGCGGCGCTGCGGGCGCGACAGTGAAGACTGAGGTGTTCCGTACGGCCGGAGCCAACGGCAGCGTGATCACGAAGACGGTTCGCACGACGATCCGCAAGGTGGCCACCTCCAGCGGCTCCTTGAAGCGCATGATCGAGGTGCAGACGACGACGGTAACGAAGTCCGTGGCCGGCGAGACGAGCACGACTGTGGAGACGGAGACTCGCGAGGAGGTCGACGACAGTAGTGTCACGAGCACGTCCGCTTCGGACGCGACTCTGGTGAGCTCGTCTACTAAGGAGGAGACCGATGAGGGCGGCGCTGCGGGCGCGACAGTGAAGACTGAGGTGTTCCGTACGGCCGGAGCCAACGGCAGCGTGATCACGAAGACGGTTCGCACGACGATCCGCAAGGTGGCCACCTCCAGCGGCTCCTTGAAGCGCATGATCGAGGTGCAGACGACGACGGTAACGAAGTCCGTGGCCGGCGAGACGAGCACGACTGTGGAGACGGAGACTCGCGAGGAGGTCGACGACAGTAGTGTCACGAGCACGTCCGCTTCGGACGCGACTCTGGTGAGCTCGTCTACTAAGGAGGAGACCGATGAGGGCGGCGCTGCGGGCGCGACAGTGAAGACTGAGGTGTTCCGTACGGCCGGAGCCAACGGCAGCGTGATCACGAAGACGGTTCGCACGACGATCCGCAAGGTGGCCACCTCCAGCGGCTCCTTGAAGCGCATGATCGAGGTGCAGACGACGACGGTAACGAAGTCCGTGGCCGGCGAGACGAGCACGACTGTGGAGACGGAGACTCGCGAGGAGGTCGACGACAGTAGTGTCACGAGCACGTCCGCTTCGGACGCGACTCTGGTGAGCTCGTCTACTAAGGAGGAGACCGATGAGGGCGGCGCTGCGGGCGCGACAGTGAAGACTGAGGTGTTCCGTACGGCCGGAGCCAACGGCAGCGTGATCACGAAGACGGTTCGCACGACGATCCGCAAGGTGGCCACCTCCAGCGGCTCCTTGAAGCGCATGATCGAGGTGCAGACGACGACGGTAACGAAGTCCGTGGCCGGCGAGACGAGCACGACTGTGGAGACGGAGACTCTCGAGGAAAACGATGATTCTGATATTGGCATGATTGATGTCGTGATGGTCGTCGGAACGGACGGTTCAAAACGTAGTCTCAATACATCGACTTTGGAAGACAAGTCAGCATCGGTTGTCGAGAGAACAGGCAAGGGCTCTGCTTGGTGGAACATGAAACGCCGTCGTCTCGTGAAGACATGGCTTCCTCAATTTGTGTCGTATGTACAGAAGCGCGGCCGAAGTCTGTCGAAGACTATGCCCAGGAAGGAACTCCTCAACTTTGCTCGCGATTTTTGCGACCAGAACTTTGTGAGCTTTGAGGATGGTTTCTTCAATGCAGGCACGTACGAAGAAAAGCGTGCTACCTGGACGATTGCTCGCTCGCTGTCTTTCCACTACCCCGGTGTCGCTGTTCAGCAGCTTGGTCTCGGTGTAGGCAAGTTCCAACGCACACTGCTGATTGACGAAGTGTGCCACACCCGAAATGGCCCTGACGGAACGGATGTGGAGTTTGTGCTTTCGGCGCTCCAGGTTGTGCCGAAGAGATGCGCGTACTACGAGGATGTTCTGATCCTGGAGAATGGTGAAGTGCTGTTCCACGGCACTGGTGAGTCGCTCATCGCGTACTTCCAGGAGCTCGGGTTTGTGTGTGCTCCGGGTGTGAATGTGTCCGACTACTTGCTGAACCTGACCGAGGAGCAGCAAGTGCACCACCAGGTTACTATGGTCCAAGGTTTCAACAACCAGCGGCAACTGCGTCGCAGTCGGATGTTCTCCGGCATGATGAAGTTTGCCGACGATATGGTGCTCGTTACGGGTGGTCCTGGGGCTGGAGTGTCGTCCCGAACAAGCACTCCGGTGGCCAGTCCGGCGCGCAGTGGCTCGACGGCCAGGTTGAGCACGTCGCACTCACCTCTGCGTCGGCAGCTCAAGCACCGATTCGCTCAAGGATCCCCGGCCAGATCACCGATCGGATCCCCGATGAATTCTGCTGCTGGCTTCGTATCGCCGCAGGCTACGAGGAACATGAAGATCACGACGTACTCGTCCCCGGGATCGAGCAAGGCGACTGCGGGCTCGACCACGTCTCGCAAGATCACCATCGAAGGAGACTTTACTGTCATCACGACGGAAGTCACGTCGCCCCGCGGCACCACGCGAGTGTCCACGGCGCGTCACCTCACCAAGAAGAGCGGGCCCACCACCACCGCCGCCTAAGCCCTGCATGTCGTATTACTTCAAGCAATAGCTAGATAGCTTACCTAACTGCATGTCGTATACATGTAATACATTGATTTGTTTTGTACCAAGTTGCCTTTTTGAACGAGAAGATGTAGCCATTTCCACCACTTGTCATAATTCAAATAAAACAGGCGGCATGACGGGCGGCAATGGGCTGCGCTCGCAGCAGCAGGAGACCGAGAGCAAGGAGCGCGAGCTCATGGACCTCAAGATGGAGGTGACGCACCTGCGTGCGCGACTGCAGCAGCGCGTGGGCGGCGACGCGACGGCGGCGGAACTCGAGGCCGATGCCTTCGCACTGCAGTCGGCGCTGGGCGAGGCGCAGACGACCGCCAGGGCACGCGAGACGGAGCTACAGGTGCTCAATGCTAAAAACGAAAAGGCCCTGGAAGGCATATTTAAGCTGGACGAGGCCTGGCAGACGAGCAAGCAACAGACGCGACAGGCGCAGGACGCGCTGCAGGTGGCGGAGCGGCGGCTCGAGGACGAGACACAACGAGGCCAAGCGCTGCAGTGTCAGCTCCAGGTAGCCAGCGACAGGGAGACGACGCTCTCGAAGAGGCTGGACGCACTGGAGCAGCAGAAGCAGCAGGTGCAGCAGCAGAGAGACGCGCGCGCCGCGGAGGCCCAGCGCCGAGAACTGCAGGTGCACGAGCTCAGGGCGCAATTTGAGACAACGAGACAGAAGCTGGAGACGCAACTGAAGGAGCAGGAAGGGGCCACGAGAGAAGATGTCAGGAGGCTGCAGGAACAGCTGCAGAAGGCGCAAGAGAACGCGGCGGCGCTGAGGGAGAGGTCCACGCCAGGCAGCAGGAAGCAGCCACAGTCGACGCAGAGCTGAGGGACGTGAAGGATTCCGAGGCGACTGTGAAGCAAAGACTCGTGAAGCTCACGGAGGACCTCGCGATGTTTCGGGTGCACTTGGAGTCGGCGAAACAGGTGGCGGTGGAGAGTACGGCGAGAGCCACGCACGCTGAGATGGAGAGTGACAGCATGAGGAGGGAGCTGGAGGAACGCGACAACGTGTTGGTCGAGAAAGAGCAGGCAATACGCGCTGGAGGAGGAGCTCATTCGAAAGCAGACTGTCCTAGAGGAAGAGGTGGCTAGAAAGAAACAGGCTGTTGGGGAGACGGAACGGCGCTTGACGACAGAGTGCCAGGAAATGCTGCAAGCTCAGGAAGAGACATGGAGTTGTCGGGAGAAGGCTCTACAAGACCAGGCAGAGGGCTACAAACAGGAAGTGACACGCATACAGGCGTTTCAAGTGGAGTTGGTGCACCTGCTGCAGCCTGCAGATAATGAGGAGCAGCCTGAAAGCGTCGAGTGTGCCAAGCTCCAAACGCTTGTAGAGCAGGAGGTCAGCAAACGAGAGGCCCTCATGACGAATCTCGAGCAAATGAAGGTGAAACTTGCCGCGACACAACGACAGCTTGGATCTCAGAAGCAGCTCGAGACTGACAACTCAAAACTACGCGCCGAGTATGAGAAGGCAAAGCTGGCAATGGAGCGCATGGCAAAACGAAAAGCGAAGAGTTTTGCTCCAGCCACTTCACTGCCAGGGCGGTCAATTGACCGCGGCGGTAGTAAAAGCAGCTTCTCGGAGATGAGCGCCGGCAAGGAAAACAAACTCGCAACGAGAGTGGTGCCACCATTCGTGAAGCGAAAGCTGGAGACGGGCGGAGGAAACAGCAACGATGTCAGGACGACACCTCAAAAGGCACAGCGCTCAAGGCACGTGTATGTGGCCTCTCGGTATCTTAATGGTGCATCCAAGCGTTGAAGCAAACAAGACACGAAGGAATTTCTGTTGGTATACTAGCTCTTCATAATTCTTAAAATCAGACAAACTGGAAATGCAAATCGTCCGCGTAAGTTGTTCACAAAGAAACTCTGGCTAACTACTGTCAAGACAACGCCAAGCGCACAGGACATGATCACAGCTCTTGCTTCTCCGTCGGGAAAGGCTTCTCCTGCTGCTGGGGCTGGTGCAGTGACCAGCCAGGCACACTCTTCTGATCCTTCACACGCAGCCGAATGGTTTCAAAGCACTGAAAGGCCTCGGATGGCTGGATCTCGCCGTCCACAATCACCGCAGAGGCTGTGTCCTTTGCGCTGAGGTAGCACGGCACGTACTCGTTCACTTGACCAAACGTCACAAGTACACCGCCATTGCTAAGCTGTTGCGAGAAACGCTTCGGGCAAGCTTGAGCATGCTGCTGCTGAATGCCGCCCCAGTAGGGCGCCCAGGCCACTGAGGCGCCCTCCTCTAGGTTCTGTCCGTCGATTGCGACCTACAAATAGCGCAAATAAAACAGTTTGCACTTCACGACAACACCCAACTATCACCACAATGGATACTTACGAAAATGCTTTCGTTGGCGAAGGCAAAGGTGGGGTCCAGGGAGAAGATCTCGACGGCCGCACGCTGCTGGATCTTGACCTCTGTCGCCACATTGAATGCCACGTAGATCGCCGCAGCCAGGAGTACGAGCGTCTTCGCCCACACCCGATGGAAGCAGGTCACCGTCAGCACGACACCGGCCACCAACGCCGCCAGTTCTCGCACCACGGGCGCGTCAAGACTCGCCACCAGAGTCCACATATCCTCATCCAGCCGTCTCAACGGGGCGGTCGGACTCGTGCCCAGCGACAGCGCCTCCGCCACTCTCTGACCCAACTCTCTGCCCCCTTGCAACAGTCTCTCTGCACACTGCACAGGCGGCTGCACGTCCAACTGTCTCCAGTGGCCTCCTACCGCCCCTTCACTGCAGGACGCGCCGTACAGCGCCAGCGTCGCCACGCCCAGCGTCGCCACGTTCAGCAGCACTTTGCTCAGCGTTTCAACCAATCGGAGACTCTGCAGCGGCCAAAGTTGTCCATCCACGCGAGGTAGTGACGCGTACAGCAGCAGCGGCGCCACCGTCAGCGAGGCCAGCGTCCAGCCCACGTTCTGCACGAGACCATCGCCAGCCACCCACCGCTGGGCGAAGGACGGCGTCGACTGCGGTCTGTCCAGCCAATCATCTGCGTTGTCCTCGGACTCGTCCGAGTCGGAGTGCCACGCGTCCTCGTCACTGGCGTCCTCACTGGCGTCCGAGTTTTCCTCCTCCAGCTCGTCCCAGCCGCGCTGCGACGCGTCGGCCGCCAGCAGCGCGTCGATCTGCTCGTCCTTGGTCTGGATGTATGCGTCGTTCCACTTGTCGTCGATGAACACGGGCTGGTTGGCCGCCTTGGAGCGCGACCGCGTCAGCATCTTGAGCTCCATAGGCTGGCGGAAATGAGACTTTTCAAACCGTTTGAACCGATCCCATCAATCAATCGAAAGCCAAAGTCTTTGTACACAAAAGTCTTCACCACAGCCAAGTACGTCAGCAGAAGCTCGTGGAGGACAGATGAAGGTCAGTAACTTGAAGATGGCGATCAAGGACTCCTAGAGCAGGAGGCAACCCAGAGTTCCTTCGTCGAAGCTGAAGATCTTTCTGGCGAAAAAGAGCGAGGCGTGGCTGGACTGGGCTGGCTCGGAAGCTGTGTTTCCGACGTTACAGGTTAAGGACGCCAAGTTCCGCGGCAACCCAGTTAACCAGGTGTTTCCTGGAGAAGTTTGGACGAAATTGTCGGGGATCACTGGAATTGAGTCCAGCCAAATTACGTGATTCTATGTGTTGGCAGCTTGCAGAAGCTGCAGCATGAACCAGGACGTAAAAATTCGGAGTTTTATACGGCGTTTGATTCGTTTTGTGATCTCGTCAATCCGTCCAAGTGTTTTGTGATTGTGTTTTGCTCGGCAACTATTTACGTAGTACTGAAGTACCAGCCAGTGGATGAATTTTTCGTCGATTCGCCACAATGGACAGTGATGCTGCAAACTACTTCTCTTGATCGTCCAAGAATCAACGGAAACGCCGTATTTGAGGCATTCGAAGATAGTGGTGGATCTTTGACGCAGGTTTTGGTGATACGGGAGGACATGGCAGAGCATTGGAAGAATTGTTCAAAGTGATGCTGAAAACCTAGGGGCAAACGCTTGAGTTCATTCCGGTGATACACAGCGTACTGACAGCCATTCGAATAGCATTCCCTGAGATTTTTGCCCAGATGCGCAAGCTTTTCTTGCGGTGTTTTCTCGTCGGATTGTTGATGCTTTGGAGAACTTGGTGTTAATGAGGTCCCCTATTTGATTACCTAGAAACTATAGAGTCCTGAAAGTCGCTGGGGGCGTCGAAGCCCAATATCCCTGTGGGACTTTAACCCATCGTTCAACACTTTGTTGATGTATCGAGGCCGTGGTGAACGGCAGATGAACTTTTCGGAAGCAGGAGGGTCACCAGCGTCATTCTTGTGGTAGTTCGGATTCTTCCGGCAATATTCTCTTGACATCACAAGGCAGCTCTGTAGGTGTCCAAACCACTCTTCCTCTCGATACACTGACACTTGAATTCACGTCAATGATTGAGGTGGGTGATGATAGAGATGATAGAGAAGACATCGAGACTTGAGGAGATTCGGCATGCAGTGAAACATAATGTTGGCTGAACATGCGCTGTAGTCCCCAGAAATTGGGGCTATGCTTGTCGATAATGCTTGGCCATTGCGTCGCCATGGCCACGTCAGCGGAAAAAGCTGCGCAGGTCGTCCAGGTTGAGCCGCTCGCTGCGCCGCTCGTCGTGCGGTTTGGCTGCGACCAGTACGTGCTTGGCCAGCTTCTCTTTGCGCTGCTGCAGCTGCAAAATCATGTCCTCCACGGTGTCCTTCATCACGTAGCGCTTCACGATCACGTCCTGGGTCTGGCCCAGGCGGTGCACTCGGTCCACGGCCTGCTCCTCCACGCCAGGATTCCACCACGGGTCGAGCAGAATCACCACTGACGCACACGTGAGGTTGAGCCCCACGCCGCCGGCTTTCAGACTGATGACCAGCACCTCGATGCTCGGGTCCTTCTCAAACTTGGTCAGCACGCGCTCGCGAGCCTCATGGCTTAGTCCACCGTTGAACGTGCAGTGCGAGAACCCGTGGCGTGTGAGCAGCTGCGACACCATGTCCAGCATCGACGTCCACTGCGAGAACACTACCACTTTGCGCTTCTGTTCGGAAGTCTCAGCGTTGTCATTCTCCACCTTGATAGCCTTCAGATCGCGGAGCAACTGCTGCAGCTTGGAACTTTCGAAGCCCGTACCATCTTCGTCACCTGCAAGCTTGTCTATCGTCTCGCGGCTGTTATTAGGCGAGCTGGCAGGCTTGCTGTCGGTGTCCTGAACTTTTGAGGCAGCAGGTGGAGGCAGCTTGAACACCTTCGCCATGTCCACCACAGTTCGGCACACGGGGCAGCCGTTCTCGGGGTCGTTGGCAAGACTATCGCGCAGACACTGGTCACATAAGACGTGGGCGCATGGAGTCAGCACGGCATTTTGCGGTGGGTCTAAGCAGATTGGACACTCTTGCGACTCTAAGCCGTCTTCGACCTGAGCAAGCACACTTTGAATGTAAGATGTGGTCAAGCCACCTGATGATTTTCTGTCTTTGTCGCCGGAGCTGTTCCCATTTTCAAGGAGCTGCGTGCGGTTGCAGACTTGCATGTCTTTTTGAAGTTGCGCAGCTATCCGCTGGTAGTATGCTTCGGAGCTCTCGTTTTGTTGTGGCTGAAAAGCTGACCTGGTCGACTTCGCTGCACTCGTGCCTGCATTCGTGTCGTCGGGCTTCAGAGCCTGCTCGAAATCTTTTCCAAGGGCAAGCAATGGATGGTCGCATGCTTGTCGGAGTCGTAGCAATAGAGCGAAGATGGCCACGTAGCTTGTCATCGCCGAGCCACTTGCCACAAATCCGTTGAACTCTGCTCTGCTTTTATCGTACACAGCTTGATAAAAAGCACGTTCATCAGGAGAGAACTCAAGTTTTACTAGCTCAATGTGTTTTGGTGGGAGCTGGACGATCATCTTGCCATGCTTGTCTCGCGAATGCTTTGTGCGACGTAGCAATACCGGCGTTAGAATCGCCTTCAGGCGGCCTAGCGCGTTCATATCATCACCATCCTCGTACGGTTTGGTAATAACTCGCTTCCACCATGCAACTCGAGACCACGGCTGGTACTGGAGGAAACAGAGGAGGGAGAACATGTCATCGAGAGTGTTCTGGATGGGCGTGCCAGTCAGACACCAACGATGGGTTGCTGTTATAGCGGAGCATGCCTTGAAGTACCCTGTAGCTCTATTCTTGATGCTGTGGGCTTCGTCTAGTATGACACGATTCCATTCGGTCGTCGTGAGGAGACCTTTCTTTCCGAACTCTGCCGATAGCACTCCGTACGTGGTTAGCACCAAGTCACTCTTGCTGAAAGTCCCCAACGAGGACCCAGTACCGGCGTCACGATCATCACCGTAGTAAACATGAACGCTCAACGTGTTCGGTAGAAAGCGTTGTTGAGCTTCATTCTTCCACTGGTGGAGCAAACTTAATGGGCACACCACCAAGGTCTTTCCCGTCGATTTCCGTTTGCCACGACTGTCTTCTGCAGACTTTTCTTCTCCAATGTGCTTTTGGTATGCAATCAGTGAAAGCATCATCATCGTTTTACCTGCGAGCGCACAGAATACGTTAGCCCTGCGCTCGTTTTCATTACAGCGCTTGCCTGCGTACTAGCTTACCCATTCCCATGTCATCCGCCAAAATTCCTCCTAAACAGGGCGTGGGAGGTTCAGGTCGAGTCAACGACGCACTCTTCTCGAACGGGTTGACAAAATATGAACTATCGGGCCGGAAGTGACGCTCCTCCCACATCTGAAATGGCAGCAACACGGTTGGCAAGAACAATACTTGTGCGTCACGACAACTCACAAACCGAAGTACTTACCGGATCATTGCTCTCTTGCTCACTGACGCCGTTCTTCAGCTGGTCTTCTCGCCACAGCATCCACCTCAAAGCCTGTTTCTGATGATCTCGTAGCTCGATCGCATTCAGATACGGCACGAGATGCTCCGACGGATCCGCATCCGAGCCGTCTGCCACATTCTGAAGGTCACTTGATCCAACGCACTCCGAGAACAAGGCATCCAAGTCCTCCGGGTTCACTTGTGCCGACGGGTCCTCCTCCGTCGGGCGAGATGCCAATGCATCCAAAGACGGGGCTTCTGCGCCGTTCACCATCTGCAGTAAGTTGTACAGTGCATCCGAGAGGTGGAAGTTCGCATCGCCTTCCTTGAACGCATCGAACGCCTTGACACTCACGTACACGAACACGCTCACCTGCACAACCACCACAATCAATAAACTGCCAAAACTCACGCAACCCAATCGCATGCAGTGTACGTACATCAAAGGACGCGAACATGTGCAACGACATCGGTGGCGTTTCACAAACGCCTGCCAACTTCACGAGGCCGCTTTTCATGAGTGGATGCAGCAGCATCTCCAGGTTCCTCTCCAGGCGTCCGATCTGCGTGTGCTGCAGCGTCGCAATCCTCACGATTCCCCTGAAACCGTCGAGCTCGAGAGTCCTGGCCTGAGTCTCTTCTTGCCCGCGTTCTCCGCCTGCAGCAGCAGTTCGTCCCCCGTCCGAAGCGCGACGCCCTGGCGGTTCACTGCGGCCTGCATGGAGCTCTTGTCCAGCACGCGGAACGGATGGTCCACACTCTGCAGCTTGTCCAGCACCTGCTGCAGCCTGCGATCGGCCTCCTCGTCCGCCTGCGCTGCGGTCTCCTGTGTCGCCAGTCGCTCAAAGTGCTCGGAGGCGGCCACTGGGACACTGAAGCAGTTGCGCTGCAGCAGAGACAGCAGCTGGGCGGGTGGCAGGTCGATGCCCAGCTCCTGCAGCTGCCGCAGCTTCTTCTGTACGCGCTGCTGCTCCTGCGCCGCTGAGCTGCCGACGCTAAAGAGCAGCGACGGACTCTGCGTCTTGGTCGGCGCCTTCTTCGCAGCTGGAGACGATGGTCGAGCGGTCGTGCACATGGCGCAGTGACGCGCAGACGTCGCGTTCTCGAACGTGCAGCGCGAGCAGCTCCACGCCATTACCAAAAGTCAACCCACTAAAACTGAGGCCCAATATTTGAGTGGGACCATTCGACGGACTATTTCGATTCTGCTGGTCCAGTCACTATTTCAATCCGAAGGATGCTGACCGCGAGTCGCCGAGTCGGTAGGTGGCGCGTGTGTGCGCGCTTCGAGTCCAGCAGCGCCAACGTGCAGACGAAGACGCAGGTGTCAGTGCACAGCTCGCGGCTGCCTCGCGATGGCCCGGGGCTGGGCGACTTCCTGCGTGGGTCGCACGCGCACGAGCACCCGCCTCTGGAGCCCAGCGAGATGAACTTCCCAAGCAACGTACGGTCGCTGCAGGAGCTGGAGGAGGAGGCGCCGCGTCGCTCCTTCTTCATCGAGACGTACGGCTGCCAGATGAACTCGGCCGACTCGGAGATCGTGCGCGCCATCCTGCTGGACGGAGGCTACGCGCCGGCAGCCGCAGCCGACGCCGCCGACGTGGTGCTGCTCAACACGTGCGCCGTACGCGACAACGCCGAGGCCAAGATCTGGAACCGACTGGAGCAGCTGCGCCAGGTCAAGGCCAAGCTGCTGCGCAGGAAGCAGAAGACGGTGCCCACCGTGGGCGTGCTGGGCTGCATGGCCGAGAGGCTCAAGACCAAGCTGCTCGAGTCGGACAAGATGGTAGACGTGGTTGTGGGCCCCGACGCCTACCGCGACATCCCCAATCTGTTGCGCGTCGTGCACGGCAGTGGCGAGGCCGCAGTCAACGTGCAGCTCTCGCTAGACGAGACATACGCCGACATCGCCCCCGTGCGCGCCGACCCCCACAGCCCGTCGGCGTTTGTGTCCATCATGCGCGGGTGCAACAACATGTGCTCGTACTGTATCGTGCCGTTCACGCGCGGGCGTGAACGCAGTCGTGTTATAAGCTCCATTGTTGACGAGGTGCGGGCGCTGAGTGACCAGGGCGTCAAGGAGGTGGTGCTACTGGGCCAAAATGTCAACTCGTACCACGACAAGAAGTCGGAGGGTGCGGCCGAAAACGGCCGCGGCTACGTTTCGTCAGCAGGCTTCAGCAACATGTTCCGCTCCCGTGACGCGCCAGGCTTCCGCTTCGCTGACCTGCTGGACGAGGTTTCACGCGTAGACCCGGAGATGCGCCTGCGTTTCACGTCGCCTCACCCAAAGGACTTCCCCAATGAAGTCCTGGACCTCGTGAACGAGCGCCCGAATATCTGCAAGCAGATCCACATGCCGGCTCAGAGTGGCAGCACCACGCTGCTGGAACGCATGCGGCGCGGTTATTCGCGCGAGGCCTACCTTGCGCTAGTGGACAACATGCGTACTCGAATTCCTGGCGTGGCCATCTCCTCTGATTTCATCGCTGGTTTTTGTGGCGAAACTGAGGAGGAACACGCCGACACCATCTCGTTGATGCGTCAAGTGTGCTACGACCAAGCTTTCATGTTCGCGTACTCGGTTCGTGCCCGTACGCACGCCGCCCACCGGATGGAGGACGATGTACCCCAAGAGGACAAGTTGCGTCGTCTGCGCGAGGTCATCGACACTTTCAGCGAGGTGGTTACGCGCAAGAACCACGTCGAAGACTCTGACCGCCTGCACGTCGTTCTGGTGCAAGGTCCAAGCCGTCGCTCCACGGACGAAGAACCAAGACTTACCGGTCTCACAGACACCAGCAAGCGTTGTGTGTTCCCTAACCAGGAAATGCCAGGTTCGCTGAAGGCCTTCACGAAACAGGCAGGTGAGCTGGCTTCACGGTTCCTTCCGCTGCCGAGTGTCAGCTCGGAAAGCGTTCGTGCTGCCCGGGGTGACTACGTGCTGGTGCGCGTCCGTGAAGCAGGCCGCCACACTCTGCACGCTACTCCTGTAGCACGAACTACTCTGCAAGAGGTCGCGCAACTTGTTCCATCGGCGCTGCTCGGCGCCAGACTGCACTCGTTTGAGGCTCTGGAGCTATAGGTATTAGACACACTACATTTTTGCAATTAAAGACAGCAGACACATGCAGCAGCAGAAAGAAGCACGTATTTTCCCTCCATCGAATTGCTCTCCCAACAATCCTTCTACTGAGCAGCAACGGCGCTGTGAGCAGCTTCCGCGGCGCGCTTCTGCATCTCCATCTGCATGCTCGAGATCTGTAAACAAGCCATAGCAATACACTCCCAATCAGCATTAAGAGCTCCACACACCAGTGCACAACCAGCAGCTTCTCGTACGTTCGACCGGATGCCGATGGCCTCCTTCTCCTTGTTCTCAATCTTGGTGTTCACTTTGCTCCTGTAGTCCAGCAGTCAGCAGCACAATGTCAGTGTTTGTCTGTGTCCCCACCGTCGGGGGCTCCTCACAGTTCGTTGTTGATGAACTCGAGGCGCTTGTTGACGTTCGTCTTGGCCTCATCCGCGTCCTGCTTGAGCAGCACAGGGCCCACGAGTTTGTACACTTTGGCCTCGTCGTCCAGCAGCTCCAGCTCCTTCTTCACCATGTCGTTCTCGTTCGCCTGCTGCGCGTACGTCTGGCGCTGCGACGCCAGCACTTGCACCTCTGCAGTAGGGACAAGAATTGGGTCAGCAAATGCTGCTTGGATAAACGCTATTGGGGGCAAGCGACGCACCGTCCTGCAGCGCCCGGTAACGCGTCATCTCCGCCTCGACCTGGTCCTTGAGCTCTGGCATCGTTTCCACCAATATTTATTGTGAGTGGATCGGCAAGACTCGCGTCGTACTTAAAAGAAACAGTACGGTGCGGGCGATGAACGTTAAAGTGCGGCCACCGTAGATAGGCAAGAAGCTCGACAAGAGTTGTGTTCCCGATCAAAGAAGTGGTTTCGATGTGGCTTACTGGCGCTTGATTGTACTTTCACTGTTTTCCACCGGCTCAAAATGTAAATGTCCAAAGCAAGCAGAAGACAAGTGGTTGACGGAGTTACGACATACTGGTGACTGTCTACCTCAGTCTTGACCGGGTACTTTATCTCCTACGCAGTCGAGGGGCGACGTGCCTCTTGTGCGGTGCGGCTGGTTGGGGCTGCTCCCACTACGAGGTCCATGCTGGTCAGCCACAGGGTGAAGTCGTCGGTGTACTGCTGCTTCATCGTCGCCGCGCTGCTCAGTTGCTCCCCCTCGTTTAACGACCTCCCAAGCTGCAACTCCACTGCATGTAACCTAGCCTGTAGATTACCTGCAACTTCTTCCATGATCTCGGCCTTTGCCGCCATCTCCGTCTTTTTCGCCTCAAGCAGAGCCTCCGTGAATCGCAGCGCCATCTCCTTCGAACCAAGAGCAGCCTGATTCGTTCTCAGCAGCGCCTCGGTCGATTGGAGTGCCTCCTCCATTTGGTTCAGTTCGGCTGCGTACTTCGTTCCCACTTGCCTCAGTTCCTCAGTGTGTCGAGCTTGTACTCGGCTGAGCTCCTTCTTCCACTGCGGCGTTTAGTTGCTTGTGTAGACGCTGCATCTCCTTCTCGAGTGCCACACGCAGAACTTTGTCTTCCTTTAGTTTGTCCTGCTCCCGTGAACTCATTCGAAGACGCGCAACCCTTTCTTCCAACGCGATCGTGTGGAGTTGCGCTTGGGCCTTCGCATCCAACGCTGCATCGAGAGACCTCTGCGAGTTGACCTTCAGCTGCTCGAGCTCATTGATGCGAGCCTTTGCACGATCGAGATCTCTCGACTTCAGCTCGAGCTGAGCTGCCAGGGCAATCGTGGCGAGTCTGTGGTAGGTGCACATCATTGGTACATGAACGGCCTTTCCTGGTCTTAGCGAAAGATAATGTGACAGGAATGATACCGGAGTGATGGTCACACATGTTGAAGTTGAAGATTTTACTAATCGAAATGTTTTTAATGCTGATGGCTATACTGTGGAGAGAAGTCGTGTTGCTCTAGGATGTAAACTGCACCATGTTGTGCTGCACCAGCAACCGAAGTTTGGGTCCCAGTACTGGATCTTGTGCTAATCGCTGCAATTCCCCGGGTGACTGCTGGCATGTGTGAAGGCGCTGCATCAGATTTGCGTCTGAAAGTGCCGCTAGCAGCTCTGGATTCTTCAAAATATTTTGTACTTTCTCCTCTTCTTCAGGTCCGCGCTGCATTTCTGCAATAGCGTGGCGTCGGGTCTCATCCAGATCTACTATCGCTGGCGGCTTTGGAGCAGAAGTCGTGTCTTCATCCACGCAAAATCCCTGCAGTGGTTGTTCGCGCTGCTGGTGCTCTTGTGTCGGCTTCTTCTGGGTTGAAGCAGCCTCTACCGAGGCTCCGAGCTACAGCAGCAACAAGAAAGATTTTTACACACGCAAGTCAACCGTTTGCCAGTCTCCAAGAGACTAGAAAGAAGACGATACCTCTTCAAAGTGGCCACCGAGGAACTCCATGAAGTCTCTCAGCATGACCGAGACGGCGGGGTCTTTTGGTATTTCAGCACGGCTGCTTGAGGATCTTGCTGCATATGGGCGATTGCCTTCGAGAACGCTGGGTTTTGCAGCGCTGTCATGACAAACATCAAACGATTAGATCGGCATTACTGCCACGACAAAAGCAAACCCTCGAGATACGAACGCACCCTGAGACAGCTTGGGGTTCCGCGCGAGTTTCTCGAAAAACCGCTCATTCATCCACTCTAGCATAGCAGACAAGACCTCCAAGTAAGTAAATACTTCTACGTAGTAAACAGAACACACTTGATATCTTAGCCCAAACCTTTGGGGTCCAACTGATCCATGCTTTTCATCGCCTCCTGGACTTCCGGAAAGACAAACGTCGGACTGGCTTTTGATGTTTCCTCCTCCTGGTGCTTCGCAATCAGCAGGCGTTCTTCTCGCTGTAGACAGCCAAAAAATCAAACCGAGTACCCGAACCATGAAGTAAAATCAACTTACATGTTGTTGTCGAACAGGCTTCAAGGCCGATGAGCTCTTCGCTGAACCTGCTGACTTTTTCTCCTTCGTCTTGGTGTTGTTGAAGAAGCCCTTCTTGAGTCCTTGGCCAAAAGATTTGCGGCTACGCTCTTTGTCCTGCTGCTTGCGTTTGTCCTCTTTGGCATGCTGCGCAATCGCCACCATCTCGTCCATGATACTGGTATCTGGAGTTGTGGCCTCATCCTCCAACTGGTTGTCTTCAGTTGAGGTGTCGACCTCGCCCAACATCGGTGGCTCATCGTCTTCCCACTCTTCGTGATCAATACATTTCATCGTAGTGTATGTGCTGTAGCCGGCTTCTTGCAAAGTGACCGATCGATCCAAACGTCGGATCCAAAGATTTCCTGGCACTCAATGACAAGCGAAACCCAAAACGCAAAACAACTTTCGGTACATGCATGCTGCAGTTTGTTGTTGAGTGATGCCCACTTTTCATTAATTTTGAGCCGAACGTCTGGACCCCTGTACAGCATCATTTTTGATGCCAAGATCCGACTAAGCACACGGTACTGCATTGCAGATCTGCTTCACTTCTAAAGAACTTGGCACATTTTGCATCACTGCTTGCGATGTCTTTCTTCGAGCTGTACTCCATGTAACCATGTCCTGTAGCTTTAGAGACTCTTCCTTTGGCATCTACATGTAGACATCACCGTAGGTCAGCTCAACGACATTTTATCGCAACCACGCACCTTGTACGGAAAGCATCGCTTGAGAATTGGCCACTTCCCACATCGTTACGGTAGCTCTCAAGTTCCGTTCGCCAGCATTGACATACCACTTGCAGAACTTCGGCATGAATTGAGCATGATGCGGATGCTGGAGCGTCCCAAGCAAGTCATGGAAAACGAGTACCTGGCCGGCCGTCTCGGTGCCAGCACCAATGCCGACGGTCGGGATCTTGAGGATTTCTGCCACGGCCTTGGCAACGGAAGAGGGGACGCACTCCAGCACAAGAAAAGCGTTTAGGTCCCGATGTTGGGATGCTACCTTCGTCAGCAGCTGAGCGTTCTTCAGTCCTTCGCTCGACATCCCTTCACATGTGCCGAACGTCACATCCGTGACTACCAGTGGACGTGTAGCTCCCCATGTTAGCGACAGGACTACTTTGAAACATTAAGCACATCACCCGTATCGCCGCGCGTCGTATTTTAGAGCGGCGTGCCGAAGCATTGGCATGGTATTGTCGTGCTCAAAACTGCAACACCGGATTGAAGATGGATGACTCACGATGAACAGATGATGAGATGAATGCTGTCGAGTCCTTGTTTGCATTCGGCGTGTCGCTGGTTGTCGCCTTGAACTGCTGCTGGGCAGTGCTGCTCCCTGGTATTTGCAGCGTTTAAATGCAGCGCCACGCGTCACTGCAAAGCGCTGCGCCATCCGTATTGACGTCTCCACCCACTGGCCGGCAAGTGCAAAAGCGTCATGCTCTCGCTTCGTCTACTCGATTACGAGCAGCTCGTACAGAGATCTCTCTCAAAACGCGCAAGAGGGTTTCTGAATCAATTTCAGAGGGAATGGAACTTGTGGTGTCAAATGACTAAGGTTTACAAAGGCAAGATGATCAAATATTTACAGGTATCGAAACGAAGAGATCAGAGCATTTGAGAGTGATCTCTGTACTTACTCGCTTGAAGCACACCCAACTATTCGCTCACTAATCCTTTTTCGTCAACAGTTCACAATGATGCGCAGCGTGGCCGCCGCGATCCACCGTCCTTCCGCTATGCGTCGCCCTGCTGGTCAGTGCTTCAGCAGCGACTCGTCTTCCTCCTCATCCATCTACAAGGCGGAGGCTGCTGCGCGCACTCTGAAGCTGCTGGAGCGCCGCAAGGTCTCGACGCTCGACATTGGCATCTTCAAGCGCAAGAGCAAGCCCATTACAATGGTCACGGCCTACAACTACCCGTCGGCGGTGCACGTGGACCTGGCGGGCTTTGATATTCTGCTGGTTGGAGACTCACTGGGAATGGTGGAGCTGGTAGGGGTCCTCCTACTGAACAAAATGGGGAGCTACGGAGATCTAGTGACTGTTGGTGCAATTCCAGGGGATGGACACGACGCTTCCAGTGACGCTCGAGGACATGATTCACCACACGAAAGCGGTGAAGCGGTAGGTATTGGTGACGAACGTGAGAGCTCCGGATAGCTGATGGTTAAACTTGTTGATAGTGGAGCCACCCGTCCACTGGTGATCACGGACATGCCGTTCGGCACGTGTGAAGGATCTCCGTTTGACGCACTGAAGAACGCGCAGCGCTTGATGAAGGTGTGCCCTTCTATTGACTTTTTGGACGAGGTCAAGTCTTGTTGACAGAAATGACGGGTTGCAACAGGAAGGAGGCGCGGATTGTGTGAAGATCGAGGGAGGCAAGGAACGCGCCGAAACGAGTAAGGACAACGATCTGTTTGCAGTGGTGATAAACTGGAGGCAATTAACGTGGTTGTCGTGAATTCGTACTACTCGTGTTGCAGTTAAGGCCATCGTTGATGGAGGCATAGCTGTCATGGGGCACATCGGTCTCCGTCCTCAGCACATTAGTGTCCTGGGAGGATTCCGTGCTCAAGGCCGCACGGGTAATGCTTTCATCCTTTTCGGCTCAAGTGGAGATCTCTAACGCGTAATATGGTGATGTGCGTACTGTTTCTTAGCTGCTCAGGCTCGAATGATCATCGAAGACGCGCTCGCTGTTCAAAAGGCGGGTGCATTCGCCATTGTGCTGGAGTGCGTCCCCTCTGCCGTTGCCAAGGCCGTAACAGAAATCCTCAAGATCGCGACCATCGGTATTGGTGCTGGCCCTGAGACGGACGGCCAGGTTTTGGTCTTCCATGACCTTCTGGGAATGCTGCAGCACCCTCACCACGCGCAGTTTGTGCCAAAATTCTGCAAGCGGTACGCTGATGTCGGTGATCAGATTCGCATTGGACTTGAGAACTACCGCGACGATGTGGAGAACGGCCGGTTCTCAAGCGAGGACTACTCTCCGTACAAGGTACTTGATCACGAAATGCATTGTGCCTTGCTGGAAACGATGATAGCTAAGCCAAATTGTTGGCAAATGCTGATTACAGATGTCGAAAGAAGAAACCCGGAAGCTGCACGACATCGTTGCCGACGACTACAGCGACACGAATGAGGATGAGAAGGATGATGCGACTCCGTCGGAAGTCACCAAGGTCTACTAAAAGATGGTTTGCTGCACGAAAGAAGAGTGTAAGCTGTCTATTTGCGCGAATCATTTAGAAATGCAAAATTTTCTGGGAAGGGTGCGTCGTCTTCATCGCTGTCAGCCTCCTCCTCATTCTGAGGTAGCAGGGCAGGATCACCGTTTGGAAACACTCGGCATTCTCCTGTTTCGACGCATTCGTAGAAATGACAGCCAGCTTGGAAGCGCGGTACCCAAGTTTGCCGCTTTTCCATTGTCGCCATCGCTGCTCTACCTTTTTTCCAGCTAATAACGGTAGGTCCACTGTTGGTGTTCGTCGTGTTCATCTTCCTCGTCTCTAGGCGCTTCAGAGGCACCTTCACATCTTGATTCTGCTGTGCCATCTTCTGTGCTTGCTTGCGCGTTAGGAACAGTGGATCGGGTGTTTTCTGGTCTGAGTCATCCAGATAAGTCATTCGGGCTGCGTACATCATGGACTGAGTCTGCTGCTCTTCTTGCGTTGTGTGGTGGCCATGGAGTTTTTCTCGAAACGAGCTGGACGAGCCCGCTTTCGCCACGGCGAGTGTCAATAGAGCTGCCAGTGGCTTCGGCTTATCAGACATTGTGCTTGACGTGAGGATTGAGAACTGAATGGTTATCTGGGCCTCGTCCAACAAAGATATCTATTTTTGCGAGGTTCGTGGGAGGTGATCAGAGGAAGCTGCTACTTCCCGGGTTGATGTACTTCGCTATTAACTCTCGAGTCTTCCGGCCTTTCCAAATTTTCTGGATATTTGCAGCATGCTTGTTGATTTCAACGAGGCGTGACGCCTCCAACTCGGGAAGCTGAAGCATCTCTCGGCTTTGGAGACGACAATCACTATACCCCACGACAATGAGGACGGCGAGCTCGTCCATCAACAACATTGAGTGTATTCCATACGTGTCCACGTGTACGCTCAAAAGATTCGACGCTGCGACCGGATCCCAGACTTTGATGTACCCATCAAGGCTGCTTGAAATGAGTAGTGAAGTTCTCATTGTCCACTGGAGACCAGAGATTCGTCCGGCATGTGCTATAAATCGTCGGTTTGACGGCTTCTTCGTGTTGGTGTCGATGATGGAGATCCATGATTTCATGAATCCGGTCTCCACCACCGCCAGGTAGAATCCCAGCGCGTCGAACGATGTCCAATGTCCTGGAAATTTGAAATCAAAGCGATGTTCGTGTGACTCGGCGTTTTTAGCTTTGTCTTTGGGGTCACTGTACAGCTTAATAAAGGGTTTGTTGCGAAATGCCAACGCAAACATTATTGGAGGCCGGGGACTGATTGAGATGTGGCAAACTGCGTCGCTGTTGAACGAAATGACCTTCCTGGATGCAAACGATGGAGAAAGGTCATAAAGCGCAACGTGATGCAGCATGTCCGTCACGAGAAGTCTGTTTCCACAGTTTAGGAATTCTGCAGCATGAACTTCAGTCAAAGTATCGATGGGTTCAGCGTCTACCAGTTGAAACTTTAGTGAGTTCCGGAACGATGGTAGTTTGGGCTTCATAGGTAAACCAAAGTTACTGGTGTTGCGTCGACGATTTGTTGCTGTTGGAGAGGTACTGTTATTGAGTCCGGCACCTGGACGTTCCAGTGAATAAAAGTAGACCTGAGTGGGTCCATTTGTCTTTTCTTGTTGGACAGTAGCCGAGAAAGCTGCCAAAGTTTTGCTTTGAGGGTGCCATGCAATAGCTTCCATTGCCGTCGGAAGAGCTGGAAATGCTTTAACTGGAGCAAGCGTCTTTGCCTCACACAAGACAATTTTGTTGCCGACGCAGGTGACCATCATATTCTTTTCGCAGGGATGCATCGGTGAGGAGGACAGTGTACCAAGTGCCTTATTTCCGATCCGAGATAATCCCAAAACTCCAAGTGACACTCGACACGTTGGAGTGCTTACAGTGCCCTCTTCGTTCTCGCACGTGCAAAAGTACTTCCCTGCCACTCGTTTGGTGAGTTTTGCGATCACTAGTGTGCAGCGATTGATGCCAGACACAAATGCCTCCGTTTCGATTGGTTTGTCGTTGAAGAACCACTGGAATTTTTGCACTAGCTTTGCGTTGACGCGGAGTTCAAGATGCGCATTCTCAATGGCTGCCACAATCGCTGGGGGCACGTCCACAAGCACAGGAGGGCGTTCTACAGACGGATCGAGTCCCATTGCGATTTTCTTCGCACGCAGCCGCGCTTTCTTCGCATTCTCCAAAGTGAGTAGCTCCTGTCGTCGCTCCTCTTGCTTCCTTTGCTCAAGTGTCTGTTCTTCCTGTTCTGTGCGCCGCTCGTCATCTTTCTCAGCATCCTTGTCTTCTTGGATCCAGTTTGCAGTTGGTGTGAGCAGCTTGCGAATGTTACTAAGTTTTTGCACGAGTTGTTCATCATCTTTGGCAAAGGTTTGCATGACACGGACGCTTTCCATCACACCTTCAATGCTCTCGGTGAAGGCAAAGCGAGAAACAACGTGAGCAAAGACCTCGATCGCGACGGGGAGATATTTCTGTTATGATCAAAGCCAAACAGCAGATTAGATCAGCATTTCCACCACAGAAGCGTTCACGTACGTGGCAAATCAAGCCGAGATCTCCTTGAGCTGTGCGATGACAAGATGTGATGTTAGCTTAGGATATGATCGGTTCGTTCTAGAATTTCTCACCGATTACAAGTGCTCGTTGCAGTTTTTGCTTAATGCGCCGGTGCGTGAATGCGTCCAGGATCTGGTCCGCCATCTCTGCTTACCACCAAATCTTCAGTCACAGGTACAAGAAACTAGGAACTCGTGGAGTTAACCGATCTACGTCTTACCCTGTGTACGAGCCTTGTTCAAGGGCACAAAATCTGCGCTGACTCCAGGACACGGCTTGTGCTGGTTGAAGTCGGGTGAGATGACTCCACAACTTTGGCACTTGATGAATCTCTGAGTTCTGTTGGTACTTTTGGACTGTCGAAAGTCGACGACGTTGCGACTGCCGCATGCGATGCAGTAGCTGTCTGCTTTCTCCAACTTGTCACGAGGCTTCAATGGAGCCGGGTAAAACTTAGGGGCACGACGACGAGATCGCTGCATAGTTTCAAATGGAGACGCGGATCTTTAGAGACGACGCTTGACGGCAAGCTTCTGCGTTGCCACCATCTAGTACTGGAGCCCCTTCTCAAGTCCATTGCAAAGTAGATCAACATCGTACATACAGCTGATGACCGCTCTTCCAATCACCTCTGTCGTCCAATCCAGAGCCCCACTTTGAAGCGCCCATTCACTTGTGAAGTGGCGTCTTGAGACTGAATATGCTGCAGCGCGTCATCACGAGCCCCCTCAAGCCCACCGCCGAGAGACTCATGTCAACGCAAATCTCCCCGTTCCACCTCGCGGTGCCAGTGCACAACCTCGAACAAGGTGCGACTAGAGAGAAGGGAGTCACCATGTATCTTCCAGTCTCCAATTGCTCTCGATACCCCCTACAGCCAAGGAGTTCTACGGCACCAAGCTCGGTTTCATTGAAGGCCGCTCGTCCAAGCAGTGGCAGGTCCGTGTCGTGCTCTTCTCTGTGCTCTTCTCTGTCTCTGATGGTGTCGTACCCCGGAATGCTGAGCAGGACTACAACATGTTCGGACACCAGCTCGTCGTGCACCAAGTCACCAACGAGTACCACGGTGTGGACTACTTTAACCCTGTTGGTAGGTGCCGATCCTTTGCCATGAGCATAGACTGACGTTGCACTTCTCACAGATGCGGACGACGTGCCAGTCCCGCACTTTGGCGTGGCGCTGACGGTGGACGAATTCCACGCTCTCTCTAAGCGGGTGCAAGGGCTCAACATCGCGTTCATTGTGGAACCGCATCTGCGCTTCGTCGGCCGCAAGGGAGAGCAGTGGACCATGTTCTTCAAGGACCCCAGCGGAAACAACCTCGAGTTCAAGGCCATGACCATCCCCGAAAACCTCTTCGCCAAGTACGTCGAGGAGTGAACCGTGACAAGAGTTTTGCTCCGTTGAATCTGAAAGCCAGGGCGCTGGTAAATGCTAATAAATTACGGGGTCTCTGTGGGATTGAAAGGCTTACCTACAGGCAGTCGAGCTACAGTTCAGCTCTACTCGTCACCACCGTCAATATCGTCCGGCTCGAAATCGCCAAACTCGTCTTCATCAACGGCATCGCTGCCCTCCGCTTCTGCTGCAGCTTGTACCTCAGCCTCAGCTTCCGCCTGCATCTCCTTGTGCATTTCGATGCCCGTTTCGTACATGCCGAGGTACATTTTGTCGGACACGTTCTCTTGAGTCGCGAACGGCTCCGGCAGCTCCTTCAGCTCCTTCTCAATCCACTGATACGCGCCGACAGTGTCCACCCACACACCAACGTTCTGCGAGACGTAGACAAATGCTTCCTCGATGGACCCGCGCTTCGGGTCTTTGATCTCGTCCACGTACTCAACTGCCTGGAAAAACGCTTCGTGGTACGCGATGACCACCGCCATAAACGGGTTCAGTTTAAAGGCCTTGCGGAGCGCCTCTTGCACGACCTCCTCAGAGGATCCCTCTTCTTCCAGCACCTCCCACGACACGTACTCGATGATCACCTGGCAGTAAGCGAGTACCGCCGACTCGTCGTCCTTGTGCTTGCCAATGAGCTTCCGAGCCTCAGCTCCGCGTCCTTCGTCCACCAAAGCACACGCCAGACCTTCCCGTGAATGGAACGAGTCCGTCTTGTCCAGACTCATGCACAGCTCGTAGTTCTTGATGCCGCGGTCGGGCATCCCAGCCTCGCAGCAGGCCGCGGCGAGCTGTTTCAACATGCTACCGCCACAAAAATGAGTATCTAGTTACACCCATAGGTAGACAGCAGTGTACGTACATCAGGTACGTCTTGGTGTGCTCATTGTCGGTCATATTACCCTCCTGGAGTGTCTGCGCGTACAGGTCGAAGGTCTCGAGGGTTTGGGGAACTCGTTGCCGCACTCGTCCAGTTCACCAGCCGCGATCTTGGCCAGCAGCGCCGCCGGTCGCGCCGCGCCTTTGAGTTTCCACTCGGACGAAGGCTTGGGCCCCTTGCGGGCCTCGGGTTTGGACTTGGGCGGGTGCTTGGGGAACGCGTGCAGCTCCTGCAGCTTGCGGTCCACGGTGCGCTGCAGCTGCACCACGCGCAGGCGCAGGCGGTTGTGCTGGCGCTTGTCCTGGCTGGAGCGCATGTTGTCCATGCAGTTCTGCGCAAAGGCCTGCGCCCGACCCGAGTTGGACGAACGCGAGCCCTTCCGCTTCTTCGGCTTGCCCGCCATTGTGAAAGTGACTGGTGACCGCGTTCGTTTGATTGGTGCTTAACTAACGTTGGTTTTTAAATGTAGTTTACGCGTTGGTTATTTTTCGTCGATTCACTTCTGTGGCAGACAGAGACCTGATGATGCTGGCGACGACCCGGAGACTGGCGACGCCGCTCGTGGCGGGCGCGCGCGCATTCGCGGCCAAGGGAAAGGGCGGCGCTTCCGCTGTGGAGGAGGTCGTGGACCTGACGAAGGTGGTGCCCACCAACATCCTCAAAGACGGCGCGCACCCGGAGCTCAAGGACAAGGCGGAGTACCCGGCGTGGCTCTTCACACTGCTGGAGCCCAAGCCCACGCTGGGCGAGCTGGAGCGCATGGGCTTCGACAACCTCGAGATGGAAGAGCAGCACCGCTACCTGGCGCTGTACAACCGACGCGCGGTCAAGGCGGAGAACGCGGCCAAGGCCAAGAAGTAGGCGACGCGACCAAGTATAGAGATGGAAGATGTAGAGGAGGGAGGACACAAGGCAACAATGGAGACGTGGGTGTCGAGTGCTTTAGCTTGTGTATTGCATGCAATGTCTTGCTGTAAAACAGGACGCTGCAATGAACTGGCTGACTGACACGATGACTCCGAGCTACCTGTCTTAAGACATGGTCGGGAATCCTCCAGGCACGAGCTGCAGACAGACACAGCCAAGATCACGTTAGGCATGGACACGAATACAACAATATGTGTGTGCAGATTGGCAGGAAGCTGCGGCATCGTACCAGGCACACGTTGTTACCGTTGAGCAGAACCTGGTCCAGCTTCACCTCGCGCTTTCCCTCCGGAGTGATTTCACTATTGGCAACAGAGCAAAAGACAGACAATTGTCAGCACCCAATACCAATCATCGGCAAAAGCAGCCACGTACTACTCCGTCACGTCGTCCAGCACCATGTCTTCAGTGCAGAGACAACACTTTAGTTCCTAGCCCACGCTTCCTCTCATCCAGCAGCAATAAAGGGCAATAGCCAAAACAGAAGGGTCGCTACTTGCTGCCGTCACTCACTAACGTAGTCGTCGAATCCCCGGAGCGTACCGATGAACTCCTTGTCGCCTTTCATGACGATCCAGAGCTTCGAGCCGATGCATTTGTCAATGATCTCTGCGACCACACAGCAAAGGAACCAGCGTGCCACGCAACACACGCCTCCGTCAGTCTCACTACGCATAGAACAAGGCGTACACGGCCACGCAGCACCCACCGAGCGGCAAGATGCGGCTTTGGGACATGGTCGTCTGCGCTGCCGACCAATTGCTCGGTTTGTAAAGGGACCAAGTCCGTTGTGTAGTAGTACATATCTTTGTGTCGAGGCACATCACTTATAAATATCGTCCTGGTCGTAGCAAGCAATACAAGATGGAGCAGGACCCGGACGAACAGGAGCACTACAAGTCGGTGCTGCTGTCGTTCCGCAGTACGAGTCCTACATGATGCGCGAGATCTACCGGCGCAAGAAGCACCTGCAGTCGATGCCCGTGGAGATGCAGCGCCGACTTCCGCAGTCCTCCACCATCCGCAACCTGCACCACTTCGTGAACGCGGCGCATCATAACCAGGTTTTCTTCGAGCGCGTGGTGTGCGCGCAGCTGGACAACGGACCGGCCTACGAGCTGCCTGTGGTCACGGCCAAGTCTCCGCTGCAGAGCCCCCGCGCCACTTTACCAAGCTCAAGAGCACGCTGCACCAGTTCGTGCGCGACTGGTCCGACGAGGTTCGTGTTTGGATTGAGGCTGTGTTGCTAGATGCCGAGTGTTGATGTGCTCTAACTGGTGGTGTGTTTTATATTGTGACTGCTACAGGGCAAGAAGGAGCGTGACATGTGCTACACCCCGATCATCAAGGAGCTCCGGCGCGTTCTGCCGGTGAATGTAGACAACCCGTACGTAGTCTGCAAAAGGATCTGCATACTACTGGTAGTGCGGATATTTAATTGACGGTTGTGCGCTTTGGATCAGGACGGAGCGTCCTCGTGTGCTGCTGCCTGGGGCCGGATTGGGGCGACTTGCGCTGGAGATCGCCTCCAAGGGCTACGCAGTCCAAGGCAACGAGTTCTCGTACCAGATGCTGTTCGCAAGCAACTTTATCCTCAACTGGTAAGGCATGTATCTTGGATGCTCGCTGGGTGGGTATACTCATCGTCACTTGGGTGATTGGTTTAAACAGGGCCTCGCAGCCGCTGGAATTTGAGATTCACCCGTGGATTCACAACCCTTCCAACGCTCTAACGATCACGGACCTGCTCCGTCCCGTAGCGATCCCGGATGTATCGCCAGCGGAGCTTCTGGGCCTCACCAACGGCACAGCCATTCCCCCTGACTTCTCCATGTGTGCGGGTGAGTTTTTGGAGGCGTACGCGAACGACAAAGGTGGGCCGCCTGCTTGTTTGCTGTACTGTCGATAGCAACAATATCCTGATATGATTGTTCTGCAGAATGCTGGGACTGCGTTGTCACGTGCTTCTTCATCGACGCGGCACCGAACGTGATCGAGTACATTGCGGCGTTCGAGCGTTTGCTCAAGCCTGGCGGCTACTGGATTAACCTGGGGCCTCTGCTCTACCACTGGCAGAACGGCGACGGGGACGACGATGAGCGCTACGAGCAGTCGGTGGAGCTCTCGTACGAGGAGATCAAGCACGTCATGAGCTCGTACAACTTCCGCATCCAGAAGGAGTCACAGCGCGAGTGCCTGTACACGAACAACGTCAAGAGTATGATGAAGACGGTCTACAACTGCGCCTTCTTCACGGCAGTCAAGGAGACTGGTCGCGTCTAAAGGTGCAAACAAATGCGGGCGGAGAGCAGTTCGGAGGGAGTTTGGTATTGGTGGATCTCGCTTCTACTGTACGTAGTAAATAGCAGCCTCTGGTCTCCTTTCTCGTCCTCACTCGAGGTCCTCGTCGTCGTAGTCGTCGGCCAGCGACTTGATGGCAGCCGCGTGCACTGGCACTTCGTCTCCCAAACGCTCCATCTCTGGGTTTCCCTCTACGTCCATCTCGCTCTCCATCTGGCGCTTTAGTCGTGCGTGCAGCTGCTTGGACGCAGGCGGCGACTTCCTTCCTCTCGGCGGCGTCTCCATTTTCGATCCGAAAGAGCAATGCCAATTTGAAATTGGCTGAAATCTTGATATATGGTGTAGCACACACCACTATACTTCTTCCCCCATTTGGATCCTTTTGGCGAGAAGAGCTTGAAGACTTTGGAGAAATGGACCGACTGCAGCGTCTCTTTGGCAACCTGCCGGGGCTCCCGGCCAGGGCGGACCTGGCGCCGATGGTCCGCTGGTCGACACGGCCGAGAAGGTGCACATTTCGTCTCTGGCGCTGCTCAAGATGCTGAAACACGGTAAGATCTCGATTGTGTCATTTACCCGGTAAATTATAATTAATTGTGTTTTTTATTACGTAGGCCGCGCCGGCGTGCCCATGGAGGTGATGGGCCTGATGCTGGGTGAGTTCGTGGACGACTACACGGTGAACTGCATCGACGTGTTCGCCATGCCGCAGAGCGGAACTGGTGTAAGCGTCGAGGCCGTAGACCCGGTGTTCCAGATGAAGATGCTGGAGATGCTCAAGCAGACGGGCAGAGCCGAGATGGTCGTGGGCTGGTACCACTCGCACCCGGGCTTCGGTTGCTGGCTCTCGGGCGTGGATATCAACACGCAGCAGAGCTTCGAGGCGCTCAACCCGCGCGCCGTGGCCGTGGTGGTGGACCCCATCCAGAGCGTTAAGGGCAAGGTCGTGATTGATGCCTTCCGCCTCATCAACCCACAGCTCATGATGATGGGTCAGGAGCCACGGCAAACCACGTCCAACATTGGTCATCTTAACAAACCGTCCATCCAGGCGCTGATCCACGGCCTCAACCGCCACTACTACTCGATCGCCATTGACTACCGCAAGAACGAGCTCGAGGAACAGATGCTCATGAATCTACACAAGAAGACGTGGAGCGACGGCCTCGTACTGACCAAGTTCGAGGACCACTCCAAGGAGAACGAGACGACTGTAAAGGTGCGTTGTGTGCAGCGTGCTGCAAAAAGAGAAGAATCTGTAAAACTGATTGTGTTTTTGACTTTTGACAACGCAGACCATGCTCAATCTTACGGAGCAGTACAACAAGCGGGTGCAAGAGGAGGAAGAGAAGACGCCCGAAGAGCTCGAGGTGCTGAACGTCGGCAAGCTGGACCCGAAGAAGCACCTGGAGAACGACGTGTACGACCTTATGGCCCTCAACACAGTCCAGTGCCTCGGCGCAATGCTTGACACGATCGTGTTTTAGATGCACCGACTACAGAGAACGGAGATGGGTTGACTAACCAGACGTCGACACAGAAATGAATCGTGTCTGCTCTACTATTTGTTTCTCGTTTCAGTTTGTCCATGGGTTTACACTGCTGATCACACGAAGATCGTTTCTACAACATAAAGGGAAGCAACCTAGCATCTACTGCTGGAAGTCGATCAGCACATGCGGAGCCATTATAAAGCAAGCTACCGCAGCTCATCGACCTTGACCGGGCGGTTCTCTGCAAGTGACTTGTTCGCGGCCAGAGCCAGCAACAGAGCCTCGCGCCCATCATCGCCACCAACAGGAACCGAAGCACCGTCCGTCGTGCACACACGGATGAACGCCTCCATCTCCGCCACGTAGGCGTCCATGTAGCGCTCAAGGAAAAAGTGCAGCGGCAAGTCCCGACGCACGCTCTCGTTCGTTGACACCACCACTTGGTTCGAGTGCTTATTGTCGCAGGCAACAGATCCCTTCGACCCCAGCGCCTCCACGCGCTGGTCGTAGCCGTACGCCGCCTCGCGGCTGTTCTCGATGTAGCAGATCACCCCGTTGCGGAACTTGAGAAGCACCACAGCCGTGTCGATGTCGCCTGCCGCTGCGATGTCCGGGTTGACGCTCTGTGCCATGGCGTAGACCTCATCCACCTCGTCACCGACCAGGAAGCGGGCCATGTCAAAGTCGTGGATGGTCATGTCACGGAACAGGCCGCCCGAGACCTTGACGTACTCGATGGGCGGGGCACCAGGGTCGCGGCTCGTGATGCGCAGCATGTTGACCTTGCCGATCTCGTCGCGATCAATGGCCTGCTTGATACGTACGAAGTTGGCGTCGAATCGGCGGTTGAATCCGATCATGAGCTTTACACCAGCATCGTCCGCCTGCAATCAAACGACAAAGAGCAGGATTCGTGAGCGCCAGACAGCACACAACAAGCAGATCATAGCCGCTACGCACCGCTTTGATGGCCTCGTTGACGACTTCGACGCTGAAGTCCACGGGCTTCTCACAGAAAATCTGCTTCTTGTTCTTGGCCGCGTCGATGATCTGTTCGGCGTGCATGGCGGTGGGGAGCAGATGACGACGGCGTCGATCTCCGGGTCGCTGAAGATCTCGGACGCGTCCTTGGTCCAGCGCGCGATGCCGAAGTGCGCGGCCACAGTCTCGGCTACGTCACCAATGGGGTCGGCGATCTGCGGGTGCGGTACATGCGGTGAGTCACCACCAAAACGTTGTACTGTAATGTACGTACCATGGCGATGGTGGCCCCCGCGCGCTGCAGACTCTGCGCGTGCACTTTTCCGATGCGGCCACCGCCGATGAGGCCCACGCGCAGAGGCTTGGACAGGTGCGAGTTGAGCATGACGGACGAGAAAAGCAGGACGAGGAGAATCGCGAAGTGTGCGAGTCCACGCAGGACAAGACGAGCAGGCTCTATTGCAGCCGCTTATCAGCCAATGGCGCTGCGAGGTGCAGTATCCAGCGACGTGTTGTCGCTTCAGAAACTGCAAGACGTGAGCAATGAGGTGAAGTCCTGTGAAGAGCTATATTTACGGTGCTATGCTTCGTGTTCAACCGTTCTGCGTTGATGCGACTTGACCATGCAACGAGGTCCGTCAGCGTCAGACAAAGGCGGCCTGCCGGCGATTAATGCGGGCGCGCCAGTGCGTGGCGTGAGCCCCAACGTGGCCAAGCGCGCTGCCTGGTCAACGCCGCGCGACCGACAGGCGACGCCTGACAAGAATCAACAGCAACAGAGTCCTGCGTCTTTGGAGGTAGATGGAGCCCCGCCATCGAGACAAGTACAGACAGCTTCAACGCCGCCGGCGCCTCTGGAGGAGGCGCTGGAAGTGCTCCACGCGGTGCTGGAAGAGACCGACGACAGGAGCGACAGCGCACGGCGACGTGGAGCCGCGCTGCAAGAAACCAGGAGACTGCACGAAGCAGAAGAGTGCGAGCTGGAACGGACGCGACTCGCGGGTGACGACCAGCTGCAGATGACGCTCGAGATGCTGCACACCGAGCTTGCTCGAGAGAGGCGACTCCGGAGCTCAGGTGAGAACTTGAGGCCTGTGCTTGCCGCGACAGCTCCTGCTACCGATAGGAAAAGTCCGAGCAAGCGTCAAGCAACGCGGTTGGCACCACGATTACGCAATTCGCCGTTCAAGCCCCGTCCAAATGGGCCTGGTCCCGTGGAGATTGAAGAGAGGGAGCCTGCGGAGGAGGGCATTCGTCTCGCCTTGTTTGAATGCGACACCAATGTGAAAAGTATGAGTGCGTCGGCCCGAAAGGTGAAGCTCCACGAACTGCGGGGAGAGCAAGCTCGATGGCAACGGGACTACGAGACCATGCGCGAGCAAGTTATTGAAGAAAAGGCAAGGCAGGTGGCGCTATTTCAGCGACTGGAACTGGTGCGGCGATCCCATGCAAGTCAGCTCAAGGAAGCTGAAGCTGCTCTGCGGGCTTCACAGGCAGACGTGGAACAACTGCAAGCTCGCCTAGCACAAGGCCGAATCACTGTTACCCATGAAGCGCGACGCACAACAGCACTGGTACAGATCTCTCGTTCCGAAAGACAGCGACTGGTGTGTGCATTAGCAGAAACGCGGCACAAATTTCGCGAGTGGAAAGAGGGAGAGGCTGCAACGTTGCGTGCTACACGAGAGCAAGCTGTACACGCACTACGAACAGAATATGAACTTAAACTAGCTCGTCACCAGGAGGAGAAGCAGAAGTTGCGCGACAAAGTGAAGGATCTGGAAGTGTCGTTGCGTCTGCTGCAGCGAGACCGCCAGATGTCTCCTGGTGAACTTAGTGAGCGAAAGGGGACGATGCTGAAAATTAACTTAGATGGGACCGGGTATGGTGACGTTGGCGCTGCTGATTTTATTGAGGCCCAAGGACGCATACACGAGCTGGAGGCGCTGCTTCAGCTTAGCAAAGAACGGCAAAACCGGCAAGATGCACTCCTACGCGTCTCCGAGACAGCACTTGCGCGACTCAGTCAGGAGCGTGAGTTGGATGCTCTTGAGAATCTATCCTTACCGTCGCCCGCTGTAGCTTTGGTTATGACGAATCTGACAAGTGAAATTCAGCCGGAAGAAAGAGCCAAACCTATTGTTCGAGACGTACCAACACCTTCGCCGGTCAATCCACCGTCTACTGGCGTGGTGTCTAGGAGAGGGTCCCAAACACTGCAACGTGAAGGGTCTTTGGCAACGGTATCTGGTACTCCATCGACTCCAAATCGAAGCCCAGCGAGACGGCAGAGCATAGCTGGTGGTGGAATCGGAACAGATTTGGAGAAGGAGATTTTGCGCCGCAAGAGCATAGCTCTAACTGCTGAGGTGAACCGCTACCAGAAAATTGTCGTGCAATCTATGGAAGAGGTTCGCGCGCTGAAAGAATCCAGGCGACGCAGTCGCAGCGGCAGTTTAAGCAGTTCTGCAGTGGTTTTGAGCCCACGAGAAGCATACTTGCTAGAGGAACTTGCTGGATGCCAGCGCGAGATTGATGCAATGAAGGCAAAATTGAAGAAGCGTAAGAAGGAAAAATCTAATGAAGCAGCCGAGGTAGATAACCTGGGTCGTAGTGGAGCTGGTGATGCTGACTCGAGTTGTAGCAGTAACAGCGACAGCGCCAGCATCAGTAATGGCGGTGACAGCGACGAGGGTGAAGGTGGCAGACCAACAGATAAACTTGAAGTGCCAATCGCCAAATCGGTGAGCCAACCACGCTTATCGTTGGTTAAAGAGCTTGGGCAGGACGATGAGGAAGTTGACGAAAAGGACGTACTCGGGACTGATGCTGCAGTGAAGGCGATCCAGACGTGCTCAAAGGGGTTTCTCGCTCGGCGGGAGTTTATTCGGAAGAAGTTGGCCATTGGAAAGATCAAGGCTCGTTACCGTGGCTATCTCGTGCGTAAGAACTACGAAGCTCTCGGTGGGGTGTTGCTTCCATCGGATCGTAAATTACTTCCGTCGGGCCTAGCGCCACAGGTGGCTCCAGATTTCCTGCTTGTAACCGAGGCCATGCAGTACAAGATGCAGATTGTGGATCCGCACCACGAAGTATCCTACGTTTGCGAGGATGGCAAGAACAACCGCGACAAAGTAGAAGTTGTGCTGCGCGTATCGAAGGACCCGCCGATTCTTCAGCTGCAGGTGACACCAAATAGTCCAGCAGACCAAATGGCTGCTGTGCCTCGTGTCGCCTATTTCCACTTGTTCGAGACGATTGCCCTGCTCCCGTTCGAAGACGAAGAAATTGTTCTGGAGACCTCAAGCGAGAAGGATATTGCCAGAATTTTCTCTTCGCGGTTGGCCGTGCAGCGGAAGGGCTCTGACAGTGACTATCTCTTCTTCATTACACGACCCGGCATAGAGCTGCAAGGCGGTATTGTAAGAGGCAAAGAGGACCCCACTGCTCGTCGAAGTTCACGCACACTTCTCACAGAACTGCCTGTTCAGCCGATGGAGTCGAGAGCCGCCTCTGCGTCGAGTGATACCTTTGACGCCGATGGAGCAACATCATCCGTTTTCGGCCAAGAAGTTGATTTGGACTTGCTCATTCGTGAAGCGAGAACGGACCCGCTAGACAGCGAGCCAACGAAGCCACACGCGGCAAGTGGAAGTGAACTAACCATAGTACTTGAGGAACCCACTGCAAGAATTCGACGTCTTGTTAAGCGGCTTTCGAGCAATTCGCTCGAAAGCGAGAAGCAGCAACCCTGACTACCAGTTCCCAACACACAATCGTGTACAGCTTACTGTAAGCAGAATACTGAAGTACGAAGTACCAGAATACTATAAACATGGCCCAGCCCAATTTGCACTTTCACTCACCAGCGTTCGGTTCCACCTGGGTATCAAGGTTTGAAATCAAACGCGTAATTCATCAACCTTAATCGGACGGTTCTCCGCAAGTGACTTGTTCGCGGCCAGAGCAAGCAACAAGGCCTCACGACCATCGTCACCGCCAACGGGAACTGAAGCATCATCCGACGTGCACACACGGATGAACGCTTCCATCTCCGCCACATAAGCGTCCATGTAGCGCTCAAGGAAGAAATTCAACGGTAGATCGCGGCGCACGCTCTCACCCGTCGACACCACCACTTGGTTCGGGTAGCGGTTTCCACACGCCACGGATCCCTTCGATCCCAGAGCCTCCACGCGCTGGTCGTAGCCGTACGCCGCCTCGCGGCTGTTCTCGATGTAGCAGATCACCCCGTTGCGGAACTTGAGAAGCACCACAGCCGTGTCGATGTCGCCTGCCGCTGCGATGTCCGGGTTGACGCTCTGTGCCATGGCGTAGACCTCATCCACCTCGTCGCCGACCAGGAAGCGGGCCATGTCAAAGTCGTGGATGGTCATGTCACGGAACAGGCCACCGGAGCTCTTGATGTAGCTCACAGGCGGGGCTCCGGGGTCGCGGCTCGTCATACGAATCATGTTGACCTTGCCGATCTCATCGCGATCGATCGCCTCCTTGATGCGGACGAAGTTGGCGTCGAATCGGCGCTGGAACCCGATCATGAGCTTTACACCAGCATCATTCGCCTGTAGGATGACAACAGCAAGTCATTGCATGGACATCAGACTGCAGAATTTATAGCTAGACATGTATCCACAAGTGACGCACCGCCTTGATGGCCTTGTTGGCGACCTCGAGACTGAGATCCACAGGCTTCTCACAGAAAATGTGCTTCTTGTTCTTGGCCGCCTCGATGATCTGCTCGGCGTGTTTGTCCGTGGGGAGCAGATGAGCACCGCGTCAATCTCCGGGTGGCTCAGCACTTCAGACGCATCGTTGGTCCAGTTGGGGATGCCGAAGCTCTTGGCGATCTTCTCGGCGCGATGGGGCTCCGTCTCCTGCAGCAGCAACAGCAATATCAAAAATGGTCAGCCTCGGCTCCCTCTACTGTACCGACAGCAGCATCTTCAACCTACTCGAGCCGGCAGTTGGATGGTGTGCACGACGGCGCTGGTGCGCTGGACCCCGCGGGCGTGCACTTGGCCGATACGTCCAGCGCCCACGATGCCCACGCGCAACGGGCGGTCGGAGGCGACGGTGGCCATGGAGCGTTTGGACGAGAGGCTCAGGGCGAAGGTACGAGGCCGAAGGAGCTTCAAGGACATCTGCGCTCTAGACGGGGAATTGCGTTGTGAGGAGCTCCAGGTTTGCGTGACGTCCAGCGCAAGTTGAAGTGGCAGTGATGTGTGAGTGCACTTTCAGTTGTAGTCTGTTGGGTAGGTTTTGTCGCGGACCTGTCAAACGAACTGTCATTGCTGCTTCGCTAACAAGCACTGGAAGCACTGGTAGAGAGCGCGCGCAGGTTTATCTGATACCTTAGAGTCATTACGCGAGCATGAGTGAAGCGAAGAAAGCATTGGAGAGCGCATCCCGCCGCGAGCTGCAGGCGCTGGCCAAGGAGCTGCAGCTTTGCCGTGCCAATGCCAAGTCGGATGTGATCCTGAGCCACGCCGTCCAGTTCCTGGACGGCCACCCGACGGACGGCGAGCAGCAGGTGCTGAGCGCACTGGGCGACAGCCCCAAGGCTGTGACCGACAAGACGAAGGACAGTCCCGAGACCAAGAAGCAGAGCCCCAAGAAGAAGGAGTCGACAACGGTCGTTGCTGCCGTCAAGGAGACGAAGGAGCAGCCAGAGGACGAGCCCACCGTCACTGTGAAGAGCGTAACGAAGAAAACTCTAACACCGAGGCAGCTAAGGAGACGAAGAATGTGACGCCCAAGGTCAAGAAGAAAACCAATCAAGCGCCGTCGCCTGCGTCTGCAACCAAGTCAATTGCTACCACCACAGCGTCGCTTGCTGAGAGTCCGAGTGTGAAGGCCAAGAGCCCAAAACCAAGTGGGAAGGCTTCGACTGAAAAGTCGCCTATGAGCAAGAGCAAACCGTCGGAAGACGTGGTTGAGAAGAAGCAGGTGGTTGGAAATAAGGAGGAGGCCCCGGTGAGCAAGAAGCCCACACCGGTCGGCAGGAAGATGGATGTCAAGGCGCGCAAGGCTGTGGAAACATTTGTCAAATCGACCCCTGACTTGACGTTTGCGGGCGATTCGCGCGTGCGCTGCTCCACGACGGGCCATGAGATGAAGGCCGACCTGGAAGTGATCAACAAGTACATTACCGGCAAGCGCTACCAGAAAGCTCGCAACCTCAAGCTCTCGTTTGCAAAGTACGCGCCCATGTTCATCGATCACCCAGACGAGTCGAAGACGGAGATGCTGTGGTGTAACGTGACCGAGTCGGCTATTGCCCGCGACTTGAGGCGCGTCCAGGAGCACGTCGCCGCCCCCAAGTACCGTAAGGAGCTCCCCATTTGGAAAGAGCAGGAGGCCGCGAAGAAGAAGGCGGAGGAGGAGGAAGCACAGCGGCGAGCGGCGCGTATTGAGGCCGCCAAGAAGCGGAGGCTCGCAGCCGCGAACGGTGGCAGCGAAGACGCAGCCAAGAGCAAGCGGCCTACCAAGCGTGCGAAGACTGTCGATTCCGGCCGTAAGTAAGTACTTGTACCGGTAGACCAAACAAGCCATTGCTAGATAAAACGGGAAGTTTGTGTGCTTACCAGCACTTACATGCGTTTTCGACTTTGTAAGAGATGGCACCAGTCCATGGCCCGTCACATGTAAGTTGGAAGATTCTGGAAAGTTAAGACTGTCCTGAGCAGCTTTAGGTTCACTTTTCAATATTACGTTCAAGCCACGCGTCATGTTCGGAGGAGACGCCGCGCTGCCGTTCTCACGCCACTCGGACGTGCTGCACGGGCCCGTGCCCACAGACCCCACGGAGCTGGAGACCCTCGTGGCGGAGCTGAAGCGCCGGGGAAACGCTGCGTTCCAGCAGAAGGCGCTGGAGGAGGCCGAGGTGCTGTACACGCGCGCCATCGCCCTGAACGAGCGCAACGCGCAGCAGACGCAGCACATTTTCTACGCCAACCGATCGGCTGCGCGCTGCTCCATGGGCAAGGCGGATAAGGCGCTGGCGGACGCCGATGCCTGCATCGCGCTGGACGCCGCGTACGCCAAGGGTTTTTCCGCAAGGCGCAGGCGCTGGTCAAGCTGGGCCGCTTCAAAGACGCATTGGCCGTACTGGACACCGCCAAGGCGCTGGAGCCCAGCAACAAGACAGTGAACACGTTGTACAGTAAAGTGCAGGAGATGGCCAAGCAGGAGAAGGAGGTACCGGCTCCAGCTGCCCCTAAGAAGGTGGTGACGCGCGTGGACGTCGCCCAGACAAGCGCTGCACCGGCCAAACCAGCGGCGGCTGTCGTCGTGGACGAAGACGCGGAGATTGCGGGCCACATCCGCGGCTACAAGAAGCTGGCAGACGGACGCGTGACCACCTTCTTCAACAATGAGCTCACGGAGGAGGCTAAGCAGCTCATTGGCGACATCGCCCCCAAGAAGGTGGAAGACCCCAACAAGGTGCAGATCAAGAACGTGGACGGAGGCTCGGCCTGGAACCAGGGCAACACGTTCGAGGAGAAGGACATGACGTCATGGGCCAAGGCCAAACTGGAGACGATCGTCTCGGGCGTCTCGGCGCCGTTGGACTCGGGCGAAGGTGTCGTGGCTTCCTTGGAAGTGTCGAACCTAGAAGGCGACGCGTCCATTGCGGTGGTGCGTGGTGCCAAGCGCTACATCTTCGACTTTACGTTCACGTTGGCATGTACGTTGACGCAGGAGACAGCTCGGTGCCGGGCGAGCTCAAATTCATGGATTTCAGCTCGGACTGCGGCGGCGACTACGACGTAGAGACCCTCGTGCCGTCTCGCTACCAGTCGGAAAATGGCAAGGCGCTGCACGCGGCGTTGAACTCGTCGTCATCGCCCTTTCGCCAGGCACTCGCTGTTGAGCTGGCCAAGTTCGTGCAAGAGTACCACACGTTCTAAGCTATAACACGATTACTCCGCGAGGCGAGTTCACCCGCGCTGTCGTTTTGGATCAATATTTACAGATACATTCATGAAGGTTTACGAATGTCATAAATATACGTTTGTACAGGTTTAAGGTACTCTCCGCGTTGAATGGCGCTGGTCGTCGCATAGCCCGAAAAGCTCCGAACTCAGCGACACTCGCGGCCAGTGTATCCCCTAGGACATCCCCTTATTGCAATAATGTCGGCTGTGGACGTGGCTTCCTCCTCTGCCCCCGCGAAGACGGACGAGGCCGGCAAGACGATGGTGGCTGTGGGTGGCATGCAGAACATGGCGTGGGCCTCAGACACGAGCAAGTTCGGCTTCAAGATGCTGGTCAAGATGGGCTGGTCGGCCGGCAAGGGCGTCGGCAAGGAGCTGCAGGGCCAGGCCACGCACGTCAAGATCGCGCGTCGCTCGGAGAACTTGGGCGTGGGCTGCAGCCTCAAGCAGGCGGAGGTGCAGGGCTGGTCCGAGACAGCGGGCGGCTTCGCGGATGTGCTCAAGACGCTCAACAAATCGTACGGCAGCAAGGGCAACTTGGCCACCGACAGCTCGGACGAGAGCTCCAGCAGCAAGAAGAAGATCAAGAAGAGCAAGAAGGAGAAGAAGGTGAAGAAGGACAAGAAGAAAAAGAAGAGCAAGAAGACCGAGAAGACCACCGTCTCCAGACGACTGCATTACCGCAAACGCCAAACCAACAAGGACGCCAAGAGCTACGGCGCTGCTGAGATGGCTGCCATCCTGGGCGTCGCGTCCTCTACCTACAAGCAAGCGTCGGAGTAGACATCAGCTGAGTAGGGGTTCTCCCATGTGTATGACTATTTAGAGCCGTCCGGGCCAATGCATGGCAAACTTTCATCTACTGCGGCCTTCCTCTTGCACCTCTGACGTCCATTGCAGCCAAATTCTACAGCACTTTGAAAATGCATTTGCCTATGCGTCGCAATCCCTATACTTTTCCTGTTTGCAAAGTTCTGCAATATTTGATTACCTGCACATATGCATCAGCACGGGGACCTGTCAAATATGATATCAACGGCCACTGGTTGTGAAGAGCCATACTGGCATTGGTCAGCAGAGCAACTACCATGGCGAGCGTTTTCGTGCGCAACCTGCCGTTTGGCGTGACGCAGGAGGAGCTGGAGCACGTGTTCAGTGACATTGGCCCCGTGAAGAAGATCGATGTCATCAAGGACAAGGGCAAGCGAAAAAGCGAGATGCTCACGCGCGGCTTCGCCTTCGTCAAGTTGTACGTGCACCAGTCAGCCTCTCGCCAGTGTTGCCATCCAATGTTTAACCTGTTGTTGATGTTGCCGTTGTAGTGCTGTGGAGAGCGATGCGGCGACGGCCGTCGAGAAGCTCAACAAGACGGACTTCCAGGGCCGCAAGATGCTCATCGACTATGCCATGGACAAGAGCAAGCGCCGCGGACTCCTGCCAAGAACCAGCCTACACAGGAAGACAATCCTTCTGCAGTTGAGCAGATGCAGCAGGAGGATATCAAGATGGAGGAGCCCGAGCAGACGGAGGAGGAGAAGGAGAAGGCCAAGAAGGAGCGCAAGGCCGCCAAGAAAGCTGCAAAGAAGGCGGCCAAGATCGAGGAGAAGCTGAAGCAGGAGCAGGAGGCCATGGTTGAACCGAAAAGGAGGAGACACCGATCAAACTTAAACAGGCAGAAGTGAAGGTCAAGGTGGCCTCTGCTCCTGCAGCTAAATCTGCTGCCCACGTCCAGAGCGATCGCAATGCGCGTCGTCGACAGCACCGCGAGTTTCTGCGTGACGTGGAGCGCCGCAAGGAGGAGCAGGCCAGTGTGGAGGAGAAAGCGGTGTTGATCTTCGGTCTGGGTGCCGATGTGACGCAGAAGCACGTTCTCAAGAAGGTCAAGAAGATTGGTGCGGTGGATAAGGTAGAGATGAAGGAAGAAGCACGCACGGGAAAGACATACGCTTGGGTACAGTTCAAGTCGACGAAGGATGCGGCTCTGGCCGTTCCTAAGCTCGACCATCACATTTTCAAGGGTTCTATGCTGCAGGCGAAGAGTGCAGCCAACGCGGTTGTGGCTGGCGACAAGGGAAGCAGGCAAGCCGGGTCACCAGAAGCATGCTGCCGAGACGGAGGGATTGCGCCTTATCGTGCGAAACCTGGCTTTCCAGACCACGGACAAGGATTTGGAGAAGCTTTTTGACGTGCATGGCCCGCTGTTTGAGGTCCGCGTTGTCCGTATGCCCGTGGAGGAAGAGAATAAGATGAGCAAGGAGGAGGCGGCTGGAGAAACCGAGAGCGAACCTGTGCTTGGCCGCAGCCGCGGATTCGGATTTGTTCAGTACCGTGATGTGGCTGACGCGCGCTGCTGTGGAGAAGCTGAATGGAACAAAGCTTAAGGGGCGTGAGATGATTGTGGATTTTGCCCTGTCCAAGACTAAGTACCTCGAACAGCAGAAAAAGCAAGAGGAAGAAGTGATAGCATCTGCTGCCCCGGAGAATGAAGAGGAGGAGGAGGCTAACAGCGGTGACGAGGATGAAGATCAGCTTGAAATGGGGACTGATGATGAAGTAGATGAAGATGAAGAGGATGATGCCAATGCTGACGACGAAGTGGAGTTGACACCAGCCCCCAAGGAGGACACGGAGGCCCAGCGTGACCGCACGCTGTTCATCCGAAACTTGTCGTTCCAGACGTCAGAGGACGGCCTGCGCGAGTTTTTCCAGACTTTCGGTGCCGTCGAGTATGCCCGTGTGGTATATGACAAGGGATCAGGACTATCTAAGGGCGTTGGATTCGTGCGGTTCAAATCGGCTGACGTTGCTGCTGAGGTCCTGAAGTGCGGCGAGCAGCCGCAAGCTGACGATAAGAAGAAGAACAAGAAGGACAAGAAGAAGGAAAAACAGTTCACGCTATCTGCTCTGGCCGATGGTGGAGATGATGCATTGACTCTTGATGGACGTCAGCTTATCCTGTCGCGTGCTGTGTCCAAGACTGATGCTGAAAATCTGGCAGACTCGAACGCTCGTGAGCGCCGCCGTCTGGACAAGCGTAACCTGTACTTAGCGTACGAGGGCACGCTCAACGTCAACAAAATTGCGGACGACGAGCTGGAGTTGCCGAAGATGGACATTGACAAACGCCGACGCGCCATCCGTGAGAAGAAGCTAAAGCTGCAGAACCCGATGTACTTCGTGTCCCCCATGCGTTTGTCTGTGCGTAACCTGTCCACAGCGCTGGATGATCGCAAACTGAAGAAGCTCTTCCACGATGCCGCGAGTGCTGGTGTGCGCGCAGGCAACGTGGATCGCACGGAAATTAAGCCGGAGTTGCTGTCTAAAAGCAGCAACCCTCCTGTGAAAGTGCGCATGGCTAAGGTGGTGCGCGATATGGAATCGGCCAAGGCTGGGAAGGAGCCACGCTCACGCGGGTATGGTTTCGTCGAGTTCTCAGATCACTTGCATGCTATGGCCGCTCTGCGTATTCTGAACAACAACCCGAAGTACACCTCCTACGCGGCTGGTCGGGTATCAACTTCTGGGGCGGCGTCTGACAGCTCGAAATCTCGTCTTATTGTGGAGTTTGCTCTTGAGAACCACGGCAAGCTTAAGCTGCGCGAGAAACGTGCTGCTGACGCAGCCAAAAAGCGCGAGGAGGAGCGTGCGCTTAAGGAAGCACAGGGCGAAGACGGTGAAGACGCCGAAACGACTAAAAGAGCCGTGGCCAGCGCCAGCGTGAGAAGAAGAAGCTGCGCGCAGTGGCTAAGGCTGAAGCGAAGGATGAGGCCGAGGAAGGCAAAACGAAGACCAAAAAGGCAAGTAAGGTAGTCAAGGAAGTGAAGCAGCAGCCGAAGAAGCGGAAACGCACCGAGGCCTCGCAGGGTGATGCGGAGGCTGACGCGTTGGCTTCGCTGGACCAGACTGCACCGACCTCAAAGAAGGGCAAGTCGCTGTCTCGCAACCAGCGCAAGAACGTCAAGGAACAGCAGAAGGAGAAATCGTTCGAAGAGCTCGTGCGCAGCTACAAGAAGGATATTTTCGGCGAAAAACCTGCGGCTGGTGGTCCTTCAAAGGGAGACGATGATGCCAAGACGACTGAGCGCTGGTTCGACTGATTCGATTCTCGTTACTCGTGTGGAGACCAACTTCCATGGGAGGATACAATCACGACACCAGGACAAAACTGACGTGCAGCGACGATGACTTGTATGACCGGAAATATAGACTGCTTTCATGAAAACCATGGTGTCTTCCTCCGTGTCCCCATCACGAGGCTCTGATCTAATCATCCTCCCACCAGATATAGATTATCGTCTTCAGCTGATAGACACGCACGATCTCCAACTGATCTCCGAGCTCCTTGTCCCCTCAGACCTTGAGCACAGTTAATAGCCGGCGGCGATGGTGTTTCGCATTCGAAGCTTCGCTGACATCCGCATTCATCCAGTTGATGAGCGAGGGCCCCGAGAAGACGATAACCTGCTTGCTACCGCGATCTAGTACTAGTTGGTAAGTAGTGCGGGGCATGGCTGCCGATGCGCGGCCGTGCACAGATTCCTTCGCATTCTTCAGTAGCGCGCCTCTTGTGGTGCAGCAGCCTCCACCGCATCGATTATTGGTGGTCATCCCTGTGCGACGCGACTGTTGCTCCTGGCAGTGCGATTCCAGTGTCCGTATCACGTATTTCACCGCCCCCACGAGCACAACAATCGAGCCTGCAAGCCCAGGAGTAGACTTTGTCGAAGGTCGTGGTGCAGTCCTGTTCGACGTGGGCCAGCAACGTGCCCAGGTTGCAGTGGAGATCCTCCCCGCTCTAGTGGACGATTGGAAGTCGGTGGGCTCTGCACCACCTTTCCCGCGAGCGTTTGCAATTGTACTGGAAGCGCCGGCTAATACATCTGCGCTGGTTCGTGTGTCGACTGAGATCATCGTGGAGCCGGCACCTGTACACAAGGGCACCGTTATCCCAGCAGTAGCTTCGATCGTAAGCACGCCGTACACAGTTGCTGGAGTCCTTGCGATGGGGTTAGTGGCAATGGCAGTGTGGTGGTTTCGAGTAAGGCGTTGCAGTCTTCCTCGTCGGTCTCGGCCGTTCGAGTACAAAGTGCTGCTACTGCCTCGACGGAATTCTGGAGCAAGCGAGGAAGCTTTGGTCTCGACGAGCAAGAAAAGCGGCGTTCGGCGCACCGCTCGGCGTGTCAGCCCGTTCAAGCACTGGAGAGCAATCGCGGAGCGTCATAGACACGAAGGGTCCGACCACGTCGTTCCAGAAGACGAAGGTGGCGACGAAGTTAGAGGTGGATCAAACAAGACAAAGAAGGAGAAGGGGTCATCGGAAGACACCGAGGACGATAGCGAGCCAGAGAGGGATCTGAGAGAGCACCTGGCATCAATCCAGATCGCCAGTCGATAGCCCAGACTACATGTACTATAATAGTAGTAAGCTACGCAAAAACGGTGTTAAGAGGTTATATGATTGGCTGAATATACACCCATATATAACCAATAGGAAAAGTACAACACATCTTACTTCATAAGGATACTTACCAAGTAAGACACAATTTGCCGAGGGATGTTAAGCGGAGAGGACGCGCGGCATAATACCCACCTTGAAAGTCCTCTTCACTTCCAAACTGACGGCCAAATAACTAGGCTAACATTTCAAATATGTACCGAAGAAACCTCCACGCACGATGAGCCCAGGACACAATAGGGGTGCACCTACTCTCGGGCTGGAGAAGTTCATGGGTCGGAATGGGGAATACACTATGTGGAGTTCCTGACCCACATTTGTGAGGGCCGTTCTTAACAGAGGTAGAATTGTAGAATATTCTACCAAGGTCCAGTGCCAGAGACACGCTGATACTAGTGGTTATCACGGTTAGAAAGTAAGTATGTTCCACCAACCAATCAATCAAACCTTCAGCTTTCAACTGTGAGGGTCTCGCTGATTCCCAGAACGTTTGATTGGCTGGTATTTGTCAGACACGGACGAGGGAGGACGACTGAAAACGCGGTGTGATCGATGCTTCTGCTTGTCTTCCTCTCCCAAACAAACGCAGCAGCCAATCAGGTCAAACCTTCACCTCCTGCTCAAACCTTCGTCTTTTGCCGGAATGTTTGAGTTGAAAAACCGTACACGAAGGTTTGATCTTATTGGCTGCTCAAACATATTTTCCAACCGTGATAACCACTACTATCGTACAATTCTACCTCGCTGATGGGAACGAAAAGTGCATCGTTCACCACATTTTTTGCTTAGCATTTTTGTTAAAAAATTGAAATAGCCAGCCCCGGGAGAGAAGAATCCTCTGCGACGAGCTCTATGGAGTTGACTTCAGTGCACCGGGCACGGTGTCAGCTATCTGGTGATCAGCCCCGCCCCCCGAGGCAGATCCTAATCTTGTGTGGCAAGCGCCAGGCCTGCGGGTTTTCAAGATCAACACCAAGGCATGACAGACCTGGCGAACCCTTCCCAAGATCATCTCGCTGCCAAGAGTGTTGGCCCGCCAGGTAAACCCTTTGAATGAACCCCGCGCTCGGCTCAAGTACCACCGCACGGAGGACCAGGGTTGGTAAAGTTTACCGTAACCCCTCGTGATCAAGACCTCCCCCGACAGCGCTCGGAGACGATGTGAATGCAGCGCTCCTGCCGCTCCAAGGCGGCAACTTCCTATAGATATCTCTGCCTAATAGTGCAGACCTGTCCAAGGCGCAGAACAGCTTAGGGCCGAGTACTCGGACCCTCTCACGAAGGCCTCGCCTCCCAAGCCGCGCACCCGGTCATAATCGTCCAGAAGTGTAGCACGCGCACACAGGACGGCTCGGCACGATAGAGGACGGGGAGTGAGAGTTGAGTGCTGCACCTGCCCAACGAAGTTCGTTGTGGCGGCCGGCTTTGAGACAGGTAAGCCGTGTATCTTTTGGTTGGACGCGAGGGACATAGGTCAACGTAAAAGCGCTTTAAATATCAGCTTGACACGTTCTTACCCATTCTACCGTTCACCTCGTTCGCCGGGAACGGGTGTACGGTTCTACCAGTATCAGTTTTTATGCACAAGTCTATTGCGTAATCCATCTCGAAAATGTAGTGTCGGGTACTATAATTCTACCATTCTACCCCTGTTAAGAACGGCTCTGAGATGGATGAGGTGTATGAGCGCGGGTTGCTGGGAAAGGACCAGCCTGCTGCGACGGTACTAATGGCGGATTTCCTGGATGGACATCCAGATGAGCCGACCATTACGATCACCGAGGACACCTCTAAGGCAAATTCCAGGGAGATGCGTTGGCATCACCAGCATTGGAAACGTGCTAAGTCATCCATGTTGAACGTGTTCAACCAATCGCTGGCCAATGTGTTCCTCTCAGGGTTTCCTGTCTCAGTATCGAGGAGGAGGCCATGTGGCATCTGGAAGGATCTGGAGCAAAAGTACGGGGTTGAGGATGCTGGAGGCGTGATTGAGCTGCGACGGCATTGGGAACGGATCATCACAGCCAATTGGGGCAGTCTGGGAGCCCTATTCGCTCAGCCCAAGCAGCAACGCAACGACATCAACAGGAAAATGACGGTTCTAGTTTCTAAGGAGATCGTGACCGAGCACTGGTTGTGTATGGAGGTGCTAGCTCAACTTCCGAGTGAGTTCTTGGGAAGCACCATAAGCCTGACGGAAGAGTGGTTTACCATCGAAAATGTCGAGATAAGCCTGCGGCGCGTTTTCGGTGATCGTTCCAAGAAGGAGATCAATATGCTGACAAAACAACAAGACAAGAGGCGTCCTGTGGCGGTTAATGTGGCCAAGAAGCAAACGAGGAGGAAACGGACTCAGGATGAATCTATCAACGCGAATGCGGGTAGTTGCTACTATTGCTTTGAAGAAGGGTACAGGACGAAGGACGGTGAAGTCATGGGCAAGGATCATAACCCACGTCGACCTGGGGGCGCGCTCTTCCGCTCGAACATCCGGACAGCACCTGGTGCGAAAAAGAAACGTCTCATGACGGTCAAGAAAGGTGTCGCGTCGACTACCAAGAACATGACGGGAAGCCAAATCAAGGAAAGGACGCCAGCTGAAGCTCTGAACTTCGATCACCAATTGGCAAAGGCGATTGAAGATGCGGATGAGTTCGAATTCCAGCAATATTTTCCGGCGAGTGATGGGAGCGAACGTGAGGAGCCAACGGACCTGAAGGAGATTGACGATGAGGTACGCAAAAGATATCCGGGATATCTTTCTAGGTTGAAGACATTAAAGGTGACTGACCAGTTGTGGGTGATTGATACAGGGGCTGGACATGCTATAAGCTCGGATAGGGGTGGTTCAGTCAGCTAGGCGAGGGACAAACACACGCTTTCGAGTATGACAACGGAGGCACGTCGTCAACCAAGTTACAAGGAACAGTGACATTTAGTATTCATAGGCCCAGAGGATACTATAGTGATATCTCAATACAAAATGTTGCCTGTGATAAAGAGTGCGGTAGCAATTTGCTCAGTGCGTATTACCTCGGAACACAAGGGTATCATCATATTCAGGCCATAACGGGGATTACTTATACTTTCTGGATTTAAAAACCGGTTCATTTTTGCTGCGGTAGCGATTGAAGAGGTGTATTACATCAAAAGTAGACATTTGAACCTCAACTCCAAAGTACTATCGGTAAGTAGAAATACTAAGGTAAATGTCCAGAAAACGTTTCAGGAATGGCACTTGAGACTAGGTCATGTTGGGAGAGGCGTTGATGGGCATCCCTGCTGGAAGGGTTATTAACGATGTGCCGCAATTATCACGAAAGGAAATGGAAAATGTACCCTTCTTTTGTCGTACATGCAAATGGCAAAATCACGACGGATGTCGTATAAGAATATGATTGGAGAAAGGGTATCTACATGTTTGCACACACTTCACATGGACTCAGTGGGGAAATTAAGACCTCACGGTCTGTATAATACAACTGGATACAGATATGCACTAGCAGTAGTAGATGATGCCACGGCTTATAAATGGTACTTCGTAATGAAGTCACTAAAGGAGGTTGGGACTATAGTGAAAACCCTTATAGAGCAATTGAAAAACAATTTCCATATACCGTAAAACGAATAAGGACAGATGGAGTTACTTAATTTGTCAACAAAATTTTAAGAAACTACTGTGAAAGGAATGGCCTTGTATATCAGCAGTCAAATGTAGAGTCCCAAGAAGAAAATGGCTCTGCTGAAATAGCGCAACAGACAATAATGGGCAAAGTCCGATGTGCTTTGATAGGATCCGGTATGGCAGCAAAATGGTGGCCTGAGGCACTAAAGTATATGAATGTGGTAAATAATCGGATACCCACTGCACGTCTTAAAGGTAAGTGTCCATACGAGGCCTTATTTGGTACTAAACCAACAGGAATAGAACTCAGAATTTTGGGCAGTACATGCTATGCCCATGTGCCAAAATCCAAACGAGCCGATCCAAAGATAAGTGAGAGGTCTATAGAGTGCAAACTCCTCGGTCTTTACGATAGCTAGAAAGGGTATCGATTACTGGAGGTTAAAAGGAAACAGGTACTACTAGTAGTATCTCACTGCTCGAGATGTAAATTTTGGAACAACATACACAAATGGGATGATCTCACGGTCATTCCTTTCCGGGAATGTTGAAGTTGACAAAGAAAATCTAATAGAAATTTGTGAATTAGGGAAAGGAAAAGATCTATGAAGCCAAACGTACCTGAAAAGAACAACAAAGATGTGAAAATGCAGATGAGGAGGCTGTGATAAGTACAGAAACAGTGGGAGCCACAAAACGACAGGTTTCTGTTCCACCTATTCCACGCAGTCGCAACCAAACTCCCGTCTTAGTGACTATATCGTATCAATTAACGCTGTTACAACTAGCATAAAAGTGATACCAATTCCAAAGTCAATAAAAGAAGCAATACAAGGGCCACACGCCTTACAGTGGGAGACTGCTTTACAAACCGAATATCAGGCATTAGTCGCCAATGATACATGGGAAATAGTACATTTACCGAGAGGACGCAAAATATATGGGTGGCACTGGGTATTTGATGTGAAATACAACCCAGATGGAACAGTTGACAGGTTTAAAGCAAGACTAGTTGTAAGAGGAAATACGCAAATCCGCGGGGTCGATTTCGATGAGATATTTTCTCCGGTAGCTCGGTATGAATCATTGAGACTACTACTGGCAATAGCAACTTTAAAGGACTTTCATGTCCTCCAAATGGATGTCTACTGCGTTTCTTAATGGGTCACTATTTGAGGAAATTTACATGCAACAACCACACGGTTTTAGGCATGGCGACACGTCCCGCGTTTGCAAACTAAAAAGAGTTTGTACGGGCTCAAACAGGCTCTGCGTATGTGGTATGCGCTTTTAAATAAGTTCTTGGTAAGTATAGGGTTTTGTCGATGCAAAAAGGAGTACTGTTTGTACCGACAAAAGTGGGAGGTAAATGGAGTAACGCATGTAGTACTAATTTGCGTTTACGTGGATGATTTTTACTATTGCTGCGAGTGATATGAAGCTGATGCAAAATGTGAAGGCTAAACTGGCTTCGAGATTTACTATTGTCCCTGTCATAATAGTTGATCCAAAAATATTAACACATGCCACGTTTCGAGGCACAGCACCTTAAATTTTGGTCGGCCAGGACTGCCCAGGCCAACAACAGAATGCTACGCCAATAAGCTATCGAATGGTGTTGTTTGTAAATGCGTCAGCCCAATTTAAGAATGATGCGAGCCTGCCAACTCCAGAGGGAGAGCGGGCTGTGATTGTGGCGGCCTCCACATACTTCATCGTCGAGAAGCAGGCAGCCCGCGAACAATGAAAAGGACCATGCAGGCACCTCCCCAAGTGTCTTGGGGCCAAGTAGGGATTGGTTTCGCGCGCGCACGCTGCCTACAGCAGTGGAGCGGGCCCTCCAAACGAGCAGGTGTAGCCACTCGAGGCAACTTATCGATATCTATCAGTTTCCTTTAATAATTAATAAATTGATTTGTGATTTGATTACCCATGCCAAGAGACAACGCACAAATCACTCTAATACTTCATATAGTGTAGTAGGTACGAAGCGTTAAGGTTTAAGGCCATTTTTGGTCCGACGTCTGCAAAAATCTGGCTCTATGCGAAAATTCGTATCTTCCTCGTATGTTTTGGTCTCTTAACCAATCCGAACTTCGTATTTTACGACTATTGCAACTAACCCTAATAGAACCCTTTCCCCAAGCTTTTAGAGCGCGGAAACCCTTTGTTCGGGCTTGCTTATCTCAAAACCTACTGCGAATTAGCCAAAACGGACGTCAGATTCGGAATCTAACGCGTCTCTTGCACCCTATATCTATGGTTTTGTCAAGTTATACCTGTCATTTTAAGCGCTAAACTTTTGGATCAACTATTATGACGGGGACAATATGAAATATCTTGGTGATATTCACTATCTCTTAAAGATGGAGATTAAGCGGGGCCGGGCCAATAAGATTCTAAGTATATCACAACATAAATGTATTATGGACTTTCTACAAAAGTTTGATATGAGTGAGAGTAAAACAGATTCAACCCCCCAAGTCAAAAGTGGTCCTTGAGAAAGATGAGAAATTAAATCCGGAGCAAAAAGCTTCTCAACCATTCGATTATAGAGGACTGGTGGGGTCACTGATGTACCTTGTGAGAGGTACACGCCCTGATATAGCGAATGCTGTCAGAGAATTGAGTAAGTTTCTGTCATGCTATAATAAGAGCCATTAAAAGGCTGCCCAGAGAGTACTAAAGTATCTGAAAGGAACGTCGATGTACGGTCTCGTATTTGACGGAAAGAGTAAAGAGGTGATATATGAATTGTACACACGCGAGCTTCGCGAATGCTAATAAAAACAGAAAGTCAGTTACTGGGTATGTAAATATTATGGCGGATGCGTGTATTACTTGGAAAAGTTCAAGACAAAGTACAGTGAGTCTCCATACAGCTCAATCGGAATTAATAGCTGCCAGTGAAGGGGTTAAAGAAAGTGAATGGTTATAGGTATTACTGGAGGAACTGGGATTTAAGCAAACTCAGCCGATAGTATGTTGGTGTGATAATAAGGAGCGATTAGTATAATCAAAGATCCAGCTAATCATACATCAACGAAACAGATTGATAATTTAGGACAATACGCTAGGAAGTTCACGATGAGGGAAGAATAGTAGTATCATACTGCAACACGAATGATATGATAGCGGATGCCCTCACGAAGGCACTACCTCAAAATCAATTTGAGAAACTCAGTAATCTCATGGGTGTAAATAATTTGGATTTAACTTGACCCCATTAGGTTAAGGGCACTTGGTGCCGCGGATACAACCCGCACAATAATTTAAATGATATCTTTAAAGTTGAATGAAGCCATTTGGTTTTCCATTTCAAGTTGACGTAGAAGATACCGTTCAAGTTGAAGTGTAAGGACGAGGTTCAAAGTACAAGGACAGGGCGCAAGTTGAAGTGAAAGATAGATCTGAAGTTGAGGTGGATTGAGGACAAGACATGTGAGTTGAAAGGCAAACAATAAGACGTAACGTTATCGTATTAGTTAACTCCCAGTTCCGTAAAAGTTAAGGGTTAAAAATTAGACTACGACACTCCACGATAACATGCAGCAAGCACAGCCAGAGCCCCGTTGACCGCAGCCGAGGATAATGCGGCGAATTGGAACTGTGTCACGCGCGCACCCCGGCCTCTGGATGGTGGTACCACAGGATTGCTCCTGGTGTTTTAGCCGTGTTTGTCGTAGCCCCCGAAGGGTTTGAAAGCGGCCATAGGCGCTTAATCGAACCAGAACTTGTGAGTGCAAATTTGAGAGTGAATGAGCTGGTAGCTATTGCTGATAGCAAATGCACAAAATAGAGAGGCACTAAGAGGCAGAGACCATAAGGAATTCGGAAATCATAAGGAATAATGTTTCTGGGTACAAATTTGAGCTGTATCAAATATAGGGAAAGGTCGAAGTAATGAGCTGTCACAAAATTTGAGTGGTGCAAACTAAAATAGGAGCCACAAAGTTGAATCGCCTAAGTCTGGAAAAGACGCGACGCGAAAGGTCGCATGCTATTTGTGAAGAGTCGCAACTTGATTTAGGAAAGGCCAATCAGTTTGGAAGTGAGGAAACTTTCAAGGCGGGCATTATGCCACGCGTCCTTCTCTTCACTTAACATCCCTCGGCAAATTGTGTAAGTATCCTTATGAAGTAAGATGTGATGTGCTTTTCATATTGGTTATGTATGTGTGTATATTCAGCCAATCATATAACCTCTTAACACTCCCACTAAAAGTTCAAGCACATCTCCTAACCTTTCAATAATCACATTTGAAATGTCATCCTATTTTGTGATAATTCCACAATGCCATACGACCTTTCGTGTCGCTCCTTTCCGACCAAATGGTGTGGCTCAAACTGAAAGCACATCCCCTCCTATCCTTTTCTTGATCGCATGTGCCCGGCCATATAACTAGGCTAACATACAGCAAATTAAATGCAGAAAGCGAGGTGATACAGTAGGCGAGGTTGCCAGCATGTGAGAATTCTAACCCATGACAGCAAGTCGCCACATATACACTCCGCGCCAAAAGTTATCGACAGCGTGAGTCTGGTCTGTAACTCAGTCAATTCTAGGAATTAAAAGATTCTATTTAGATTTGACATGCGTGCTAATGCCCAGCGCCCTAGTATACGTGTTAACATACGCAATTCTGACGTTCTTGACAGGGCCAGTATACAAATCATCACATATCCGGCAGCGTCAAAAGTATCGGCAAGAGCCAGACCATAAACAAATTAAGACAAAAGAGTGATTGTAAAAACCATTGTATTAGTAGTGCGTCTTACCACCCTACTTCTCGATCACCCCGATGCAGTGCCGCGGCATGGAGTCAACCCGTTTAGCTTATCGACGAACTTGTCGTAACCATCTATCCGAAACTCTGGCAGTTCAGCGGGTAAGGTTGCCATATCATGATTCTGGTTGATTTAACATTATGGTTGCTGTACTGTGTGTGCTTTACTATATTCTGGTATATTTACAATCAAGCTGCATGTGTTGCTGCTTGTAGGGCATACGTGGGCGCATTGACAACGTTCTATGATGTATGGGCCAAGTGCAAATCGTGGATAGAAGCCAGAACGTGGCTGGAATAGGACTGGCGAAAGATTGACTCCGATGTGCGTCTTTTTGGCGTCGAAACGGAAGCCGAAGGCTATTCCCTGAATGCTGTATGTGCGCGTCACCAAGTGCTGGCTAACGAGATTATTTCGAAGCTCACCTCCAGTCAGCTTCGCACTAACTTTGTGACGCGGTCTAATTTGGTTATGATCGGGTTCGAAAATATTGTCGGAAGTCTGTGTCGGGGATGGTTGGCGGTTGATTTCTGAATGGAAGCTAATGTGGGATCGGTTGGCCAGTCCCTATTGCTATCGACATTGACAGGAGTGGTGGGCTGGCCTACCACACCCACGGTAGATATTTATCACATGAAGTTCATTGTTCACTCAATGAATTTGCGTTCCAACCACTGGGGATCATTATCATACGTCTGCACTACGAAGAGGGGACTCACATGTTACGGGTGCGTGTTCATATGTACGAGAGTTCATCGACGATGGATATCGCGAAGAGATTACATGTATGCAGGTTTGGGAAGGAACAGAATAGGATGATAAAGACGAAGACAGCGAATGAACAGAAGGGCTCATTGATTTTGTCAAACTCTGGCACCAATCTTCCAGGAATCCGCGCCAGCTTTCTATAGACACAATTGAGTGGATTGGGGTGCCGCAACAACCTGACTACTCCAGCTGTGGGGTTCTGGTGGTAGACCAAGCATACCAATATCTTACTGGGAGTTTGCATCTACAGCAACACAACGTTTCTAAGAAGGATGTCTGTGATGCGCCTAAAAATGCTGTGGATGGTTGTGCGTTATTCACGAGAGGGTTCAATGTCTACGTGCGAAACAGATAGAGCTACAAAGATTCTTCTGAACCAACTGCGATAGGCAAAACCAAACTGTATTAATGTTCGAATACAGCATGTCTGTCGTATCAATGATGCTTGTTTAGCTTGTTCACCAGCATCTCCAGTAGAACATCAAAATACAGAATGTGTTCTAAGCCAGTAAGTTGATCTGCATAACCTTCTGTTTCCGACAATTCGTAGCTGCACTCTTCACGCTCTTCAATATGGGATTGGATATCTAGCTGAGCTGTTATTATCTACTCCAGGTTGGTGTTCATGTCCTCTAGCTTCTCCTTCATGCTGGCAAGGTCGGCAAGTCGAGCGCGCACCTGCTCAAATGCCAGCGCCTTCTCGTTCATGACGACGAAGAGAGAGAAAATCTACAAGTGTGATTTGGGCGCACTTACTAATATCTAAATTTTCGAAAACCCACGAGTGTAGTTATCAAGGGCCCTCGTACACCCGTATTATATTGATAAATAACATTCACGCAGATGGTTTTAGTGTCGCTTCACATTCGCTAAGGTTGCCAGACTATTCGCTTTATCGATAAGGTTGCGATATTTATCATCGTCAGATCGTAAATGGCTAAAGTTATGGTTGAGGTAACGCCATTCGCCAATCAGACACGAGAATGGATTTATTAATACATGTGTGCTGCTATGTACACTCCGCGCCAAACGTTATCGATTTCTGGTCTGTAACTCAGTCAATTCTAGGAATTAAAAGATTCTATTTAAGATATGACCTGCGTGCTAATGCCCAGAGCCTATTATACGTGTTAGCATCCGCAATTCTGACGTTCTTGACAGGGCCAGTATACAAACCACCGCATATCTGGCAGCGTCAAAAGTATCGGCAAGAGCCAGACCATACAAATTAAAGACAAAAAGAGTGATTTTAAAAATCGATTGAAGCCTCACAGCCAGCCACGTAGCTGACGCTGGTGGTGCCACCAGGGCTCTGACGGCCAGTCTGCAATTTGCCAACATCATGGCAAGCAACCCAAGGGTATTGGCAGAGGAGCGCGGGAGAATCAAGGGGCTGCACGAGGCTGAGCTGTCGCACATCGAGATTACGCGGCGTGTACAGCTCTCAAGGGACACCGTAAAGCGTATCGTCACAAACGCCCCAGTAGGAAAGCGCACTGGGCGACCCCCACGCACATCGGACCGAGAGCTGCGCAGGATTGTGCGCACGGCGACAGCCGATGAGCTGAGTGCATCGAAGCTGAACAAGAAGCTCAGTGTCGATGCATCCGTGCGAACCATCCAGCGGTTACTGGGTCGTGTTGACTGTACAGCAAGATGTACAACACGCTGGACTTAACGCCCTCATATAAGATGGCTCGCAGGGAGTGGGCAACCGAGCACCTTCTCGCGCCGGACGTCTGGGTGTCCACTGTCTTTTCAGACGGAAAGAAGTGGAACTTGGATGGCCCAGATGGGTACCAGCAGTATTGGCGAGACGTGCGGCAGCCTGCACGACAGACTGTGCGCCTCCAAAACGGTGGCGGGTCCGTGATGGTGTGGGGAGGATTTAGCGCCGCAGACAAACCTGAGCTGGGTGTACTGGTAGGAAGGCAGAACTCGGATTGCTACGTCTACACTTTGGCCGATTATCTGCTCCCTACGCACATCTCCACTATGGGACCGACTTCATGTTCCACAAGACAACGCGAGCATCCACACGTCAGCTCGCACGAAGGAGTTCTTCGAGGAGCAGGGCCTTCATGTCATGCAGTGGCCTGCCCGGTCACCGATCTCAACCCGATCGAGAATCTGTGGGCCATCGTCTCGCGATCTGTCTACCGTAATGTGTCAGAATTGACGGCAGCAATATCGAGTTCGTCAAGGGTTTTCTGCTCATTCCTGGCCGTGACCGCTGCTGTTTGCATTGATCAGGTGAGGTCGGCTGGAATGACGAAAGTGTGCATGTAGTCAGTTGGTCGCACAATGTCCTAGTGGTATTGCATCGTACGAGCTCGTAGGTAAGCATCTTCCAGCTGAACAGGATACCTCTCAAACATCTTCTGCACTACCTTCAGATTCATGGCGCTTCTTCCCCAGGCTAGAAGCTCTTTCAACAACACCGTCAGGTTACTTAGGTACTTGTGAACGGCAAGACGGTCTACAACCGGTGAAAGTTTAGTTTGTCTCAACTGTTTCAGTGCGTTCTAGTCGTCCCCTTTCTTGCTGGCTTGGGGACGTAAATGATGTCGACCTGTCTCGCGAATTTCCCTGTAGTACACCCCGTGTCGATTTGTGCCTTGACACATTCATCGCGATTATTGGATTTTACTTGTGATGGGCTTGTTGTTACTGTTTCTGAAATAGGCTTATACGAAGGTTCCATACCCTGCGATATTTCTTGTAGTGGTTTTGTAGGCTGAATGGGTGGAATATCATTTTCCGACGAGCTCTCATCCTCCATCGACCTTCCGTCCTGGTTGTTTCACTTTCGAATTCGTGCATGATCTTCACGGTTTCCATCGCTTCCGCAGGGTCTATTGGTGAACTGGAACAGAGTGAGGATCACAGCGGTCCATCGTGACTCACTCCTTGAGATCACAGAGGATCAGGTAGTTCAATCTACCAGCGTAGGCGCGAGATTGACTACAAGTGCTACCAAGTGTGACGGGGTCACACAGCACCTTGCCTTGAGGAAGCGTAAGAGAGCAAAGGCTCTCAGTGAACGATAAGTTCACAGTTCCCGGCCTAAGCGAACTGTCTGCGGGTTGGATAGCAAGATTAAGACTGAATATATTTTATAGCTGAGCTAATCTTGCAGTATACAAACTATAAGTCATCTATAGTAAAAGCTAAAGAGCATCCATGGTTGGCTCACAGCCAACCGGTACCATGTACCATGGACTCTAAAGAGTGACATCCGTCACTCTTTATGTAACTTGGATACATGTCGGTACATTCTCCACCTACCATCCATCATGGTCGTATGCTCGGTGCTAGTTATTCGTACTTACTGCATTCACAAGCGGAGGTGTTGGCGACGTTAGCAGAACGTGAGGCTCCGATTGTTGATAGCGAGATTAGCGAAGCGCAAGAAGAGACCTGGACAGAACAAGCACTTCTCCTCCGACACCAGAGGGTGGCGCACAAACTGGTGCAGGTGTCGCGAATTCTGCAGAGCACGACAGAAGAAATCATGCGCTTGGTGCAAGGGATTCGTGCTGCCATGGAACTCGGTGGTCACCTCGTTCCCCTAGCGACGGATGTAGCCAAAGTGCGTATGATGCGTAAAGCGGCTAGGGAGGAGGCCAAGGTTCATCGCGTCGAGCGTGGGCCACGGCTGCGGACAGAGGTGCTGAACAGGTCGAGCACGTGTTGCAGGAACGCGATGCAGAAGTGGAACGACGGAGACGGGTGCAGGCCGAGGAGGCCCATGATGAGCTGGAGCAGCGTCGAACCAGTCGACGATGAGAAGATCCGACGAAGGTCCTACGGCAGGATCAACGTACTCGCGTGAGTCTGGTTCAGCGAGCCACGGACTTGGCGTTGGTGAATGTGGCCCGGAACACAAATGTGGAGGCTGACGACGGCCTACCGACGGCCATCATGGACAGAAATGCCTAAAAGCACGCGGTGAAGTGGGACAGTTGCGCCCGCTATTCTGTGGCCGGAACTGAGTGGATGCAGCGAGAGGAGCGTGTATGACGACCAGCGCCTGTAGACTACGTGGAAGGCGTTGGAGGCTTCCTGCTTGACGTACTTGGGTTGTGGACCTTCAAGATGTGCAATGTCTTTGGACAAGTGGTAAATGTGACGGCATGTATCGTAGAAGGGTGCACGTCGGAGTTTCTCATGGGACTCGACTTCCTGAAGAAGCATCGGGCCAATATGGACTTCGACGCGAACGAAGTGCGGTATTTCGAGAAGGAACTACTGGTTGTGATTCCCTTCGGACTCAAGGCATTGACGACGGTGAGACGCGTGTCGCACCAGTGCGGCTTGCACGACTAGTCAATCTCACACAGGGAGCAGTAGCGCCAATATCCGTAGCTGTGGTGGCTCCGGAAGGAGAGCAAGGCATGTTCGTGCCAACGCAAAACTACGACGCGGTAATGCTGGCGACGACGGTGACCCACGTAAGTAAGGGTAAGGCTCTCATCCCCGCCATTAACCTACGGGGAGAGCGCATGAGGCCACCTAACAAGAAATAGTTGGGTGTGTGGGTCTTGGACATGGAGCTGCTCGAGTTGAATAACGGGCTGGAACCGGGCAAAGTCGACGAGTGCGGCCCTGGGCGACACAGAGACTCTACTGGAGAACGAAGACGAAGTGCGTGTGGGAAGTCACGACGACGACACCCGGAGAAGATTCGTGAAGTTATTGCGAGCCTATCGGGGGTGACGACGAGCAAAGGGGCATACCGCCGGTGACGACACTTGACGTTCAGCACCACATCGACACGCAGGGCACGGCGCCCATCATGTTGAAGTTGAAACGCCAACGGCAAGTGCAATCCGATGAAGCCGTGGTAGATGACAACGTGTCTACTATGTTACAAGCTGGCGTGATTGAGGAGGAGAACGGCGCTTGGGGCTTTCCAGTCGTCCTAGTGCGCTAAAAGGATGGCGAGGTTGGCTTCTGCATCAACTATGGGGCACTGAACAAAGTCATCACGAGAGATGTGTACCCGCTACCACGTATCGACGAGACGCTGGAGGCGTTGAGTGGGGCGCGGCTTTCGCGACGCTTGACTTACGATCGGGCTATAGGCAGGTCAGCATGGGGCGGGAGGACCGCGATAAGACCGCCTTCACCACCAAGGTTGGTCTGTACCGTTTCATCCGTATGCCGTTTGGGTCAATGAACGCCCCTCCACCTTTCAGCGTATGATGAATGGCGTGTTACGAAGCTTAACGTGGACGACCTGTCTGGTCTACCTCGACGACATTGTTGTGTTCACGCGCGGAGGTCTCGATCGATATCTGGTTCAGTTGGCTGAGGTGTTGCAGCGGTTGTCCTCAGCTGGGCTAACACTAAATCTCAGGAAGAGTGTCTTTGCGACAGACACCATGGACTATCTTGGCCACGAATTGAGTGGGGATGGTGCACGTGCGGTGAACCGACTGATAAAGGCGGTGACTGAGTTCAAGCGGCCTGCAGACCCGGTCGAAGTGAAGCGCTTCGTCCATTTGGCAGCTACTACCGTAAGTTCATCGCGGCCTTCAGATCTATCATGGCCCCGATGACCAAGTTATTGAAGAAAAACGTCGAGTGGGAATGGATGGAGGCACAAGAATTTGCGTTCGAGAGAGCGAAGGCGGCGTTGACCATGAAGCCCCTCCGACTTCCGACTCCCATTTCACTTGGCGACCGATGCGAGTAAGGTGGGTCTGGGAGCCTGTTTGATGCAAGACCAGGGCCGTGGATGGCAGCCAATAGTAAGGTGAACAACAACGCAGAGCCCAACTACTCCATCACGAAGCGCGAGTGTTTGGCTGTAGTGTGGGCCGTGAAGCTGTTCCGCCCGTACTTGTACGGACAAACGTTCGAGATCATCACCGACCACGCAGTCCTGAAATGGCGGATGGCACGGCCCAATCTAGCTGGGCGCTTCCACCGGTGGTCCCTAACGCTGCAGGAATATGAGTTTGGCATCGTCTACCGGCCTAGGGCTACTAACGTTGTCGCCGATGCACTCTCGCGGGCTCCAGCAGCAGTGTTGGCGGCTGAAGGCAGGAAGGAAAGACGGAAACGACGAGCGGAGACTCAAGGAGCGGAATCGAAGTAAAAACTGAGGAGTGCGAACCCACGGCAACTGGGATTTCGACCGAGAACGAACGAACCGCAACCGAGGCGGTGGGAGTGCAGAGAGATCCAACAGCGGCAGGGGAACCCGGCCATATGTCGAAGGCGGTAAAAATACCGCCAAATGAGCAACCGCTCGGGTTAGGCGAGCTCGAAGTCGCCAGGAACGATGGTCGTTAGACGTCCAGTCCGCAATTCGAGAGCTTCCGCCCGCGCATACAGTTGGCAAAGAAACGAGAAGAGACTGCTGCGGCCGCCCAACCCCCTATGGCGCCACCAGCGACGACCCGAAAACGACTGTGCAGGAGGCTTCAGCGGAGCCATCTACGGTGTCGACTGCGAGTGCTGCTAAACCTGCTGACGATGGTGCGCTGACGGCCACGGAAAACGTGATACGCCCTGGACCCCAGACCAGAACGCGTCAGGTGATTTGGGCAGACTCTGTCAAGGGCGACAAAACATAAGCGGAAGTGACGACAGCAGAGGTGGCGCCACGAACGACGAGGGCAGGGACGGCACGGAAGGGCGTACTGGTTACGCCCGCGAAACTAAACCGCCAGTGGTGATGACGGAAGACGTAGTCAAGTCAGTCGGGGACGCGCGAACCGCAAGGCGGGAGCTGTGATAAGCGACGGCGGTAATGGGGTGGACTCGGTCCTGTCTAGAAAACCAAGCGGGCAGCGGAGTCAACGAACTATGGTGAAGTCAAAGACGAGGGCGACGACGAGTGGCGTGGGCGACGATGTGATAAGTGGGCGAGGTGCAGACTCGGAAGTCGAAAGCAGGGTAGTGAACGAGGGCCCGACAAATGAGGAATATGAGCTGATGGAGGATACGGACGACACATTGCAGCTCACAGACAATGAGATCGTGGCGGCACAAGGGCACAGTCGACTGGTGCAACGGATGCTGAAGGCTGGCATCCAGCACGGTATGAAGGTGGATAAATTGTTCGGTCTGGTAGGCATTGGTTACACATCAAATGGTGTCGACGATCGGAGCGCACAACTCGTCATCACGCATGCCAAAGAGTGCCACGTGTTTTTGCGGGGTGTTGCAACTAGATTGTCTGCAGACATTCTCTTCAAAGTGAAAAAAGAGTGGGAGCGGTTCGTCACACTCATGGCGGATTCAACTTGCGAGAGGGCCCTCAAGTTTTTTACTACTTGGAACATTCATTGCTCGAACCGAACGTACAAGTACGATGATGTTGATTGGACATGTACATGTCTGTTCTATATTAGTCAGCATTTGCCGTGCCACCACCTCATGCATATTGCAAGCAAAGGCCATGGATTCAAACATCTTCCTGTCATGGCAATTGATGAACGGTGGAGTGTGGCGTGTGCATCGGATGTGAAAGAGGAGCTTGCAGCTGCAGCCGATTCATTGGAACCGATTGTGGAGATGTCAAAATTAAAGTTGCCGAAAATAAGGTTGTCGTATGATGATAGAATGCAGAATTACATCACCAGCGAGGACACCAAAGCAGGTGGTATACATACGTCTCTGCCGCAACGAACGTGAACAGGTCGTGTTATCTTCAGCCGATAAATATTCGTACGCGAAAGCTATGCTAGAGCCACTTCTCGAACACTTGTCAAACCTATCAGGTGCTGAGGAGCTCAGCGCATGAAGGAAACGGTGGAAATAGGTCTAAAACGCGGGACGTCCATCTCAATCAAGACCGAAAGGCCTGTCAGAGATGTCACCAATGGTGAGAATGATAGAACGACTCGCAATTTGAGTCTGATCAGAAGATTGGATGCATCTTCGGAAGTGACGTCCTCCGGGGCGTGGCATCCGCAATGCCTACCGAGCAAGAAGAACGCGTGACTGCGTTCAACGCGTTCGAGCGCGAGCTCATCGCGCATGTGCAGGTAAATCTGCAGGATTCTATGACTAAGCTGAAGCCGGTACAACCCCACCCTTTACGGCTGGTTGTACCTCCGTTTGAATGGAAGGAAGGCGAAAACCTTCACTTCTGGATCCGAGAAGCAGAGATCGCCATGAAGGCGGGTCTCATCACGGATGAAGACATACGCGTTGCGTTGTCTAATCTTGGCGGGCGTGCCAAGAAATGGGCATACACGCTGGTGACGACGACTCCTGGATGCTTCGCATCTTGGGCACTGTTGTGCGAGCGGCTTGGCATTGCTTTCCCGGGAAACGATGCCTTCCGATAACGTTCACGGTTTCTCGCTTGCAAGCAAGGGAAACGTGAGCTGTACGAGTACGTACAAGAGATGCGCACGTTGGCGTCATCTCTGGTTGGAAACCCTCTCGCCGAAGACGTCAAGGCAACGGTCTTCATGGACGGCTTGAAGGTCGGTCCTGCGCGCACGCAGCTGTTCCGCGTGCACGCATCCACCATGGAGGAGGCGATTAAGCTCACCCTCCAAGAAGAGTACATCCATAAGCAGGCTGGCACTTCGGTTGTTGCACCAGTTGTCGTCGTGGACAACGAGCCAGCGCCCCTGGACTTGAGCTCTGCTGATAGGCCCACTGCTATACATGCGGCGGACTGGGACACTACCAACTAGTCTGTCCCTCTACTGGAGTGGTAAAGAAACCATTCCTGAAAGCTCAATGGTCTAGTGGTCGCTGGCGCTAGCCGCGGTCGTCTGGCCAATGATACCCCGGCCACCAGTAGTCGGTGAGGGACTTTGTCTCTCAAGTTGGCGAAAGCAACGCTTGGTTGCTGATAGTACATGCGAGTGTACGGGGATGTGAATATCCCTTGGAAGTTTCGATACCTGGGGCGTCAATTGATTCTGTACGCCGCCGGGGTATTGCCAACGCTCTGTGTGAGAGCAATGACATTGGTCTATATAGACCTGGTTGTCACAGGTTCGAATACCTGCACAACATTAGGCCGTACGCTGCCACGAACGCACGCACCCTTGAACCGTACGTGGTTGTAAACACGTACGATGTCCACTAGGGTTTGCTGTGTCACACACGCACTGTGAGCTATTTGGCGTGATAGGCGCTTAGGGGCTAGCCGGCCTCCGGGCTCTGACAGAGCATTGGTGTGTAATGTTCCCACCTCTGTCCGGAACCGAGGCTCCCATGGACGCCGGTGAAATATCACGGAGGCCTCTGTTGCTAACGAACCTGCAACAAGCCCAAGGGTCTTGGGTGTCTCCAGACCCGCGAGGGTAGATTCAATGCCAGCATCTTCCAGCGCACCAAGTCGATTGCGTACGGGCAGCGACGGAGTCCGTAAAGGACGACGCCCGTCTATAAGAGGGCGTAAGCCCATGTGAGACCGGAGAGGTCGAGACCGTGACCAGCGCCGAGATTGCTAGCGGCAGCTTTCTAGTGTGGGTAACATAGTTCCACACCGACCGGTACAGGCTCCAGGTGTTGTACAAAGACAAGTAACGGCTTTGTGTATCACAGGACCACGGCAAGAGTCCCGACGCGATGTCAGGACTGACGCTCCAGGAAGAATCTCGGAGTCAACGACGACTCCTTCGGCATCGCCACCAGAAGAATGTTATCACATCTTCGACGGCGTGACTGGACGCAAGGTCACGTTCGAGTCTGTCTAGTTGAAGACCCTGCCGGAGATGTCGGACCTCCTGCATCGCGATGCTACGCGTATCGACAGGGCTTCATGCCCAGCATGTTTGACTACAACACCAGTAGACATCGCTGTCAGTCGTCACGCCGTATGGGCTTCGACCGACGTACTGTTGATAAGTACAACCGCAATGGTGGATTAAGTCCACGTGAGGTCAAGAAAGCCAAGACCGTGGCCAAGGACGAGGTGCGTTATGCGACCTCTAGTGTGGGTAACCAAGTACCACACGGAGTCAAACAGGACTCTTGAAGCCTCCACCAATACGCCTCTGGACGTGGGTAACCAAGTTCCATGTCAAGATGACCATCGACGACGCCGTCGCCGGCACATGTCGGGCTGGTCTTGTATCAGACCGGAGTCGCTACGAACGACTCGGAGCAAAGCTTCCCAAGCATGGACTGCTCGATGGCGTGAGGCCGTACGTGGACGTGGTGTCGACGAACACACTGTACCACCTCCTACTGGATCGGCACGGAGTCAATGATTAATCTCGTGCCCAGGACAACGTACTGTGTCACGGGACACACGGTCACCCAGACCTAAACTGAAGAGGAAGTCGCAGGTTGCGCTTCCTGTGTGGGTAACATAGATCCACACACCATGGCGGGTAACATAGTTCCGCATAGAACCATCACAGCTCGGAGAGGTGAGGTCGGGATGATCTTACCTGGCGTGGGTAAACATCGTTCCACGTCAAGTCGCGCAGACTCAAACTGCTCGTGGGCTGTCAGCATGTCAGCCGCGCTCGACACGGTCACCCAGACCTAAACGGAAGAGGGAGATGCATGTTGCGCTTCCTGTGTGAGTAACACAGTCCCACACACCAAGGCGGGTAACATAGTTCCGCACGAGTCGTAACAACTCGGAAGAGGTGAGGCCATTAAGACCTTACCTGACGTGGGTAACAACGTTCCACGTGTAGTCGCGCAGACTTAAACTGCTAGGTTCCGGCTGCATGCCAGCCGCAGTTGACAAGGTCCACCGGACACGGCCTTTGGTCGTAAGGGGGAAGAGGCTCGGAAATACCTTTCCTCCCGAGTCACGGTTGAGACTAGCTTCCTTACGGAATGCGTTGTTGGTATGGCCAACAACTGTGTGAGTAATACTAGCGTACAGGCACGTACGGCTACACCGACAGCAATTGGGTGCTGACGTTAAGCTTGTGGCACTCGGGGTGGCTGTGGTAAATGTAATGCACAGTGTACTTCTGGTGTATGGGTCATGTCCCTAAACAACGTCGCGGTGGTGAACCCGTACGTCGCCATGGTCGTGAACCCACACGCCGTTACGATCATCGACATGTACACCGACGTGGTGTACGTCTACGTGTCATGGGTCGTACATCGCCGTGATGTACACCTACGTGGGCGTTTACTTGTGCGCTAACATGGTCATGAACCCGTACACCGACGTGGTCATGAACCCGTACGCCAACGGGGTCATGAACCTGTACGCCCACGTGGCCATGGGCCTGTACGCGGTCATGGTCATCTAAATGACCGAGTGTCGTGCAGGCATGCACGCACTCTGATCATGTCCACCAGGTAACCCGCCACAATGCTAGAAATACCGTTAAGTACGTCGGTGTCGATGCCCGACACCGACGCGTCTTTAGTTTAATACCCAAGACGCGGGGATGAGCTTACGGCTCCACCCGGCAAACTCTAGGCTTATAATAGCGGCCGTCGAATGCCAACCTGAAGCATGGTGCTTCTATGCTATGGTCAATGCATGACCTGAGCCCGTGTACGGCTGCGAGGATTCACTCGGGGTCGGACGTGGCTAGCGTGACCCATACCAGGCTGCTATTATGCCAGGAGATGAGGTGCGAGCTCACTCCACTCTTGGATTCAAGGTGTAGCACCGCGCGGGAGGAACAAGACACACGAAGTGGCAGGAGGGCCCACGGGTCCTGCGGGTAAAACTGCGGGTGGTCAACGAGGCCCACCGTACGTTTGGATGCTATTACATCCCGTGCCGAAGCACTAGACACTTGCTAGCGCTCGATCCCAGGACAACTATGCACGTCGCAATTGCGGCCAACGTCGTCGCGAGTGCAAGGATGCAGCTCGCTGTGTCCGCCGTGGACACAAGTGACTGTGTGACCGACGAGAGGGAGCGCCAGTCGTGCTTAGGCTGCGCCCGAGAATTGCCCCTTGGGTGTTCGAATTCTCTCACTTCTGATTGGAGAATCAGGTGTGATTCTCAGTTAAATGGGGGAGGATGTAACGGGGTACACCGACGTGTTTCCAAGTTACATAAAGAGTGACGGATGTCACTCTTTAGAGTCCATGGTACATGGTACCGGTTGGCTGTGAGCCAACCATGGACTCTCTTTAGATTTTACTATAGATGACTAAGAGCTTGTATGCTGCAAGATTAACTCAGCTATAAAAAAATTCAGTCTTTATCTTGCTATCAAACCCGCAGACATTTACCTTAGGCCGGGAACTGTGAACTTATCGTTCACTGAGAGCCTTTGCTCTCTTACGCTTCCTCAAGGCAAGGTGCTGTGTGACCGTCACAGAGAAAAACCTTGTCGAGGTTTTATGACGTATTTTTGTCATTGAGCAGAACGACACTAAAACTTGCAGTACGTATGACACCGAGCATGCGAATTATATGATGGATGGTAGGTGGAGAAAAAACAGGCGACGTTTTCTGTCAGCGATAGCCCCTATTTGGAGAGTACAGATTCCGCCCACTAACTTGCACAGCTGCTCTTTTTAAGTTTACACAGGTTAATATTTATGCACCATAGATAACATATTGCAGTCCCTCTTTATCCCCTCGTTCCCTCTTTAAACGGATACAGATTTTTACTGATTTACAAGGGGTATAGAAAGACTGTGTGTCAAGGTAGTGGGCAGAATCTGTATTACGTGGAAGTACATTCGAAGTATTCATACTTACTATCGCTGCGTCCAAGGGATGATGTGATCATTAACACGGTTGTGACTCCTCTATACAGGACTCACAATTAAGGCATTATTACCTATTATCTTTATTAACCTTTTAAAAGCCCTCTCAAATCTTTTATAAAGGCAGTCCATATAAAATATGAGTCAACAGTGCCTACCAATACAGTTTACCACAATAGGTAGTAGATCAGAGCAGTCAGATACATCGAATGCTTTTGAAAGGTGCCGTGATGCCATGCATTGAATAGATTATGATGACCTATGAAGCCGTCCGAAAGCCTGCAGCTTCAATTACTTTAAAGTACTGCGTCGCATGTAGCTCTCCTTCCAGTGAGAAATGGGAGAGCTGAGTTCTTAGTTTGCTTTTGACACGTTTGAGAGTGCCGAAATCCGCCTCGACAGTGTGCGTACCTGGTGGTATGATTGCTACTTCATATTCATCAACCGCCGACCAAATACAGCGAACGTATTCGCAGTGCAGCGATAGCTATATGAACTCGACACGCACTCCAAATTTGTCTCGAACTGATCTCGGTTTGCGATCGATATCATACTACTGTCGTCGTCCTGTATTATTCGTCAAGCGGTAGGCCGTCGTATTCAGGCCAATGATGAGGGTGCTGGTCTGTAAGATGAGTAATGAGTTTGCCTTTGCGAAAAGATCTGAAGACGCCAGGCTGAGTAGTTTTTTCTCCGCTTCTTAGCTGACAGAACTTCAGACAAATTCTGAAATCTCTTGGATAGCTCCACCGCTCTCGTCTTCACGACCAAATAAGAGGCAAAACTTACCAAAATCCCTACCACCCGGTCCTTTGATTTGCAGCTTGGACGAATTCCTAGCTCCAGCTCGTATTTGGAAAGCCATTGATCTCGCTTGCTCACGGTCTTGGGTTTCTTTCTGTCGCGAAGAGCTCCGTTAATATCCTGTTGCGACGGACGTGATTCCATTGATGCAGATCCCGATAGTTGGGAAATGAACCACCCTAGACCTCTCAAGTGACTTTTAGACTGCTTGCGTGTTTCGCGGGAACGAGCGGGCGTTTTATAACGGCAGGAATTCGAAATCGAGTATTTTTATTTTGTAGCTGTCGCTCTCCCACAGGCATTTTCGAAAGCTTAGTACATGTAAAGGCACTGCCCGCAGTCCTTACACATAATGCCTAGATTACTGAACCCTGCCTATCGGCGGAGTCGTTACCGCAACCATACACGTCTCATAATTATGGTTGCTTTAGAGCCTTGTGGTTGAATTAGCACTTCCCAAAATTCAGTTGTAAAATACTTTTCGAAACTTACCGAAATCTAAAGTTCGCACAATTTTTCTAGGTTCGCACTCGCCGTAGTTACTTTTCTAAGTTCGACTTCTCGAAGCCGTTCATTTTCAAATCCGATCCCCGAGGGCGACGCGTGGCACGAGCGGCGGTTGAACGCGTGATACGAGCGACTGGTTGAGCCAGTGGCGCAGGGGGCTAAAAAGCTAGAGGGGCGGGGACTGGACGGGACGCACGAAGACAAGTGTTGACCACCATGGAAGGTGAGATGCAGTTTGGGAGATATGTTGTTGTGAGGTGGGCTGACATACGTTTTGTGCGTTTTGAAGGACCCCGTTTGCGCAGCAAAACCAAGGACGATCAAGGGGCGGACTGCATGCTTCTGACACTGGGCGTCGAGAAGGACCACGACATCGATGAAGATTTCGTTCCGGCCGAAGAAAATGTCTCGGAGGAAGAGGAGCAGCTTGCGGATGATCCACCAAAACCCGGTAAGCAGCGTAGCCCAAGATTATTTGCTTTGTTGGACCTGTCGGATTTCATGATGCTTATGTGTTCGTATGTGTGGCTTATTTTAAGGTCGTAGGGGCGGAAGGGAGATAACAACCCAAAAAGCCTGGTATGGTGATGCTAAATTTGTTTTGTGATTGTCCTATGATATTAGCGTTGATTTTGTCTTGTCCGCTAACATGATGCGTGTGTGTACGTATGCGCGATTGATTTTCAGGTGGCAAGGAACGGAAGACGGATGGGAAAGCAAGGAACCCAGGTTCGAATACTCTAGCGTTTTTTATTTATGGTTGCCTTGTGACTTTAGAGTTGCTTTATGGTTATGGTTGCCCTACGGTCTTTCAGTTGTTGTTAGGTCTTATGGTTGCCCTATGAGCTTAGAGTTGCTTTTTGATTTTTAGGTTGCCCTACTACTTTAGAGTTCTTATGTAACCTAGCGTCATTAAAGCTGCTTTTTGGTTGGCAAACGACCTTAAAGTCACTTTATGGTTGCTTTATTGTTTGACATATCTGCTAAACTGATCACTAACACTTGCTATAATTGTGCAATATGATAGGTAAAACGCCAGCAAAAAGGCTTTGAGTACCAAGCGCAGCAATACCGGCTACAATAAGCCATCTTTTGCTCCCAAAGACGATCGTACTCCACGCAAGAAAATCAAGAAATCACAACAGACAGGGATGCAAGCGTCAGGGCTACAGCCAGAGATACAAGAGTCGGAGGTGGGGCCAGATAGGCAAGTGTCGAAGCAGCAGTCGGTGAAGAAAGAGTAGGAGGTGCAACCACAGGTACATGATCCAGCCATGCAAGTGTCGGAGGTGTAGTCGGAGATGCAAGAGTCGGAGGAGGAGCCAAAGACGCAAGTATCGGAGGTGGAGCCACAGACGCAAGTGTCGGAGGTGGAGCCAGAGAGGCTATATACGGAAGAGCCGAAACAGCTGGCGACGCAAGAATCGGAGGTGCAGCCAGAGACGCAAGAGTCGGAGACGCAGCAAACAGATACGCAAATGCTGGAGCCATCCCGCGAGAACGCCAGCGAGCAGTCTGAAAGTGTCGTTTTTGGTTTTTTTATGACTCGGATCATGAGGCATATAACCCACATCATCGCTCCAGCAAACTTATTAGTAAACTATAGACTGAAAGAGGAACGGGTGGAGATCACGAACGTTGTACCAGCCTTTCCAGCCAACCCCATCACGAGCTGGGGTGAATTTGATTCGATATTTGGGGCCCACAAGAAAGAGAACAAAATTCATTTTCGTGTCCGCAGTTCTGAATCTGTTGAAGCTTACAACAGGTTTGCCTTTCAAAATTTGGTATTGAATGGGTTTGTACTAATTAGAAGGTGTACTGTGGTCTTATGTAGATCACACTCCGACCAAATATCTTTAAGTTTCCGTGGTGCCACCGCGTTTACGGCTGTACACACGGAGGTCCACAGAAATCGCGTTCAACAGGTCAGCGTAATCGCAAAATTCGGTTTTGCGTGCTTGGCGTGTATAACGCCGACTATGACACGGATGGAGGATGACACGTTTTAAGATCATTATCCGGAATGAGGTAGATAAGCTTTATTTTAAGTGACCAATACTGTACAAACAACCTTTGTTTTTCACAGCATCATTCACACAAGCACCCTACTACGAGTACTGAGGCTACGTCGTACCTGACAACCAAACCGATACCAGTCGACGAACACGACTGCGAAGAGGTTAAGATTTTAACAGACGCTCGTGTGTCTTCCAAGCACATTACCAATTTCCTGAACGAGCGAAATGGTAAGAAGCCGTAGCTGTAAAAGAAACCGCGCTTTCTGTGATTTTAATACTTGTTTTTTAAAGATATATGTGCTGATAGGTTGCAAAATCACGCCGCAACAGACCCGTAATCTTATCCGCAGCATTATGCGCCAAGATTCGGCTGAGGATCGCCTGAAAGACATCCTGCACGCTCTCGTTCAGCTAGAAGGCGGCGACGTTCTTGTCATTCAAGACCAAGTGGGGGTGACCTGTGGAATTGTCATGCAGGCAAAGGTGCTAAAGTCAATGTTCCAGCAGTGGGGTGAAACGCTAGCGATGGACCTCCCGCATGGCACCAACAATCTGGGGTATCATCTAGGTACGTGTGCTTTTATAGCAACTTTGTGGTTTCATATCGCGACCTTATGAAATTACGAGAATAAGGCTGTGGTCAGTAAGTCACTTCGGTTGCTGCAACATTGGTGACATATATGGTGTTGAATGACCTGAAAGGAAGGTGCCCGGTGCGGCTAAAGCTCCCAAATTAAATGAAGATGGGGGATTTGACTTGTACAGGGCTCGATTTGAGTTGTATTTGCGGCAACGAGATTGTTGGGATGTAATGATTGGTATGGAAGGTCCTGGTGCACAAGATGCTGAGTTAAATCGAATTTTCGAAGAACGAAATCTGTTTGTTCGTGATTGCATGTTGTATGGTTTGCTTCCAAAGGATGCAAAGAAGGTCTGCAAAATGCTGCGCGTGAGAAAAAGTGGACTGCTTTTGAAAGGGACAAGACAAAGCGCGATTTTGCCAACGCAATTCGAATTAGGGCCAAGTTGTACAGCGCGCGACTTGTAAAGGGGATGGGTATGGATAAATACTTAGAAGACCTAGAAGATCATCGCCGCCTATTGGAGAATACGAACACGATTATCTCAGACGAAGATATGGCGAATATCATTTTACTGGAGTGGAAAGCACGCACAGAAATGTGGTGCGAATGTTTAATCGTGATGACCAGGAATCAACTCTTAATCAAGTGCTTAATAGTCTTCGTGGTGAAGCCGAAATGGATAAGGCTGAGGAAGAGCGCAACAAGCAAAGTAAGAAAAAGGAGAAAGGAGGCAAGCAAATTGGCTCCATGAAAAGAGCAAGGGTAAGGGACCATGGAAAGGCAAGAAGATGAAGAAAGTTGGTGCAGGAAAGAAAGTCAAAGAGACACGAGAGTGTTGGTTCTGTGAGAAACCTGGGCATCTCAGAGCTGATTGCAGGCTGAAGAAGTCGAAACAACAGGACCAAGACAGTGACGATGATACTGCAGTCGGCGAAAACCCCAAGAAGGGTAAGTCAAAAGGATGCAAAGTCGGTTGGGTTTTGGGACGGTGGACGAAAATCCAGGAGCAATGGGCATGGTTCGTTCATCTCAAGACACTAACACCACGGAAATTTGGGTTTGTTCGTCAGGTCGACTTACACAAGAGTGGATGTTGGACACTGGAACTATTGTACATATGTTTACGAGAGGGCCATTATTCGTAGGTGGTCTAAGAGAAGATACGAAATATTTTCATGATTGGCAAGGAGACAGATCTACGTCGGACAGAATTGGTCGAGTTCGCATACGGACAAGTAACGGTCTGGATCCAAATGATGATAATATTGTTCTTGACTTGGAAGTAACTCGCTATTCGCCTAATGGCCGAGCCAAACTAATAATTCAAGAACGGCTTGAGCAGGATGGTTGGGATCCAGTGACTCCACCTGCATCGAGTCCGGAAGAATGCGTTTTTACTTCACGAACACAAATTACCCTGGGTACAACTAGTGTTTAAGAAGCGGCGTGGCCACTACTGGTTAGACACAGCACCTGTTAATTCGGACAATCCCGTGTGCACACTCCGAAAATTGACAAATTGATGATGTGGCGCATGCGTTTTGCACACCAAAACGTGGAAGCAATGAAAAAGATGATTGAATTGGAGATGGTGGATGGGATGGAGAAGCTAACGTTGAACGACTTTAAGACACCATTTCGTTGCATTGCTTGTCAGCGTGCTAAAAGAAACGGAAGTCTATAAGCATCAACAGGGAAAGCGTCAGAAAGAAAAATGTGCGCGACTGATGTCGAATGATTGCCACGTTGGTGTACTAACACCTGGAGGTAATACCTACTTTCAGCTTGTGCAAGACGAAGCTTCTCGTTTCAAGTGGTGCTTCTTACTCAAGGAGAAGAGTGAAGCATCCGACAATGTCATTAACTTGATATTGCAGCTGAAGAAGATTTTGAGGTCAAATTGTTCTCCTGTGACCAAGGAAAATAATTTGTGAACAAAAATCTGACTGGCTTCTTGACCAAGAAGGGCATTAAGCTTTTGACAACCAATGCTTACACGGCCGAGGAAATTTGTCTGGTGGAGAAGCTAAATGGTAGCTTAATGAACAAGGTGCGGACAATCAATGAAGCTACTGGGCTTCCGCCGTGCCTGTGGGGAGAGGTGCTCGGTTATGTGGTTGAAGTGGATAATATGAGCGCTACGAAAGTTTTAAACGGCTTGACTCCCTACGAAAAGCTTTATGGTTCTAAGCCGCAAGTGCATGTTTGTGGATGCGTGTTTTTATCATATTCAAAAGAAGAAGCGTAGTAGCAAACTCGAGTTCCAGCTGAAGGATCTTGGTCGAGTCAAGCATCTATTGGGAATGGAAATCAACTACAAGCCAGGTGAGGCTTGTGTATATCCCATGCTTACATCGAGCACATGCTGGAGAAGTTTTGGATTGTCTGAGGCGAAATCAGTTCGATCTCCACAAATGCATAATGAACCGACCCTCCGTGTCCAAAAGAACAGCAAATCGATTTATGATCCCGATCTCCCTTTCCGTGAAAAGGTGGGCTCTCTACAATATTTGGTGCATTGTACGCGACCTGACTTGGCTAATGTAGTGCGAATACTTGGACGATACGGAAGCGCGTAGACAAAGGAAAATTTTCGTCAAGCACAACGAGTAATGCGATATCTGGGCGGTACGAAGCATCTAGGGTTACAAGTCGGTGGATAATATGGATATCGATGCGTTTGCAGACGCAGATTACGCAGGGTGTCCTGAGACGAGCCGGTCGGTGATTGAATATGCTCTGCGACTAAATGAAATGTGTGGCACTGGAGAAGCAAGAAGCAGAACACTGTGGCAGATGACACATGTGCTGCAGAACTAATTGCTGCACACAAGTGCACTAAAGAGGTAAAGTGGGCACAGATGATGTTGAGGGGATCTGGGGACCAAGCAGCAAATACGTCTACCATCTACTGTGATAACCAAAGTACCATCAAGGAAATGTAGAATAATGGTAATTCGCAGGAGTAGAAGAATTTAGCAAAGAAGACGCGCTCTACTGCTGAATGGGTTGAATGTGGCCGGTTGCATACGGAGTACATTCCAACCACAGACAATATTGCTGACATTTTCACAAAGGCTTTGGGGCCGTGTGGCATTGAGCGTCTGCATAACAAGCTCAATGTTGAAGATGTTCAAGTCGCGTGGGCGTCTGTGGATGCACCAAGAATTACTGTGGCGACTGGAAACGAGTCTGACTGCGAGTCGGACGACTCCATGAACGAAACCTGATGATTGTCGAGGCCTCATCGGTAGCGTGTTTATGGTGGAGTCAAATGCATGGACAGTTTGATTTTTTTCTGTCATGCTTTATGTTTTGATGATTCTAACTCTTGTGAGTATGTGAAGGTTGAGCAACCAAAGGGAAATGGGAGTACGAGAATAAGGCTGTGGTCAGTAAGTCACTTCGGTTGCTGCAACATTGGTGGCATATATGGTGTTGAATGACCTGCGTGGCGAGTGGTGGTTGAGGATTAGACTACCCGGATAAAGGACTTCCAAGAAAGAGATCCGAGATATTTCTAGGATTATCCCTTGCATGCGTGCAGAGTCATATTGGCCGCAGCCAGTGTAGTCAGGGTATGTCCACGGGGTTTTATTGCTCAAGAAGCTTTCCCCTACAACAACACTAAAACAACATCAATCATATTTCCTTTTCACTTGGAGCTCACAGTGTTTTTTGTTATTGTTTGCGTTGGTAAGAAGCCTTAGACGTCCGTCTAATCTGGTTCATTAAGAAGAAGTGCTACGGGATCACTACGAGTATCTCGTTGCAATTATAGCAACCATAGTGCTACTTTACCGACTAACATGGGGTTAATTTGGTGTGGCTCTGTCAACTAGAGGCAGTTTGGTGATCGCTACAGCAACTGGAAGAGGGTTTCCTGTGTTCGACTTCATTTGCTTCAACCAACAGGCCGTAACGATATCGACCATCTTGAAGTATTTCAAGGAGAAGTATCTTGAATGACGCGCTATATCGTCCGTTGTGATCAACAAGGATTTCGTAGAATGGCGCGTGCTCATGGAGTCCATTGCTGAATCGAAAATACTGCTGTGTCAATTCCACGCGATTTGATACTGGAAGAAGGTTATGCAGAGGGCTTCATTTCATTTGAAGGGTCGCAGCGTCGTGACAAAGTTGCTGTACTGGTACGATCTAAGTCGATTCGCTACCAAGGGAAGAATCTAACACTATGGATATGATGTAAATAGTACAACTGAAGCAGACTATGACACGCGCTACGAAGCATTAAAGTGCTACTGTGAAGACAACAGAAGATCAGCTGTTTTCTCGTACTTCGAAAAATTGGAATTCATGCCGAGACATGTGGTCAAACTTCGCTCGCGATAATTTTTCACGGTCAGGAACACGACCACAAACCGGATTGAATCCAATTGGAATCAAGTAAAAGCGCTGCTTGGACAAAAGACGAGAATCGACAAACCCATTGCTGGTCTGCTGCAACACCAAAATTACGTCACAACACTGTACATAACATGTAAGCTCTTCTGGGATAGTTTCGTTCTGATTACGGTGGAATTTTGGTTACAGTTCGCGGTCTAATGATATTCTTACTCTTGTATAATTTCCAGTACTATTTGGTCTTCGAGGAAACTCCTATAGTACTAAGTAGAAGAAAATGAGACGTTTCCGGTTATGATAAGTACTAAGTCACCCAGTAAGTACTATAGTACTTGTAGTTACTCACTTGCTTCAAGTGGTGGTTGTAGCTTGGTCTGTCGTTACAGTCTACTTCCAAATCTGATACTAGTAGTTTTGCTATACCTGATACCGCCGTTGTCCACGGGTGCTATCAAGAGCAGGGGTTGGCAGTAACTCGCGTCGCCAGTGCAAAAAGTTCTATAGTACTATTAATGTAACCAGTACTTTGCGGAATTTCCATTCTACTGCTACTGTAGTAACCAGTAGTTCGCCCTGTCGCTCCGCCAGTACTGTTGAACTACTGCCCGTATCCAAAAGCGCACCTGTCGATCGGCGGTTTAGACCAGCACCACGGATAAAAGCTGGAAGCATTGTCGCTTGCTTGCCCAGCATTTCGCGCTCTTCCGGACTTCACGTCAACTTCCTCGTACGTGATAACTATAAATTGCAGCTTGCTGGTCATTTCTCTTTGCTGAAATGCCTTTCTGGTACAGCAACTTTGTACAACGGTTGCTCCGTGAGGGGGTTTCATGCGAGCGCTACACTGCCGCTCACGGATTGCACTTCTCACTTTGCAATTTCCATTGCACCCCGAATCGCCTCACAAGCATTTGACCCCCAAGCCGACTCACCGATGAAGTGCGCCTTCAGAGATTACATCAATCATGAGTTGTCCGCCATGGATCCTTGCTCCACTTGCGATCGTCAGGCGCATCATCTGTGCTCTAACGACATCTACGATCCTGTGTGCGGTAAGATTGTTATTAATTTTGAAGTGACAACACCCGTACCAATACTAATTATCTATTGTAACTTCTGTAGGCGCGAGTGTGCCGACCACTGGAATGCCAAGAACTCGGCGGCTCCGACGAATTCTCTGGACAATCAGCAGTTCACCTACGAGATTGTGGGTTGGTCGGCCGGATCCTCGATGCACCAGAAGGCCAGTCAGGACTTGGCGAGCACGTTGAGCGAGCCAGCTGGATCCTCGATGCGCCATAAAGCCAGCCAGGACTCAGCGAGTACGTTTGGCGAGTCAGGAGAACTTCCAAGCAGTCAATCGTCGGTAGAAGACATGACGGAGTCACGCGTTCGTGCTGACTCGTTCGACTTGAGGGCCTATGCAAGTACAGTGATCTGCTTCCTCAACGAACACCCAAAACTAAATAACCTTTCAAATTGTATGTGCAGACAGAAAGGGTGACGATACAGAGAAGGCTTTCACATAAATTATACTTGCATTCTTTATATATATCAGGTGTTCGTTGAGGAAGCAGATTACTGTACGTGGATATCTGCAAGTGGTGCCGAGAGACGGGTACATTGCTCTTCCCATCCGTACCAGCTCTCGCTCGTGTTTGGCTTGCCCTCGCGCGGCTTGCTTTTCTACATCGAGATGTGGTGTTTTGCAACTTTTATACAGCCTCAGAAAGACGCATGCTACTGTACCGGCTTTTGTGTCGCCGAGGATGCATTTCGGTAGAGCGGCCGCCTCGGATTGAGTCGGTTCAGGACGATTTATACAGAGTGATGCATCGGCCTATGCAGGTCACTGCGACGGAGAAAAAGTCTGTCAAGCAGTCGATTAAATCCGCCAACACGAGACGCAAGCAAATTGAAGGCATGCCTATTGCCGGTTGGGTTATCGATATCCGCAGCAAAGTTTGCCCGTGTCCATACTTTGATAAACATGGCGCATGATGTCACCTTGTCGCTGCATGTATCCACGCTGGTGTGCATATGCCAGGCGTCGGTAATGACGGCAGACAATTCGTTCACCCGCGTTAAGGCGCTGCTCATGTCAGAGAGCAATTGGCAGACACCACCGATGTGAACAACCTAGATATCAATACTGCTGAACCCAACCTGAACACTCGAGACACAAACACACAAGAAATGCAACAAGTTGCTGTACGATCATCTCCAAGAAATGTACAAGTTGCAGTGGAACCCCCACCACAAGTCGTACAAGCACCGCAACATGAGACAAAGCAGGGCCAAGAACTCATCAACGACGCGCATGATGCGATTCAGGATGTGCCAACTATTGTTATGCACCACGTCCTCCCCAAACCACAATGGGAGGTTGGCTGCAGCACACTGAAAACGAAGCTGAGCCCGAAAGCGTTTAAAGTACTGCCCCCGATGCCCCTCAAGTTCCACCTGAGCAACAACGCGAAGATGGTAACAATATTTTGGGTACAGGCACTACACCAAGTGATCAAAATGGCCTTCGTCGGTCGCGCCGCGCCTCAAATCCAACTAAGCGAGCGATTGAGTCACGTTTGCAAAATGGTGGGACAACATGCGCTAAGCGATTGAGGAAGTAATATAGTTTGGTTTTTCTTTTTATCAACCCATCATTCTGAATACTAATAATTTGAACGTCCGCCAAACATACACCAGCGGTGGTCCGTCACACGTATGCAGCGAAAGACGATAACTTTCACCCGCGAATCAAGTGTAGATTGTAGATAGCTGCCTCCGCGTCTTTACAAATCTGTGCGCGAACGTCACGACTTCCTCGACCTTACTGAGCTGCTGCAGAGCTACGATGCTCGCGATATGCGCGGCGGTTTGATTCGCCAACCAGCGCACTAAGTTTTTTATGAAGCGTCTTTAGCGTTGAAACGATCATCGTCACATTTTGCTGGAAGCTGTTTTCTGAGTACCGGTATCGTCATGACATCAGGAACACCTTGCGGCGGTGTCACTTCACGTGACTGCGATGGCAAACTCCAATGCCGGAAGTGGATATACTATTTCTGGCTTATAGGTGTAGATTCGTATTGCTTCGGTGGTGCTCCCACAAGTATAAGTGGTAAATCCGATGTCTTCGGTGCTGAAACACCCCCCTCTTCTTTATTGGGGCAAAAGACTGTAAAACGTTTTGAGTTACTACAGTAACAATAACTTGATTTCAGTCTTCTGAGCTACTGCAGTAATAGTACTATAGTACTGGCGAACTACCGACATTTCCTTGTCATAGTGGTCACTTTGTCATAAGGGCAACGCAGTTTCTACCAATCACAAGACGCGATACGTAGCAGCATTGTTTGTTTTGTCATTAGGGGCCATTGGTACCGTACAATGCATTTAGAGTACGACGCGTTATGATTGGCTCAGCTTCATTTTTCAAATCGCTACATCCAAATAGATAGCAGGAGGTTGGCGACACCTCTGGCGCTTAGCGTCGCAGCACACATGAAATTCATGGCCAAACAGAGTGTAGTATGCAAAGCGCTAGAAGTTTATCGATCAGCAAGACCTGGTAGAGCTGTTCTAGTGTGGTGGAAGACCGACACCAGTTCGTTGCATCCTGTCACCACACCTTGCAGAGCGCTGTGAGGCGGGGAGACTTGTTGTCTACAGTAAAGTTCCGATTAGGTACGACACATGTCGTTTTGTCGGATTAAACCAGTAACCCTAGCCACAAACGCATTTGGGTAGGCCCTTATGACAAGGAAATGCCGGTACTGGCTGTCGACTACTAAAATGGCTACATCGACAACCTAAGTCGTCTTCAAAGATCGCCGCGCTTCCAGTAACCATCTCCATGCGACGAATCTCGCCGCGATTATGCTTTGCATCTCCGCTCGCTGGTAGTCAGTTGTCGTGCGAAGCGATATCATGACGAAGCCTCCTGTCGAGAACACGCGTTCCTGAAATGCGTTAGCTGTCCAGGTTTCGTATCAATTCATCGGGGGTCTGTTCACCTCCAGGATATTCTAGTTTCAACCTTCGATGGTACTGCTCAAGAGGGTTATTGGTCGCAGCATAACCTCGTGGTGTGTGAAATTCCTGCCATTTAGCAAAACGCCGTGTCTCGATCCACTGTTTTGAGAAGTGGTCTGTAAGTTTGCGCACGGGACTTTCTGGGGCAAATCATCTCCACTTCACCAACACCCGCTCTTTCATTACCTCAAAATTATTCCGCTGTGCATAGTGCATGTCGTACAGATCTTCAAAGACACCTGCGGTATCTTCGTAGGGACCCGAACTTCCACGGCATACTTCCACACGTACTTCGTCACGTGGAACCAGCACATTAGAACGGTAGCATGAGGCAACTCTGTCACTGAGGCATTGAATTGGGCTTTATCGTCGTCCGTCATGATGTACTGCGGCTCAAAATGAACCCCACTAATGTCCACACACACCATTTTATTGTATCGAATACACCAACCAATATCCAGCTTGCGCTTTTGAGGACTGTAAAAGTATGCGAGAGGCACAAAATCGCAACTCTGATCTGAATACCCAAAAGAAAAGACAGAGTAGCCATGTATATCCATGCTATGTGTGCTGTCCAAGTGCAAGATACTTGTGCCGTCACTGCGCCTCTGCACAGAGATATAATCGTGAATTTGCCGGATGCACGTCATACCAACACGAAACGGAGAAGCTTCAGAACCATCTCCTAACCGAGACACCATACTGGAACTACCGAGCCGTGTATCTTGTTGAGAATCACATAGACTCATCATATCCAGTCTGCTAGTGTCGCTAGATCGTGTTGTTCATAGAGGTGCCCATTGCAGATCTCAATCATTGGCGCCATAGCATTCTTAGGGCTCTTCCGCCGCCAATTTTTCACGAAGTCAACGACCTGTTGGTCTTTGGGCGCGGGACCATCCATGTCACGTCCGTGAATCATGTTACAGCTAACAGCAAACAACCGCGCAGCTGTAGTTTTCACACCTGAGCCGAGTTGCCCCTCTATAAACGCCTTCATTGCTGAAGTCAGCTTGCGCTCGACGGGACTGGCGGACCCGTCATTGTACACTAAATGTGCGTCGTGCTGAAATACCTCGCACACGTCGGAGGCTTGGCAAATCTTGAATTTATACCGACATGGACAGTCCTCGGCGTCACCATCGTCTGATTCATCGCCTTCAGTTCGACGAGGGTGGCAGCGCCGCGAGCTGCACTTGGTTAGTTGAACTCGCATCAAGTGCACAGAAGTAGCAAGGGCGTAGTTTGACTTTGCGATTCTACCTCGTCTGCACTGTAGGAATCCGAGGAGAGAGTCTCCCCAAGGCGTTGGCGTTAACGTCTTCCCTTCTCTCCATGGCAAGTTGCTATTATGCTTTGCATATATATTGGCAAAAGGCTCGATAAAAGTCTATCATATTAGAACTGACAACTCGATTTTATCCTAATTACGACTTTACTCCGAAGCGGAAGTGCAAGCTTAAAAGGCATGTGCTAAACGCTAAAACTCGATTTTAAAGTACAACCGTCTTGTTTACAGCCTGGAAACGCAGAAATGCAGTTCTGGGACTGCAAAAGCGAGATCGTTGGGTGCATCTCAGCGTTTTGCATGTGGAGCAAATCGAATCTGATTTGCATAAAGTCTACCGGTATTTTAGAGGTCTAAAATAGAGGGCAAAAATGCAAAGGACAATTTCTGCTTGTGGTATTTTGCGTTCCCCTACAAATTAGATCATGCAGGTGGCAGTTCTATTTTGGTCGATGGCTACACCGTATTGGATAGTGGTTTTCCTTTTATTTTCGGTGTGGTTCCTATTTTGGTTGTGGGTGTCCCAACACAAAATTTAGGTGCTGATACAGTAATGTGCGTCAATAAGGAATGGGGTATCAACTAATATCCTTTGAAACATGATACATCTGTCAGTCAGTAATATTTGTATGCGGATTGTGGGCGCCTATACCCTCCTTACTTATGTACATATCAGGTGTTCCTTATTGACGCACATTACTGTACACTTTTTTTTTTTGCGACATCGTTGCTAAATACCGGTAACTACGATTACATGAGTTACCGTCACATCAACTAAGATTATTAATACAGTCTTGTGCTTGAATAAAGAACACCTGATCTTTATTCAAAATTTAAGGTTAATAAGAGTCTAGAGGTACAGCGGCTTCAACGAAAACAGATAAACTACTGTGTTTTGTTAATGAAGAATGAAACTGATATCTGCTTTTCCTATGAGCCCGGTGTGGAGCCAGCAGTGCTCAATGGTCTTCGAAGATAGATTTTGCCACGCGTCCGCACTCCACCGCACTCCTTTCTCCATTCCTACTTTATACGGATTATCATCCGTACCATTATCTATCAGTTTCAAAGCAAAGTCCATCTTCTTGGTCAGAACAGAGCGCTTCACACAATAAATAATACCTTGGTCGAGCGGTTGCAGTTGCGAAGTAGTGTTCGAAGGCAACTTCTCTACCCTGACGTTGGTTAGGTTGAGCCCCACATCGCTGTGCGACGATGCATTGTCAACGAGCAATATTATTCGCCTGCATTGATCACGCATGGATTTGTTGAGGTCCTGCAGCCACGTCTGGTAGATGTCCGTTGTCATCCATGCCTTCTTAGCGGATTTATAGTCCACATCGCTGGGTTTGTGCTTAAGCCAGCGCGGCTTCTTAGCCTTTCCGACGAAAAGAAGTGAGCGTTTGTCGCTCCCTGTTGCGTTGCAGCATAACGCAAGAGTAATTCGCGATTTGTCTTGCTTTAGTGCCGGCGCTTCGTTTAGACAAATCGATCCGCGCGGAACGTTGTTGTTGTAGAAGCCCGTTTCATCGATGTTATACACATCCGCGCCAGCGTACTGGTTGATTATGCTGCGCAAACGGTGGAAATCAGAGGCCACCTCCTCTAAGTCTACTGCATCCGACTCCCCGTGCGCCCGCCGCCACCGAATGCCATACCGAGCCTGCAGATTTCTCAACCATGACTTCCCGAACCGAGGCTGAGACGGTACGGGAATCTTGAGTCGGTGCGCAAGCTTTCGAGCTTGGGCGACAATCATCTGGCCCGAAAGAGAGAGTAGCATACTTTCGCACCCCACGACGAACTCCACCACGCACTGGTCTAGGTACACTTGGTAGGCTGGGCGACATTTTTTGCGATTCAGACAGTCGGGTGTAAGCGGTCGGAGGCTGCTCTCGCCTTTGAGCACCCGTGAGATCACTTGTTTTGAAGGCTTCTTGAACAGATTGAACTTTTCTCGCGCCCACTTGGCAAGCTCGTTGTAAGTGGCGAGGGGAACTCGTGATGGCGCCTACACAGCTCCAGCTCTTGAGCCTTAGTTAGGCGCACGCGTTTTTGGAACGCGCGCGTTCCGGTTGATGTTGGCCGCATGCTTGTTGAGGAGATTGCAAGTTGAGAAATGAAAACAAAGTCTGCAAATGCTGCCGGACGGGCGCGATGTTCAAACAAACTCCCGTGCTAACTTTTTTCTCGATGTCCTCGGTCTACGGGTTTTGATTGGTGGAATCGAAATTGTAGTGGAAGATTGATCTTCAATGTACTAAATCAGTTTATCCGACTATTACATGAATGCAATCCCACCAACACACAATCGAGCAGGTTATTCGATATGCGGTGTTCTTTATTCAAGCACAAGACTGTATATATGTAGCCGGATTGGCAGAGCATTATACTTGAAATAGCGTGATGCTCTTCATTATAGTCAGGCCCACTATTAAGCTAATCGTGGTATGAAAGGCACTCTTTGGTTAAACAAAACACTGAGTGTGGGTGTGTAATCTCTCCACTCACAATGTCAATAAAGAACAGTCCAAACCCAATAACCTTTTGTATTACCGGTATACAGTACATGAATGAGGCTGCTACCGAGCCCCGTTTTATCTATGTACTGATCTGTCCTTATAAATGAATTACCTTCTATTAACTTGTATTTATATCAGGCGTTCTTGATTGAGGCAAAAGACTGTACTGGCAAACTACTGGGAAAAAGAGGAGGGCAGTGATGTAATGACGATCTCATATCGCATAAGTGCCGTTCCGAAGGTTTGTGCAACTTGCATGGGAACGACAGATACGTAAGCTTTCACGTATGGTGGTCAGCGGGGAGTGGTGATAAAGTTCACGGAATGAATTAACGTTAATGAGGTCGTGCGGTGCGGCCACCGCCTATAGTTCGCGGCCAGCTTAGAGCTTGTTCTTGTAGAAGACGACGTTGCCGTCGTCCTCGACGAACTTGCAGTATGTGTATGACCGCCAGAGCGCCATGGGCACGGGCGTAGTGTCCTTGAGGTAGAACTTGCCCAGCAGCGGCTTGATGGCGTTCGTGGCCTCCTCGCAGTGGTAGAAGGGCATCTTGAGAAGATGTGGTGGCACACGTGCGTGTCCACAATGCGGTGCACCACCGAGTCCAGGTACGCACCGAAGGACCGGTCCACGGTGCACAGCGCACCGCGCAGCCAGTTCCACTCGCCCTCGCGGAAGTGCGGGATGTACGTGTCCGTGTGCTGCAGGAACGTGATGAGCACGAGGTAGGCGTTCACGACGAAGTAGGGCACGACGTAGTACTTGACCATGGTGAGAAGTGAGAAGGTGTGCACAAGCACGGCCAACGTGGACAGCGCGACGATGAGGAAGATGTCGCTGAGCACGATCATCCAGCGCTCGCGGTCAGAGTAGATGGCCGAGTACGGATTGAAGTGGCTGCGCGGCTTGCCCCAGTACTTGGTCGGGCCCGTGGCGTTGAAGAAGAGGTAGCCGGGCATCCAGCCCACGACCAGCATGTACACGATACGGTAGAGCTGGTAAAGCGGCGAGTCCTCTAGCGTCTCGTCCCACGAGCTGGCGGCCACAGAGCGGGTGACGGGCACGAACACCTCGTCGTTCTCGCACGAGCCCGTGTTGGAGTGGTGCTTGCGGTGCGAGATACGCCAGCTGTGGTACGGCACGAGCAGCGCAGAGTGCAGCACGAGGCCGATGAGGTTGTTGACCACCTCGCTGGAGCAGTAGGCCTGGTGGCCGCACTCGTGCGCGACGACCCAGATGCCCGTGAGGTAGCTGCCCTGGATGAACCAGTATACGGGCCAGAGCAGGTAGGCGGCGGCGCCGGTCTGGTCGATGTACGACGCCGCGTAGAAGAGCGCGGCGCACGTGAGCATGTTCTTGATGGCGTAGTATGTGGACGTGACGAACGACCGCTCGAAGCAGTGCTTGGGGATAGCGGCGCGCAGCTCGCGCAGCGAAAAGTGCGGCAGCTCCAGCGGCAGCGGCGCCGGGGCACCCTCCACGTGCTTGTAGCCGGCCTCGGCGAGCTGGCGCTGCTTGGCCTCGCTGTCTGAGGCCACCTTGGCGGCCGAGTCTGCATCCGGATTGAGGATCGCCATGGCGATGGAGGTGAGGTGGGTGGTGTGCAGGCGGAGCGCGAATCTGCAAATGAGGAGGGCACCGAGGAAAAGAGTGTGTGGACGTCAGGCGCGGCGCCAGCGTGATGTCATTCGGAATGTTGCGTCAGACTGCGCTCGACGGCGTGCAATGGTCCCCAAGGTTCGCCCTGTTTCTGCCCGGCTGGGGTTGTGCATGTGAGGCACGGAGTCAGGAGCTCGCAGCCATTGCCCAATGTACTCCATGATGGAGCGGCGCGTTGACTTGCAGGGTCCACATCGGGCGGCTGCAATACAGTCTGTATGGGGGATAAGTGGTCGCTCACTTCAAGGTGGTGCTGGTGCACCACCCAAACGGTTTACCGATACACGATCCTCGGATGTGTGGTGGCCTGTTTCGCCATAGACCGTTTTGCGGCTCTACTTCGAGCACGGTGCTGTTGTGCTTGCTTTGCTTAGGCGTCGTGCGGCGGCATTGAGCTGGGGGCTAAGATTTCCTAGCGTAGTCGTAGGCATCTGAACAATCCGGTGGTGGGTACCGAGGTTTTGAGCGTCGATCTTGAGGAGACGTTTATCCATCAAGCTGCATGTACCGGTTGGTTGGTTGCAGCTTGGGCTAAATAACTTTTAAGTTTTGGTTTTCATGATTTTTGAGCTCCCTATGAAAACAAGCAAAAACTAAAGCGAAGCAATGTTCACAGCTATTGGTGGCAAAGGCTGTAGAGATGAACAGATGCGAGTTTGATCGGCATCTTCATTATCCACTCCGCCTGGACTGAGAATTTTAGATGTTGTTTTACAAAGAGCGGTGTCAAGACATGGAAAACACGGGGAATTTTGTAGTTTCCAAACACCAACGTCGAATCAAGTTGTTCTGCCTGCCGATAAGGTTTACAGTAACGTTACCCAAGCGAGGCGGAGATCTACCGGTACAGCTCTTGGTGGGGGCACTTGACTACCAATTGTGCGACAACGAATTGCAAAATATATCCCCTAAGCGAACGCAAGATTGAGACCTGCTCGCCTTGCCCTTCTTCTTGTTCGCCAAAGTTGCTCATGTTGCTTATCGGTCAGCGAGTGCGCTCAAAACGTTCCGCCATAAAGGAAGAATACTGTAGCAGCAGCGGTGAGTACTGATTTCTGTTAGTGCAACTTCTTTGGGCAACCACTGTACTTTTGAGATCTCACGGTACTGCACGCTGGACCGCGGTCCAGCCCGGTCAACCGAACCGTCAGGTTCGCACTTAGCGCGAGGTCCGTCTCGGCGACCAACCAATGGCTCATGCTGGCGCCTCGCGACGCAGACAGCTCTTAGTTCGGTTCTTTAAGTCTTTCGGAAGCAAAAACATCACCATGTCCTCCACTGGAATCGCCGTGGGCCTGAACAAGGGTTTCCTGTCAACAAGAAGCAGGTGGCTGCTCGCCCCGCTTCCCGCAAGGGAGTAAGTGCCGAGTCCTTTGATCAGCAGCCACACAGCGCAGCATTCAGCGCTGGACAGACAGGAGCAGGGAGCTAACTAAGCTATGTGTGGTTGATGTCGTGCAGCGCGCCGGCAAGAAGACGAAACTCGTGCGCGACATCGTGCGCGAGGTCGTCGGCCTCATGCCGTACGAGAAGCGCATCCTTGATATGATCAAGAGCGGCGGCTCCTCGGCTGAGAAGCGCATCTACAAGTTCTCCAAGAAGCGCGTACGTACTCGACACAGAAACAGCGCCTTAGCAATCCACTACTGCTCTACTATCGCCTGGAATGAACTACAGTCACAGATCTTAACGCTGTGATGTCTTTTACTACACGATCAACAGCTCGGCACGCACCGTCGCGCTCTGCAGAAGCGCGAGGAGATGAAGGCGTACTACGCCGCTCTCCGTGCCAAGGCCGCTCACCACGCTTAAGGACGAGAAACCGACACAGTTCCAGGATTGCGGAGATGAAGAGACCGACTTGTCAGTGGGTCGGGGCGGGCACGGATACTCTCGACGGTGGCGTGATGTCCACTTGCCGACTGCTTCAGCTGAGCGCTGCTGAGAGCAGCGCTGTGCGTTGCCCGTTGGTTTGGGCTGCTTCGTCTCCGTCGCTTCATTATTCGAAAATAAAGGATCGCCAAATCACTGCTTCAAGCCCCGGCGCGTCCTGCGTGTCACTGTCTTCCTGCTTCGCGTATCAACTTCTGTAGGCGTTTTGTGTGGATAGTGCAATGATTTTCAGGTGTCTAGGAGCTTCAACCTGCTTCAACGACTGGTAAAGAATTTCTGTGCACTACTCCAGGGTAAAGCTCGTCACGTGTTGTCTCGCGGTGCACAGAGTTACCACAACGATAAGCGCGCAGATAATAGCAGGCAAATGTGGCTGCAGCTTGCGACCGTTGCCCAGACGCCTGGCAGTTTTCACGGGGTCACTTATATATAGGCAGTAATCAGAACGAGGTCTGGCCGTGGGAGGAGGCTCTGGGGACGAGTGGAATCCTAGCTCGCCTCAAGCCCTGCCTCCCATCACGCATCCCGCCTGCGACTACTAGGACACCAGAGCGCGGAGCCATCGACGGACGCAACTCGAGCAAAGTGCAGGACTGCAAATCACCAGCGACGAGAAACGAACCGGAGCCGACGGGTCGCGACGCGCGAGTCTCGACTAGCAGCCAAGAATACCCGAGCTGTTGCGCTGCCCCTTGATCGCTTGTCCCATGGGAGTCGAAGCGAAGGAGCATCGGCGTCGAATGCTGCTGCACTCCATGGCAACTCTCGCCCGCCGCAGTGTGGGTACCAGCGTCGGCAGCTCGACACCAAACGCTCTTCCGACTGAAGTCGCGACTAGCGGAGATGGCGATGCCGTCCTTTCTGCTACCGGTAGCTTGTCAACGGTGCCGTGTTCCGCCCAGCATGACGAGGCCGAGCTGTGCAAGGCTCCACCTGCGGGGCCCTGCATCCTGCCTACAGCTCATCAGCCTCGTATGGCTCCACTGCGGACGTCGCCATTGAGAATATCGCAGTCTTCGCCTCGACTTGTAGGCCCCTCGGTGGTCGCAAGGAGGTCTACGGTTGCAGTAGACCAAGTTGAAGACCATAGCCAAGACGTCACCAGCAGCCGCTTGCTCTCTAGACGCGCGACGAGTGTGCTAGAGACTTCTAGTGACAACACGAGTGACGAGTCCATCATCTACGCGGTAGCGCTACTGCGCAAACTCCAGCAGCACGCGTGCGAAAGCGAGCGCGGCGAAGCAGCCGTGCAGCGCGAGCAGATTGACCAGATCCTTCACGGCTTCTCTCGCGCTCTTGAAACCGTGACCTCAACTTGGGACGAACGGAGCGTTGAAAACACAATGCAAAAGCTCTTTGACACGCACTCGAATGTTTTCGACGAGAGCATGCAGAACTTCTTCATCCAGAACTTCCTGCATGAATCGGAGAGTGCCAAGACCTTCCGTACTGCGCTGCGTCGGACGAGCATGCTGCGCAGGTGTCTGCTAGCAATGTATTCTGAGCGCGATGGAAGTAGTGCTAGTGAGGACAAAGGAATCGCCGCACGCCGTTGGAGTGCAGCAGTAACAAGGGTCATGAAACAGAAGGAGGAGGAACGCCAACGACACTCAATTGAAGTGTGTCCCGAAGTCACGAACCCTTCCATAGTGTCAGCCGTGAAACACGAAATCGCCAACATCGACTCCTGGGACTTTGACGTTTTTGTGGTATAGTACTGCGTCGAAATTATCGAGGCTGGCGTCGTCGTCAGAATACCTGAGCCTGAGTGCTGACTTTTTAATGTTTTTCTCCATCCAGATCGCGACGGCAGTTCCAGGTCAGGCATTGTGCATCGTCGGTAATGCACTGCTAGAACAGTACGACTTTTGCAGTCACTTTCGGACAACGAAATCCCGCGTTCAATCTTTTGCGGCAGTAAGTTCCACCTCTCGGAATTCCTGTATTTGTGTTCACTTGTTGTACCGAGAGCTCACCATTCGATGTTTCCCAATGCTTTCAGTGTCCAGAGAAAGTATCATGCCCACCCATATCACAATGGTATTATTTTGTCTCCATTCATGTGCTGGTAGTAGCGCCATCGTACTGACAAATTCCTGTCCTCCCTTTTTCTCGTTTCGATAACAGGCGAGCATGCTGCAGACGTCACCCAAACTCTGCACCACTTTCTATCTGTTGGAAACCTGGGGAGTCTATTCACCGAACGGACAAAGTGCACTGCTCTTGTGGCAGCCATCATTCATGACGTTGTACGTGCAGTTGCCTTGTCTAGCTAATTGCCCACTCCTCAGCTGCTCTTCTTCTCCACTAACGCACTCTTCTGTGCGTGTTCGCCATCTACAGGGCCACACAAGCTACAGCAACAATTTCCATATTACCATCAACGACGAATTGGCCGTTCAATACGTGTACCGCTCTCCACTCGAGCACATGCACTGCGCGCTAGCCTTCCAGTTGATGAAGGATCCAGAATGTAACATCCTCCAGGGTCTGACAAAAATCGAGCAGCACGAGGTAAGCACTGCGCAACCGACACCATTCACCGGAAAGATCTTCAACTGACTCGCAATCGTGTCATCCACAGGTCCGCAACTTGATCACCGACATGGTTCTTGCCACCGACAACAGCGTGCATTCCGCGTACTTGGGCAAGCTGGACAACCTCGTTCGGAGGTACGCGCGCATCTTGAGTAAATCCGTTGCCCCTTGTATCGAGAATTGACAAACTGTTTCTCCTCAGAGCGACTGAAGAAGGCTGGAAAACTGCCGACCCGGACGACGACAGGCTGGTTCTGCAGATGGCGCTGCACGCCGCGGACGTGTCGAACCCGACCAAGTCCCTCCGTACGTACCTGCTCTGGGCCGAGCGCATCACGCACGAGTTCTACCAACAGGGCGACAAGGAGCGCGAGCTGCTGCTGCCCGTGAGCATTGGCTACGACCGCGAGCAGCCTATCCCCCTCGAGAAGATGCAGGCAGGCTTCATCATTGGCATCGTGCGGCCGCTCTTTGGTCACTTAGCCACCTGCCAAGCGCGCGTCTGGCGCGCTGCATGGCGCAGTTGGACGACAACCTGACCCACTGGCAGGACGAGATCAACCGCAACCAGCCCCCGAAGCCCGCAGCCGCATCGGACGAAGTAGCGGACGAAGGTAGCGAGCGAACGGTCATTTATCCCATAGGTAGGCAAGTAAATTAGAGAGACCGAGATGGTGTGCTGAACACAAACTCCCGAATAAGTGCGATTTGGCAGAGTATCATCAGCCAATGGGAGAGCGGCACACACGCCTCGCGTCCGCCTCCCGTTTCCCCGCAGTTATTAGGAACAAGACCCAGCGACAAGATGCTGAGCCTCGTGAAGAAAGTGGCGACCGCGGCGTCGGCCCGACGTACGCCCGCGCAGTCGCGCCTGATGAGCCACGGCCCGGCGCCTCCCGAGGGAAGCCTGGAGGCGAAGGTCCGCCACTACCTGCCGGAGGACTACCACGTACGTGACCATGAGACCTACCTTTTCTTCGTCTTAAGATACTGACTGACTGCTGCTGCAATAGATTGTGCTGGCCACCTTGGGCGCCTACACGACGCTCATCATGATGTTCAAGCTCAAGCCGTCCAAGAAGAAGGAGGAGGAGATCGTCATTCGTACGGTCGCAGTCTTGTCGATTAACTTTCCTGGTTGAAAGTACTGAACTAACTTGCATTTCATTCATCTGTGCAGCCGCCAGCTCTAGCTCCAGCTCAACGTCCATCCCGTCGCTCTTTGACGACGAGTTCGACGAGTGGTCGAAGCTGCCGGGCAACCTCTCCAAATGGGAGCAGAGCCTCGAGACCCTCGGCAACTAAGTCGAATGACGCAGGCAGCGGTCGGACTAGGAGACGGATGGCGCTACAAGGGGTGGGACGTGCGTGCCATCCAAGTCATTGAGATGAAAAATGAAAACGTCCTGGCTGAGATAGCCTGCGTAAAAGTGAACTGTGTCGCCTTGTTCGTGGCATTCTATCTGTTTGTCGTATCTGCGGGGCTTACTACCTTTACAACGAAACCAGCTCGCTTACTAGTACCGTATTAATACGTACATAACCTACACGACCAGCACCTTCGAAAAGCTCGCGATCTGAACAGGTTAGCCTCAAAAGTGTTTTTGCCACTTCAACTACACATCGACAGTCTGCATTAGATGCTTCTCGGAATGGCGGGGCTACCAGCAATATTCGCCTTGAAAAGCAAAGTCTCAACCAAGACAACAAGCGATCCACCTTTGAGGTAAGGCACGGTGATTGATATATAGCGAATTTAAGAATGAAAGCACACTCGCAATATACTGTAGTACGCGAGAGAACAACGCGCAGTCAGTCCGATCAGTCTCCTATCGAGCCGAACTCTGGAGATCCATCACCGCGCAGTCGCTCGCACAGCATCGGCTCATAGTGGTCACCGCCACGGTCGCTACCGGTTAATCGCATGAGCAAGAACCAGGGTGCGTGGCCCTTTGAGTGGCAGATCGTTCTCTGCTCCAGCCAACCTCGCCCCGGGGGCGGTGCGGGAGGAAGAACATCTTACCACAACCCACCAGGACGACGAAGATGTCACGCTGGTACGCGGTCGCCAGCGCCTCCAGTACAAAATCATCCCCCACGCCACACGCGAGTTGTCAGGATCGTTGTCCACTGAGATGAGACCACGGCTGCTGTAGTTGAGACCGATGAGGAAGTGTGCATTTTCACCACGACCCACTTTCATGTAGTCGCAGTAGGAGTGTGCGTTCACAATGGGCTGGGCGTACTCCGCGTACACCGCTTCCGCAGCCTTCCCCCAGGAGTAGCCACGCTTCTGGAGCTCGTCGCACTTGTCCAGCAGCATCTTTTTGTCACTACGACGAGCGACAAACCGCCGCGTCTGTACCGGACTCACGCCCCAGCCGCCCTTTAGCGTCGGGTAGTACAGATTCTGGATGGCTTTGTCGATTTTCTGCTGCCCCTCGGGCGAGCTGGCGTTGTAATGCGCAAGGAAGAACTTGGTCGCGACTTGGCGGATGCCCTCGGGCGACAGAGGCTCGCACTCCTCTGTGTACAGCAGCAGCTGTTCCATCGACAGGAAGAGGCAGTCTCCAAAGGGAAGCACGGGCGCCAGGTACTTGACGCTGTAGGCCGTGTCGTGTGGCTCATAGGACACACCGTCCTCCTCTAGCACGCGCAACAGGTCGCGGCTGTTTGAGTCGATGTTGGACACGCGCAGCCAGCCCATGCAAACCGTCACTGGGCTGTCGACGACCGCAGGTCTCGCTGTCATCACGAAGGGCTCCGTCTTGGGTCGTCTCGGGGTCAGCAGCACTTGCTTCGGTCGAGCCTGCACACGTCATAGCAACAAACAGCATTAGTTGAGTTTCTGGTTATGTAAATACAGTCTTGTCTTTGAGTCACCATTTGCTGGTACTGCGAGTAGGCCAGCAGACGCGAGTCCAACGCATGCTGCGCGTCCATCACGGCGTCGCTGTAGCCGTCGTGGATGGTGATCTGAGTGGAAGCGTCTAGTGCAGGCAGGAACGGCATGGCCACTGGCATCTGGTCCATTTCCACCGACTCGTCCGATTCCTCCTCGTCTGAGTCACCAAACGTCGCGCTCTCGTCCGACGACGTGGTGGCCGACGTCACGGCCTTGGGGGACGCCGCCGCCATCTCCTGCGACACGTGGCAGGCACTCGAGTCGCTCAGTTTCTGCGTGAGCACGAACACGTACTCCTTCTCCTCCTTCTCGTCCTGCATGGCTCCGGCTTGGCTGGGCTTTCTTCTTCGATACTTAAGTATTATCTTAAGAAGAAAGCAGCCTTCTTATCAGGTGTGGCGTACACAAATCTTACATAAAACTGGCTTTTCTTGTGACGGCTGTTGGACTTTTCAGGATGATCAATTATTGTTTTTGGCAAAAGGCTCGCATAATTGCGGCTGTGTCTATAGTGCAAGCCACAAAAAGATAAATATAGGCTGCTTCGCTTAGTCAAGGGCCATTGCAACTTTAGCTTGGAAGGGGCAGTTGCAATGAGGAGAGCTGCGCGGGGCCTTGACACCCCGCAAGGAACTGTTGGGCAGGAGTTGGCAGCTGAGAAGATGTTTGAAGAATTCCTCAGCTCAATAGGATTGTCAAAAGTAGATTTAGATGACATTATAGAGCTCATAGTGAAGCAGCTAGACTACCCACTCAGAACATGTACTCACTACTAACAGCTTTCTCAATTTTTGTTCAGATGAAAAAGAGCAACAAAGGCCGAGCGTCTGATGGTCTGCTAGCCAAAGCTACGGCGCTAGGATATTTTTCGCAAGTGGTGAACATGCTACATGAGCGCTATACTACGTCACTCAATGACTCGAAAAGAATTGCCAAGATTCGAGACAAAATGGCTAGCCACATCGAGGAGCGCAATCTGCGCGCTAATGTGCAAACCAACGACGCTCCGGGGTGTTCCGTCGACAACCTCAGTGTAATTGTGGAATTCTTAGTTACTCGTGCTGACTTATCTACGGGGATCAAACGATACATGATGATGCTCTCTTGACTATGATGTGGCATACTTTTGGAAGAGCAGTCGATACCTGCTTTGCTCGGAAGCAGCAGCTCTCTATTGCTGCTTCTGGAGAGCTTTTTCTACATATTGCACGAATCAAGACTTCAGTAGTGCAGGGAGTGTCGATATACAAGGCACCAGAGCGATGGCAGCAGTGCATGCTGCACGCATTTGGTCTGCTCTTTCTCTGCTACGACGAACCCTCGGAGTACTTGTTCCATCTAGCGCCGCGGTTTGCGGAGTCCGACCTTCCCTGAAACCAGCCATATTCTCAAGAGGAAGCTGTTATGTACTGGGGTAAGCTACTGGGCGAAGAGGGTGACAGCTCTGCACCACCGCAGAAACATGAGCGAAAGCGACCAAATATCGCCAGTTATATTACCGAAGTCATCCGAGATACCTTGAAGTCGATGCCTCTCGCTGTAAGGCAGAGCGTGACGCCCGACATGACCAGTCACTCAATACGCCGAGGAGCGGCTGCGTACGCTAACGCGTCGCCGAAGCTAGCTATTCAGTGGATATCAACTCGAAGGACATGGCTGTTGGAGTCGCTAACCAAGGCGTTCGCACAACGACAAAAGCGGATCAGAGTGTAGCTAAAGTGTTAGCAAGATATTCAGCACCAGACTTACCCCGTTGCAACGCCAACAATCGGCGACCTACAACAGCGTCTTTCCGTCGTGAAGTATGGCCAGCTCGTCACCCTCCGCGACGAGCTCTACCTGCATGTGCTGGGCTTTCAGGACGCTCGCTTCAACGTTGCGATAAATGTTGTTGATGCCACCATGGCCTCGCTGCTGATGCATCTCGAAACCGTGCTTACCGCGACAACAAGCGCGAGCCCAACCCCGCCTTTGTGTCTCGCTACGCGTATGCTCTGGAGCGCGGAATCGCTGCCACTAACGATCGCCTGAGTGACGGTTTATCCACAGCCACTTGCTGCAAGTGGGGAGCACACCTCAGGTCTCACTGGTAGGCCATGAATCACGCGCAGGTCGGAGAAGTTGTTGCAGGACGTGATACTCTGCTATCATCAACTCTCGAGAACATATTAAGTCAGTTTGTTAGTATTAATGAGAGGCTTGGTCGCCTCGAGGACGTACAAGCTCATCAACGCACATCCACTTCGAGTACGGAGCAAGAGCTTGGAAGCCTTGGCCGACTAGCTGCAGCCGAAATGGCCCTGGTCCTGGCGCCTGCAACATTGCCTATACTGGCGGGGACCCGACTCCAGTGCTAAGATATCCATGTGGCTACCGCCATTCACTAGCTTCCATTGCTGTCCAAGCATAAAAAAATCAGTACCAGGTACATGTATGACAAGCAAAAACACGGGCCTGCTCAATTGGTACACAAATCATATCTGTCAAATGGTTAAAGGAAAGAAGGAACAGAACAAGCGAGCCGATGCAAAAGCTGCAGTGAATATCATCATGGTACTGTACCAGGCGCCGTTCGAAATACCTGTTGAGCCTCCCAAAACCGATGGCACGGTGTACGAGGCCTGGAAGCAGTCGGTCTGGGAGCTTGCACTGAAGATGGACAGTATCGCAAACGAGCGGCTTCATTCTTTTGACCACAAGAAGGTCACGCGGAAGGCATCGTCGCTGAGGAAGGGCTGGCGGTTGCTGCAGGTGTCGCATCCTGAGGCTTACCCCTCGCTTGCTGCGCACTTATTCGCGCTGAAAGCCAGTGGCTCCGCTTGCGACTCATGCAGGCACCTCTGGACAGCATCAGACTTATCATAGGAGTCGCGTCGTACATCATAACCTGCAGCAGAAAAAGCAGAACCCTCACAAGGCAAGACACAATACACAGCTCATAAACGCAAAAGTTACCATAACAGAGTTTGCCGGTGGTCGGAATTTAAGAAGTCGCGTCGTACATCATAACCTGTACGGCAAAAGCAAATCACATCACAAAGCTAGACATCACACAACAGACACAACACCAAATCACACAATACACAGCTCATACATAGTCATTTACGCACTAGTTACCATAACAGAGTTTGCCGGAGGTCGGAATTGAACCGGCTACCTGGAAGCAGAGCTTCCCGCTCTTCCACTGAGCTACACCAGCGTTGCCAACAAACATTATTTACATGGCGGTAGCTGCCGCTGCCGCTTCCGCACGTCCTGCCGCCCGCCGTGCCACCATGTCACGGTGAGATGTTAAAAAGCCTTCTGAAAAATGAAATTCTCTTTTGATTAAAGGAAGATAAAAGAAGAAATCAAGCGGTCTTCTTTTAATGAAAACATGGATCTGCCAGTACTCTGTCAGCTCCATCCGACTGCCAGTATCTAGTTCAAAATACTCGTCTTGACTTTGAAAACAGATCCCTTCTGATCAAATACAGCGAAAATCGCTCCCCCTGTTCTATTATAAGGGTGAACTCTTTCAAAAAAATATGATTCTTAGCAAAGTCATAAATAGTGACTATAATACTACAAGTATGATTAAAAGAAAAAAGAAGACGCCCACCTATTCTGACCTATCTTCTTTTGCATTATAAGAAGATAAAATAAACTTGATTAAAAGAAAGCTTAACATCCCTGATGTCACCGTCCAGCAGCCGTCCGTCGTGCCACCACCACCGTACGTCGCGCCGCCATCGTCCGTCGCGCCTCCATCCTGCCGCTGCCGTACGCCGTGCCACCACCGTCGCGCCACCACCACCGCTGTCCGCCGCGTCACCGCTCACCAGCCACCACCGTCGAGCTGTCTGTCCGTCCTCCCGCTTTCTGTTTCCACCGGAGAACGAAGAATACGACGAATGGTCGGGAGTGGATTCACATATTTGATAAAGTACGATTTTAGCCCTTACCACCGTCGTCCGGAAAAATAATCCCGCGCTGATTGGCGGATTATATTCCGGTGTGGCACTGTATCTCTATTGCAGCTGTCCAGACTGGCGTCCGGAATCTGCCAATTACTGTATATTAGACCTGACAACTCGATTTTATCCTAAGTACGAATTTACTCCGAAGCAGAAGTGCAAGGTTAGAAGGCAGATGCTAAACGCTAAAACTCGATTTTGAAGCACAACCGTCTTGTTTGCAGCCTGCAAACGCAGAAATGCAGTTCTGGGAGTGCAAAAGCGAGATCGTTGGGTGTATCTCAGCCTTTTGCGCGTGGGGCAAATCGAAACTGATTTGCACAAAGTCTATTTTAGACGGCAAAATAAATGCAAAGGACAATAACCTTTACTCTCCAAGTGCGCATACTTGTAAGATCGTGAGTAGTGTTGGCAATTCATCGTTATTATCGCTGATATTAAAGATTAAAATCATTTACATTCATTCTTCACACTGATATTAACTCCGATTGCCCCTAACAACCCGTCAAATATGGCTGTTTTATACGGTATTTGAAAAGCCAATGTATTCCGGAAGTTTTTCGTTTGATATTAAATAAACAGTGCTCTAAGACCGATATAAGACAAACAACATCGTTCCAGTCGTGTTTACATTGCTGACCTAGTTCTAAAGCATTGCGGCGCTGAAAATGGCATCTACGAGGGTGTTCGTGAAGAAATTGCATGTATCGTAATCAGAAGTATACACATGCAACATAGAACAAGAATTTGACACATAAAATGAACCGACATGTAGCCATTGTGGACGTAAAATATCCATTTTATTAGCAGTTTTGCCATTTCGAAGCATTTCATCTCCCTATTTCTTACTGAGACTTGAAACTTCGTAACCTACGGTTTCAGACCTATGTGAACAGGCATACAAATTTTCAAAGCGATAGCATGCCTCCTTCGTAGCCCCCGTACAGACCATGCGGCCTGTTAGGAGCAACGCGTGTTAAGACTTAAAATCGAAAGTAAACAAAGCGGAACCCAAGTGACGGAGAGCGATGCTAACTTGACGTCCCTCGCGCGATCTCCCCCGCCGCCTGTGACAGCAAACATGGAAGCCAGTGAGCAGTGCATCCGAGCTCCCACAACAGATTCTGCGTCATACTACAGAAACTTTGGCTATATTGTCCGCCATCAGCGTACGCGGATAAGATGTCGTACACCCTGAGATCACGTATTGCTACACATCGTTATCTCTCTTGTTTTAGGTGGCCTCCACTGTCCTGGATGACAACACCCTGGACGACACACCGTTTCGGTCAAGAGATCTTTATTCTGCGATTATGGCCCCACCACCGCATCCGATATGGGACCTTTTCAAGTCACTGTTCCATGCATCAAGGGCGTAAAGCCGCACCTGGATGCCGGCTGCAAAGCATGCAGCAAAGTACTTAAAATGCGCAGCCTTCGGGCAACATGCTGAGTCACGTACTCAAGTGCGATGCCGTAGATGAGTGTTCTAAGGCGCGATGGAATCAGTACGACTCTCAACGCCGCCACCAGAAGGCATCAAAGTTGTTGACACGAGCAAGATTCGAAACACGGTTAATAGCACCCCACGTGTCCGCAAGACCCTGTTCGACACACCTCAAAGTGCCGTAGAGCGCATGAGATCGAGAAAGCGAGCACGAGCTTCCCCACCCAAGTCGCTCAAGCAACGTGAGGAAGACAATGTTCTACGGGTGGCCAAGAGATTTTATGCTACAGGAATTATATTTCGAGTAATTGACGATGCTCATTTTAGGGCAATGTTCGACTACAAGCTTCCTTCAGGGCGTCAACTTTCTGGCCGTCTGCTTGACATGCTTTTTGCTCGGGAATTATCACGAATTATTTCGTTGATGTGTGGAGTTACCGAATGGGCACTTGTAACGGATGGTTGGTCAAATGTAAATGGTGATGGCATCATTAATTTCGTTTTTGTGAACCCCAAAATGCCACCAATCAATCAATTCGAAAGCTGAAGTGCATTGTCGATACTATTCTGACTGCAATCATTGAGATAGAAGAACATATTGGGGTTGGTGTAGTTACGGCCGTTGTGACCGATAATGCCGCCAATATGAAGAAAGCGTGAAAGTTTGTCCGTAAAGAGCGACGACGAATTATTTGCATCGGGTGCACGGCTCACGGAATGAATTTGTTGATGAAAGACATCTTTAAACTAGAGTTTTTTAAGGATGTTCTGTACAAATCTCAGAAGCTGGCTCGCTTTATTAAAGCCCGCCGTGGGCTGTAGTCTCGGTTCCGGGAAACCCAGAAGCAACTCAAAAGAAAGGAGAGAAGCGTCTCCGACTCTCTTTGACTGATGGTATACTCACAAATAATGCGTTGCTAATGTCGTTCAAAACCGTGATGTCATCGCTGCATTTTTTCTGACACTACTTTCCTCAACAGCTATAAGGGATCTGAACTTGACGAGGCGTCTAAACGTTTTACTGAAGAAGCCTCCTTGAAAAATGCAGCTGTTGTAGTGAAGCTTATTCGACCGATAAATGCCAGGCTTGCTGCATATGAGCGTGACGATTGCAGCATTTCGTTAGTGTACCATCAATTTGAGTGGTTGTGCTCTCATGAATGCTACACTAAGCATTAGGAAGGGTGTAACGAGGAACAGCAAATACAGGTGCTTAACGCAATCAAAAACCGAAGGATGAAAATATGCTGGGAACCTCTAGGGATTGCAAACATGCTGGATCAGACGAAATCAATGGCTGGGCACGATTCTAAGAAGACGACCTACGAGGCCATTGAGCTAGCCATACAGTTGGGACTAGTGACAAGCGAACAGGAACTCGAGTTCCACCAGCAGCTGCAGGACTTTATTTTGGAAAAGGGCAGGTGGAAGGAAAAGGAGCGCGAAGACAACGATAGATACAACCCTTTAAACTGGTGGTCATTACAGTCAAAGAAGTACGCTTTAGTTCAGGAATTTGCTCGGTTGTTGTTGTCCATACCGACATCATCAGCATCAAGTGAGCGTAGCTGAAGCATTCACGGCTTTATACACACGAAACTACGCAAATCGACTTACACCAGACCGTGTCAGCAAACTTGTTTTCGTGTACACAAATATTGCACGAAAGAGCGAAGTCAATCACATCATGTACCAACTCTTTCCTGATGCCTGTGATGACAGTGTTGACAGCGACTCGAGTAACAACAACAGCGACGATAATACCGTCGAGGATCGTGGTCACCGCTCGCGGTCACATCGACTGCATTTCCGTCAACAGTAGCAATGCCATCAGCAGGACAAGCTCAAAATGCTGCATTTACCACACCTGCGCCTCCACAAAGACAACGATGGACGTGTCGAACAGAATAGTGTTTGTAGCATGATATGGCAGTAATTAATACATATCATTTACCCGTGGAGGAGTTCGCAACGAATTGCCGGAGAATGTGGAAGTGTTGGAGAAGACGATCGAGGACGAGACGTATGACCACCTTGCAGACACCGGCCACGATCAGTTTGGCCAATCGCGCATGATGACCACTCGTCGGATCATCCTGGAAACCATACTCAGCCTAACGTCAAATGCTTCATCTGCTTCACCGAGTTTCCCGATGATCTGGTCCGCGGTGTCCTGCGACTCGAGAAGCTCAATGCACGCATACACCTACCTCCGAGGGCACATCCAGCTGCGCGCAGTGGCCCGTGTAACGACGAATTGATAGATCGTTGTCCTCGAAGCCGGTCAGGATCTTGCCCCCAATCTTGCCACCAATTTTGCCACGAGTCTTTTGGCTCAAAACACATCGACGAGCGTCGTCTTGCCAGATACAGAAGATACCATGAGCGCGGTAACGAAGCTGGGGGCAGCAACTGTTGATATGCTTGAACAGATCCAGTGACTCATTCGGGTTGTGCGTGTCCGACACGGGGTACCACAAGTCTTGGAACGCCACCGTCACCGGAGTAATGTTCGAGTGTTCATCTCGACCACGTAGACGTACATTGTGGTGATGTCTTTCTTCTTCTTGGGTATCCAGCATCATGTATTCGATCGCATCCGCCAGCATCGTCGGAGGTGTTCTACTTGTTCGTCAGTCTGCTGAAGCGCGGTGGTGATACGGTGTTATACAGCAATCTGTCCAAGAACTGCCGCAACCTGGTGGACTACATAAACGCGTACCCCGGTGTGGTCCCTTTTCAGGTTGGTAATAGCCCGGTAACGTGGATGGTGAGATGCATTTGTGCGGGCGTGAGCAGCGGCTGGCAGCCAGACCAACATCGTAGACGGCTTCAGCAAAATCTCGTACCGCCAGGTACTTGACACTGAGATGGCCAAGAAAGGTTGTCGACCAACCTCGCCAAGATGGTGCTCGCCGACAAGCGCGCTGCCACGTTGGCCATGAAAGCAATTGTACTGGCGCACGCCGACGTCCAACTTGACGCGGATGGTCCTGGCCATCTTCTTGGAGATGCTGTCCAGCACGTTGTTCATTGACGCCGAGTACGCATCGTACTCCAGTATGAGTCTCGCCGGTTCGCTCCTCCTGTCGATGTCTTCCTTCAGGGTGTGCTGTCTCACATGTTCGGAGCGCGCCTCGTTCTACCGTGAGCGCCTGCCCACCCTACCTGTCGCTCAGGATGGAGCTGGCCACGACCGCGCACACGTCCGACGCTGCATCTTCTTTTCCTTTGGCCACTAGAACATGGCGGAAGCCTAGTTTGGAGCGTAGCTGCTGCTGCACGCCGCGGGCCAGGTTGTTTACGACACGACTTTTTGGCGCTGACACCGGTGGCCAGGCCGATGGAGGCGCGGCGATCCGTGGCGGAGAGTTGCTGTGGACTGTGCATACGGGCGAGGAGGCTGATATTGTCCTTGCGACCGGCCTTCAGCAGGTTGTCGAAGCCCCCCCGACGCTGCCGGAGCGCGACTTCTTGCTGCTGTTGGTGGTGGGGACCACTAGCGGCTCTCTGTGATCCGCGGGGTCGTAGATCTTCGTGATGACTGCTGTGAGGTGGATTGGCACCCGCGCAATGAGTGCGCAGAATCTGCACCGCAGACTGTGGAGTCATGAGACCGGGCCCACCACCTTTGGTACACTGGATAATGATTTTAAATTTTAAAATCCATTGTTCATCCTTTTCAACCAATAATAATCCTCCCATATTAATTAATGGATATTAACGATTAACATCGATTGCCAACACTAATCGTGAGCATACCAGTATGCTCAGCTAAAAGATAGTTTGTAGGAAAGCTGTCGCTTTTAGAATGATATTGTTATCCTAGCAATGAAGACGAAGGAAAGACTGCATTCTTTTTTCGGGTTCAAAAACACACGCGAAAGGCACGATGATGCAGGTCGGATCACGCGTTGTTGAAAAACCAATCGAACCAGGGGAAGGACTGGCATCGTTCTTGATGTGAAAACAGAAGGCCTCCAACGTAAGTTGATGTCGAATGGTCATGTGGAGCTCGCGAGACCGTAGCAGCACGGTCAATTTCTCTCGCTGCAGTTCAAGAAACCCAATCAGAGAGCGAAACCGCCCAAAATACATCAACCTTCACCGATCTTCTGCCAAGCATCTCTCTACTTCGATTTGACTTTCTCTTGAGCACCATATGGATTTCAATACAAACGCCTATACAAACTAAATTTGCCCGATCATACTAGTATGCTTTGCTCCTGTCTACCTGTATGCTTTCGACCTGTAGAGTAAAGGTTAAGAGAGAGTTTCGTATTGGTGCGACTAAGGCCAAGGCCAAGAACTGAAATCTACTCGTGTGTGGATGATTCTACTTGGATGTGACGAGCAGTTTTCGCCTGCTTGAGCAAGATAGTCGTCGCTGATACCCAAACTAGTTGACCCCGGTGGCGCTTCCTGCTGTTCTCCGTCTCCAGTGGCAGCTCGATTGCGTCTACATCTCAGCAGCCTCAGCAAACGAAACCTCGGTCATCGAAAGGCCAAGGGCTCGCGCTCGTTGCTCGATTTTCTTTATCAGGAACCTGAGCTCGCACAATCGTTTGCGCTGATTTGAATGGCTCAAGTCGGGTGGACATAGTTGACGAAAAGGGGGAGATTTTTGACAGTGTCACCGCAGCACCAATACACCCACGCTTGTTCCGCAGTACCAATTGGCAACTGCATACCTTCAGGAACAAATGCATGCCGCCACCCCAATGGTAGACAGGATGCGAAGCCTTTTTCCATTGTTTGCTCCAGTAGACTGTTCTATCGTCTCATTAGCAATTTCAGGACACCCACCATCATCAGCTGTGTTGTCGCTAAGACGCAATAGTTGAAAAAAACGTATCATTTAACCCTCGTTGAGCGGTATTCTGTATAATACAGGATAAGTTATTTGACAGGAATTAATATGCAGCAAGCTTAGAAGCATGTCATTCCTTCGCATATATGTGTTTGTATAGGAGCGATTTGATGAAATGATCCTTGTGGATCGACGTTGGGAAGATAGACGGGGATCAAGGTGTAAAAATGTATTAATCAGATAGAGGTTTGAAAATCCGTATTGCAGTCCTTCAACCTACCCTTCCTCATTTCTCCATGTTCGATCATAAACATTTGCGGTCTGGCAAATGTTGAAAAGGGCGAGAATGATCTACTCGTGCTGTATAATGACGGAACAAAGCGTGATGTTGGACATTTCGCTGGTATGTAAACGAGTATGAATTGATATTGATAGTTGCATACTAATTAGAGTATTACGTACGGATGAAAAAAACTTCATGATATTCCTACGGATCTTTGGCACAGATACCACTTCGATCTATTTACTAGCAAACATTACCTTATATCATGGACGGACGACGTCGACCGGAGCACAAATACCGTCATCGACTACTCCGGAAGATACGGAGTAACAGGAGGATTGCTGGGGCCTCACCAGGATGATACATAATACACATGATAAGCCTTTCAGTGACAGTAACGATCATATGTAGCGATGTTGATAGCGGTTTCGCACCTCTCCACAGCCGTCGTCACCAGGATGAATCGGGAACGGAGTAGCCTGCAGCCAAATCGGGCACCTGTCGTGGTCCAGAGGAACATTGATTCCAGGAGACGCATGTTCGCAAACGCAAGCGCGACGACACAGCGGAACAAGGGGGTTAGAGTAGTTAGGTGACGTAGATAGTATGAGTAGTGGAAACTTACATGAGCGCGCGTTCGCGCACCAACTTTTGGCCAGTTCTAGCCTAGACGGAAGTGAAGACTAGAAGGAAGTGAAGAAGAACTAGGCTAGAACTGGCCTAAAAGTTGGTGCGCGAACGCGCGGCAGTCCCCTGCTCCACTCGATTTGGCGCGATGACTGGGATACTATTCGTTTAGACGGGATAATCGCATTTAGAATAGCTGCGACAAGATGCGCATCATTACAGACCACCATGGAGCCAATAAAAGGCCGTCATGTTTGCATCTGTTGGATACACTGCAGTATTTTTGGACACTAAATGACGGGTTATGTGCTTTGTCGCAGCGTTTAACCCTCCGACCATGGCGAACGGCTTGCAACGCATTAAGTCTGATAGGTTTGAAGGCATGCTTTAAGCAAGTGAAAAGCTTATTCTGTTTAATACAGAATAAGCCCTCGGTCTACGAGCGTTAATCGCTTCATGATCGAGCCCGCCATGATATTGCACGTCGGAACGCCGGATTGAAATGCACGTTCGTCCAATAATGCCGACACCCCAGACACCAAACGTTCGCTTATGGCTTCCTTACGGGCCACTATTTCTTCTCGTAGATCATTTCGTGCAGCGCGAATTTCGGTAAGGATTGTCACGTAAAGTGGAACGCCTGTAGGCTGGATAACACACTCCGTTCCGCTTGTTGTGACAGTCGAACGTAGGTGAATCACCAAATCAGTATCTGCAAACAGAGGTGGCTGGAAAAGAGGGTGACTGTCGGGAAGATGATGTTGGACGAAGTTCATGTGGTAAACCAAAGACGCCAAAGCAAATTCTGCAACAAATTCAACCGATCCGGGCAAACCGGGAAGACAGAGCCGTTTTGTTCGCTGAACGAATTCGTCACCAACAGTAAAATGACGAGGTTGAACAGCAAATTCGGGATGTAGAATTGGAAGTCCGCTAACCGTGCGGCAGACGAACATGTCACCTGCAGAGTCGTGTCTTAAGTATCGATCTTGAACACCGCCCATCGACCATCCTACGCGAAGATGAACAGCAACCACGGGAGGACAGGATGTCGACCCGGACGAGCAAAACGTTGACGCACCTTTGCGCATTGAATGTGTGCCGATATCACCGGCAACTGTGCCGCGGCGTTCGATCTCCGCAGCAATAGATGGGGCTTTCAACACGCGGCCTAGCACCTTTCTGAAGCGTTCATACTGATCATTACCTGGAAATACATGCGTATTCGTTGGTCGACCCCGTATGATGCCCAATACACCCCTACTTCAAACGTTTCCGCGACCGTCGGGATGTTTTCGTTCGTCTCGAGCCCCTGCTCGAGACCGATGTTGCGCTGTTGCAGAACGATGCTTCACCCTCCTCTAGGCGCGAGAGTCCGCTCTCGACGGCGGCATCGTCAAACGGGGCCTCTGTTCAACCGTCGCGCTGCAATGTGGGAGCCGCTGCTCGACCACCTCGTTCTTCGTCTGCGGGCCCACGAATGCTCGACCGCCTCGTCGTAATGTGGGAGCCGCTGTTCAATCACCTCGTTCTTCGTCTGCGGGAGCCACAAATGCTCGACCGCCTCGTCGTAATGTGGGAGCCGCTGCTCAACCACCTCGTCATTCGTTTCCGGGAGCCACGAATGCTCAACCGCTCTTCTCACACTCGCGTATCAGCGCGAGTGATCTGGCACTTCCACGTCAGTCAGGAGCACTGCGCAAGTCGTGCAGAGAGGGCCATTGCTCGCTCTGCGCACAACGTGCATCGTAGACGTCCCATCCACGACTGTGACGTGGGGCCAGTCTCTTAACGCCACCAAGAGATGCGTGAAGACTTCGCTCACATCGAAGTCGCGGCGGCGCTTGACTGATCGGGCCAACCAGTCGATATGGGGCTGATACCGAGAGAGCCATGGGATACCAGGATACAATCAAACGCGTAGTTCATTTCGAACACAATGAAGTTATCGTTGCTACGGAAGCCATCAAACGTATACGGCAGCGAAACTTCTCGCCGCGCAACGCGGTGAGGCTTCCCATCTGCAAGCTTGACGACAACATCGCCGGGAACATCACGCACGGGAACACACGCGGGCAGGATAGACAGGTGCGATGAACGGAAGAAGTTGTTCGTCGCTCCAGAACCTAGGAGCGCGCGGAGGGGACGCCGGGTGCCAGTGACATGAAGACTGACGACGATCAGCCTCGCATCGACACTGGCAGTGGTGACATTGAAGTGTGTGTAGAGCACGGGGGCTAGGAGATCCTGTGACGCCATCTATCGAGTCGGTCTGTGCGCTTGAATACGTGGAAGGTGCCCCAACCGCACTTGTGTGGTCGAGGTAGCGAGCCCTCCACGCGACGCCAAGTCTATCAGGCCTCTCCTGGAAGAATTTCCTCCGGGATCTCAAGGCCGGTGACATCGAGCAGGTATGTTTGATCACCGATACCGACTCGGCGCCCGACGAGATCAACTCCGTCGCCCATAACGAAATACCAGGACGGCCGAAGAGCGCTTAACCAAAGTCAGCGCGCGAAGAGCGCTTTGCAGCGCAGTCGTGGGAGTCGTTAAAGACGTCCGACAACCCGGTCTACGAGACAGCCCGTGAGTTTGCCGACGTATTTCCCGACAAGATCCCAGCAGAACTGCCAGCTGATCGCGGCGTGCGCCACGAGATCGATCTCGCGCCTACTGCGTGACGCGACAGTGGCCACTGCCGTGAAATCAGGTCAAAGCCTTCGATGACTTCTTTGAGAGTCGCCGCCAAGCCGGTCATGTGCGTGAAAGCATCTCGCCCCACTCGAGCCCGACCGTTTGTGTGAAGAAGGCAACCGGCGGATGGCGCATCGTTCACGCCTTCAACAAGCTGAACGATGCTACTATCCCCGCGCAGACACCGATCCCGCGGAAGGACATGATATTGGACTCCATGTCGGGCAGCGTCATCTACAGCGCAATCGACTTGGCCGATGGCTTCTATCAGATCCTCATGAGAGCGGGCGACATTCCTCTGACGGCAGTTAGTACGCCCAGCGGTATGCTCTGGGATTGGCTCGTGATACCCCAAGGTCTGAAGAATGCACCCGCCATGTTCAATCGCATGGTGTCTCATGTACTTCACCCGCTCCGTGACTTCGCACTGAGTTACTTTGACGACATATTCATCCATAGTCACGCTGAAGGTGATCTCATCGCGGTCGATGTGCATCTGCGGCACTTGAGGAAGGTCTTCTAAGTGATGAGAGAGAACAATCTTTACGCTAATCTCAAGAAGTGCGTCTTCTGTGCGCCGGGAATTCCGGTGCTCGGCTGCTACGTGAGCAAAGATGGAGTTCGTGCTGATCCAGAGAAGGTTTCGTCTATTTATGAGTGCCAGCGCCTTCGAAACCCACTAAGCTTGGGACAGATTCCTTGACAGCAGACGTTCACGGTACTCACGTGGCGTCGTGTGCTGCTGCGTCAGCAACCTCTCATGGAGAACCGTGCCAGCAGCATCCTCTTCTGCCGCATGCGGCGCGGGTCCACAGACGTATGCCCCGAGAGCTGCGCAGCAGCCTGCTTCGCAACATCGCTCGAATCACGAGCTTCGGAGCCATAATCACGGCGGCTCGGATTGAGCAGTGGCCGAGCCATAGGACGATCCGAGCGTGCTGCACTCTCCTGCGCCGCGAGCTGCTGGCTCTGAGCCACATCCAGGTCGTTGGTCAGAACATTGGGTTCCATGGACACGTCTTCTTCTGTCGGCGGCAGGCGCGTCGCCACGCACAGGGCCGACACGACCGTCGACCGTTCGGAAAACGGATTTGGACTAGGCACTCGGTGCCGTTCGGGATTGTCGATGCGCCGAGAGCCGCCGACCTCCGCCTCCTGTTAAGGAGGCAGTTGCGTGTCGGACCCGTAGTCCACCTGCAACTCGCCCTCTTCGGTACCTTCGATTTCATGAGCAAAGTCGCGAACCAAGCGAATACGCTGCTGGGACGGATTAGTCGCGTCCTCAGCGGGGCTGGTCATCGTGGAGCTCCCGTGTCCACGGCTATGCTCCGCGTGGTACCCGCTCACCGAGAGCGTTGAGCGTGACCTCGGCGAGGACGTAGCGGAAGAAGTTAGGCTGAAAGCCGACGATGCACTGTGTGCCGGGGACGAAGGTGGGCTCTGCCCAAGCGATTTTTGCGCTGCGTGTGGTCGATTGGCAAATGACCAACGCGCCGATGGGCCAGGGGCCGTTCAGTTCGCTCGCAGCCGGGTTCTCAAGGAGAATGTTGCCCTCGACAAGAAACGTTTGCGAGGCCATAAAAGCTGAGTGAACGCTATTCACGGCCTGGAAAATGATAACCACCCGCCCAAAATGGCCTGCAGACTCTGTCACGTCCCCATATAGTCTGCTGACCCCGTACAATCCCAGTTCGCCATCCCAGAGAGCGCACAAGCAGGAGAATCTGAAGCTTCATTTCCGTTCCTTCCGGCAGTCGTCGATCCAGTTCTCTGCTGCCCAAAGTGCCGACCAGCGCGAGAGACCTCGCCAGTATGTCAACCCCATTGAAGGCTCTGATCCAAGAGCGGCTACGGGCTCAGATGGAACGCCTAGGCCCATATTACGACTTGGACGACGAATTTGCGTGCGTCTCGCTTCGACAGCCCGTGGATGTTACCGCGTACGATATCAGCAGCCGCGGGAACGACGACGACATCCTCGTGAGCTCGAGCTCTCGTGGATCTACCACGCGGCGCAGTAACTCAACACAACCCACATACCCTGTGCATCTGCACACACACATCGATCCGTCGGCGTATCTTGTCCCATCGCAGCACGATGATCGATATCACCCTCCCTCGACTTCGTACGGACCCGGCAGTACCACGCACGGCGATCGCAATCGGCAGCGTTATTCTCGCTACCCACGCGAGCAGTATCGCGAACTGGATGCATACGACCTGCCTCCTCGTCCTGATCAGCAACAACACAGACGACGCCACCACAGCCACCAACGCGTCCGTGAGCAGCAGCAACCGCATTATGAGCCACCGTCTCGAGTCGGCAGACACCCGAATCAAAATCGTGTTGATTCCCTTGGCATCGCTCCGAGTATGCCACTGCACCGAGTAAATCTAGTTCCATGAGAAGCCCCATTCGTGCTGTTCCGAGCCCCGCACACTCTTCGACGTGGCGAGGATATCGAAAGCAAGACTTGGACTATAACGCCGACTACATGCGTCACAGCCGAGAATCTAAGAATATGTTGCCGTCTCCCAGATTGACAACACCCAGTAGTTCAACTCATCAGCCCCACCGCCAGGATGACTTCCAACGTCGACGTTACATCTGGAAGGGTCATGATCATGACTGTGGTGTTCACAGTCTGGAGAGGGAAGGTGTAACGGGGTTACATGGAGGTTACGGTGTACCCACCTTCCTCTCCCTAAAGCAGTACTCAGTACTGGATAGTTGATTAGATATCAGTAGATAGATTCACAACCACTGGTTGTATAGCTTGGCTTCACTGTGCTAGATAGTGATCCTTATACATTTGCACCGTAGGCGGCTTGGCCGCAGATATGAACAAGAATTCAGTTTACGTTTAGCAACGATGAGGTCATAAGTCTTGGGTTAAGACTTCGTCGACTTTTGAGGCCTAGAGATCGGATATCTCACAGGCCTGACTTTGTCTCGGATAGAACAAGGTTCTCAACCGTAACGCTAACAGACTCGCTGAGTCTACGTCTTCCTCTGACGCTAAAGGCTACGGCAGCCCCACTGCAAGCGGTACCAGAAACGCCGATGATGTCAGGGGGACACGCACCGAGGGTTCAGTGCGCTCCGGTTCGTCGCTCGCGACGATCTTTCGACAACTTCGACGAGCCTATTGACTACTCTGACGCCAAGGAAGAAGACGAAGAAGATGACCTGGAAGAGAAAGTAGCGATGCCCGAGCTTTCGGAAGCCGCTGTGGTGTCCGTAGGAGACAGTGGAGGGTGAGGTCGCTCGCGCGGAACCTCACCGAGGAAATTGATAAGCTGGTCCCGAACCAGCTACCGCAGACCACGATGATGGAACCTCCGATATGCTATCGTTGGCGATTGCCGAGAATGCAAATCCTCGGTCGATTGTGCGCATGCCTCCCTCAACGGAGACACCCCAGCCGCCAATAAAGTCATCGGCCGGTGTCTGGAGGTGATGAAGGCTAAGAGCAACTGGATGAGAGCCTTCGCATCAGTGTCGGTGCGCCAAGCAATTTGGACCAAGCTTGGTGTCAAACTGATGGTGCCCGTAGAGACCTAGAGCACTCGGCAGGTGGCCGAAGACACGGTGCAATTTTTTCGCGCAATGGGGGTGTGAGACCCAAGCGCTTCTGACGGAGGCGGATCACCAACCGACGAGGCACCCTCTGCGCTCCGCTGGTGGAAGCAGAAGCTTCGGACTGTCTTCGGGGTAGCTGAGTCTGGGGCTGGCCGTCGAGCGAGCGTTCAACAGGCGGTTGGACCGGCCGACGTCCAATGTCCCGCTACCACCGAATCCAGGGAAACAACCTGGGGTGCCGACCGAAGCCGTCGTATTCTCGGCCAAAGGTGCGGCATCCACGTACTTCAAGACTAACACATGGTGACGCCCAGGTCCTCGAGTCGAACGGAACGTCTGGATGCGACGACCGAGGGCGCCTATCGCCGGCCGAACGATAGATCGAACTCCCAACCGGCGCTAGGATTCGCGTTATGCCTCCTCGGACGACGGTTCAATCAACGCCGAGGACCTCGGGTGTGACCTGACGGGAGAGTGGACGCGCCAGATCCGCTGGCTAAGCGCCACAGACGGCGAGCTCAAAACCTAGGCTTGAGATCGCGACGCATCTGCCACTCGGTAACATCAAGCCATACCTTGGGCTCCGTGACAAGAGCGAGAAGTCCATGTAATGGCTCCGATTTTTTATCTACGAGATGAAAGGAACGCACACTCCACCCAACGAGTGGTGCATGGCGTTTGAGCTGATCCTCCAGGATGGAGCCCTGCACTGGTACCGACAACTCCCGCGCAAGACAAGACGCACTTGGAAGTTGTTGAGCGATGCGTTCATCAAGTACTACTGTTCTCGCTTTAAACAATCCGTAAAGACTAGGTACTGTGGTGTATGGAAATCCAGATTTGGGTTACTCTACACTAGGGATGCCAAAGCTAGACCAGTGGGTACATCGCACTCAAGAGGATCGAGAGGGTACACCATCAAGTGGGTACGCAGCCGAGTGAATACATCGCACTCAACAGGGAACGGATTTAAAGGGAGCCGCACTTAGCTGGACTCAGCAAAGGACGAACTCAGCGATGGACGGACTCGGCGATAATCGACTCGGCGAAAGTTGGACTCGGCGAAAGTCGACTTAGCGAGAATATGCCTCGAGGAAGATATACCAACTGAGGGGATAAATCAGGATCTGGGCGAAGAGTCGCCGAGAGGTAGGTAAACAGCTCGACACCAAGGGGCGGAGCTGAGCGAAGAGTCGCAGGGAGATCTGTAACGACTCCATTTCATTAGATATTTTATAGGACAGATAGAAGACCATAGGGAAGAGCCCGAAGGGGCTCTCCGAAGACATAGAGATAACAATCAGAGCAGATTCTTCTAAGTCCAAGAACAGCGTACACTTTTCCGCTGGATTATATCTGCCGTCGTTCCCCGAGAGGCATAGCTTGTAGGGGAGCCGTCTGGTAGCGCCAAGAGATCAAGGTCGGCCCGGGGTGGGCACTTCTCGCTACCAAGCGAAGACAAGTCTCGTCGATTCGACGAGCCGGTGGGTCTGCACAACCCAGGACACCATAACCTCCTATCTGGGCGTAATCTTCGCCTGGTGACCTGTAAAAGTGCTCGCGCGCTGCCGTCCATCCTTTGGTGGAGGGCACAGGATTTAGCACGGAGACTGCCCCGCTCAGGCGAGTCTCAGGAGAGTTTGGAGCTCGTTACTTGTTGGGAACAACACTCAACTGAACCCCGGCTGGGGCGAACCGCAAAGGGAACCGACAGGAACCCTGCGCAAGCCCAACATCGCCGACCTAACTCGGCGAATTGTTGTGCTGTTGCGTGGAAGCCGAACTAACGATGTTTTCTGTGAATCACAACACCACTACTGGTGTCGCGACCCGGAACTTAGGGGTGTGCTTTGTTTTCGCAGGTACCAAGTACAACCAAGTTAAGAGCAACAAATGAAAGAAGATGGTCAAGGGATCGCCAAGTTTGAGCGACGCAAGCCCGGCGACGGCCGGAGTATCGCCGCTCGATGAGTCGAACTCGACGAGTGCCAGCATTACCGCCGCGAACGCGGAGGCGACGCGCGCCGTCCAGTTTGACGATTTCGACGATAACGAAGGCCATGGAAGCGAGGAGGAAGAAGAAGAATAGAAGAATGATGATTAAAGGACGGAGTATGACGCCGTAAAGAGAGTCGACGATCTCCGCGAAGAAGTCGACGAGTTGTCGCTGCAGGTGACCCGCATGGGAACTCCTCGCCCAGTCGAGCGGAACAACATGTTGATCCACCGGCTGTTGGTCTTCATTTCTTCCACGAGTCGGGCTAGGACTCGGTTGGCCTTCGGTGTTTCAGCATTCTTCGTTGCCTTGGGAACAAGCGGCGGTCGGTCACCCGGAGCCACGTCTTGTTCGTCGTCATCATCATCGCCGAGTTCCGCTGCGTGCGCTCCAATGTACATGTGTCAAGCGAAGTGGGATCAACTCAGCGAGGAACTGGGTCAACCCATCAATAGCCAAACGATGGATCAACTCGTCGAAGACACAGCGATATTACTCCGAGCGATGGGGTACCGGTGCGGCCATAAGCCATCGAAACCAGCGCTGACATCTGGCTTGGAGTGTGCATACGGTCGGAGTCGAACTGATGATATGGAAGCGCAAGTTGAAAGACTTGTTCGGGATGCAAGGTCGACCAAAGGGACAATTACGCAAGGCTCGCCGAGCTGAAGAACTCGACGAAACCAAACTGGCTCCTCCACAATCGTACGTCACTGAGCCGTACGTCTTCCCCGAGTCGAACGAAGACCCAGCGAAAGTTCCGTTACCAAAGACACCCGAGACGAAGCGTGGTGTATTCCGTAGCACTGAGGGGACACCGTATTTCGCCGACTCGCACATGCAAACCCCGAAGAAGGCCAGCGATCAGCCGGCTCGACGCCCGATGGCAGAGTTCATCACTGCTGAAGAAGCCGCCGACCTCCGTCGTCTGATTCGATCGGACGCCGCAGCAATCGCGACCTCTGGAAGGGACGAACAACTCAGCGATGGAAACGACTACCTTGGGTACCGCGATGTCGATGAGTCGCCACACGACCACATCCGTCAGCTCAGCTTCGACGGGGTTGAGAGCGAACGAGGACAAGTCTTGGCAATTAGGATGCACGTGCCGCTAGAAGATCACGACCTTTGACGGGAAGCGCTACCGATCAGAAGATGTGCTACAATGGATCAAACGCTTCATCTACGAAATGAAGGAGACGTGCAAACGGCAGGATGAGTGGTGTAAGCCGTTCTCGCTGAATCTGGGCAAGGGTGCTAAGGGATGGTTCCGACAGCTTCCCAAGAAGACTCAGCGAAATTGGAATCTTCTCAGCGAAGCCTTCCTGGACTACTACTGTCCGCAATTCGACCAGTCGGCGCGGGACCGCTACTACTCAGCGAGACGCAGGGAGAATGAACATGTCTGCAACTTCTCGCTGCGATTGAATGGCTCCGCGCGAACCGCCCACAACCAGTACGAGAAGGGTGGATCTGACGCCGCGGACCACGTCGAATATTTCCTGCTTAATTGCGAGGACGACGACATCATGGATCTGTTGTACCCACAACGACTCAGCGATTTTACGAAGGTCGAGAAGGTGATCAATCAGCGATTGCTCGGAGCAAAGCGCAAGAAACAATGTGATCGTCTAAGCACAAGCCACAGCAAAGACGCCAAACGAGCTGAGAAGAAAGGAGAACAAAATCGTCGAGTTGACTCCAAGAAACAGCAGGACGAACGCCGTGGTCGACAGGGTGAAGACAGCAGTCGCCGAGTTACGCTAGCAGATGCGTCGATCGACGACCTGTGGGCAGCACTCGACACTCGTCCAGCTGCGGCAAACACCGACTTCTATGACTCGTCGAATGGAGAAAGCGACGCGAGCGAAGTTCTCAACCAAGACTCTGAAGAAGACTCAGACTACATCGACGCCGGTAATACGACTGAAGACTTCAACCGATCCCAGCAGAACTCATCGAACCCCAAAAGACAAGCTAATCGCCGAGACGGGTCTCGAGAGCGGAAGACATACGGACCGTGTGGAGCCTGCGGAGCAGCAGGACACGATGCACACTTTTGTCGCCGACGCTGCAAGTTCTGCAAGCAAGTACATGAAGTAGGCCAGTGTGAACTCTTCCGGCGTTTTGAGAAACTCGCCAAGTTCGTTAAGACATCAGTCGACAAGTCCATTGTCCCGGACGATCTTCAGGACATCTACTCGTCGAGCAATTTAAACTAGTGGGCTCGCCAACCATGACTGGGTTGGACAACAACGGGCTGAAACAGTCAGCAGAACCAGCAGTCGACGCGAACTATGTGTTTGCTTTTGTTGGGGAAGCGGAACGGCCCGACGAGTGGAGTGAGAGTGAGAGTGATGAATAGAGCGGCCAAGTGGATGTGGACGTGAATAGCGGGCTCGGCGAGTCGAACGAAGACGAAGACCGAGCGATTGGAAGTATGGACGGAACTCAGCGACCGATGATCTGGATAGGTCAAGCCAAGAGATGATAGTTGCTTCCGGGTGAGCGACTGGGATGGTGGTCATCGAGGAAAATCGATCGCCGAGTGAGAACGCGAGCTCTAGTGATGGGAGCTGTGAATGATGAACGGGCAAAAATCCTGTTGGATACCGGGGCAAACGTGTCGGCTGTGACCGAAGCGTTCGCTAAGAAGTTGCGACTGAAGCGAATAACCAACGACGACATGAAGATCGATGTCCAAGGAGTCGCCAAGTCGAAGGTGGCGACCACCTCTCGCGCAGTCGCTAAGGTTACGTGGGAAGTAGTTTACGAATTTGAGGTGTGGATCATGCCTCATCATGCCGGAGTCGACCTGATCTTGGGTACCGACTTCATGATTCCAGCCGGTATCAGGCTGGGCTTGTACAACTCGATGGCAAAACTGCCCGATGAAGTTGTGGTGCCATTAATCAAGTCGTCGAGAGACTCAGATGATACAGAGTACGGCCGAGAAGTGGTCGGAGGCCCACGGGAGACATTGGACATCATGGTCAGAGAAATCGCTCAGTTCAAGTTGAGACGGAAGCGCCCAGCGAATCGACGCATGAGCTGTGGGTCCGACAATTGAAAGGGGTGATCCCGACAATCGAGCACAACGCTGCTGGACAAGCCGTACGGGTCTTGCTGACGAACATCACCGCGAGACTGACGTGGTGTACAGCCCATTTTCCGGTGGTTCTATGGATGCCCCGGGGTGATAGTTATGTGCGGGTGAACTCAGCGAAATATCGCGACTGGAAAGTGCTGGCCTACGAGGCGCTCTCGACAACCGACTCCTAAGGAAAGAGCAACGGCTATATATGAAATGGCTTAGCCGACAGCCTCCCACTGTCGAAAGGCCGCAGTACAAAACGCCGACGGCTATAAAACCAAGACCAATCCAACCAGAGGATGGTTCCGACAGCTTCCCAAGAAGACTCAGCGAAATTGGAATCTTCTCAGCGAAGCCTTCCTGGACTACTACTGTCCGCAATTCGACCAGTCGGCGCGGGACCGCTACTACTCAGCGAGACGCAGGGAGAATGAACATGTCTGCAACTTCTCGCTGCGATTGAATGGCTCCGCGCGAACCGCCCACAACCAGTACGAGAAGGGTGGATCTGACGCCGCGGACCACGTCGAATATTTCCTGCTTAATTGCGAGGACGACGACATCATGGATCTGTTGTACCCACAACGACTCAGCGATTTTACGAAGGTCGAGAAGGTGATCAATCAGCGATTGCTCGGAGCAAAGCGCAAGAAACAATGTGATCGTCTAAGCACAAGCCACAGCAAAGACGCCAAACGAGCTGAGAAGAAAGGAGAACAAAATCGTCGAGTTGACTCCAAGAAACAGCAGGACGAACGCCGTGGTCGACAGGGTGAAGACAGCAGTCGCCGAGTTACGCTAGCAGATGCGTCGATCGACGACCTGTGGGCAGCACTCGACACTCGTCCAGCTGCGGCAAACACCGACTTCTATGACTCGTCGAATGGAGAAAGCGACGCGAGCGAAGTTCTCAACCAAGACTCTGAAGAAGACTCAGACTACATCGACGCCGGTAATACGACTGAAGACTTCAACCGATCCCAGCAGAACTCATCGAACCCCAAAAGACAAGCTAATCGCCGAGACGGGTCTCGAGAGCGGAAGACATACGGACCGTGTGGAGCCTGCGGAGCAGCAGGACACGATGCACACTTTTGTCGCCGACGCTGCAAGTTCTGCAAGCAAGTACATGAAGTAGGCCAGTGTGAACTCTTCCGGCGTTTTGAGAAACTCGCCAAGTTCGTTAAGACATCAGTCGACAAGTCCATTGTCCCGGACGATCTTCAGGACATCTACTCGTCGAGCAATTTAAACTAGTGGGCTCGCCAACCATGACTGGGTTGGACAACAACGGGCTGAAACAGTCAGCAGAACCAGCAGTCGACGCGAACTATGTGTTTGCTTTTGTTGGGGAAGCGGAACGGCCCGACGAGTGGAGTGAGAGTGAGAGTGATGAATAGAGCGGCCAAGTGGATGTGGACGTGAATAGCGGGCTCGGCGAGTCGAACGAAGACGAAGACCGAGCGATTGGAAGTATGGACGGAACTCAGCGACCGATGATCTGGATAGGTCAAGCCAAGAGATGATAGTTGCTTCCGGGTGAGCGACTGGGATGGTGGTCATCGAGGAAAATCGATCGCCGAGTGAGAACGCGAGCTCTAGTGATGGGAGCTGTGAATGATGAACGGGCAAAAATCCTGTTGGATACCGGGGCAAACGTGTCGGCTGTGACCGAAGCGTTCGCTAAGAAGTTGCGACTGAAGCGAATAACCAACGACGACATGAAGATCGATGTCCAAGGAGTCGCCAAGTCGAAGGTGGCGACCACCTCTCGCGCAGTCGCTAAGGTTACGTGGGAAGTAGTTTACGAATTTGAGGTGTGGATCATGCCTCATCATGCCGGAGTCGACCTGATCTTGGGTACCGACTTCATGATTCCAGCCGGTATCAGGCTGGGCTTGTACAACTCGATGGCAAAACTGCCCGATGAAGTTGTGGTGCCATTAATCAAGTCGTCGAGAGACTCAGATGATACAGAGTACGGCCGAGAAGTGGTCGGAGGCCCACGGGAGACATTGGACATCATGGTCAGAGAAATCGCTCAGTTCAAGTTGAGACGGAAGCGCCCAGCGAATCGACGCATGAGCTGTGGGTCCGACAATTGAAAGGGGTGATCCCGACAATCGAGCACAACGCTGCTGGACAAGCCGTACGGGTCTTGCTGACGAACATCACCGCGAGACTGACGTGGTGTACAGCCCATTTTCCGGTGGTTCTATGGATGCCCCGGGGTGATAGTTATGTGCGGGTGAACTCAGCGAAATATCGCGACTGGAAAGTGCTGGCCTACGAGGCGCTCTCGACAACCGACTCCTAAGGAAAGAGCAACGGCTATATATGAAATGGCTTAGCCGACAGCCTCCCACTGTCGAAAGGCCGCAGTACAAAACGCCGACGGCTATAAAACCAAGACCAATCCAACCAGAGGAGGACGATGCCCGTGAATCGCTGGAATTCGGCGCGCTTGACGATGATTCGACAGGTGTGTCTAACTCAGCGAGAGGAGAAGTACCTCAGATTGACGACATTCCGGAAGACTCGTCGAAACCTGACGATTCGACCACCTCGGCGAAGCAAACCGACTATTCTCTAATCAAGACAACGGAGAGGGAAGGAAGCGAAGGGCAGCAGTCGCCAACGGATGGCAAGACTCGGCGATAACCACTGTCCATAGCGAGGGGCATCAGAAACGACGCACTACCAAAATGGACAGGGGTGACCAGTGGGACCGAGGCGAGCGTGAGCCAGACCAACATACTCATAGGCTACGGAAGCCAGGACTCGTCAAATTGGAAGAGTTGGAGGTGTCAGACACTCCATTGAGCCCAGACCCAACCGAAGACCTTCGGTTGCGGTTCCTCGCGGCCGCTGAAGAACTCGAGATGCGCCTCTCGACGGCTGAAGTCGTTCTCAAAGCCGGGTCTGAAATCGCCGAGTTTGAACACTCGTCGAGCGATGTGAGCCTGACAGATTACGCTCATGAGCTCGCCTTCTTGCCTGACTTGACGGAGGCGTTATCGACGAAGCTAGACTACGAAGGCGACAACGTTATATCTCCGGCGCACGATGTCCGGCAGCAAAAGAAGCTCATCGAAACCTTGAAACGTCATGAACGTATCATGATCTCGAACGGAAATGCGCTTCCACCACCGGCATACGGAGTGGCCTGTGATATTGACGTCCAAGGGCACGTACCCATCAAGCAAAGAGCTCGGCGAGTGCCGCTGAAGAACTTGAGCAAACTCTATGAGCTTTTGAAGGCTCTGCTCCAGGCAGGGCTCGTGTCCTTTTCAAAGATCCCTTGGGCTTCGCCCATCGTGATTGTCATGAAGAAGAATGGTGTCGACATCAGACTTTGCATCGACTATACGTTGATGAACGCAATTACAGTCAGCATGGAATATGCAATGCCGCTGGTCGACGACCGGCTGACGGAACTCGAGAGCTACTTTGGTTCTGTTCCCTCGACGCTGCTAGTGGATTCTGGTCCGTGATGATGACCGACGAGCTCGCGAAATTTCGGCTTTTGTATGTGCCTAGGCCACTTCGAGTGGTTGCGCATGCCGTTTGGACTAAAAAATACGCCAATGATCTACCAGCGACTCATCGACAATGCTCTTTGGGGCTACTTGCAACCGAGTGATGGCTGGGCCACATTCGCCGAGAAGATGCAGCTCGCTGAGGCTGCAGCAGCAGCTCAGCGAAAGAAACGACCATCCCGGCTAACGCAAGGGGCCGATTCGACGAGTTTAAGCACCAAATTTGAAGCCGACTACCGATCTCTCGATGAATCCGACCCGCTGCAAGATCTTATCAATAGCCCTGAAAATGACATGTTCAGCACGGGCGAACCGGACGAGTAACAGCTAATTCCAGTCTTTAGTCGCCGATTGTTTGTCGATGACATTTGCTTTGGTGGTGCAACTTTCGATGAGTGCCTCAACACGCTCGACTGGTTGTTGACCCGATTCGCCGAATGCAGAATCAGTGTGAGCTTCACTAAGAGTATTTTTGTCCAGCCGATTGTCGACTTCCTTTCTCACAAAGTGACGGCCGATGGAATTGCCGCGGACCCCAAGAAGCTTGCTGCGATCGCTGAGCTTCCTTTCCATCGTCGAAAAAGGGATGCAGGCCTTCCTTGGCGCACTCAATTACTACAGTCGGTTCATCCAAAATATGGCGTTGTATGGAGCAGTGCTTTATCAGCTAAAGGAAGACGACTTCGGCAGTGGAAGCGACTTATCGACTGCCAGAGCTTCATTCGCTGAGCTAACGCGGAAGGTGACAGAAGCGCCTATTCTAAGGCACTTCGACTCAGCAAAAGACGTCCATGTCATGGTCTTAGCCAATGACTGGGCGTTGAGTAGCACCCTGATGCAGATGCATGATGGAAAACTGCACCCAGTCCGATTCTGTGGCCGAGTGCTGAAAGAGAGCGAGGTCAACTACCACCCAGCTGAGCGAGAGGTGCTTGCGTTGCTTCAGTTGCTGAAGATATGCTATACGCTGGTGGCTGGCAAAACAATCCATGTCTACACCCGGTTCTCCACGTTAGAGTGGGTGTTCTCGTCGAAGACGTTGTACGGGCGACCAGTGATCTTCGCCGTTCTGCTCTCACCTTACCACTTGAAAATTAAACGGGTGCGAGAGCGGGATATCGAATTCGCCCAGCTGTTGCAAGCCTCTATCACTCCACATATTGGACTTGACAAGTCGTTAGCACACATTGGACCACCCTCTAAGAACTCGGCGAGTGTCCGCCTGGACCCAGAATTGCTATATGCGTACGTACCACACGACTGTGAAGGATACGTCCTGTCATTCGACGGGTCGGCGAAGACGAAAAATATGGCGGCAATGGTAGTTGCTCGTGGATATTGTGGCGGTTGCCGATGTGGGACATTGTGATCGCTGCGAGTGCTCACCTTCTGGAAACCACGGTCAATATCGCCGAGTACTCCGGAATGAATAACGGCGTCATCGCGGCCCTTGACCGAGACATCACCGACCTTATTATAGTCGGCGATTCCAGGCTCGCAATCCAGCAATCCATGGGGTGATCGCATACAGGAAAGGGACGTTGCAAATTCAGTTGGCGCGCCATAAGGAACTCATCGATCGCCTCAACTCGGTACGCTACCTCCATGTAGTCCGATGCTACCTCCATGTAGTCCGATGCTACAACTTAGCGGCAGATACGTTAGCCACGGAAGCTCTAGAAGCAAAAGCTGGGCGTGTCATTCTTAGCGGTGACCGCAAAGCTGAGCTAAAGGCGTTCCACCGGATACAGGAGAAGCTGTATGTCGGGGAGATCTCGACGAAAGATGCAGAAGAAGTCCCTCTTAAAGTCTCAGCGATTACTCAAAGTCAGACTCAACCAGTTCGCCTAGTTCGATTCGCCGAAGACAAAGGACAAGACCCAGCGAGCGAACCAACACCCGACGTGCCAGTAGAGGCCGACTCGCCGAGTTTACACGACAATGATAGCCCAGTCGACGAGTTCAAGATGGAATACCACCCTCCGGAGGCTCAGCGAGTAGTAGAGCAGGGCAAAACTTGCTCGAACGTCAGGAATTGCCAAGTGCTGAAGACGTCAACCCTCTAGTAGTACAGGCAGAGCGACGAGGTCGGATATCAACGGCACAAGACGAAGAATGTCGATGGTCTGACCTGAAGAAGGTGAATTCGATGAGCTCACTTGGCGAACAGCCGGTGACGCCGGCAAAGTAGCCGATAATTTTGTACTCAGCGAGGACAGCCTACTGTATTACATGAGCCGTCGCAGAGAGCGAGGACGATCCGACGAGCACGACACGTCATCGATTTAAGTGTTGACTGGGTGTCCCAACCGTGTACTAAGTAAAATTGATTGCGCAGATCAGTTTCTCAGCGATGTCGTCCCAGTCAGCTTGAAGCGGGTCTTCCACGTAGACACGCACCGTTTGTATCATGGTCTTCACACTGCGTTCCTGCTGACCGTTCGCTTGTGGTCGATAGCTCAGTGTAGATCGAGACCTCTACTGCATCATCTCCGAGAAAGTCCGAAAGACTTCACTCATAAATCTTGGGTCTCGGTCGTGTCGGATGAGCGATTGTGCGCCAAATCGACAAAATATGCACTCTTCGAATGCTTTAGTCACTTCGAGTGCCCCAATATCGCTCATCGCCTTAGCGATGACAAACCCGGTAAAGTGATCTTGGAATAGCAGGAGAGTCGTGTTTCCTCGCTGAGTCTTCGGCAATGGTATAACGAAGTCCATCGACACAATCTGAAAAGGTCGATCGGAAACGACATTACCCTGCGAATATCCGCGAAGTTGAGGCTTGCTCTTACTGATGTTGCAATCTTCACAGGCTTGCATATGCTTGACCACGTCGGAATACAGACCAATCCAATAATAGTCGGCTTTCACCCGGTGATAAGTCCTAACGATGTCTTGGTGTCCTCCTTCAATGGAGTTATGGCAATTCGCCGAGATCTCGTCGATCCTCCATTCGCCGAGTCTCGAAAGACTCCTCGAAACAAACCACCTCAGCGAAAGCCACGAAATGGCGTCGAGAAGCTAACAGAAAACGAGAAGTAGCGCTCAAGCTAGCCTATGAGTACCAGCTGGAAGAAAAAGGCTCGGTGAGCAAAGGAACACAACGACTCGCTGAGTCGGAGCGAGCAGAAAGTCACACCGAATGACTCGACGAGCGAAGAGACAGCTGATGCAAACAATAGCGACGGACTCGCCGAGCCAAAACAGTCTCTGTTCAAGATTGGAGACCAAGTCTGGCTGTTCATGGAGCGAGTTAAACCGGCCTGAAGAAGAAGCTAGCCCATTGGTGGCATGGTCCGTTCCGGATGAAGCAGAAGATTGAGGAGTTCGCCTACGAGCTGGAATTGCCAGACAAGAGCGGCTACCGGTTCTATCCAGTAGTCCACGTGTCCAGACTGAAGAAAGAGGCCAAACTCGGCGAAAGGTCTACGACTTCGCTAGTCAAGGGACTCGACGAAACCGATCTATTAGACTTCGACGAGGAACTGCTGCCTCAACGAATTCGTGGGGACCGTAGGCTCAAAATAGAACTCGGAATCGAGACTCGGCGAAGGGCCTCGAGCTGATCGAGAACTAACCGCAGCCCGGAGCGCCCCTCGTAAGACTTCATGACGATCCGCAACTGGTCGCCTCGATGCTTACGTTCAAGAGTGTACACCGCCCACAACTCGTGAATGGCGGCGAACTCAGACGCGGGGAGCTTGGCTTTAGGTCTGGGTGTAATACCAACAAGACCCTTGAATCCACTATCCAATGATTCCTCTCCCAGACAGCCACGAAAATCTTGGTACGAGAATCGTTAAGTTGCGACTCGTCGAATTCCCGGCTGTCGCCCAATAAACGATCCCAAGCGTCGCAAACGATCATCAAAGGAGTCGTCGATTTTGCCGACTTCTTCGTGGAATGCAGACGTTGGCGGGCTGCGTCAATCTCGCTCGCCGAGACGAAAATTGGAGCCTCCGGGAACTTGGCGAGGACTTGTTGTCATGGATGAGACGGATTGAACACATCCATCCACTTCTGAAGCCCATCGAGAGTAGTCGGTGTCGACGCCACATTAGACTTGCCTCCGGCATCTTGCATCTTGATTGGAGAACGACATACCAATATTTTCGCCCAGGAACAAGCGGACCCATAATGAAAGAACTCCACGCTACGAGTCTGACGCATCGAGGAGTCTCCCGATCCTCACGAGCAATCGCCTGTGCCGCACGAGCACGCAGCGTCGCGATTGGCAGCTTCAACGGTGCCGGCAATTCCACCTTGCCAGGGGTCGTCGGAGGCTGACTCGGTGAAGGAACGCTTGGAGGCTTCTTGGACGATTTCGACGAGTTGGAACCTGTCGAACGCTTGGAAGCAGCCGGATCCTTGCCCTTCGCAGACGACTTGGCGACAGGAGCATCTGCCCGTGTCGTCTTGGGTACTGAAGCCTTAGACTTGTCCTCCTGGGAGACCGGGGCAGCCTTGCTCGATGACTTGGGACCAGAATCACTAACGTTCGACGAGTTCTTGGCTTTCTTAGCAGTCCAGCGAGAAGACTTGGGAGCTGGTCGCTTCTTCGACGAACCCTTCGATCGAGGAGCCGGTGCACTCCCTCGCTTGACAGAATGTGGAGCTTTTCGACGAGCATCGGCATAGCTCTGTAGCTTGCCGCGAGGAGACGCCCGGTCCGTGAGAACAATGGTACTAGCGGACGATGAACAGCTATCCTCAGCTTCGACGTCCATAAGAAAATCTCGATGAGACATCCCGTTCGATGAGCTCACAGGAGAACCAACTGGTGACGGCTGAGAAGTAGACAGCGAACCACTGGTCTGACTCGGCGGGACTCCAAGCTCGATATCACCAGAAGGGATGGATCCCGTAACCTTCGGCGAAGCTGGACAGGGCGAACCATCCAAAGCATCTTCGTCAAGAACGTCCAACTCGGCGAGAACAGCCTGATTAATGCAAGCAGAATTATTTGCTGCTGCTCGAGAAGGGCGACGTCGAGGAGAGCCGAAAGAGGCACCGTGGGGCTAGTCGAAGCCGGAACGGAGACTACGGAACACAGCGAAGGAGTCGCCACGGAAGTAGACGAACTCGATGAGATCACGGCTGGAGCCGACTCTATCGACGAGTCAGTGGAGGCCACAGATCCAGATGCTGGACTCGGCGAAGAACTTATACGACCGAGTGAAGAGCTCGTGGCCAGAGATAAACTCACCAGAACGGCTGACGAACTCGCCAAGTCCGGATCAACGGAGCTCGACGAGTCTGCCCCAAGATCTGGTGACTCGTCGACGTGAACCTCAGCCTCATTAACTTCGACCTGAACCTCGTCGTGGGGAGGACTCAGCGAGTGTCGCTGAGGATAATAGCCACTCGAATTGGCGCGGCTAAGACCAGCTTCCGGAGAGCAGAGGCGGCGCCGCCCTGGAATAGGCAGCGAAGGCGCATGCTCAGCGACCACTTCCGCTCGGAGTAAAGTCGTCGACGCGTCGAAACCCTCCTCGCCAGGTATGGGACGCTCAAACTCGCCGCGAGAAACACTCTCAGAACGGCTCTGTCGGGGGCCGGCCGCCGTCGGATTCGCTGGGTTAGAATACCGACGGAGGCGTTCGGCTGGAGTCAATGTCTTCAGTGGCGCGCTCCTTAGCTGAGAGACCGAACGGTGTCTCCGGTGGCGCGACTCCGACTTGGACCGCTTGCGGTGTTAAGAACTCGACGAAGACACAGGTGAGACTGCGGAGAAAGTCGGAGAAACCACCAACGCTGCGCTCGCCGGGGTCACGTTAGCTGAGCTCGCCGAAGTTGAAATCGCCGAGCCCGAAGACACTCCGCTCGACGAGTTCGCTGGGCGGAGAGAGAGTAACTTCACAGGGCCGACGTGAAGAACGAAGCTCAAGTGACTCGAGGAAGCGCTCGGCGAGTAGCCGACAGAGACGAGCATTAATTTGGAGGTCTTTGGGATCCAGTCCCGGGACATCCACGCCACCCAGAGCAGCGACGGCCAAGTGCGGGTCGTATACTGGGTATGAGCGATAATACGCTTCTGCCGCAGAACGGTACCCTGCAACGACTCGATAGTTCGACGAGCTTCTCTGAGAGCGTGGTCACCACCTGAACAAAGCAGGACCGTGGCCTCCTGGAGTTGGCGATAATACGTAGTAGCCACTCCGTGAAGAGCGGTGTGCTCCGCCTTGATCTCGATAATCTTCTGACCAAGACTTGCACAAGTCCGGTCGCGACTCTCAAGCTCGGCCTGAAGTTTCCGAATAGTCACCTCAGCAGAACGAGTACGGTCGCTCTGTTGAGCGATAATGGTCAGGGATTCCGCTGAGCGATCGTCTTGTTGAACGACTCCGTTAGCTCAGTCGTGTGCAAAGAACCCGAGCGATAAACTTCCAGCTCTTTTGTGACGGTACGCAGCTTGTGGCGCAAGGAGGCCGATTCATGCGATCGCCGACTCCATTCTCTTGTAACGAGAAGAAGCCACTCGCTCAGACTTCACGAGCTTGGTCCGAAGCTCGGCGACCTCAGCAGACACATCCGGAAGAGGTACAACATCGCGTTGCAACGAAGCCAGGATAGAAGCTGGTGGTGTTGCCCCGAGGATGGCCTGGAGAGTTGAGGCGTCGGTGGATGGAGGAGAGCTGGTCAGCAGAAACGAGACCAGCTGAGCGAGAGAAGCATCACGCTGCCTCTGCTCTTCTCCTTGCTGAGCGAGAGCTCGACGAATCCTAGCGAGGCCAGCGAAATCGCCTGTCGCGAGATTCGCCGAGTTACCCTCTGGCTCATCTAGGGTAGCTGAACTACCAGCGATTTCCACTGACGAGTCCAGCGATCCCGACCGAGCCGAAGTATCAGTCTGCTGAAGACCCTGTGTGCCTCAGCAGTGGGCGTTGGAGCTTGGCTGGACCCAGCACGGAAGATTCCGGCGAGTCCAGCGAGTTTGTCAAATCGACCGGATCCTAAGAATCCATCGACGAGTCGATCAACGGGTCTGAGCGAAGAAAATGAGCCGTCGAAGTCCAACGACGCGTAAACAGCGCCTCTTCTGCAGTTCTCGAAGGAGGCGACGACACTTGAGGAGCAAAATAAGCTCGCGAAGAAGAAACGACTCGACGAGGCGGCGGCGGCTGTAAGGGCGCGACGGGAATCGGCCAAGCGCACACAGGCGACGGGTTAGATGGTCATAAGTGAGAACAAGAAGCATGCCAAGCGCGGGAACCGTACCTGGTCAGCGAAGGAAGCGGTGGCGTCCTCGACGGGCTTCCTGAAGATGACAGCACTTGGCTCGACGAGATTTCCAACTGAAGAAAAGTTGGAGAGCGGAGTGATGGTCGAGACACTCACCAGCCTGGTTCGTATCACGCCCGGGGCAGTTGTGGTGTAGGGAAATCCAGATTTGGGTTACTCTACACTAGGGATGCCTAAGATAGACCAGTGGGTACATCGCACTCAAGAGGATCGAGAGGGTACACCATCAAGTGGGTACGCAGCCGAGTGAATACATCGCACTCAACAGGGAACGGATTTAAAGGGGAGCCGCACTTAGCTTGACTCAGCAAAGGACGAACTCAGCGATGGACGGACTCGGCGATAATCGACTCGGCGAAAGTTGGACTCGGCGAAAGTCGACTTAGCGAGAATATGCCTCGAGGAAGATATACCAACTGAGGGATAAATCAGGATCTGGGCGAAGAGTCGCCGAGAGGTAGGTAAACAGCTCGACACCAAGGGGCGGAGCTGAGCGAAGAGTCGCAGGGAGATCTGTAACGACTCCATTTCATTAGATATTTTATAGGACAGATAGAAGACCATAGGGAAGAGCCCGAAGGGGCTCTCCGAAGACATAGAGATAACAATCAGAGCAGATTCTTCTAAGTCCAAGAACAGCGTACACTTTTCCGCTGGATTATATCTGCCGTCGTTCCCCGAGAGGCATAGCTTGTAGGGGAGCCGTCTGGTAGCGCCAAGAGATCAAGGTCGGCCCGGGTGGGCACTTCTCGCTACCAAGCGAAGACAAGTCTCGTCGATTCGACGAGCCGGTGGGTCTGCACAACCCAGGACACCATAACCTCCTATCTGGGCGTAATCTTCGCCTGGTGACCTGTAAAAGTGCTCGCGCGCTGCCGTCCATCCTTTGGTGGAGGGCACAGGATTTAGCACGGAGACTTCCCGCTCAGGCGAGTCTCTGGAGAGTTTGGAGCTCGTTACTTGTTGGGAACAACACTCAACTGAACCCCGGCTGGGGCGAACCGCAAAGGGAACCGACAGGAACCCTGCGCAAGCCTAACATCGCCGACCTGACTCGGTGAATTGTTGTGCTGTTGCGTGAAAGCCGAACTAACGACGTTTTCTGTGAATCACAACACCACAGTACTACTCTGCCAAGCGAGAGGAGAAGGAGAACGCTTGTGATTACTTCAACCGACTTAGCGGTTACGCTCGCTACGCAGGGATGCAGTTCGAGCACGGCGGACGCGAGACTAAGGACCTCGTCGAGCATTTTCTTGACTCGTGCGAGGACCGAAGATTGGAAGAGCGTCTGTTCCATGTCCGAGTGAAAACTTGGAGGATATGATCAACGATATCCTACGGCGCCGAGAGCGAAAGACAGGACGGGAATCCTCGGTCCGACGTTCTCGAGGCCCAGACGAAGGCCGCCGACGCGACAGTGGCCGCACCTAGAATCCGCGGAGCACTTACCACCACGATCGACGTGACAAAGACGATAGCCGTCACCGATACAGCCAGTACCGGGATGACAACCGCCGCCGGGACGATCGCTATCAAGGCGAGAACTGACGCCGAGGCAGTCGGGAAGAAAGTCAATAACGGTCGCCGGAGGCACTGGTCGACATGGTTGCTGCGCTGAATGAGAACAGCTCGGTGCGATCACGAGGAGGCTACTCGGAGACACAGAGTTTGGAAGAGCGGGGAATTAACCCAGGAGTGATGGAGACTCGCAGACGAGCAGTCGTGAAGATCACCCTAGGATGGGAGCGGGTGTGCGAGTTCAAGCTGTAGATCATGGATCACAGCGCAGGAGTGGATGTGGTCCTGGGCACGGACTTCTCGATTATGGCCGGTGTGCGGTTGTATCTGTTCCACGGCACGGCATGACTGTCGGACGAGGTAATCGTGCCTCTGGTGAAGTCACAGAGTGCTGCGGAAGATGAACCGTACAGCATGCAAGTGATTGGAGGCCCGGCCGAGGATTTATCGATCTCTGCTCGAGAATGGGGAGAATTCAAGCTGCACCGACGAAGGCCCCCTCTGAGCACTCACGAGGTGTGGATTCGTCGCGTGGGGAACCTGATACCCACCGTAACGAGGCTCCGACGGGGTCAGCCGACGGTAATTCGGCTGACCAACACTTCACCGAAGCTTGCTTATTGTGCGAAGGATGGACCGATCTTACTATGGATGCAGCAGGGTGACCTTCCGCGTGGAGATGGGTACACCCGGCTAAGCTCGGCTAAGTATGAATTGACTTGAGAAAACGCAAGTCCCTCACGCCGACGATTCAAGGGCGCACTCCTATTGGCTAATATTAGCTAGCAGGAGATGACAGCATTAGCGCACTGTTACCAGTGGTCTGTGGTCTTCGGATAAGTGCAGCGATCGTACGTGGACGCTGTTATCCTCGTAAGTATGCCATTCAACCCTCGTGTATATTTATTGTGTAGTAAATCAGTGCTGTCATAACTGTGCGTGATTTTGCTTTTGTGCAGTCATCCGAGCGCAAGCTTTCTGGGAAGAACTTAACGCGGCTGATGTTGAAGTCGATGATGGTCGTGTCGCTGCTACTTCGTTTGTTGGGACAGTAGCGGTGCCGCCGTTACTGCTGCCGTCGTTGCGTCGTTTACGGTGGTGGCGGTGCTGCCGCTGCTGCCATCGTTGGTGGCGATCGTATTGCTGCTGTTGATAGCTGTCTTGTTGCTGGTGTTTGTGGCTGTCTTGTTGCTGGTGTTTGTGGCGGTCGTATTGCTGCTGTTGGTGGCGGTCGTGTTGCTGCTGTTGGTGGCGGTCGTGTTGCCGCTGTTGGTGACGGTCGAGTTGCTGCTGTTAGTGGCGGTCGTGTTGCTGCTGTTGGTGACGGTCGTGTTACTGCTGTTGGTGGTGGTCGTGGTGCTGCTACTACCGTCATTGGTGGTGCCGCCGCTACTGCTGCCGTGATTGGTGTCCAAGGCATCGCTACCGCGGCTTCGGAGGAAACGATACTATTTCCCGAGGAATCTTGACGCCTTCGCCGCTTAAATGCAATCGACCGCGTGCGGCATTTGGCTTCGCCTTGGCGGATTAATCTCAGCGCAGTGGTAAGTTTGAGTTGGCTCGTTCTGCGCTTACGTTTACTTGGCTTTAACTGCAGTGTCTCGTATACAGCTCGATATCGTGATCTTCACCACGGATTTCAGATAGCGGCTTGTTTGTTTGCGCCTCGGTTGCGTTGCTGATGTGTCTCATCATTATAGCGATTCACAGCTCACCTATTACTCATGGGGTGGCAAGTTTCACAAGCTTCTAGAAGACTTTGAATTTACTAGTATTGATCCTCTTGGTGCGTGGTTATTGTGGTGGTTCGGTGATACCAGGCGTGGCTATCCTCCGTACAAAGTTATTTCATCTGACGATCTAGGCACATCAAAGAAAAATCAACACTGTGAAGGTGTTGCTCTGGATTCAGATTATTGAGCGCGATGAAGACCCACATCCAGCAAAAGCGCTTTGACTTCTTCACGTAAAAGCTCCCGCGTAGTGTTACCAGCAGCTACACCTTTTCCTCTAGCACTTTTCCATCCGTTGCTCCAGCATTTCGGGCAGAGCATCTATTGACTGTTGTTGCTTGTCAAATTTCTTATAAAGCGCGATGTATGGTGGTATGCCCGACGGATCCATCCACTGTGACGCACCAACCTCCAGTTTTGAGCGTAGATCATTGAGAACGAGCGGATTGATGAAGATAAGAGTCGAAAAAGGGGATGCTTGGAAGGCAAGTTGCTGACCAAGAAATCGGAATGACAAGGCACAGCCGCAAAATATCACTTAGGTTTAATTCCCCGATACGCCCCGGAAACATTGTTGAAATGCACGACGTAATCGTGCTGTCAGAATTATCGCGAAAGTGCGGCGGTAGAGCAGCAAACGTTGAGTCATTTACAGGAAGCCCAGCAACAAACCGACCTAAAAATTGATCGCCTGCTGCTTCGTAACGAAAATATCGGTCTTGTACTCCACCCATAGACCCCCCACACCGAAGACATACACTTACAATGGAAGGTCCACCAGTACTTCCCCGCAAGCAAAAGTTGCCATACCTTTCCTCACCGAGTGTGTTCCGTAGGTACTAGCGACTCCATCATTTTTAAGAAGACTTCCCAGCGTCTTTCCCAACCGGAGTTTTGGATCCGACCCGGGGAAAAGTGGCCCTGGTTGCGTGCGCGGGTTGCACGCTAAATAAATTCCCAAGGCTGTTTCCCAGCATGTAGATGGCGAAAACGGGTTTGCATATAAATGACGAGGATCACGCGGCCCAGAGCCGTCTTGGTTGGTCTTGGTCTTATAAAACACCACCCCACACTGTCATCTATTTCTCGAAAGTGATGCGTCTGAAGTGTTTGGACAGACACCGACCTGCACATCAGATTCCACTGAGTCGTTAGAAAGAGATGAGAAAAAACCATCGCTTCGCCCCAGGGTTCAACGACACAGTTCTTTGTACATAGAAAACGTGAGTGGCTGCTTGCCCGAATGCTTTGGCGAACTAGACTGGTTTTGCGCAGTCTCTAGTCGCTTACATCCAGAAAAACTGTTTCATGCCATCACCATATTCCAACGGCCATTGCCAGTTCTTTCATGCGGTACAGATCCTTTATCGCGCTGCGATATCCACTCAGGGTCACTGCCTTAGTCATTTTCCGTTTGTAGGCTAAAACTCCACGAACATCGATGGGGTGAACTCGTTCAGATTAAGCTCATCATCCTCGTCAAAAAACTTTGATGTGTCGCCGTCATCCAGCGTCAACGCCTGCACGCCTTTATCCACTTCTTGATCCCCTTGACGCCGCCAGCGTAGTTTTTCGAGTCTCGCTAGAGATGCACGCATCGCGGATTGCCTTCACTTGTGCCGCAGCGTCCTGCGATCTTCCATCAGCCATGTTTGCACGAGACGTATATATTCAAGTGGTTTTGGCCAATCGGAGTGGGGTTATCGTCGGCTCCTGACACGACTTCTCGGGATGATTCGATTCCTGCCCGTTCTATAGAAAAATGCAGTGACTGCAACAGTCACACACCGGTGAGGAATACGCTGATTCCGGAAATCATAAGCGAATTCGCCGACGTTTTGATGGAAAACCCCATATAAACCTTACGTAAATACAAGAATGGCAGATGCTGGCGTATGCAGAGTGTCGAGACGATACTTTGATCAAGCGTGAATGTCAGCTATATAAACGATGGTTGGGGAGTCAACCGCCCGCGGTAGAACAACGGAATTACCCGACGCCTCGCAGCATACTATCCTGGACTACCGAAGGCTCGCAAGACCAACGCGCGAGCCACGCAGAAGGGGTCGGTGACCACACCGAGGAGTCACCCGAGCAGGATCAACTGTCCGTGACCAGTCATGGTCCAGCCCTCGGACGAGTTTGTCGGTGAAGGTTCGTCCGACGAGGAAACGAATGCGGCGATGTCCGAGGACTGCGGCGGGACTCCAGCTAGTCGACCGACCGGCAGGGAATCGACGTCGACCCTCGGTGATAACCCGAAGGCCCAGTTGGAAGCAGCTTTCGTGGATGCGATGCACCATGTGACCTCTGGGGATGGTTTTGATGGAGGAAGTGACAATAATGGCACGTCCGAGCATCTGGCGAACAAGATCGAGTTGACAGACTACGCGCACGAGTTGGTGTTTCTGCCAGACTTGACCGAAGCCTCAGAGATGGTGTTAGACTACTCAGGAGCAAATGTGATAACCCCGAGTGCCACCACCCGTCAACAACAAGACCTCGTTGACGTGCTAAAGCGACACGAGGCGATAATGATCTCCAGTGCAAACGCGTGCCACCACCAGCATATGGTGTAGTGTGTGATATTTATGTACAAGGGCACCGGCCAATCAAACAGCGAGATCGGCGGACGCCGCTGCTGCACTTGTGTTTACCAGCGGTGAATCAGCTGGTAAACATCCCTATCGCGGACATGTTCTCCACCGACGATCCAGACGAATCCTCGTTGATGCCGGTGCTCGATCGACGATCGTTTGTTGACGATATTTGCTTTGGGTCCGAGACCTTCGACACATGTTTTGCGACGCTGGATCGCTTGCTCCAGCGATTCGCCGAATGTCGAATTAGCGTGAGTTTCACGAACGTTCAAGTGCGGGTGGACTTCCTGTCGCATGAAGTCTCGGTCGGAGGCATCCGAGCCGACCCTAAGGAGCCGAAGGCAGTAACCGAGCTGCCGTTCCATTCCGCGAAGGAGGCAAACGCAGTCCTGCCTCGGTGCACTGAACTACAATAGTCGGTTCATCCAAGACTTCGCGGTGCACGGATCGGCCTTGTACCAACTGAAGGACGAGGACTTCACGCCGAGTGGAAACTCTCGGCGGTCCAGCGATGCTTCGCCGTGCTACAACAGGAGGTTGGTGAAGCACAGATCCTTCGGCACTTCGACCGAGGGAAGGATGTGCATGTCACGTTGTTTGCGAACCAAGGGGTACTGAGCTCCACTCTGATACAATACCACCGCGACAAGTTGCATCCGGCTCGCTTTTGTGAACACGTCCTGAAGGACGCCGATATGAACTATCAAGGAAATCTTTGCGCTCCCGTTACTGCTGAATGTGTGCTACACACAACTCGTCGGTAGTACCATCCACGTGTATACCCGGCTCTTGGCATTGGAGTGGGTGCACAAGTCGAATACATTGTTCGGTAGGGCTACACACTTCGCGGTGATGTTGTCCCCGTAGCACCTGAGAGTCAACCGAGTGAGGGAACGCGATTGCACGTTCGCCCAGCTACTACAGGCAGGCATGACTAGCTTCGTCGAACTGGAAGACTCGCTCGACCGTGTGGCGCCGCCTACGAAAGGGTCACCGACAGCCCGGATGGACCCTCACTTGCTGTATGCATGTCTACCGAGGTATCATGACGTGTCATTCGATGGATCAGCCAAGACCGAGAAGAACGGAGGCTACGGCAGTTGCTCATGGATCTGTGGAAATTACCTCAATGGACCCTCTTCAAGTTCGAGTTGCCGGACGGTGCACCTGCAGAGGGTTCATAGATGTCGTCTCCGATGTGGTTGAGTTCGGCTAATTCCGATTTTCTGGTCTCGGTCGATACCACACTGTATTCGTTACTCCTGAGAGCCTCGCTCGCAGCGAGTCTGCTGCGTCATTTTATTCTCGAACCACATGCAAGTATTTCACTGACCGAAGCTTGGCTGTGAGCGTTCGGTGGTATCTAAGCTGAGCCATCAGAGATTCCTTCCGGCAGGCCATCACCCCTAGGGACTGCTGGATTGCGAGTCTCGTGTCCCCACGATAACTAAATCCTCAGCTCCGTGTTCAAGCGCAGCTGAGACGCCGTTGTTCATCCCGGCGTACTCAGCGAGGTTGACCGTGGGGTCTCGAGAGAAGCCCTCGCAGCCTCGTTTTCATCTTGGACTTGCCCGACGTCTTCTGTTTCTTGGCCGACTTGGACTTGGCAGAACTAAGGTCACGGGGCGCTTGAAAGACCGTGTTGTTGGCGCTGGGAACGGCCAGCAGAGACTGTGAGTAGGGGGTTCACCGGGGTCATGATCGTCGGACGCGGCTTGGCAAGCGTGGCGGGAAGGTCGGGGTCATCGACCATGACGGCGAGCGCGAGGTCTTGAGCCCGCGAGATTCGATGTTCTCGGCGAGAGCGGGGTGAAGACAGCTCCAGAACTCATGCTGGGCGCTGGTGACGGTGTCCGGGTAGGGCGTGCCGGCGGATTCTTCGCCGCGGCACGGATGCGGTCGGCCACGGCTTTCTTGGGGTCGGGCAAGGGGAGGTTGACTTGGACAGAGCGGTGGTGAGACTGGGAATGGAGTGAGCGGTGGACGGCAGAGTGACGAATGGCCGGTGCTATTCACTGCTGCGCGGTGATTGATGGCTCCTGAACCTGGTCGGTTCACTTCACTCAACTATGTGGACTAGAGGCACGGTGTAAACCGTTAAGAATGGCGCAAGTTGGGCGAAAGGGACTGCGGAAATTTCAACTGTGATTGACAGTTATGCACTTACAATTTTCTACACGGTAGACTGAGCTACTTTCACGGTGAGCAACCAAGCGGAGAAGGACGGAAACCGACCTCCGTGATCACTACGGTTGAGTTGGACGAGTTGTTCGCCATTCCGGATCTACTGTGAAGATGGAATTCGTTTGGGGCGTGGTGCAGTGGTGCTTGACCACGGTGGCCGTTGCTGTGGCAACTTCGGGTGTACCTACTGGCGCGAGATCCTCTGTGCTACGAGAGTCGTGCTAGTTTGGGTGATCACCCAACCACTCCGTGAAGTGGCTATTCGGTCGTGTCTGGCGGTGGGCTTCTTCGTTTTACGATCGTAAAACTGTGCCTGCGTCGCTATCGACACTACGTGCGTGGACCGTCGGTTCAAGAGAGTAATCGAGGTTCTCGCTGGTGGAAGACCTACGCAACTCTATGGTTAACGCCTCTGATCGTCCTGCAAGCACGGCAAGAGCATGAGGAAGGACTAGGTCGGCTGATGTACAAGTGGATCGATGCGTTCCACCCTTACTGGCGTGTATTCTTGCCGGACACGACAGAGTACGGTTGGCGCACGACCGTGAAGTACACCAAATTGATACGTGTCGACTCCTGGAAGACGGTCGAGCGTGCTAGGTCGCCTGGACGGTGATTTCACTGTTGCTCTACTCTGTCTTCTATGGCGTGCTGTACGCTTATGAGGGGATGGAATGGTTGTGTGGTGGATGGTTCGGTGTAATTGTGCTGCTGCTAGTGGTGAACTACGGTATCTCGGGAGCAGGAAAGTGGTCGTGTACGGCAACTTGACCGTGTACTCAGAAGCAGTGGGTGTGACCTGCTTCGTTTGCTCCGTGAGCCAGTTTAGCCATGTGTGGGGTGGTTTGAAGCATCCTCGCTAGGAAGTACGCCGTGGAAGAAGGTCGGTGCTGCTTACAAAGGATTGAAGGAGGACATGGACGATATTGAGCACACTCAACGACTCAGTGGGCTGTACTGAGACCAAGACGGTCGCCGGGGACCACGCCCGGAGGTGGTGCTGGCCGGTACCCGCGAGGGTCGCAGTGTCGTGCTGGAGCAACTCGGCCAAGTTCGACAGGAAGCGACTCGACAAGGTCGTCTCGGTTCGGTCGGGGAGAATGTCCCGAGTCAGAACAATGGCAACCGTCTTGGCTCGGAAGCAATCCGACTTGACGGGATTGCTGCTCAACTTCGTGCTGAGCAGCGACGTGAGGATGAGCTGGTGGGTGCGACATGATGATTGTACGGTGACGGAACTCTTGCTTTGGGATCACTTTGGTGAGAGTGGAGCAGGGCACCCCATTTTTCGAATTGAAGTTTAGGCCAAGGAACGCGGGCGGCGACGGCGTTGCGGCGACGCGAGGATAGAAGGCACGAACTTGCAGAGGACAAGGAGATGGACAAGGGCGTTCTGAAGCGATGGAAGGGGTGGCGACTCAGGCACAGCACGATTGCAGAAGAACGGTAAGCATACATACGAACGGGAGGGCGGAAGGACGGTCGCCTCCGTGAGCAGGAAGACCCAGTCGGAAAGAGCCTTGGAACCAGCAAGTTAATATCTTTTTATATTGACTTGTTAGTGTCTGATCTACTCTCCGGTACGCACCTGTCTGCCATACGCCTCGAGGACCGTCCCAAATCAAGGCGGCTCGCGACATTTATATGTGACACCAGGTACTACTATGGGGGCGTTGTGTCTGAAATGACAGATCATATTCTGCACACAAAGTCGCGCTGCGCACGAAGAAGCTCTGAAATTTATGAGTTTTTGAGTTTGAAGTAGTGAAATGTGTTATGTGAGAACTACAATCTTAGTTTTTCAGTGAGGTACATTGATGTCACTTAGATAACCTAACGACGTCCTATGCCCTCTCTAGTCGCCGTTCTTATGCCGACTTCTAGCTTTTCTTTGGTCCAGGCTTACTTACACCTCCCCGTACATGCCGGCAGCCATAACGGCACGCGGCCACAACGTGCTCTTGAGTTGTGTCTTCCATCACTTCCATCCATGGTCGAAGATCCTCGGCCATGTGTCTTGTCACCTTGTTCCAGTTCTGCTGTGTTTGTGGGTGATCGGTCAAGGTCACCTGCATACTGGTTCCGTTTTCCAGGGCCAACTTGGCCAGTGTGGCCACCATTTGGTTTGCGTCACGTTGGTGATGATGTCATTCCTGGATCGCCACGTTGTCCGTCAGCCGCCTGCATCGCCAGTAGAGCGGTCAGAGATGGGCCGCTTTCGGTGGTTTCCGTCGTTTGTGCTGCAGCACTTGCACCTCGTTGTCGCTAATGATGTGCAACGAACTGTAGCGTTTCCGTGCACATTCCATCAATCCCGTTAGGAGCCCGAGGTTGCTCACCATTTGCGGAGTCATCCGTGAACTGGTATATGACATGTGTCCGATCCAGCACACAGCACGGCCATGCTGGGAATTGTCGATTCTCACCACTATCGCCCCGTATCCGGTAGCTCCTGTTTTCCTGTCTGTGCGCCCTCCATAATATAATATGTAGGTCTTGCCACTCGATCTCTGCAGTGCTATGAGTTGAATGCGCTCGTAGTTGCCGAGTGGCCTCCTCACTGCTAGTGTTGCCGCTTCGATGATTATGCCCTTGTAATGTGCGTTGATGTGCAAATGTACTGAGTTGTTGTATCCTTGTCTAAGCTTCTTGCTCACACTCGCTACATGGTGTCCTGCCGTCAAATTATTGGTGGCGTCGAAAAATTCACTCTCCAGCGCCAAACTGACTGGAAGTAGATCGCTACACCAATGCTCCAGCACTCTTGAATGAGCTTTGAGACCTCCTACGTGAGGTGTTGGTGCGGGTGACGCGATGCACTACGAACAGCATCAGCCACCGTCCTGGGATGTCTTAAAGTGTAAGTCCGAAAATCATTGATCCAGGCCCGTCTCCTGTAGCCCAAGTTTACGCCAAGGCTGCAGCATCGTTTTCCTGAGTAACACTGCTGCAGCACAATCCCTAATGGGTGATCTAGATTAACGTCGTGTGCACAGTGTGTGTGCAGACATCCTATTTTATCGTTACGAACGTCATAAATAGTGAATGCGTGTAACTTGAGTCTGATCAGCACTGGTTCCCCCAGGGACCCAGGCCCATTTTTTCCTGACGCGCTTCCATTTCAAGGAGTTGAGCCCATCCGCTGCTTCCTTGCTTTCCTTACTCCCTCGTTCCTGTCTGTCGGTCTGCTTTTCCATTCCGCGTCTTCTCATCGCTGTCGCCGCTCTGCGCTTGTAGTCCCGACGATGTAGTGCCCAACGTCTGCGCCCTGCCCATTGACATACTAGGCGACTGAGGTCTGGATGGGGTGTACCTTGGCCACCTCCACCTCTGGTGCCATGTACTTCGTTAATGTAATTGCCATTGCCTCGTGGTTCGGTACCGTGTAGATCTTAGGTGGTCCCGAAATCGTGGGATGTAGCAGTAGATTAGCTTTGTCCCGGCAGAACGGCGTACAATACAAAGGGAGGTGAAATTTACTGCGACCCCAGATGATCACCCTGTGATTACAGAACTGTGAATTGAGTGCAACATAATTGCAGATCAGTGTGATGACGAATTCCTCAGCCTGCATTCTGCGTGCCTGTATTTGAAAAATTGAAATCCGATTGTGCCTTGCGTTGGCTGTGTCCACCGAACCTCATCACCGATCATTTGCCCAGCTCTCGTTTGATAGCTACTTGCTTTGACAAGTGTCGTCCTCGTACCAGTCTGAGTGTAGACCTGGAGCACATTCATCTCAGCGTATGCAAGCCGTTGTATCGGTGCCGTGTTGTGCGTGATATACTGTCTGTACACCTCAGTGCCTCGCAAGCGTTGTAAGAAATCGGTGCATCCCAGTGTTGGTTGCACCTCCTATTTGTACGCAATGGTGGATAATTGGCAAAGCGTGGACTCTGTACGCGGTTCTTGCACGCCAGCTTCGGCTAATAGCCGTCACCCTGTATTCCACAACATGTCGCGGCGTTGGAACCCCGTCGGTGCCTCCGGGAAATAGTCAGGTTTGATGTACACGCTCGGTGCCAGTCCGCGATTCCGAATATTAAAGAAAATGTCGCCTGATATATGCATTTGCTTGGTTCCAGTCTCAGCCCATTTGCGGACCGTGTCGGCTGTCTTGGCACAAAGTTCTGCTCTCAGATCTGGCACTGACAGTCCGCCATCCGTTGGGGGCAGTACCGCCAAATCCACATCGAGCCATGCCTTCACCAAGAATACGATCTTAATGAGTATAACGGTATTCAATGTCGAGCGCTAGTTCTTTAAATCACAGTCCAACAAGGGCTCCTTAAAGTTATTCATAGTGTGTATTGTATAAATACTGGCCATTCTTGCAACTCGGATTGCAACTCTCTTTTGATTGGCTAAAACAAACACTGCGGTAAAGTGCCATCAAAACGAGTGTGGAGTTCTGAGTAGCTTGAGGTGGCTCACAATTCTCATGAAAGCTACCAATTGCTGCATAAATCTTACAGTTATGTTGCACAAACCCTCCCAAGCATGCTATTTTATCTACACTGCAACCAAATCGACTCTATGGGAGCTACAAAACCGCTCGCTCTCCGTCGTGCGAAGCCCTCCAGCCGCGTCAACGACTACTGTAGATCAAGCCCGTAACAGTAGCCCGTTGACGCACTGCCTCGTACCCATTTGCCTCTACTACCTAAACGTTCAAAACACATATAGGGGTTTAGATTTTCCCCGTCAGAAGTTTGCCCCGACGCGACCGTGTCGACGGTAGCCAGAGAAGCACCACGGTTCATGTCGTAGCTTTGCCTAGAAAATGTGTACGGTTGCATCCTATCCATCAGTGATAGGCGCTCACTTGTCCTTCATAGTCCGCGATTTCTATGTCTAAAATGACCCGAACGACCTGCTCTATCATTTGGGCGCAGTCGTAGCAGTACGTGCCGCGTCTTCGTACGGCATAAAGGTCATGGTATGGCTTACACCAACCTGGTGTGGCGATGAGTTGGGGCCCTCGTGCGTTCATGCTGCTTCGCTACACGTTGTATTTGTTTGCAGCTTCCATTTGGTTCCGTTTGCAACCCTGACTTTGGAATCGTTTCCCGATACATCCATCATGGTCCATGATGGCTCTGGATGGTGTCGTTTCATGTGCTGGTAAGATTACTTTTGTGCTTTCAGTTAGGCTACACTTTTTATATTTTTGCACCCACTAATGGCGAACGTGTCGCCCTTTAGCCGGATCAAATATTCAGCCAGAACTGCCAAGTAACGAACCCAGCTCTCCGGTGACTGCTGCAGCATGTTCGTTTGGATGGGGAACCAGTTGCAAAGTACTAGTTTTTGACTTGTCTTTTGTAATTGATTGGGTTGCAAACTTAGGCGATACTTGCTACCGTGCGAGCAACTAAAATTGAAAACGGCACCCCGTCTTTAGGCGCCGTACCAGCCATAATCCTGGATGATACGGTGCAGCCAGCCAATCAGCGATGGTGATTGTCAGAAATACAACCCCGGTTGTAAACGGCTGGTAATGTACATGTATTTTAGTAGATTTCATACAGAGTGCATTTGACCACGTTCTCGTTGCATCTCCTGCACCTGCTACGCAGACGCAACATCTGCTAGTGCCACATAACGCGTAGATTATAATCTTGGTACATGTAGCCTGTGTTCCCAATATAAACGTTCCATCCTTGGTAAGCAATTGATCACTCGGACAAAAGACAAATTGGTTACCGGGCCCACAGCACTTCTCGATCAATCACGTCGACTTAGACCATGTCAACACAAAACCCTGCGCTTCGACTGCACAGCCAGACATAATACGACGAAATGAGTCGCGCTGTCCGCCGAAATCGAAAATTTACATATACTGTCGTGATGTGGCACGACAGTAGCACAATCGGCGTGGGCCACACAACCTGCCGCCACAGGCAACCTTCGCAAAAATATCGCGCTGGACGGGGTATCAAGTATTTACACCTACCAATAATCTCGTTAATCTTGACTTTTGTAAGAAAGCCTGTTATTCCTGCTGAAAAGCGAAAAACCGAATTTGACAGGAGAAGAGGTAAACGATAAATCAGACCAGGTTTTCGGATCGCACCTTAAACTCTGAAATTAATTTCAGAGAACACAAGCAAAGGACCTCCGGTTTGCCTCGTTTGACGGTTTCTATTATTAGCTCTACAGATTTTGTCCTCAAATTAAGGACAAACTCCAATTACGATATGTTAATAATGACGTTTGCTTTGCGCTAGTACATGGCAGCAAGCCAGTTGAACTTATGGGCAAGAGGCCATCTTGTAGATCTAATATGTCCTTATACTGGGATAACAGTTGCTTTAGAGTGTGCTGCTGGTACAGCCCAAATCAGGTTAAATTGTGTCAGTAACTGAAGCCATTCGGGTTGCGTCAATCTACCGCTCAGCCCTCTTCCAAATAGCTTAAGAACCAGTCGGTATGTACGGCAAGGCCACGAAGAACGCCGCCATGAAGACTGTTGGCAAATTCATGACCGCGTCAACAACTTCCGGCCCAACAAAGTCACGGGCAATTTTTTCGACAACAAGGTGGACTACGCGGCGTGGTTCAGCGCCGATAAGTACTGCATCCACATCCAAATGCTTCCCGTGTCGGAGTTCGTTCGCACCAAGCAGTTTGCCAAAGAGGAGTGAGAGCAGTTGCTGGGCAAGGAGGCTATCATCACGCGCGTGGACACAGGCAGTCGTGGCTCTCACTGCTGTGCATGAACTTTGCCCACGCTGGTCGTGCTCCAGAAAACCAAGATGGACCATGGGCTCGCGCGCGTGAGCACTGTATATGTCCGCCAGCTTCGCAGGGTAGAAGGTGCTATCCGCACTATCATGGCGACTGGGCAATACCTTGTTGTGAATTTCTGCATGTATTCCTGGCAGCGCGTAACGTTAGATATACGCTCGAAGGCTCACAATGCTTGCGCCCACCGTTTCGTCGACGCCTGCACGTAAGCTTAGTTGTGTACAGATGAGAACCTTCTATAGAATGTCCTTATGTGGAGGTACCGCTACGTGGGCATGTTAACATACGGCCATCGGGTTGAGTGTACCGGATCGCTGGCTGGCGTAAGTAGGATTTCCGTTTCGGACAATATATTTGGCGTGGATCCGTGATCCCAGTCCACGAGCAGCCCTAGTTTGGATCTTATTGTGGATAAGGAAATGATGAAGAAGTCCCTTTCCGCGAGCAGGTGGTATAAAGACTGATGGCAAAATGTTACGCAAGGTGATCGAATTGCAGCTTACAGCGAAGCGCAACCACATCAGAATTCTGGCACGAGATCCTCCCACTACCAAGAGCGAGGGCTTTTCCTGCTCTGTTAGCCAGCCTGGGGCTGTACACCCTTCCTTAGTGACCTCGGTGCACTGCCGTACGGCAATGCATCGATGTCAACTCCTGGTTTGAGACGGACGCGCCATCCACATCCTGGGGATAGTGACCACGCAAAGCATACCACAATCCTCACACCTTACTACCCGAGCAGAAGCATTCCCGTTACAAGTTGGCGCCACCCAACCCAGTGGTTGAGACTGACAAAACGATTTATACTTAAGCCCAACTTGGTCCCGACTTCCAAAACCACTAGGCTCAAAACTCGAGAGTACCGGTATCATCGCTCGCAAGCAACATCGAGCATCACTGCAATATCGAAAATTTATAAAACTCAGTGTATTTTCTTTGCCAAAATGACTGGCTATTAAATGTGAGTGGCTAGCCTTAAGGCAACTTTTTACGATTTGACTTGTTTTTTACTTTCAACGATGAGATACCAATATTGTAGACGAACGCACCTCGGGTTTTAAAGATCGAATAGATCGTGCATTAACGCTAATTCGCGCTCAGTATCCCTATCTATCTTCTCTCTCTCCCAACATTGCCCACTACCCACTCACTCACTCGCACATTTTCATGTACTCGCGCACCTACTCACCCACTCACTCATTTGCTCCCATCATTTTCATGAACTCACTTAATGGATCGACCAAATCACCCAGCTTACTCATATGTCATTTTTAGATATTCCTTCTCAAAAGCTACGTTGTACCAGGTCAGTGACCTTATTATTAGTTAATACCAGATTGATCACTTTTTTTATCTAAATGTTAAATGACTTGATTGTATGACACGATGGCCGAGTGGTCTAAGGCGCTGGTTTTAGGCACCAGTCTTCGGGCGTGGGTTCGAATCCCACTCGTGTCAATGTTTTTCCGTCTTCAACCACCGAAAATACGCGCTCTTATTATAACGGCGGTGATTTCATAGGTTTGGAGAGGTTTAACCGATACCAGATATCCAAAATCCCCGTTGAGCTGTCGTATGCACCAGCTTCTGGCTCTGCAGGACCTGCACCTGCCAAGTGCTACACCACACCCTCTGCGTGGCTTGCTCGACGACGCGCTTAGCCTGGAAGACGTTGCGTTATTGAGAAAGATGAGGTGCGCAGTGGAGTGCTGGTTAAGGTGGCCAAAGGTCAGTGCAGTGTACGCCCGCTTAGGACCGCGTCAGCTAACGTGACCCCCCAACCCACGTGGCTGGCATGCGCTTAGATGCAGGCCATTTCTTTACAAAAGAATGCATGGATGGATTCTCGCATGTGAGTATTCTGTATTGCCACATATGTGGTCCCATGCTTGTGCTACCGACATCTTCGGAAAGATCTGAACAGCAAAACGATCTGAACACTTACTCTGGGGGTCTGATAGCTTATCAAGCCTTAGTACCGGGGGTAATTCGCGAAGATGCCAGCTTTCTGTTGAAATATGACTCGTTCGGGTCCATCGCACGGCCCGCCGGATTTTTAAAGCAGGTATCATCACGTCTGGAATGCTAGGATATACTCTTTGTGACTGAAAAACTCGTTCATGTTTTTGTAGGGCGGTGAGTTCCTCCAGACGCGATTGTCATGTACGGAACCTGGCCAGCCAACAACTATGTGGCCAACTCTGGCCACTTCATCGCACACTACCAGAGCATTTACTGCATAGTATCCTTTCCGGGTGTAGTAAGCTTCGCCATTTTTCTGTGGCTTGTCTTCCAGTTGAAACAACGTGCCATCCGCCATTCCAATACAGTTTACAAAGCCAATTTTTTAATGCGGTGTGCGATCCGAAGTCGCTCGGGCCAGGCAACAGTCCGAGGTTTAAGCTTCAGCAGTGCAGACGTAGCGCGATGTAGGTAGCCCGCTTAGGACCGCGTCAGCTAACGTGACCCTCCCCCGAACGCCATGCGCTCGTTTACGAAGAGGTCTCAGGCCGATCCACAAGGTTGTTGAAGCATGGTTCATCCATCGAATACACCCGGTCAAATGAGCTCTCGCGTCGCAGCATTGCCACATGCCGCGCCAAGATCAGACTTTAAGCACGATAACATCTCACGCATGTTAACCGCCTCGGTAGCAGTCGCAACACATATTACATGCACCGACAGCAGTTAATCGTGCAGCTCCATTTAAACAAGGCCGTGCGCTACCCCCAAAAGCTCTGAAATTCACATGTCAAATGAAATGGTAACGTTAAGTGCCTTGCTTTAAGGAAGTGGCTACGTTCACCAACTATTTCTGTACAAGAAAGGCCAACTTAGGGTTACCGAGCGCAGCGGTATTTTGGTTTTCAAATTCTAAATTTAGAGATTTTGAACGTCTGGAAGCCACTAGCTTTCGTTCCCCCTCATACCGCACAACGATGCACTCAGGACCCGCTCGCCGCACGCCACCCTCTCCCCTTTGTCGCCAGGACCCACTTGCCGCCCGCTGCACGTGCTCACTGCCAGGACCCACTCCCCCTTTCCACCAGAACCCGCCCGCCGCTGGCTCGCAGCACGCGACCCGCATCCCTTCACCGCCAGGACCCACTTGCCGCACACTCTCGCCGCCAGGACCCACTTGTCGATCGCCGCACGCGACCCGCTCCCCTTCGCCACCAGGACCCGCTCGCCGCTCGATCCCTGTGTGTTCTATGACTCTTGGTAAACCCAAGAAACGGAACCACGTTAGCGAGAGTGAAGGAGATGAGGACGATGGAATTGTTCTGCGATTTGACCCTTTTGAAGGCAAGTTTTCCTCGTGGGAGGAGTTCCAAGAAACGTTTACACGGTACGATATATTGTTTACTCTACTCAATGTCGTTAACGCCTTCGCTCACGCATGGACATATTCCAACGTCAGATACCAAGAGGATACACACCAACTTTACAAGATTAGAACGACTGTTTCGGTCAGAGATCGAAACAGGTCTCGTACCAGCCAAGCCACTCGACGCGGAAATACCGCAGATGTTTGGGACGAGGGTGTTGGCTACTACGCTAAGTATTTCATTTGCACCCATGGTTGGAAGTTTAAGCCCAGGGGCAAAGGGAAACGAACGAACCACAACATTCGTTCCATCAATTGTCCGGCGAAGCTGAACGCCAATTTGATCATGGACGAGGATGGCGTGTTCAAAGTTCGGGTGGCCTGTCACAATACAGGCCATACCCACGACGTTAACGGGAACGTATACTACTCGTATTCTGAAGCACGACAGATCACATCCCCGGGCACACGGGATGTCGTCAAAACCCTGGTGCAAGGTGCGACTTTTAATTGCATGCGTTTCCTTATGATTCTCTAAAATGTTTGATGCAATGTGTAAGTGGATCGAAGAAGAAGAAAATACTGCGCTATCTCAAGGTGTCTGGCAAGCCAATTTTGGCCAAGGATGTTGAGAACCTGATCGCGAAGATGCCGCGAGAGACGTACACATCGGAGGATGACAACGTACGCGTCTCTCAGCTTCTTAAAGATTTCAGCGAAGGTCCTGGTAACGCCGTCAACGTCTTCCGGGACAAGAACTCGGGGCTGACTTCATGCATCACGCTCCAGACGGCGTTCATGAGGCGGATGATACGCAAGTTTCCGGAAGCTATGTGCATCGATGCAACCTATGGCACGAGCATCAATCGGTACGAGCAAATTGTTGATCCGATCACTCTTTGTTGATACTTTGTTATTTAATCGCCAACTAACACCAACGTTTCCTAACGTAGCTATCGCTTGTTTAGTTTTATGGTCACCGATAAGTTTGGGTGTGGAGCATTTGCCCAACATGCTCTTGTTGACGGAGAGAGCAGATCGAACAGGGAGTGTGCCGTATCCGCGTTCAAGGAGAACAATCCTTCTTGGCACGAGGTGAAGGTGATTATTATTGATAAGGATTTCACTGAACTGGCGTTGCTTCAAGACGAGTTTCCAGATGCCACTGTAATTCTGTGTCATTTTCACGTCATTGATTACCTGAATCGAGAGGTGAGCAAGAGAAGCTATGGCTTCACAAACTTTGAGAAGACGCATGTTAAAAACATGCTGACGATGATGGTTCGTGCTGGAACAGAAAGCTCGTTCAACCACTACCTGTCTGCGTTAAAGAAGCTTTGCGAGTCGAGGCCTGCCTTCATGGATTATTTCGAAGCGAACTGGTTGAGTTGCAAGGAGTTATGGTGCACGTTTAAGTGTGGAGATATTCCACATCTTGACAACAACACGAACAACAGCCTCGAGGCAAGTTGGGGTGCAGCGAAAGAGATTTTGCATCGGCATATGGCAATGGATGAGTGCATTGATCACTTGCTTTTCTTACAACAGTCAGCTGAAGACGAGTACGGTGCGAAAGTGAAGCGAGTTGGCTATCGATACAATCAACAATATGATGATGAAATGCGAATTCTGGCAAAGTTTGCCACCCGTCACGCGTGTGATTTCGTGGAACAGCAATACAAGCTTAGTCGTCTGGTGAAGTATCGTCTCTCGGTAGATGAAGCAAGTCCATCGTACTTAAATCTGACGAACGAGGATACTGGAGGCACGTATGCTGTCCACCTGGAGGGAAATAAGTGCAGCTGCAGTTTTCACCAGACGCTTCGTCTTCCGTGTCGTCATGTCATGTATGCGCGTCGGCAAAAGAAGGTTTTCGTTCGGTTATTCCTCATGACTCAATTCCTGAACGCTGGTTAATTGTCGATGAAGACGAAGCTGATGACGCCGCAGCGACTCCCCGAATGTTCAGCGTTCATGAAGTGGAGGTTTGTTCGAGTCGCGTTCCTAACCATAACGAGAAATATCGCGCCGGTTTTGCAGAATGCCAAAGAATTGCTGAAGTTATCGCGGATAAAGGAACACGCAGTTTTCACGAGTGGCTGGGGTATTTGAAGAAGTTGGAGGACATTGCGAGACTCGGTGGCGTCGTTCCTGATCCTCGCGAAGTGAAGACGGTTGTGACGACCGATGCAGTTGGTGCTGCAGTCATCAACTCAGCAAGGATTGGTAAGAAAGTTACCAACACGGCCACCAATTCGATCACCAATTTCACCAACTCAGCAAGGGTTGGTAAGAAAGTTACCAACTCGGCCACCGATTCGACCACCAATTTGGGCATAGTTGGTGATGTTGCCACCAATTCAGCGATCGGTGGTGAGGAGGGCACAAATGCAAGCATCGCGATTACACCGAGAGCAGCAAGAAGACGGCTGATTTTAAGTTGTAATCTTGAAGAGACCTCCGATGTGGCTAAGCCCGACCACGATCTACTTATCGAATTGAACCCCGCTAGCAAGCCTTCAGGAAAATCAAAGCAAAAGAAAGCAACCAAAAAGCTAAGATGCGCAAAGACTTCGAAAACACCAAGGCATTTGCGGACCAACTAAACACGGTTGGTGACGTAACACTAGCCAAGCTTCGAGATTACATTGACAAGAGAAGACTGTCACTCTCATCCGTTGAACCAGTATTTTCAGCCATCCGACCTATGTATGAGAAGGCTCTTTACAAGCGACCGAAAGGACGAGTGAAAATTCCCGTGAAACATTGGAAATTGAAAGCGACATCCGCTTCGTCCTGCCTCAACTACTGGTAAACAAATCAACAGAAGCAGGAAAAATGCCGCCTTTCGAGAATGCACTAAAACACATCGTACGCCTACCGCCACCGATGTTGCCGTGCATATCTTAGATGTTGGAATGTTCTCGCTGCAAGATATTGATACTATGAAGGAATGGCATGATCTTTCAAAGAAAATCAAGTGCACGCGGACGCTAATCAAGTGGGTCGAGAACAAACCACATAGTGAAGAGCGACGTGCAATCCTAGCCAAGATACCTGTGATGAACATGTATTCTGCATTCAAGTCTCGTATTGGAGAAACGATTGTCCAGTTCCAAGACCTTACGAAGTTTGCGAGTGAAAAGTGGCTATCGGACGGGTGCGTTTTTGTGGCTGCACTTCAGGTAGCGAAACAAGCACGAGAGGCTGGAATTAATAGCGGTGGCGTCGAACAAATTCTCGTAGTGGACCCTGTTTACTTGGGCTTCGAAAAGGATTCCGACAGGAAGAGATTGCTCGATACACGGAGACAGATAATAAGCAAAGGTGCAGAAGGTCGTGTCATTTTCTTCCCGGTAAATATTCGAGTAGACATTGCGCATTGGTGTGGCGCCGTTGTTGACTTTCGAAGTTGCACGGTCTGGATATACGACCCTCTACAACGGAGTGACTACCTCGATGAAGTCGAACGTATCATGACAGACTGTGTAGTCCCGATCATTGACCCTGCATTCAGTTTTTCGATCAGACACTCTAGTGCTTGGCTGCAGAAGGACGGATATAGCTGTGGAATTCTGGTTGTAAAACGTATCTTCAAGTTGCAATGAACACGAACCCTGATGACGACCTACACAAGATATCGCCGCGACTGATGTCGCCAAGCGATACAGAAGATTGCAGATTCAAGATGTTCACAACAGTTTTCCTAGATGTTTGCGACAACTAATGCTTATGTACATCTTCCATTATATAACTTTCGTAGATTTACTGTTTCAAATTTGGCAGTGATACCATTTGTGCGGTGCCCATGCAGTGGGTGTGCTCACTTGCAGCACAACGTCTAAAGATACAGAAACGAGCAAAATCAGTTGTCAAGTTAGTCAGTGAAACCCAGCAGCGAACAATAGAACACGACTGCAAACAAACGGAGCAGCAGTTCGGGTGGGCGAGCAACGCTGACGAATTGTCGCCGAGGTCGGATCGCATCAGCGTCGGCCGTACATCGATGCAGAAGAGCTGATTATGGCGGAACGGGTTCATGAGGTCGTTCCAGTAGGTATCGGACCCCTTTCAGACCCCTTCTGGATCTCAACCAGCCTGGTGTAGCGCAGAACGCGCTTCACGCCTTCGTACACGTTCTTCTTGATCAGCTGAAACGGCTGGAAACAGTAGGATCCGTTGGTGTTAATGCCGCTCGTGAAGAGCAGGAATACCGGACACATGGTCTCCTCATCGTAATCGCGCACGATCCTGTTCGTCTCCTCAAAGCTGCGCGCCATGTATGCCGTGGGAGTGGTCTTCGGCACGACACGCACGAACTCTGTGGCCTGCAAGAGCTTGGCAGCGGCGTCCTTGGCGGCGATCCCCCATGGCAGGCGACACGACGGTCTCCAGTGTGACCCAGGACACGGACAGCAACAAAGTTATACGACTGGTGTAAACCACATGCACTAACTTCGTCGAGATTTTTTTACAAATACTCCTTCATACCGGTATTTCGTAAGCACTACACTTGAGTGTGTAATCGTATGTAATCGGACTTATTCGAAAAAACAGCATGTTTTCTACCCGATAGTTGGTGAACGTAGGGAGAGCCTTGCTTTAATTAAAGACGTATCTGCATCATTTTTCTGCAGGTTAAGGCTTTAGTGATTGGAGTGCGTTTGGCTGCTGTCGGTGTCGGGATCTCTAAAGTTTGCAAGTTGAAGTTGCGTTATGAGAGGAATCTGACCAAAAGCAGAAATTGACATGTAATTTTGTCAGTTCTTGAGGGTTTATTAGATTTGAAGATGAGCTGTTGAGCTGTTGCTTGTGTTAATTTTTCTGAGATTTGGCAAGTATGCTTTTTGAGCGGAAAATCGGATCACTGATATACTCTGAAATAAATTTCAGAGAATACCCGTCGCTAGCTTTCTTCCGTTTCCTCTATCTTATTCAAGACTGAGCTGATATCGTAAATCACGGCGAATATGTAACCTCATAAAAGGTGAAAAATTAATTGGTAAAACCCCTGGTAAAAGTAAACATCAACAATTTTGAATGACCCCAAACGTTTTACGAGAATATTTTATGTTTACCGTGTGTTGCATCATCGCCGTGATTTACGGCATTTGTCCAAACCCACTTGCCCACCGCGCCCGACAAATCCGTTCTGTTCTTATCGAGCCCGGTCTACCAATGACTATATGTAGAGCGGTTGGAGAGTTGCGTTGCATCTCCTAAAAGATAGGGTGATTAACCAGGACAAAAACCCTACCCACTGTGAAACACTGCAACCGGCTATTTACTGGTCCCATCTTCATGTAGTGTGTGTATCATGATGGAATAGAACACTCCTAAGTGAGCTGGTACCACGTGTGTAAGTGAAGACCCACGGGCACGCGCCACCACTCCCGCATGGGAAAGACTTACGAAGCCAAGGCGCCCAGCGCCGCCGCTGCCAAGCCGAAGAAGACCCCGCCGGAAAGAAGCAGAAGGCCGCTTCTAAGAAGCCCGGCGATTCGCCACAGCCGCCCCAGACCCGAGCCCGATCCAGCAAGCGCAATGCAGTCCAACTGCCCGGCCCACACGAAGACGCCAGCAGCGACAGCGAGTCGGACGCCGACGTCACGAACCCTGGGCTCATCACTGGCGACGAGGACGTCAACATGGACACGGCTCCTGGAGCGAGCGACAAGCAACCGCCGCCGAACCCGATGGAAGATGCTCCAGAGGAGCCGGTCGCTGATCCAAAAGCTCCGGGAGGCCACGACGACTCGCAAAAGCCTGGTGCGGGGTCTAAGCACGCGGAAACTTCCGAGGAGCCGTCCGCCATGGACATGGAGGTTGAGGAGAACCCGCCACGTCGTGCCGAGCACTATTCTCCGGATAACTGTTCCGACGAAGTCGACTACGGTGAGTCCGAGCTTGAAGAGGACGACCACGAGCAGGGAGAGGTCCACGACCCCAACATGTCCCCACCGCTCACGGAGCAGCAACGCGCCTTGCATCCCGGGAGCCCTGCCACTCCTCGCAGATCCGCTGCCGTTGCGCGGAGCGCAGAGCGCGAGAAGGCAGAGCGCGAGACCGCGCGGACCCCGAGCGGGAGACCCAAGTCATTACGAACGTCGTGGAGGGCGAAGAAGTGCCGGCAGAGATGATCCGGTCCGACAACCGGCAGCACCTCGCCGACCGAGCCCGCACCGGCCAAGTAGCTGCCGAGCAGCACCGCGACTCCAAGCGCGAACACGAGACCACGTCTCCCCGGACGCGAGAACAGCTGCTCGCATTGCGATATTGGTCCGTCCCTGAGTACCGCGGGTACCTGCGACTGAGTCGCTCGCCTGGCCAGACCGTCTCTCACTACGACGAGTGTCCGGTCGTGCTGCTCGCCGACACAGGCCTGGCCCGACAGTCCAACGAGACCGACTTCAGGGAGTGGCTCCAACCCCTGCCCGAGTTCTTGGCCTCGCCTTATCGAATCGATTGGCTGGCTGGCCCAGCGGCGTCTTCGCTTTCGCATGGCGAAGATGATTGTCGACGACCAGTGCACAAGCGGCACTTCGACCGCAATATGCCCGCGCCGGGGTGATCCTCGAGGAGGTGGTGCAGAAGATAGAGAAGTCATGGCAGTTCCAGCCGATAGAACATCGAAGTGTTCTCGGACCGGTTACCGCCGACCGGCTCCGTGGGAGCGCTCGTAAGCGTCCACGACATCGGCACAGCCCTCCGAGAGGCGGCTACCGGACTCCCATGTGCCCTGAGCCTCGGGATAGCCGCGCCACTTCACCAGATACTGGTAGTGGCCGATACACCCGCGGAGCTTCAGTAGCTTCTCAACGTGGAAGTAGAGAGCGCCCTCGTTTCCGATCAATGGGGGCGGAGGACGCAACGGACGCGTCGACCGACCATGATGCTCCGCATCGCTCGATGGCGTCGTACGCCTCTGCGACTGACGTCCCGTCAACTCGTGGGTCTCTTCTGGACGCGGTTGAGGGCTTCCAGCGGCTCTTGGAGGCGCAGCGGGTGGACCTTGCGTCCCTGCGCGGACGCGTGCAGAGCGTCGAAGCGGCGATGGCCTCTGATCGGAACGTCCGTCAGGACCTGGATCGTATCGGGCGTGTAACGCGTGATCTGCAAGATCAGTTCGTCCAGCTGAACCGGGCCTGTCTCAGCTGGACCGCAGTAACGCGGAGGCCCAACAGGCGCTTCGGAATGATCACTCCGCTCTCGAAGAGCATCTCGGTTGGATTCACCAGCTCTACAACCGCGTGGCGGAGTTGGAGAACCGTGCCCCTGCGGCCGTGGTGGCACCGCCGGCGGCTCCAGCTCTGACTCAGGCCGACGTGATGCAGATGATGGCGAATGCCGTTCGGCAGTACTCGAGTTCGTCGGACTCGACGAGTCACCCGCCTCAACAGCCACCTCCGCCGGGCGGTACGGCTTGAGCAAGCCCACGTAGAACGTCGGGTGTGTGGCCATAGCCGACGGCAAGTCCAACGTGTACGCGTTGCCGTGGACCCCAGTGACCGTGAACGGCCCCACAAACCGAGGACGGAGCTTCGTGCTGCCCACAGCGGTGACCGCCTGCATAGGAAGATTCTTCGCGTTTAAGAGGACCTGGTCCCCTAATACAAACACCTGTGTTCTTACGCCCCTGGCGATCACTGTTTTCTTTCTGTGTGTCTTGTGCCACCGCCATAGCATCTCGGATGCGCTGTCTTACCGCCTTTCCTGTCTCAATGAACGTGAGCAGGTTCCGTTTGACGGACGAGCGAAGATGTTTGAGGCCACGGGGATCCTCGGCGACAGCCTCTCCTCACCCAAATTTGAAGCCGGAGGCAACGACAACGGCGTACGCGGGTGCCGCAGCCCGTTAACGTAGAATGGGGTGAAACCCGTCGACGCTTGCACCGCATTGTTGAGTGCAAACTCTACTTGAGGCAGCAACGTGCTCCACTTCGTGGGTTCTTCGGCGCAGACGCTGCGCAGCACGTCTTCCAACACGCGGTTCACCCGCTCGGTTTGACGTCCGTCTGCGGATGATCCGCCGTGGACATATCCAGTCTCGTACCGAGAAGGCGGAACAAGTGTGTCCAGAAGTGTGACACGAAGCGGGGATCCCAATCGCTTACGAACGCCTCCGGGAGGCCATGGTGTCGAAAGACATTATCGACAAAGAGCTGAGCCGCCTGCGGCGCTGTCACGCTCTTCTTCACCGCGGCCAGCCGTACCATCTTGCTCAGACGGCAGACGAAGACCAGAATGCCAGTATGGCCGCGCGAATCTGCCGGAAGCTCAAAGATGAAGTCCATGCTCACCGAGCGCCAACAATCCGCCGGTACCGGCAAACTCATCAAAGGAGCGGACGACAAGGGAGCGGGCTTCACACGCCGACACGTTTCGCACGTTTACACGTACGTGCGCACCCACTTGTACATGTGAGACCACCAAAAGTGACGGGCCACCGACGTGTACGACTTCTCGCGACCGAGGTGACCGCTTAGCGGAGTGTCATGTGCCTCATAGCGGACACGATGGCGCAAATCTTCGTCGTTGGGAACGACAAGACGAGGTTCCTCCCCGTCATCGACTTGGTAGTAGAGTAGGCCATCGGCCATCGAATAGCGGTGCAGCCGTGATCGCTGCCGAGCAGTGAGCTTCACTGCCTTCTCAGGCACCTTCAACGCCGTGAAGGTCATCGTCGTCAGCATACGCCTCGCGTAGCAGCTCATGGAGCGGAGAATCAAGGTACGTAACGTGCGCCAGCTCGTAGTCCGGTCGTCGAGAGAGCGTCCGCGAGGACATTCTGCTTACCCGGCTTATACTCCACGGTGAAGTTGTACTCGGCGAAGAACGAGAGCCACCTCGCCATGCGCTGGGAGAGGTGGGGTGACGACGTCGCAGTCCGCAAGGACGCATGATCTGTGTAGATCACAAAGGGTTTGCTGCCGAGCAGGTGTACCCGAAACTTCACAAGCGCGTACTTCATCGCGAGAAGCTCCTTGTCGTGGACAGGGTAGTTCTTTTCAGCCGCCTTAAGCTGGCGCGACTGGAAAGAGACCACCCGCTCTCTGCCATCGGCATCGACCTGCAACAAGGCACAGCCTATGGCAAAGTCGGATGTGTCGCACACCACGCTGAAGGGACGACTGTCGTCTGACAACGCCAAAATCGGAGATGCTTTTGATCGCTTCGAAAGCCTGCTGAGCCTCGTCGGTCCATGACCAGTCCGCCTCCTTCTTCAGAAGATTCGTCAGCGGGCGTGCCATCTCCGCTTAGTTGGCGCTGTATTTGTGCAAGTAGTTGGCGAGGCCGAGCCACTTGCGCAAATCCTTTTGGGACACCGGTACCGGCCACTGTGCGATCGCGCATACCTTCTCAGGGTCCGCGCGGACACCGTCCTTGCCAAGGAAACATCCCAAGAAGGGAATCTCTTCGGCGCCGAAGATGCACTTGTTGATGTTGGCATACAAACGATTCTCACGCATGCACGTGAACACCTCGCGGAGGTGCTCGACGTGCACCTTGATAGCCGTCTCGCCTTCCGCAGCGCGACTGTGCACGAAAATGTCATCGAAGTACGTCTGTACAAACTGCCGCATCGGCCGGAAGAGCTGGGTCACCAGCCTATTGAACATGGCTGGTGCATTTGATAGCCCTTGGGGCATCACCAGCCATTCCCATAGCATCCCGCTCGGGGTACTAACCGCTGTGAGCGGAATGTCCGACTCACGCATCAGCAGCTGATAGTAGCAATCGACCATGTCGAGCGCGCTGAAGATGGTGCATCCTGCCATGTTGTTCTGCAACACATCCTTTCGAGGGATCGGCGTGGACGCCGGGATGGTGTCCGAGTTCAGCTTGTTGAACACGTGCACCATGCGCCACTTCCCGTTGGGTTTGCGAACGCAAAACGTCGGCGACGAATGCGGCGACTTCGACTCGCGCACCATGCCCGCGGCATACTTCGCTGTGAAGAAGGCGTCGATCACATCGACTTTCTCCTTCGGCAGTGGCCATTGGCGCGTTGTGCAGTACTTAGTGCCTGGCACCAAGTCGATTTCGTGTCGGACACCTCGATCCGGAGGTAACACCGACGGTGGATTGTCGCTGACGACGTCCGAAAACTCCTTCAAGAGAGGGTAGTACGGGTCCGACGGATCCTTCAAGATGGCCGCGCCATACCGCTTCTGCCTCGAAGAGGCCCTCTCGTCTTCCAGCACATCAGGGTCCATGACCGAAGAGGTGTTTAGCCCGACCGAGTCGTGTTCACGGTGGATAAGGACCATCTCCTCAAGCTCGCCCGCCTTCAGCGAGTCGAGAAACTCGACATATGAGAGCTCCTCGAGCCCGAGTAGCTCTGCTACCGTAGGTAGCGGAGCCAGGTCCACGCTTTCTTTGCGTTCTCCCGTGAGAACGCCTAGCACCCTGGGTGCAACCGCCTTGTCCAAGTGGCCCGCATCACGGCGATCTCCGCCTTGACATAGTCTTGCCGTGGCTGACCCAGCCTTAGCGTCGTTCGTGGGAGCCTCCGCTCGACCATCTTCCTGTGCGCGAGACCCAGCTCCAGCGGCTTTTCCTGCGTGGTCTGTCTCAGCTCCAACGCCTTGCGTAGTGGGAGTCTCTACTCGACCACACTTGTCTGCGCGAGCACCGACTCTAGCGACTTGTCCTGCGTGGGCTGCCTCAGCTCCAACGCTTTGCGTAGTGGGAGACCCTGCTCGACCACTCTTGGTTGCGCGAGCCTTAGCTCCGGCGCCTTGGACGTCATCTGCCCCGGGGCTAGAACGACGTTCTTGTTCTCGAGAGTACCATGAGTCTCATCATGAGCATCACACGGGACCCCTTCCATTCTCCCACATCCACCAAAGGCTCATGAGCTCTCGAAGAGGTAGGGCACGCGGTCGACAAAGCCGAATGCAGTTCAAGTACTTCCGAAGTACCTGCGAAGTGCCGTTCGCCGCGTGGCACACGATGCTCGTGCACAAACCCGTCTCGGGAAGAGGAGGGGACATGACCCACCAGGGCTCTGTCCACGAGGGGCTTGTGACTAGCACCAATGGTGCGACTTTTCCAATCTATCCACGGCTCATGCTTAGCAAGCCAGGGCATGCCGAAGATAAGATCGTACCGATCATCCATATCCAAGACAATGAACGGTTCGACCGAGTTGAAGTCGTCAAACTTGACGTTTAAAGATATAAGAACCTTGCGTGTAGACACGATGAATCCAGTCACCAGGCGAACAGATACACTTGTATTATGCTTAGAAGCTTCCAAAGTGCTAGCATATAATGCATTGTTCCTGGCCACACTGGCTTTCGTCGCGAAATTGTAGGACGCACCCGAATCGATCAGGATGGTCAACGGTTCTTCATACCCTTTAACGCTGGCGGTGACAACCACGAGGTTAGACCGCGCGGCGGCCACGGAAAGACACAACAGTGTCGTCCCTGGGACTTGCTCCTTCGGAGGTGGAGGTGGCGGAACCACCGTCCTCGAAGTCTCCCAGCAGGGCGTCCCGCGCCTACTGGTAGTCGCCGTTTTCCGACCCGTAGACTCGATCATGTTGAGGGACGGAGTGGCCTTGCCACGACCTGTCTTCCACGTGTTCGTCGGACAGTTCCGACGGAAATGACCAAGTTGGTTACAACCAAAGCAGCGACCACTCGCACGTTGGGTCCGCTGGGGACGAGCCGACTCGGCAGACGAGATCTCCATGGGAGTGGGACCTTCCGTAGCCTCCGTGCGATCCGCATAGCCCTGCGCCGAGCGCACATAATGGTCTTCCAACATGGCGATGTGTACTGCCTCGTTGAACGTCTTCGGCTACGGCGGAAGAGTTCAGTGCGAACCTCGCCCGGGCGGACACCGTCCATGAAGACCGTCACCTTGACGTCCTCAGAGAGGGAGCGCCAGCCATGGCGGCCTCGAGGTTCTGCAGTTCCATGACGTAGTCTTGGAGCGTGCGCTTCCTTGCTTGCACCGCAAGAATAGCGACCGATAACGGTAGGCCACATTGGCCAGAAGGAACGTCGTGCGCAGCTCTTGTTCCATGAACGCCCACGAAGTGAAATACCCCGGAGCCGAAGTCTCTCGAGCCATCGCCCAAGCGCGAGCCCGACCTCCCAGGTTAGACAGCGCGAAAGCGACCTGAGCCCTTGACTCGTAGATCTGTCCAGCGCTGAGCGCTATCTCGATCTCGCGAATCCAGAAGACAAGGCTGTCGGACTCTTTGCCGTCAAACGTCGGAACCGACATCTTGACGGGCTTCGTAGCTCCTTGTCGCGAGGCGAACGGAGCAGAACCCGAGGAGTTCGACTGTGCCGCACTCTGCATCTCAGCTCGCATGGTCGTGCGAGCAGCCTCCTGCGCGGTGGCGCTCACGTGAGCAATCAGCGACGACTCGTACTTGTCGAAGCGTTCCACGCGCGCTTTGCTGCTCCGCAGGTAGGTTGGGGAATCCAGCGAATGCTGCTTCGCCCAGGAGGCTGACCCTCTTCTCAAGAGTTGCCCAGTGGGCGTCCGTGAGATGAGGAAAGTCCTGCCGGGACGGCAGCCTGCTCCCTGAGTCTTCCATACTCAATGAGATCTTGATTGTAGAAAACCGCGCCGGTCGCGGGATTGACTACAAGTGCTACCAGGTGTGACGGGAGTCACACGCACCTTGCCTTAGAGGAAGCGTTAACGCGTAACCACAACAGACGCCTGGCGTCTCTGTTGTAAGCTGGCCTTCCAGTCGTTTCCGGGTACCGAGTACCAAACGACTTGCGAACTTCCGGGTTAAAGTTAAACTGACTGTATTGATCTCACTTGTAAGGTTCTAACTACTGTTAACTATCTGCATACTAAACTTCTGTACTCCAAATGGATGGCTCTCCATCAACCGTCTACCTTAAGTCCGATTCGTAACTAGTGTAAAATACACAATCGTACTTAGCCGGGAGCCGGGTGTCACACACCAACTTATGTGGCGCATGTACTCGTACTTAGTCGGGCTTGTGTGGACCACACGAAAGAACATTGGGTCTCCCCTTTCATAAGTTCTTTTGCACGGCAAACGGTGTCGGCCAGCGTGGCCCCGTTACACAGTCTCTTCCGAGTCCACATACAGACCAAGTCAAAATTATCTGAACGACGCGAGGTGGGCACCCGAACAATAAAAGAGGACGCTTGTACCAGGCGAAGTACGTGTCGATGTGCTGATCCATGACGGAGGCGACTGCAGCTTCCACGCGGCCATGGTTCTCTTCTCGGGCGAGGAAGCTCGGCTGCTTTGTGTTCATCACATTTACACTACTAAACCTATTAAGAAAAATCAATCTAAGCTCGATTGAAGTTGTACAACCTCAAAGGCCTAATCCATACAGCAACAATACAGCAACAAGCATAGTAATTCAAGCATTACAGCTAGACATAGAGAGCGGCGCCACACATCCCAAATAACTCAAAGTTAATCATTTGCGGCGCCAAATATTATGGGGAACAGTGAACGGTGAAAATCTCAATCTGTATCACATACAACACTGTCCAACCAAATAATGACTGGCCCTCAAGGCATTTGCAGTTGGTGGGCTCGAGTTGTTGCTCAGTTCGGAAATCACCATGGAGGTAGACGTGGTGACAAGGCTGGGTCTACGAAGGATCGAAGCTAAGCTCTCACGCATTTGGGTCTTACGTAGACTACGTCGAAGACGAGGTTGTGGAGTCCGAGTCTCCTATGTTGGACCCATTTACGTACAACGTGGAAATCGGGTCTTAAAACTATGTGAACTTCTCGCAGCACGGAGACACATTTTTCAATTCACCATAACTTTGGTTGTACCCGATATTTTTCGTAACGTAAGGGCTCTATTGTGTAGTACAGACACTCAGTTTTTAAATGATGTGCGTAACTCCTATTTGAGGTTTAATAGTTAATGATCATTTCGTTTTAAATGGACTCAAATACGTTGGAGAAGATGATCTACAAGTTAATGATGGTGATTGAACCTAGTCTCTACGAGAAGTTTGTAAAGCGATTGTGAAGACAACAAAACCTTTCGAACTTATTCGGACGACCGACGTAAAGTTCCTGCTTGGTTATCGCCCGAGTGGTCAATTTGCTGAGCAGAAGACTTACTTTAGTGGTAAACACAAACAATGTGGGTACAATCTCGAGTGCTCAGTGGCATATCCCGGCGTGGCACTTGACCTCTCGCGCCACGAACCCGGCTCAAAGTTGGATGTGACCATGTTTCTAGACAGGAAGGCGGTTCTCATGGATATGTTGCAGAAGCGCATCGAGGAGCTGGATATTGAGGACAATGAAGAAGGAGCTGCCCTACATCCTTTGCAATGGGGCGTAATCGTTGACAAAGGGTACCAAGGCGCCGAGACAATTATTCGAACAATACAACCCTAACGAAAGCGACATAGATCCGAGTTGAGTCACCAAGACGTGGCTCGCAACCGCCTCGTCTCTTCTGATCGCGTGTTGGTCGAGAACTTTTTCGGCCGGGTGTGCGTGTTGCGGAAGGTCATATACGTTACCTACAAATGGAGCGAAATGCAATACGACATAGTTGTACGCATTTGTTTCGCACTTACCACCACGCAACGAATCAAATCACTCCAGAATCCTCCTCAGGAGAGCCCCACTGTGTCGCTCTCCTTCGTTGGGCGTAGTGGTACAGCAGTGACGGGGGCGTGAAAATAGTAGCTACTCGTCGAAACGCGAATCTCTGTCTGAGAACTTTAGCTTTTGAAACATCATAGACGTCTGCAGGAGTTGCCACACGAGCAGATGCAGCACCAAGCGTCTCGAAAACTTAGTCGATTTATAACTACTACCAGAAGTATTACTTGTAGTATCCAAACAACCATCAGCACCAATGCTCGATGAATAGCGCAGCCTCGCCATGGAGCCGCTTCACGCGCAAAGCGTCCAGCATCTCCTTCGTCACGCGGCTCGCCGAGTTCGTCTTGCGTTAGTTTTAGACTGTAGATTTGGCAGAGGCTTTGCATCTGATTCCGTATCGTTGCAAAAAGCGCATACGAAAAAGTTTCCTTCCCAAACGAAAACGAAATCGCGAAAAATTCTCAGAAATCCTCAGACTTTCTCAGATTCTCGTTTCGTTCAGAACTGCCTTTAAGAGCTTAAAAGCGCTCAAATGTCTGCAGCAGCAACTAATTTCGTTTTTTAGCTCGCACACGACAAATTTAATTGCCCAATCACGAGCAGAGAGCTTTGACCACCCCTTTGCTCAAAGCAGCAACAGCTCAAGATTTTTACGCCATTCCCCCTCAGTTCATGGTTCCAGAGAGATGCCGCGCCTAACTGCGCACCAGAAGGCGCTGCGTGGACTGCGCGCAGCTTTAGACACACGGAGATAAGCAGTCATCCTGCGCTGTATGCTAGACGAGGAAGACTCGAGGGAAGACGACACAGACCTCCAGTATGCTGCCAAGTACGCGAGAGTACTTGCGACGCGGTATTTTAACCGCCCCTCGTCATACAGACGTCATGGAGATCGCAGGAAGGAGCTGCTTTACGATGCCGAGGTTTTAAATGCAACAGATTTTCTGGAGTACTTTCGGATGGAACGCGATGCCTTCTTTCGTTTCATGGATCTTGTGAAAGGAGATGCAGCACTGTCGCCGAGTGGATATTGCCCGTTTCGAGGAACAACTGACCTGCATATGAAGGTGGTGCTAAAGTGGTTAGGTGGTTTCGGAAATGACAGTACTTGGGCAATTTCTTGGCATCAGCAAAGGAACAATTAGGGACTACCTACATCGCGCTACGTCTGCACTGCTGAAGCTTAAACCTCGGACTGTTGCCTGGCCCGAGCGACTTCGGATCGCACACCGCATTAAAAAAATTGGCTTTGTAAACTGTATTGGAATGGCGGATGGCACGTTGTTTCAACTGGAAGACAAGCCACAGAAAAATGGCGAAGCTTACTACACCCGGAAAGGATACTATGCAGTAAATGCTCTGGTAGTGTGCGATGAAGTGGCCAGAGTTGGCCACATAGTTGTTGGCTGGCCAGGTTCCGTACATGACAATCGCGTCTGGAGGAACTCACCGCCCTACAAAAACATGAACGAGTTTTTCAGTCACAAAGAGTATATCCTAGCATTCCAGACGTGATGATACCTGCTTTAAAAATCCGGCGGGCCGTGCGATGGACCCGAACGAGTCATATTTCAACAGAAAGCTGGCATCTTCGCGAATTACCCCCGGTACTAAGGCTTGATAAGCTATCAGACCCCCAGAGTAAGTGTTCAGATCGTTTTGCTGTTCAGATCTTTCCGAAGATGTCGGTAGCACAAGCATGGGACCACATATGTGGCAATACAGAATACTCACATGCGAGAATCCATCCATGCATTCTTTTGTAAAGAAATGGCCTGCATCTAAGCGCATGCCAGCCACGTGGGTTGGGGGTCACGTTAGCTGACGCGGTCCTAAGCGGGCGTACACTGCACTGACCTTTGGCCACCTTAACCAGCACTCCACTGCGCACCTCATCTTTCTCAATAACGCAACGTCTTCCAGGCTAAGCGCGTCGTCGAGCAAGCCACGCAGAGGGTGTGGTGTAGCACTTGGCAGGTGCAGGTCCTGCAGAGCCAGAAGCTGGTGCATACGACAGCTCAACGGGGATTTTGGATATCTGGTATCGGTTAAACCTCTCCAAACCTATGAAATCACCGCCGTTATAATAAGAGCGCGTATTTTCGGTGGTTGAAGACGGAAAACATTGACACGAGTGGGATTCGAACCCACGCCCGAAGACTGGTGCCTAAAACCAGCGCCTTAGACCACTCGGCCATCGTGTCATACAATCAAGTCATTTAACATTTAGATAAAAAAGTGATCAATCTGGTATTAACTAATAATAAGGTCACTGACCTGGTACAACGTAGCTTTTGAGAAGGAATATCTAAAAATGACATATGAGTAAGCTGGGTGATTTGGTCGATCCATTAAGTGAGTTCATGAAAATGATGGGAGCAAATGAGTGAGTGGGTGAGTAGGTGCGCGAGTACATGAAAATGTGCGAGTGAGTGAGTGGGTAGTGGGCAATGTTGGGAGAGAGAGAAGATAGATAGGGATACTGAGCGCGAATTAGCGTTAATGCACGATCTATTCGATCTTTAAAACCCGAGGTGCGTTCGTCTACAATATTGGTATCTCATCGTTGAAAGTAAAAAACAAGTCAAATCGTAAAAAAGTTGCCTTAAGGCTAGCCACTCACATTTAATAGCCAGTCATTTTGGCAAAGAAAATACACTGAGTTTTATAAATTTTCGATATTGCAGTGATGCTCGATGTTGCTTGCGAGCGATGATACCGGTACTCTCGAGTTTTGAGCCTAGTGGTTTTGGAAGTCGGGACCAAGTTGGGCTTAAGTATAAATCGTTTTGTCAGTCTCAACCACTGGGTTGGGTGGCGCCAACTTGTAACGGGAATGCTTCTGCTCGGGTAGTAAGGTGTGAGGATTGTGGTATGCTTTGCGTGGTCACTATCCCCAGGATGTGGATGGCGCGTCCGTCTCAAACCAGGAGTTGACATCGATGCATTGCCGTACGGCAGTGCACCGAGGTCACTAAGGAAGGGTGTACAGCCCCAGGCTGGCTAACAGAGCAGGGAAAAGCCCTCGCTCTTGGTAGTGGGAGGATCTCGTGCCAGAATTCTGATGTGGTTGCGCTTCGCTGTAAGCTGCAATTCGATCACCTTGCGTAACATTTTGCCATCAGTCTTTATACCACCTGCTCGCGGAAAGGGACTTCTTCATCATTTCCTTATCCACAATAAGATCCAAACTAGGGCTGCTCGTGGACTGGGATCACGGATCCACGCCAAATATATTGTCCGAAACGGAAATCCTACTTACGCCAGCCAGCGATCCGGTACACTCAACCCGATGGCCGTATGTTAACATGCCCACGTAGCGGTACCTCCACATAAGGACATTCTATAGAAGGTTCTCATCTGTACACAACTAAGCTTACGTGCAGGCGTCGACGAAACGGTGGGCGCAAGCATTGTGAGCCTTCGAGCGTATATCTAACGTTACGCGCTGCCAGGAATACATGCAGAAATTCACAACAAGGTATTGCCCAGTCGCCATGATAGTGCGGATAGCACCTTCTACCCTGCGAAGCTGGCGGACATATACAGTGCTCACGCGCGCGAGCCCATGGTCCATCTTGGTTTTTCTGGAGCACGACCAGCGTGGGCAAAGTTCATGCACAGCAGTGAGAGCCACGACTGCCTGTGTCCACGCGCGTGATGATAGCCTCCTTGCCCAGCAACTGCTCTCACTCCTCTTTGGCAAACTGCTTGGTGCGAACGAACTCCGACACGGGAAGCATTTGGATGTGGATGCAGTACTTATCGGCGCTGAACCACGCCGCGTAGTCCACCTTGTTGTCGAAAAAATTGCCCGTGACTTTGTTGGGCCGGAAGTTGTTGACGCGGTCATGAATTTGCCAACAGTCTTCATGGCGGCGTTCTTCGTGGCCTTGCCGTACATACCGACTGGTTCTTAAGCTATTTGGAAGAGGGCTGAGCGGTAGATTGACGCAACCCGAATGGCTTCAGTTACTGACACAATTTAACCTGATTTGGGCTGTACCAGCAGCACACTCTAAAGCAACTGTTATCCCAGTATAAGGACATATTAGATCTACAAGATGGCCTCTTGCCCATAAGTTCAACTGGCTTGCTGCCATGTACTAGCGCAAAGCAAACGTCATTATTAACATATCGTAATTGGAGTTTGTCCTTAATTTGAGGACAAAATCTGTAGAGCTAATAATAGAAACCGTCAAACGAGGCAAACCGGAGGTCCTTTGCTTGTGTTCTCTGAAATTAATTTCAGAGTTTAAGGTGCGATCCGAAAACCTGGTCTGATTTATCGTTTACCTCTTCTCCTGTCAAATTCGGTTTTTCGCTTTTCAGCAGGAATAACAGGCTTTCTTACAAAAGTCAAGATTAACGAGATTATTGGTAGGTGTAAATACTTGATACCCCGTCCAGCGCGATATTTTTGCGAAGGTTGCCTGTGGCGGCAGGTTGTGTGGCCCACGCCGATTGTGCTACTGTCGTGCCACATCACGACAGTATATGTAAATTTTCGATTTCGGCGGACAGCGCGACTCATTTCGTCGTATTATGTCTGGCTGTGCAGTCGAAGCGCAGGATTTTGTGTTGACATGGTCTAAGTCGACGTGATTGATCGAGAAGTGCTGTGGGCCCGGTAACCAATTTGTCTTTTGTCCGAGTGATCAATTGCTTACCAAGGATGGAACGTTTATATTGGGAACACAGGCTACATGTACCAAGATTATAATCTACGCGTTATGTGGCACTAGCAGATGTTGCGTCTGCGTAGCAGGTGCAGGAGATGCAACGAGAACGTGGTCAAATGCACTCTGTATGAAATCTACTAAAATACATGTACATTACCAGCCATTTACAACCGGGGTTGTATTTCTGACAATCACCATCGCTGATTGGCTGGCTGCACCGTATCATCCAGGATTATGGCTGGTACGGCGCCTAAAGACGGGGTGCCGTTTTCAATTTTAGTTGCTCGCACGGTAGCAAGTATCGCCTAAGTTTGCAACCCAATCAATTACAAAAGACAAGTCAAAAACTAGTACTTTGCAACTGGTTCCCCATCCAAACGAACATGCTGCAGCAGTCACCGGAGAGCTGGGTTCGTTACTTGGCAGTTCTGGCTGAATATTTGATCCGGCTAAAGGGCGACACGTTCGCCATTAGTGGGTGCAAAAATATAAAAAGTGTAGCCTAACTGAAAGCACAAAAGTAATCTTACCAGCACATGAAACGACACCATCCAGAGCCATCATGGACCATGATGGATGTATCGGGAAACGATTCCAAAGTCAGGGTTGCAAACGGAACCAAATGGAAGCTGCAAACAAATACAACGTGTAGCGAAGCAGCATGAACGCACGAGGGCCCCAACTCATCGCCACACCAGGTTGGTGTAAGCCATACCATGACCTTTATGCCGTACGAAGACGCGGCACGTACTGCTACGACTGCGCCCAAATGATAGAGCAGGTCGTTCGGGTCATTTTAGACATAGAAATCGCGGACTATGAAGGACAAGTGAGCGCCTATCACTGATGGATAGGATGCAACCGTACACATTTTCTAGGCAAAGCTACGACATGAACCGTGGTGCTTCTCTGGCTACCGTCGACACGGTCGCGTCGGGGCAAACTTCTGACGGGGAAAATCTAAACCCCTATATGTGTTTTGAACGTTTAGGTAGTAGAGGCAAATGGGTACGAGGCAGTGCGTCAACGGGCTACTGTTACGGGCTTGATCTACAGTAGTCGTTGACGCGGCTGGAGGGCTTCGCACGACGGAGAGCGAGCGGTTTTGTAGCTCCCATAGAGTCGATTTGGTTGCAGTGTAGATAAAATAGCATGCTTGGGAGGGTTTGTGCAACATAACTGTAAGATTTATGCAGCAATTGGTAGCTTTCATGAGAATTGTGAGCCACCTCAAGCTACTCAGAACTCCACACTCGTTTTGATGGCACTTTACCGCAGTGTTTGTTTTAGCCAATCAAAAGAGAGTTGCAATCCGAGTTGCAAGAATGGCCAGTATTTATACAATACACACTATGAATAACTTTAAGGAGCCCTTGTTGGACTGTGATTTAAAGAACTAGCGCTCGACATTGAATACCGTTATACTCATTAAGATCGTATTCTTGGTGAAGGCATGGCTCGATGTGGATTTGGCGGTACTGCCCCCAACGGATGGCGGACTGTCAGTGCAAGAGAGTTGCAATCCGAGTTGCAAGAATGGCCAGTATTTATACAATACACACTACGAATAACTTTAAGGAGCCCTTGTTGGACTGTGATTTAAAGAACTAGCGCTCGACATTGAATACCGTTATACTCATTAAGATCGTATTCTTGGTGAAGGCATGGCTCGATGTGGATTTGGCGGTACTGCCCCAACGGATGGCGGACTGTCAGTGCAAGAGAGTTGCAATCCGAGTTGCAAGAATGGCCAGTATTTATACAATACACACTACGAATAACTTTAAGGAGCCCTTGTTGGACTGTGATTTAAAGAACTAGCGCTCGACATTGAATACCGTTATACTCATTAAGATCGTATTCTTGGTGAAGGCATGGCTCGATGTGGATTTGGCGGTACTGCCCCCAACGGATGAAGGAAGGAAGGGTACCGGCTGTCAACCTGATACAGGTTTGCTGAGGTAAAACCTCGACTGGTAGTAATATATATTTGGAACATTCGGTCCCACTATTATATATGGAAAACGACACTCCTTGCCGCTTCCAACACTCGGCCACTCTGATCTCTTGGACTGACCAGCAACAAACTCTCGGTTCAGTGTACCTTGAGCTCGCTGACAGGCATCCCACGTAGCCGAGCGTATCCAGACCCTAAGATAAGCTAATTAGACTTACTGAAGACGGATTTGACCCTTCGTGACTTGTGGGAAAGACTACTGATTAATTTATGATTTTGTTTGCTCTGAGAGCCTCTGTAGGTCATCCTATAGCTAGTCGTATATCTAAATACAAATACAAGTGTGAACAGATATCAGTAGGAGATCCTGGAGCTGGCTCTAAATAGCCGAGGGTACGACACCAAGATGGGTACAAGACGAGGTTCCAGCCTCGGCCGGGTTTTATATTATACCCAGACGAGACCTCGGTCACTATCATTCCTACGTCACTATCGCGCGGGGAATGAGATTGTCCAATCAGAATGCGGTGTTGCCTTTCATCGAAAGTCACAACGTCGGTAATCCGGCGACCAAGCTGTGACCGCTTGGCCCCAAAACCCAGCGCCACAACTGCTCCCGCCTCGACGCAAGCTCCCGCAAGTACACCGTTCACTCTATTTAGTCGTGTGACCTAAATAGTCGTGCACCTTTGATAGTCACCTCGCAGGTTTTGAAAAACATTTCCAGTTCTACCTTAAATTGACGAAAGAGACTGAATTCTCGAAGATTCGACGAGCAGATTTGCGTGATGTAGTTTATTTGAAGTTTTGACAAGTACGTTTCGAGATGCATAGTTTTCAAAACAAGGTAGAATCGGCTTCTGAAAATAAACTAGAAATAGTTGGGGCACGACTAAATATAGTGAACAGTGTAGTGCGCGTCGTGGCGCCTCTTGATCGTGCGCCTCTTGATCGTCCTTCGCACCTTCTGGGCCAATCTACGGCTATCTCTCTTCACGTTCTTGATGCGTCTGGGGAGGTTCTTTCGTTATCTTCTTTTGCTCTCGTGCCTCCAGAACATCTTCTGACACCTCTGTCTTTATTCTGCACCTTCGTGCGCATATTTAGGAGTCGATCAACCTTCGTCCGACATTTCGGGTTCCGCACTGTGCCCGCTCCTCGGTTGCCAACTTCTGCGCAGTCTGGTAATTCCAACTCGTATGCGAATTCTTCGATCTTGTTCTTGACTCTGAATATTCCATGCCATCAGCCAGCTAATTTCTTTGTCAATCTTGACTTGACGCGCTTCATGTACAACCATACTCTACCCCAAGACTGGAGCAGAGATCTCGGTGCTTCCACTGGAGCATCGGGTGTTGCCCCTGTCTCCGCTCGTGACTCCTCCGAGGCTTCGTTGCCACCAATGTTTGCTACTACTCGCGCCTCGCCCGAAATATCATTTTCACCAACACTCGGAGCCATCTCGACGCCTTGGTATTCCATCGCCATTTTCCATACAATGTCTTGCGTCGGTTCACTCGTCGGCCTTCGGTGCCCCACCGACGATTCATCCCGAGGAGGTACAGCACGCCGTCCTCGCTCAGCCCAACCTTGTCGGCCATCTTCCTCGCGTCTCTGGCTGAGTTTAGCTCTTCATCTTGGCCGGTGGAGATCTTTTGACGGCGCTCTTCCTGTATAATCACAGGGTCAACGTCTTATGCGTTCGGCGCACTGAATTTTGCATAAGGGGTCGATTGCTCGACTTCTGGCTTGTTCTGGACCTCTTGGAAACACCATCTGCTTCGTCTCGTTGAGCCGCGTCATCTGGGCCTACGACCGACGTCTCATCTGCAAACCGGACTTGTTTCTTCCTTGCGTTTGCTTGATGTCTCGACGTTACCGTTAAGTAATCCGGTACACCCCTAACGAAATCGAAACATTATTTGTTGCGAGGAGTTTCATGAGCCAAATGAGCTCGGTCAAAGCTGGCTGTTGGGTTCTCTTCAGGCGCGGCTTCTACAGAGGTTTCTACAGAGACTTCGTAGATGACATCTCCGATCTGGTTCAGTTCGACTAATTCCGATTTTCTGGTCTCGGTCGACACCACACTGGATTCTTTACTCCCGAGAGCCTCACTTGCCAAAGCGTCAGCCGCAGCGTTGAACTACCGGACCACCTGCAGGTATTTTACCGAGCGAAGCTTGGTCGTGAGTTTTCGGTGATCAGTCAGCTGAGCCATCAGAGATTCCGTAAGACAGGTCATCACCCCGAGGACTGCTGGATTGCGAGTCTCGGGTCTCCCACAATGATTAAATCCTCGGCTCCATGTTCGACTGCCGTCGATACGCCGTTGTTCATTCCGGCATACTCAGCTAGATTTACGGTGGTGGTCTCGAGATAAGCACTCGCAGCCGTCACGAGCTGCCACTGTAATGGGCTACGAGCTTCGGATGGTGCGGAGAGAGCTGGAGAGCTTGACGAAGAAATGAGAGGACATCAGACAGAGAGTTAAGACCTCCGCGGTCGAGGCAAGGTCGGTCAAGACCGCCAGGTTGGGCGCTTGGTCGGAGTTGGACCAACCAGCGGCAACAGCAGGAACGGGTGCAGGGATCGAAGAATTCTCGACCATGACTTTGTCCTCCTCCTCTTGGGTCACAGATCCTTGGGGAAGCCCAACCGAGGCTTGCGTGACCCACAGAGCAATGGCAAAGGCTTTCTCGGTCTTGTCGGTGGAGATGCCTTAAAACTGACGCCACATCTTGGCCGAGCGAACCAATCCCGTGGCAGGGTAGAAATCCTGGTGCCGGATGGAGTCTGGTCAAGGCCGAAGCGGCAAACGGTCTCTGGCATCCGCCGGCGTACTTGCTGCCACGGGTGGGCTGGTGGTCCCGTTCCTGCTCATGATGCCCGCGATTTGGGTGCCTCAAAGGCAAGCCGTATTAAACTTCGTTGGTGCCATTGAGAACTTGATGCTTGCTTGCTACCATCATGGACTTGCGAGCTTGGAAAGCCTTGCGTGTCACTTCTTCTTCACCAGCATCTTCCTCTTCGGCGGGTTGATTCAACTTGCACGACAATTTCCTCCGCGGGGCGATGTACCGGACAGGAATCGCAATTGTTTTATTGACCAGTCGTCTCCAGTACATCACGTGCCGACACGGTAGGAGCCTGGTCCGCATGAACACGCATGAGCAACGATATGTCTGTGTCATCAAATAGATAACAAACAAACCGTTGAAAGGAGTTATACGCGATGGCAATGTAGAAGAGTAAAGTAATACGTACCGATGTATCGACATGGTAGATGTTCTCCTCGCCACAGCGCGACATGGCGAACATGTTCGACGTAACTTCATCAATCACGTAGTGGGTAGAACGGTCCCTCGCCACCACATACTGCTTCTCGATCTGGCGGTACGCGTGCGTGCTCACCTCACGCCCACCGCCTCTCTCTCCCCGGCTTCGTCGCCACCGACTCCTCCAGCCGGGTCGCCCCCGAGTTCACCTTCGCATACGCCTGCCCCTGAGTTTTTGGCGCTTCAAGCTCCGGCTGAAGTCATTGACTTGTTGGGTGATGAAGATGACACCGAGGCTCAGGCAGCTGCGGTTCCTGCGTATGGGTCATTTTCCTCGGCGGTGGTTTCGCCACCTCGTCGCGACGGCCGGCCCACTCGCAGTGCATCGGTGTTGGCCACCTTGCCCCCAGAGGGAGCTGGAAACCCTGGAAGCTTCGGGCGATTTTATCATTGGCTCCACTCAATCGCCCGAGACTTCCCAGTCTCTGCCATCGCCCGCGATTCCTGCTACCCCTAAGAGCTCGGCTGCCTCTGTACCGGAGGCGCCTCTCCCGTCACATGTAAATATGCAAATTTAATGCAGTAGCAATTTTCGTCTGTCTCTGCGGGCTGCATTGGCCCCGCAGACAGTTCAATCGTCACGTCGACATTGCGACCAAGACTCTGAGGAGTCTTGGTCGCTCGTAATTGTCGAGGACATCCCAATTCGATACAGTAGTAATCTTCGTCTGTCACTACGGGCTTTATCGACCCCGTAGGCAGTTCACTCCTCTGTCGTCCTCCAAACTACGCCTCGTCAGCGACTTGGACCATTTTCAACCGTCGTTTGCTCCGCCGAGCTCGCAGATAATCGTAGAGCAGCCCTCCGCAAGAAAAATTAGCTGCTGGTTCCCAGGTGGGCTCATCATATCCGACCCATTTCACTTTGAACTCGCGGACGGCTCGCCTCGTGCTCGTTGCCAGCGGAAAACGGTCGTCCAGGATGGTTTCAACCTCGTACTCGCCTGCCCGCCGGTCTGGTTCCCAGCTATCTTCAGGTAACAATTCTTCGTCAAAATCTAACCTCGTACCCTCGGTCACTTCGGATGATAGCCGAACTCTCGGTCGATTTGCGAACTCGTTCACGGCTTTGAGTCGGAGCACGTGCACTACTGGGTAAAACCTGTACCCGCTCCAATCCGGTAGTTCCAACTCGTACGCAAATTCTTCAACCCGGTCCTTGACTCTGAATGGTCCGCCACTGATGAGCTAGCTTTTTGTCAGACCTGGTTTGACTCGTTCCATGTACAACCACACTCTACTTCCAGGCCGGAACAGAGACCTCGGTGCTCCTCCTTGAACATCTGATGTTGCCCCTGCCCTTGTCGGCGGCCCTCCGAGGGTTCGTGGTTCGGTGTTTCTGTCTCGGGCTATCCCGAGTGTTCGATGTCACTCGTGGGACGGGCCACCGAGGACAGCTCCGAGGGCGATCACTGCTCTTCGTCACTCGGTAGTACCGCCCTCTCGCGTCGATTTAGCGACTCGTTGTGCTCCCCTGCTCTCCGAGCCTTCTCGACACTATGGTATTCCATCGCCATTTTCCGAGCAATTTCTTGCTGTCGGTTCACTTCTCGGCGCCACGCCAGTGCGTCGGTCTGCCCTCCGAGTCCTCGTTTGAGTGACGAGGCCATCTCCCGCAGCGTGAACTGGGCGTCCTAACCGTGAACCAGGTAAAACGGAGTGTCATTTCGAGTTCCATCCTGCGAGTTGGTGATCGCGAAAATCAAGCGTTTAGCGATCTCGTCCCACTCTTGCTGTAGCGGATCTTCTGCGTTCACTGGGACCGATTGCATGACGCTTTTCACTGACCGTTCTTGTTGCCCGTTTGCCTGGGGCAGATACCTTAGTGTCGCTCTTGACCTGGACTGCATCATTTCCGCGAAGGCCTGGGAAACCTCGCTCATGAAACGCGGGTCTCGATCGTGTCGGATCAGCGTAGGCGCTCCGAACCTTCGGTAAACACATTCCTCGAAAGCTTGCGCTACCTTCGGTGCAGTAATATCTGACATAGCCTTACCTATGACGAATCCGGTGAACGAGCACTGGAACAGCAGCAACGCGGTGTTTTCCCGCCGAGACTTCGGTAGCGGTATAACGAAATCCATTGACACTAACTGGAACGGTCTTTCCGCCAAGACGTTTCCTGGGAAGTAACCTCGGAGCTGGGGTCGGCTTTATCCGAGCTGCTGTCCGGGCAGGACCTCACGTGTCGTTCGACGTCAGCATATAGTCCGATCCAATAATAGTCCAGTTTGGCTCGGTGGTACGTCCGACCGATACCCTGATTGCCTCCTTCCAACGAGTCGTGACAGCTCTGCAATACCTCCTGAACCATCGTTGAGGGTACTACTAGACGCATACTCGTCCCCTCTCGGTTGTCGTCTCCTCTCCGACGGTTCGTTCCGACGATGTATAGCACACTATCCTCGCTTAGAACGAACTTGTCCGCCATCTTTCACGCATCTCTAGCCACACTGTAACTTAGGTCGGCTTCCTCGCCTCAGAGGACGGCCTTCAAGTTCGACCACCTCAGCTTTTCGTCTTGTGCAACGGAGATCCTTCGCCGGCGCTCTTCTTGTATAACCACTGGGTCGATGTCTTTAGCGTTCGGCGCGTGAACGTTCGCGTCAGGGATCGGCTCCTCGACTTCTGGGTCGTTCTGGCCCTCTATGGCCGTACCACTCGCTTCGTCTCGTCGTGTGACATCGTCTGGGTCTAGGACCGAAGTCTCATCTGCAAACCGGACTCCTTTCGTTCTCGACCTCGCTTGTCGTCTGGTCGTTATCGTTACGTAATCCGGTACGTTTCTCACAAAGTCGAAAAAGATTTGTTGCGAGGGGTTCCGCGGGTCACTTGAGCTCGAGCGCAGCTTACTGCTGGTTTCTCTGCGCTCCTAGCGTTTACTGAGGCGTCTGCCGAGGTGTCTTCAGAGGGTTCATAGATGACGTCTCCGATGTGGTTGAGTTCGGCTAATTCCGATTTTCTGGGCTCTGTCGATACCACACTGGATTCCTTACTCCTGAGAGCCTCGCCCGCCAGCGAATCTGCTGCGGCATTGAATTCTCGAACCACATGCTAGTATTTCACTGAAAGAAGATTTGCTGTGAGCGTTCGGTGGTATTTAAGCTGAGCCATCAGAGATTCCTTCCGGCAGGCCATCACCCCTAGGGACTGCTGGATTGCGAGTCTCGAGTCCCCCACGATAACTAAATCCTCGGCGCCGTTGTTCACCCCGGCGTACTCAGCGAGGTTGACCGTGGGGGTCTCGAGATAAGCCCTCGAAGCCGTCACTACGTTCCATTGAGGTAATTTCCACAGATCCATGAGCAACTGCCGTAGCCTCCGTTCTTCTCGGTCTTGGCTGATCCATCGAATGACACGTCATGATACGTCGGTAGACATGCATACAGCAAGTGAGGGTCCATCCGGGCTGTCGGTGACCCTTTCGTAGGCGGCGAAAGGGTCACCGACAGCCCGGATGGACCTCACACGGTCGAGCGAGTCTTCCAGTTCGACGAAGCTAGTCATGCCTGCCTGTAGTAGCTGGGCGAACGTGCAATCGCGTTCCCTCACTCGGTTGACTCTCAGGTGCTACGGGGACAACATCACCGCGAAGTGTGTAGCCCTACCGAACAATGTATTCGACTTGTGCACCAGCTGCAATGTCAAGAACCGGGTATACACGTGGATGGTACTACCGACGAGTTGTGTGTAGCACACATTCAGCAGTAACGGGAGCGCAAAGATTTCCTTGATAGTTCATCTCGGCGTCCTTCAGGACATGTCCACAAAAGCGAGCCGGATACAACTTGTCGCGGTGGTATTGCATCAGAGTGGAGCTCAGTACTGCTTCGTTCGCAAACAACGTGACATGCACATCCTTCCCTCGGTCGAAGTGCCGAAGGATCTGTGCTTCACCAACCTTCTGTTGTAGTACCACGAAGCTTCGCTGGGCTGCCGAGAGCTTGCCACTTGGCTTGAAATTTTCGTCCTTCAGTTGGTTCAAAGCAGCCCCCTACACAGAGAAGTCTTGGATGAACCGACCATAGTAGTTCAGTGCACCGAGGAACGAAAGCATTCTTTTATTCGAGGACGGGAACGGCAGCTCGGTCACTGCCTTCTGCTTCTTAGGGTCGGCTCGAATGTCTCCTGCCGAGACTTCATGCGACAGGAAGTCCACCCGCACTTGAACGTTCGTGAAACTCACGCTAATTCGACATTCGGCGAATCGCTGGAGCAAGCGATCCAGCGTCGCCAGACATGTGTCGTAGGTCTCGGACCCGAAGCAAATATCATCAACAAACGATCGAGTACCGGCACCAACAACGATTCGTCCGGTTTCCCGGTGAAGAACATGTCCGCGTTAGGGCTGTTTACTAGATGGTTCACAGTGTCCAATGTTACAGAGGACTCTCGATCAGCGTCGAACTTAGTCGGAAAATCCACCGACGGTTCGGGCAGTCGTGAGCAGGCGTCGGTCCCCTCATGTCCTCGCCGCCTCGGCCTTGGCCTCGGCTGCCCGCGTCAGCTCCGAGAAGGGCAACCAACCATCCTTGGGCTGTACGAATCCCCACAAATCATTGTCGATCATTAGTTGATAAAAACATCGGAGCGTTCTTCAACCCGAATGACATCCGCAACCATTCGAAGTGTCCTAGCGCATAGACGAACGGCCAGACTTTGCGAGCTCGCATCGTCATCATTATAGCTCAGAACTCACTGGCTGCGTCGAGCGAGCAGAACCAGAGGTAGGCCTCCAAATCTGCCAACAGGTCGTCGACGAGCATTCACCATCTTGTAGTCAATGCATAGAAATATATCCACGCCGTTCTTCTTGAGAACAATCACGATGGGTGATGCCCAAGGGCTGCCCGAGAATGATATCAAACGAGCCTTCAGCAACACAGCTCGTACAGCAGCGCATTGCCACTCGAATCATGATCATCTCGTGGCGCTTGAGCACGTCAACAAGGTCTTGTTGTTGACAGGCTGTGGCGGTCGGGTTCAGCACATTTGGTTCTGAGTAATCTAACACCGTCTCCGAGATCTCGGTCAAATCTGGCAGAAACGCCAGCTCGTGCGCGTAATCGGTCAGCTCGATCTCGTTTGCTAGATGCTCGACTGAGTCGTCATCGCTTCTTCCGTCATCGAAACCGTCTGCATCGGTTACTTGGCACATCGCAGCAACGAAGGCCGCTTCCAATTAGGTCTCCGGTGTGTCACCGAGGGTTGAGTTCGGTTCTCCGCCCTCCAGTTGGCGAGCTGGGAGCTCTACAGCGCTCGGATAACACCGCATTGGAATTTTCAGCGGACGAGCCTTTACTGGTAGACCCATCCGAGGACTGTAGCGCCATTGCCACGGACGGTCGATCCTGATTGGTTAAATCCACGCTGGTGTCATCGGGTCCCACCGTGTTGCTCGATCGACGAGCGTGCGAGTCGTCGGCAGGTCGTGACAGTATGCCGCGAGGAGTTGGGTACGTCCGTCGTTCCACCGCGAGCGGCTGACTCGCCAACCAACGTTCATACAGCTGACATTCGCGCCTGAACAACGTCTCGTCCCGACACTCGAATTACACCAGCACCTGTCATTCTTCATACTTAGCTGAGCTGAGTCGAGTGAACCCCTCTCCTCGCGGAAGGTCACCGGTCTGCACCCACAGTAAGACCGGATCATGCTTCGCACAATACACAAAATCTTCGGCGACACGTTTGTCAACCGGATTACTGTCGGCTGTCCCCGTCGAAACCTCAGTTATAGTGGGAATCAGATCCCCCACGCGACGAATCCACACCTCGTGCGTGCTCGGGGGTCGGAGTACCTTGAATTCTCCCCACTCTCGCCCTGCAATCGGCAAATCCTCGGTCGAACCTCCAATCACCTGCATCCGATACGGCTCTTATTCGGTAGCGTTCTGTGACTTCACCAAAGGCACCATAACTTCGTCCGGCAGCCGTGCTGTGTCGTGGAACAGATCCAACCGAACACCCACCGGAATAATAAAGTCTGTACCAGGACTATGGCCACTCCTGATCTGTGATACATAATCCACACCTCAGACTCGTACACTCTCTCCCATCCTAGAGTTATCTTCACGAGTGCTCGTCGACGAGTCGCCATCACGCCCGGGTTAATTCCCCGTACCTCCAAGCTGCGTTCGTCGTCTCTGACCTCACGCAATCGCAACCGTTTCGCATACGACGCAGAGACGACACTAACGTTCGCCCTGGTATCCAGCAAAATTCTCGTCCACTAATCATTCACAGCTCCGTTCACCAGGGCTCGCAGCCTCTTCCTCTTGTCGTATCGTTGTGACGACCACCACCCCATTCTCTCACCTGGCAACAGTTTTATTGTCTGGCCGAGGTCTCGTTGTGGATGTTTGTCCGCAGCCATACTCGTGATTGAAGCCTCGGTCAACACCGCATCGTCTTCATCCACGCAAGTTTCATTCACTTCACTTCTACCGAGGCTCGCACCTCTCTCCTTTTCATTTTCCGTCATTTTTGTTTAATGCATGTGTGAGTCGTCAGGCCGTTTGCACGAACCCGCGAACACGAACAAATAATCCGCATCCAGCGCAGGTCCGGCTAACTGTGGCAGCCCGATGGGAACCAACCCAGTTTCAGTTTTGCGGGCTGCCTAGTTTAACCCCTTACTTCCCATATGTTGCACCGATGAACATAAGAGGAGTATAGCTTGCTTCACTTATTTTGCAGCTTTTATGTTATGTTGGAGGTCCAACATAAGCCATTATTATACTTGGTATTTGTATGCATATACTGTCAATTTCACTCCATAGTGGAATCAAGTCTACATTTTGAGTGGAAAACAGCCAAATACACAGGCTTAGCTTTCGGTAAAGATGCAGGTCTGTCGACAGTGATAAATAGCGTACTTGTTACCCACCATGAACGGGTGGCCTCCACAAAGTCTTCATTCTTCAAAAACTCGAGAAGAGAGCAAGATGGTCGCGGGAGCAGGAAAGGAGCCGCAGCACAAGCTAACGCAGCAGGAGCTGCGGTTGTGCAGAGAGGACCTTCTGAGCGACAGACACGCACGTCGCATTCGTCGCACGAACGCAGACGAGCAGAGGCCAAAGAAAGCAGCGAGAAAGGAGGGCGCCAAACGTGCCACGGCGGCGATGGAGATCCGAGGATCTTTGGAGGCGGCAGGAGCGGAGGCGAAGGACACGGGTGTTGCAGAGGCGGATGCGGTGGCGAAGTGGATGGGGATTGCAGAGGCGAAGGGGACGGACGTGGCAGTGGCGGATGCGGTGGCGAAAGAGACGGGGTTGCAGAGGTGGAGGCGAAGGAGGTGGACGTTGCAGTGGCGGAGGCGGAGCCAAAGGAGACGGGGTTGCAGAGGCGGAGCCAAATGAGACGGGTGTTGCAGAAGCGGAGGCGGTAGAGCCGGCCAATAGTCTATTTCGGCGGACCATGAGTCAGCGATGCTGGGGGATGTGTATGGTAACTGCTGTCGCAGTTGCTGGAAATGCTGCGACCGAGCGGACAACCCTTGTTGGACACCTTCGCAAAAGGCGGGGATCATTTTGGAGGACAAGAGTGCAGACGGCGAGTGTAGTTCGGAGGAAGCTGTGACGACATCGGAGGTGCTGTGTCAACCGCCGCCGTGTGTCATTGATGACGACGCCAATTTGATGGATCTTGGGGCTGATAAGTGCACGTACCTGAATTCCGATGAATATTTGTCCGTGGAGGAGGGCCGAGAAGAAAGCTATGATGAAGATGAAAATGCTGACTGGGACATCGGCGAGCTGACGGATGAAGAAACAGAAGACGAAAGAGAGAACTTGCCCGAGTCAGTCTGCAATTCGGTCGCGCAGAGCGAGAAGGAAATCTCGATGATGCGGTCACTCGGCTGGGAATACGGTACGTTATGTTGTTCATATACAACACAAGAGGATACTTATGAATGGTTCCCTCCAACATAAGAGTCATCATAAACTGACTCTTGTGTATTGTTGCATTCAGATCCAGAAAAAAATGGCCCAGACCCTACTTACGCAGACTTGTACGATGGAGAGCACGGACCGACCGATATTGTGATGACAGTGGGTGACGATCCTCTTGCTCTGCTTTTCTACTTCGTGCCGCCAAGACTCTGGGCTCAAATTGCCGTCGAAAGCAATCGGTATCATACGCAGTCGATTCCGCTGACAGCGAGGGCAATTCGCTCGCAGCAGCGTCGGGTCAGTCTGGAGGTGGAATATTTGGGCGATATTCAGTGTCGACTGGTGCGCGTTCCAGCCATCGAGCTGTGGGAGGTGCTGCGAATTATGGGTCTGCTAATTGCGCGCATGCTGATGCCTATCCGCAAAGGAATTGCTGCGCATTGGTCTACAAAGCAAGTGGGGCGCTACCTACGAACCGATTCAACCTCTTCATGACCAAGCACCGATTTTGCCATATTATGGGCTATCTACACTTCTCGAACAACAGATCAACAAGTGCATGCGTCGATCGCGTGTGGAAGATTCGGTCAGTCGTGGATGTGTTGCAGCGGGCCTTCGCTCGAGGATATCGTGCGCCTGCTGCGATTATCTTCGACGAAGCTACCCTTCCATCCCGTTCTCGCTACAACCCGACACGCCAGTTCAACAAGGATAAGCTGCGCAAGTGGGGGACGAAGGTATTCGTCGCGGCATGCGCTGAAACGGCGTATTGCATGAGGTATGTGTTGCTGAGATGTGGCAGGCTTCGGCCCTGGCCACATTTCCTTTAGTCAAAGTGCTTATGTTGCCTTTGGTCGAACATAAGCCTCCATTCCCTACGCGATATCCTCCAACTTCAGCTAACATAATTATGTTGTTGCGATTACAGGATTGAAATCTATTGCGGAGACAAGACATACTTACAAAACCGCGTGCCAAAGGATAACAATACCGGTGAAGCTGCCGTCCTGAAGAACATGAATGCTCTATGCCCTCCATCGACGACATCATCTTGGCGTTTAGTCAGTACGGATCGGTTTTATACCTCGGTCAAGTTGGCGCTGGAGCTGTTGCATCGACGCATCTATCTGACCGGCACTATTCAGACTGACCACTCGGTATACGCAAAATGTGTCTTCACAAAGAAGGAAACGAAGCAAGTGAATAACCAAAAGTTTTGGTACCTCCCCAGGGAACGATTAAGCTCGCTCAGAACAAGCGTTTCCCGCAAATAACTGCCGCAATGTGGATGGATCGCACCCCGTCCAAAGGATATCAAGCGGTGGCAGTCGTAGAACGGTCACAGTCAGTAAGTGCAACGGCGCCGTTGCGAATATGCTGTGTTGCTAACCTATGATGCTTTTGTTTTACAGTGCGGTGGGTCCGGGGAGAAATGCAGTCAGTATCAGCTCCGGAGTTGATGCGCGACTACCACCGCTGGATGGGAGGTGTCGACGTCCTCGACCAACTCCAGATGCAGTGCTATAGCATCCAGTTGAGCTACAAGACGAAAACGTATTACAAGACACTCTTCCTAGGCTTACTCGACATGGTGCTGGTAAACGCGTTTATCGTGTTTCGATACCACAAGAAGCTGAACGACGAGCGTACACAGGGGAATAAGAGGCCGCCGAAGCATTATACATTCTTCGAAACACTGATGGTGCAACTACTAGCGGTCGACTCTGCCGAGACCTATAAAACTATTGAGGTACGTTATGTTGGTCGAGGCAACAAAATCGTTCATGGGGCTAATGTTATGTGCGTTTTGTTGACTTTACTCTGCAAACAGATAGCAATTACAGCTCGCGATAAGACCGCAGCTTCTCCTGCACGTGAAGCTTCTCCGCGAGTACCCGAAGCTGAGCGTACATGCGACATGGGTGGGCATCGCCTCGAACCCTCCAGATACTGTGGGCAATGAGCAGGGACTCAAGAAGCACCAGCGCTCCTGCAAGATGTGCGCGCTGTACAAGACAAAGCCAAGGAAGTGCACGAAGTACTTCTGCCCGGAGTACTCGATAGGGAATCGACGGTACGTCACCATTGTTTTGAAGCCATGAAGCACATGCTAATGTTTTTATCTACAGGAAATATTTCTGCAACGTGGCGCGGGGCAGGGGAAGACCTGTTTTGCTATCTGGCACGATGACTGAAAAATGGAAACGATATCCCGCGCAGCCTGCTCCAAGAACACAAACTGCGTGACCGTCCTCCAGTACCACGCCCGGGTAAGAAGCGCCGCCGCCGTTCTGTTGCTGAACGAGATGAGGAGAATGACAATGAAGATTCCGACGGCGCCGTGGCTGGAGATGAGGCGTATGCTTGTGGATGTATGTACAGAGAACCCTGGCCAACTTAATACCACCCGTGGACGCACTTACTATAGGGTTATTAGATAGTAGAGGGAGCACCACAACCAGAAGACCGGTGCTGATCTCTGGGTTTATAAGAAGGCATGGATGACTGGTGTGTTGTTTCAGGAGTGGCTGCGCGAGCTTGACATGCATCAACAACGGTGCAATATTGCCCTCCTGCGCAACATTGTCCTGGGAAACCTGCAGCACAAGCCGTAATTGTCATTTAACTACCGCCCAACTACATCTCTCGTTTGCAACGTCCCGACGCTGGAATCATATAGGTGTTTAAGCGGCAGTTCGGCATCGGCGACTCCAGCATGAGTTGAACGTGAGGAGGCGGGTGCGACCACCAATGGTAGTCATACCCGTTGATATACTTCAAGTATTATATATTAGCACCCTACCAATATACCGGTACTGTACAGTAAACGGTGGCTGTTGGCACGATGTACACCCCGATGTGGAAACGAAGGTTTTGTCAGGCCTTCGGACGCTACAGGAGCGGCTTCGGAAAAAAGCAACGTGAGGAGCAGGAAGCGGCGCAGACATCGACCCGAATTTTTTTAGTATGTAATATTCGGCAATGATAGTGTATATTTTTCATTAACAAATGTATTGAAAAATCCCGTTTGACAAGTACTAATTAAGGCCCATAGTTAAGCCTGACTACTGAGTCGGTGGATCGATATATGATTAAGTACACCAGGATATTAGACAACAGAGGTATTAAGTTGGCCAGGGTTCTCTGTACTTGCTTTACATTTTTCGTGATGCAATTAATTGAAACGTTCTTGGGTCCGGCTTGTTTTTTACCATTGACCGCTGGTGTACGTGTGCAACGTTCAGAAAAAGCTACTCAGATAAACTGTACAGCGTGTATGTTGCCTTAGCCATCATAAACTCAAGGATGGTCAAGTTTTTCGCCAACATTAGACCTGTAATGATGGATATGTCACGTTTTTAACCTGAGACAAACCTGTACTATCCCGGCGGCATATCCCCGTGAGACTCCAGTCAATACAAATTCCTACATATTCTTATGTTGGAGGTACAACATAAGAGTCAATATTTACCCTCCACTTTTGTCCCGGGAGTAAGGCTCCCATAGACCAATTCTTGTAGCTCCGGTGATAGGTCCTCTTAGCTCGGAGTAGATTTGCGAGTTCTTGGAAAGCTTCACACTTTCCGGGGTCATGGACTTGTTTGCACATCTTTTCACCGTTTGAAGCAGTAGTGCGCTGAGTGCGTTAACCCGCCATAGGCGGCGCATGGGCCATACTGACGCCGGTTGTCCCGGTCGCCTCGGCCTCGGTGGCGGTCGTCTCGGCCATGCGGTCGTTTATCATTACCAACCCTCGGTCGACGGTTGTCGGTGCGAGCATACGTTCTTCCAGCAGCATTGCGGCGTTCGCTTTCATTCGCCGCAGCCACGTGGCCTTGATCCTCGGTCGATGCATACTCGTCGTCCGAATAATGGGTCATCGTCGCCTGAGTTAGTTTCCAGTCCGTAGTCCTCGGAGTCGTCAAAACCATTACTCGGCGTCTCCGAATATCCACCACGTGACCCCACCGAGCTGTTAACTTTGAGCGCAGCGACCATGTCGGTCAGTGCGTCCGTTAAGGTGACTCACAGTCGATATTGACTTTCCTCCCGACTGTCTCGCCCCGACTTTCCCCGCGGTAGCGATCATTCTGTCGGTGGTTGTCATCCCGGTGTCGGCTGTCTCGGTCATGGCTCTCGTCTCGGTCACGGCGGTCGTGGCGGTACGTGCCCCAAGAGTCCTCGGTGCGCCCGCTGTCACGTCGGCGGCCTTCGTCTGGGCCTCGAGAACGTCGGACCGAGGTCCACCCGCTGTCACGTCGGCGGCCTTCGTCTGGGCCTCGAGAACGTCGGACCGAGGACTCGCGTCCTGTCTTCCGTTCTCGGCGTCGAAGGATGTCGTTAACTATATCCTCTAAGTCGTGTATGTTTTTGACTCGGACATGGCACAAACGCTCTTCCAAACCTCGGTCTTCGCACGAGTCGAGGAAGTGTTCGACGTGGTCCTTGGCTTCACACCCGCCGTGCTCGAAATGCACCCCTGCGTTGCGGGAATGACCGTTCAATCGGTTTAGGTAGTCGCACACATGCTCTTTCTCCCCGCTTCGCCGAGTAGTACCTAGCTAGCGGATTGATTGAAGCGCGAACAGAAGTACTTGATTAACGTGTCGCTCAACAACTTCCAGGTGCGTCTCGTCTTACGCGGGAGTTGTCGGTACCGATGCAGATCTCCATCCTGGAGGCTAAGCTCGAACGCCATGCACCACTCGTTGGGCGGCGTGTGCATCCCTTTCATTTCGTAGATGAAAGCTCGGAGTCATTGCATGGACTTCTCGCTCTTATCACGTAGATCGAGGAACGGCTTAATGTTGCCGAGCGGCAGATGCGTCGCGATCTCAAGCCTCGGAGTCGAGATCTCACCGTCCGCGGCGTTCAGTTCGCGGATTTGGCGTCGGGTCACCACCGAGGTCTTCGACGTCGATCGAGTCGTCGTCCGAGGAGTCATCACGTGAATCGTAGCGTCGGTTGGGGTCCGACCTATAGTTCGGCCGGCGGTAGGTGCGGTGCGAGGACCCTCGGTCGTTGCGCCAAGACGTTCCATTCGACTCGCAGACCTGGGAGTAACCATGTGCGAGTCTTGGAAGTACGTGGACGTCGCGCCTCTAGCTGAGAATACACCGGCTTCATTTTGCACTCCAGACTGCTTCCCAGGAGTCGGCGGGTGCGGGACATTGGATGGGTCGGCCGCCGTCTGCTGAACACTCGCTCGACGGCCAGCTCCAACTTCTGCCACCCCAAACACAGTCCGAAGTTTCTGCTTCCACCTGAGGAGGGAGGAGGCTGCCTCATCGGGTGACAATCCTTGGAGACCGGCCTCAGTCGGAAGCGCTTGGACTTCACAGCCCATAGCGCGAAAGAATTTCACCGTGTCCTCGGCCACCTGCTGAGCGCTCCAAGCCTTCACCGGTACCATCAATTCGCCACCAAGTTCGATCCAAATTGCGTGGCGTACCGACCTGGAGCGAATGCTCTGATCCAGTTACTCTTTGCCTTTATTACCTCCAGGCACCGGCCGATGACCTTATTGCGACTGGGTGTCTCCATTGAGGAGGCATGCGCACATTCGACCGAGGATTCGCATCCTCGGCCATCACCACCGACTGCATATCGACGGTTCCATCATCATAGTCACCTGTAGCTGGTTCGGGACCCGCCACTTCATCCATCTCTTCGGTGAGGTTCCGCGCAAGCGACCTCACCCCTCCGATGTGTCCTGCAGCTACTGCAGCGGCTTCCAGCTCGGGAATCGCTGCCTTCTCTTCCAGGTCATCTTCTTCGTCTTCTTCCTTGGCGTCAGAGTAGTTCATAGGCTCGTCGAAGCTGACCAATCGTTCGTTGACCGACGCCAAAGTTCTCGACGTCGCGAGCGACGTCCCGGAGCGCGCCGAACCCTTGGTGCGTGTCCCTCCTGACTTCATCGGCGTTTCTGGTACCTCTGACTTCGCTCCTTTCGCCATATTCTCTCTTCTTCTCTTCTTTCTTCTCTCGAATGCTCGTTAGGTAAGAACCTATATACAACCAAGACACACAGAACGTTACACCAATCTCGGGTCGCGGCACCAGTTGTCGTGTATGAATACGCAGAAAATCTCACTACCGAATGGTATTAGTCCCACCAACAACAATCGCTTCCCATTCAACGGTCAAAGAGCGTTGGATCAATACCTGAAGACCAGGAACGATCCCTTACACCGGGTTGGCTGTAACCCCTCTGTACACCTAGGTTGCATTAGGCCAACCCAAAACCTGCACCACTAGCCACGAGCGAGGGCTAGTATGCAATATTGCGCTTTCGCGCGAACCCCGCAGTCCCTCAGAAGGAAGGGTACCGTCTGTCAAGCCTAATACGGGTTTGCCGAGGTAAAACCTCGGCGGGTAGTAACATATATCTGGAACACTCGGTTCCACAATAATAAATGGGGGACGACGTTCCTCGTCTCTCCCAACACTCGGCCACTCTAATCTATTGGACTAACCAGCAACAATCCCTCGGTTCAATGTACCTTGAGTTCGCTGACAGGCATCCCACGTAGCCGAGCGTAACCAGACCCTAAGATAATCTAATTAGACTTACCGAAGACGGACTTGACCCTTCGTGACTTGTGGGGACGATTGTTGATTTACTTATGGGTTTGAATGGCTCTGAGAGCCTCTCCTCTGTAGGTCATCCTATAGCTAGTCCTATATCTAAATACAAATATCAAGTGTGAACAGATCTCAGTTGGAGATCCTGGAGCCGGCTCTAAATAGCCGAGGGTACGACACCAAGATGGTACAAAACGAGGGTTTAACCTCGGCCGGGTTTTATATTATACCCCGCCGAGACCTCGGTCACTATCATTCCGGTGCCACTACTGTGCGGGAAATGAGATTAGCCAATCGGGTGGCGTCGTCACCTCCTTTCACGAAAGGAAACTTCGGTTATCAGCAACTGGCAAGCAGGTCCAAAACTCAACGCCACTCTGGTATGAGGAGGACGGTCCACTGCTTTTGGGAGTTTGCCTTCTCTATCTCTTCTGATATTGCGGGGAACTGAACGGAATTGGTGATGCTTGAATGGGCCATGTGATGGTGCTACTTCAAAGAGATAACACCAAAGTCGGGATCGTTGACCCTATCTTCCATCGCCTCCGTGAGAGACAAGATAAACTTCGTGTGATTTCCCGTGGCGGCGCCTTCAACACTATCAACGAAATCGTTTTGATGCCTTTGCACGTCGACAACAACCACTGATGCGGAATCGTGTTTGATTTCCGCCCAGGTAGCAAGTCGATCACAGTATTCGATCCACTACAAGCAGCAAAATCTAACTACTACGCTATGTGCGACACATTGCTTCAAGATCTGTTTGGTGAATGGTGCAGCTTCATGAAAGTCCAGAAGGAGACCAAGTCGCGTCAATCCGATGTAGCAAGCTGCGATGTGATAGTGCTCATGTTTTTAGTGTTTGATTCGAGACGTTACGGTGCCTATGAAGCCGAATTTGGCACTCGTTCGCTTTTTGCGACTTCGCTATCGTCTCAAGTGTCTTCCCCAGCTTCGCAGGTTAGTTGCTAACGAAGAGGTTCTTCTAATACATCTAGTTTTTTCAATACACGCCAAGCTCTTCCTACACCAGGTCGGTACGTGAATTACAGTAAACAAACTAACTAGTGCAGATCGACAAGGTGATTAAAAGCGGGCGACACACTGCAACTACAGCTAATGTACTTGTTGTAGTTTAGGGTAAGTACCAACTTTTGGTAAACAGATCCTATTTCTAATCCAATTAGAAACAGATGCAAATGGTTAGAACTTGATATTAGTATAAGCATACTGGGCTTAAGAGATGCTATTGAGTGGCAGCCAAGGCCAACTTAGGAAAAGAGAACCCAACCGAATGAAGAGCCGGGGACGGCACTCACTATTGAATTAGCCGCCCCGTCTGACGGTTAATAAACACACCACAACGACCAAGACAACAACATTTCAGATACTTCGGATGAGTGTCTTGACCAAGCAAGAAAGACCGTGCACGTCGGCCTTGAAAAGTTCTCAGGCCGACAAATTGAGTATGCTACTTGGAAAGACAAGCTGCACACGCACGTGGCCCAGTTGGACCTGTACGTAGAAAATCGGCTTCTCGAAACCGGTCAACCGGAGCCGAAGGTTGGCATGCGTGACTTCCTGGAGTCAACGCCGCAACGTCTGACGGATGTATACGTGAAGGCAGCTCCTCATGATGATCAATTGGGATTGCGCAGGGAGATCATGGTATGGTGCAAGGCGGATGCAGCAATGCGTCACGTCCTCAATTCGACCCTCCCAAACTCGTTCCTGTCGTCCTTGCCAGACGATGTGAGGAACCTGGAGGTGTGCGTTAATTGGCAACATCTCGAGCGCAAGTTCGCGCTCGGTGACGCTGGAGGATTGGTGTCGTTGACGAACCGTTGGAATCGGATTCTCAACTCGAATTGGAAAGACACCATGACTCTGTTCTCGCTGCTGAACCAAGCGCGGAACGAAATGAATCGGAAGTCCAAGAAGCTCCTCGGTAAGGAGATGATGACAGAGACGATGATGTGCGTGCAAGTTTTGGCGCAGCTTCCTACTGAAATCTGGGCGTCGTCATTTGAGCTTTCGGAGGAAGCGGTCAGCGCTGAAAGGGTGGATATCGCTTTGAACACGCTCTTCGGTGACAGGTCCAAGAAGATGATCACCGGATCTGGTGATGCGACGTCGGTGACGCGCATCAACAACGTCAAAAGTGACCGTGCGGCGCGCAGTTACGACTCTAAGAAGCGCAAGCAAGACGGAAGCAGCGGCGTTCAGGACCAAGGGTGCTTCTACTGCTTCAAGAAAGGGCACCAGAAGGTTCAGTGCGAGCGCATGAAGGCTGACCGCGACCCAAATCGTGACGGTGGGCCGCTCTTCCGTACGAACATGGATGCCCAACCATCCCAGCGAGCGCCTAGCAACACCAAGAAAATTGCTACGGTGCAGCGCGCTACCAAGAAACAAAAGACGCGTGAACCGCCAACAGATGTCGAGATTGAGGAGGAATTCAGCCTTTCATGTTCGGAGAAAGAGGAGTCGAAAGATGGCGACGGAGGCTGTTTGAAGAGCTTTGGTGAAATTGACACCTCGGTACGTACGATATGGTACATATTTGAGTTGGTTACGTCGACTAACAGTTACGGATGATCTGTGGATTGTTGATACAGGAGCCGGATTTGGAATAAACCCAGACAAAGGCTGGTTCAAGTCGGTACACAAAGGTTCGAGTCATAGGTTTGTGTATGGTAACGGTAGCACATCAGAAACCGCTCTAACTGGCTCAATACAAATGCATGTTGCAAGTCCTTTCAATAAGTGTATCGGTCTAAGGATTAATAACATTGCGTTTGACAAGGAATGTGGTAGTAATTTAATTAGTCCTTGTCATCTTGCTAAACAAGGTTATAATCACATTCAATCTCAGGATGGGGAGTTTTATATTTCTTCAATAAGAAATGACATCTATTATTTGCTGCGGTGCAAAGGGGGCAGTATATTATCTGCCCTCTTCCAGGCATATTAAAGTGCAAATCGTAAATAAGAGCTTTACAGAGGCACAGAAAGTTGCGTTGATGCAAAGTGGCATTTTAGACTTGGTCACGTCCACAGAGCCAGACTAATTGCAATATTTGGTCGTAAGTTAGTTGAAGGAATTCCTCATATACCTCAGAATGAGCTAAAGATATTCCTTTCTTCTGTGCGACTTGCGAAGTCGCAAACTCGACACGTATTTCTATAGAAATAAAATAGGGACACGGTCTAAGCAGCCATTGCACACTTTGCACATGGACACTATGGGAAAGATGAAAGTAAACGGTAACTATGGTGGATACGGTTATCAGTACACGTTAGCAATTGTGGACGATGCAACGTCGTACAAGTGGCTATTTGTGATGAGGTCTACAAAAGAAGTTTACAGTCATGTGGTTAGCATCATACTGCTACTATAAAAACAGCATCACTATGAAATAAAGAGGATAAGAAGTGATGGCGGTACAGAATTTGTCAACCAAAAGATGAGGACATTTCTGCAGTCGAAAGGTATCAGTTTTGAGAAATCAAATGTAGAATGTCAAGAAGAGAATGGGAGCGCGGAGCGCTGTCATCAGACATTAATGAGGCAAGTAAGAAGTTCACTTATAACAGCAGCTAAGCCAGCACACTGGTGGCCAGAGGCTATAAAATTCGCCGTCGAAGTGGCAAATAGAATTCCAACTTCTAGACTTGGAAACACTTCGCCCTACGAAAGCCAGATGACAATATACTTCAAATATGGGGAAGTGCATGTTATGCTCATATCCCAAATACTAAGAGAAAGGATAAGAAATTGAGCTCAAGAGGTTTAGAGTGCAAGTTCCTCGGTCTTGCAAACGATTATAAGGGCTACAGATTGCTAGATACTGTCAACAATGTATTATTGGTAGCTCGAAGTGTTAAGTTTGATACAGTTGGTCAGTCGGCTGTGATAGCCAGGTCGTTTCCAAACAGGAACCATGCGCTAACCTCTAAAGAGAAGGAAGATATTAGAGCGTGCACAAGTGGAAAAGATAGCCCGTCTAAAGACCTGCCAACTCCAAGTGTGGGGGCCGTGGGAGATGTGGGAGCTGATGTCACACAGTGTGACGAGGATGAGAAGTCGAATGTTAGTCATAGTGACGAGTCGTCTTCTCATGTCGTAGAAAGGTCAATATGTACAGAAATGGTAAGAGACACACAAAGGATATGAGCTGTGTGGAACACCACGATAAGCCACGTGCATTGCGTAAGAGGCGACGAAGCCCAAGACTTAGTGGATATGAGGTAACAATAAACCCGATTTTAGGGGTCAAAGAAAGCAGAGCTCGTATACCAATACCGAAATCACTAAAGGCGGCATTAGCAGGACTATACCGTGAATCATGGCCTGGTGCATTAGAAATGGAGTATCAGGCGCTCTTAGAAAATAAGACTTGGAAGATGGTTGATCTACCCAAAGGACGCAAGGCTTTAGGCTATCACTGGGTTTTAGATGTAAAATATCATGCAGATGGGTCTGTTGAGCGATTTAAAGCGCGACTAGTGGTTATGGGGAATACCCAGCGATTTGGAATTGACTACGGAGAGATATTCTCACCGGTAGCCCGATATGAGTCTTTGATATTAGTGCTCGCAATTGCGGCAATAGAGGATTTTCACATCCACCAAATGGATGTATCAACTGCGCTTCTAAATGGGGAACTGTTAGAGGAAATATACATGGTTCCACCTCTCGGATTTAGTCAACGTCATAATGGTAAAGTCTGTAAGCTAATTAAGAGCCTATACGGATTAAAGCAGGCGCCCCGAATTTAGTATAAGGTGTTGCACACCTTTTTGAGTCATTAGTTTTTCTCGATGCAAAAAGGAATACTGTTTGTACAAGAAAAAGTGGGGGGTTAATGGAGTAACCGACGTCGTCTTTATATGTGTATATGTGGATGCCTTAACCATTGCTGGCTCTAGGCTTTCAGCTGTAAATGAAATTAAGGCAAAGTTGTCAGAACGCTTTAAAATGAAGGATCTTGGTGAGGTCCATTATTTGTTGAAAATGGAGATCAGAAGGGATAGATCACGTAAGCAACTCAGTCTATCGCAACATAAGTACATTCTGGACTTGCTAGAAAAGTTTGATATGATGGACTGCACAACTGTAGCCACACCTCAGGCAGCAAGTATTACATTGGAAAAAGAGACAAACCTCAGCGCTGAAGCTATTGCAGCACAGCCGTATGACTACCGTGGACTGGTAGGCTCTCTCATGTATCTGGTTAGATGAACTAGACCTGATATTACAAATGCTGTAAGAGAATTAAGTAAATTCCTCTCTTGTTATAACAAGTCTCATTGGAGATAGTACTTAAGTATCTGAAAGGAACATCGATGTATGGGTTAATGTATGAAGGAACTAACAAAGAGGTTGTTTATGAACTATACACAGATGCGAGCTTCGCAAATGCTAATGAGGACCGTAAATCAGTTACAGGTTACGTGTCAATACTAGCTGATGCATGTGTCTCTTGGAAGAGTTGTAGACAAGATATGGCCAGTTTGCACACAGCTCAGGCTGAACTAGTTGCCGTAAGTGAGGGCGTTAAGGAAAGCGAATGGGTATGGCTACTTCTAAAGGAACTAGGGTGGTAACAGAAACAGCCAATTTATTGTTGGTGCGACAATACAGCAGCCATAAGTATAGTAAAGAATCCTGCTAGTCATTCGTCGACTAAACATGTTGAGACAAGATACTTGTATGCTCGTGAAGCGTATGAAAGAGAGCGTATATATATAACGTACTGTAATACCAAAGATATGGTATCAGATGCGTTGACAAAGGCGCTACCGCAAGAACAATTCTGCAAGCTACGAGAGCTTATGGGTGTGAGAAACTATGAAACCGAGAAAAGTAGCGAAAATGTGCAGGCAAACTAAGCGGCACAGTCCCTCTGTTGCGCTGGCGACGTCGTTAACTAGGCACTGCAAATCGTGTAAATAAATCCAATTAACACATTCCTATGATTTGTGTGAGCTGCCTATCATAAGATAAAGTTTCAGGTAAGGTCGTCAGACAAGAGTTAAGATTAGGTCCCCTCATCTCAGTTTTGCACGTTAAGCTATAAGTAAGTTTCATGGAATGAGTTTATACGATATGGATATAAAAAACTGTCAAGCCACTTTTGTTATTATATTGCTGTAGCACATAGTGTGTTGGGCATGTCATGCACATCATAAGATAAGACTTATTTTTGCTCATGAGATAAGTTTATAGGTAAGACCGTCAGACACGAACTAAGTTATGGTCCCCTCATCTCAGTTCTACAAACGACTGCACAAGGTTCTGGGATTTAGTTTAGAACAGATGAATAAGATAATCTGTCAAGCAACTTTGTGAAAAGTTAGCTTTAGTTGGCAAGAGTGTCATTAAGTGGGTTCATTTAGGTCAAATGAATGTAATTTGGTATAAGGTCCCCTCACATGGCCATACATAATTATACTTATTATAAGACACCTACAGCTTTACAAGACGGATGCAAAGAGATCCTACAACGCAGATTTTGCAAATTCGCAGCAAGTATCGGTTGAGCGTCTCTTTTGTGGGAGTGTTGTAGATTAGGTAAGTACCAACTTTTGGTAAACAGATCCTATTTCTAATCCAATTAGAAACAGATGCAAATGGTTAGAACTTGATATTAGTAAAAGTATACTGGGCTTAAGAGATGCTATTGAGTGGCAGCCAAGGCCAACTTAGGAAAAGAGAATCCAACCGAATGAAGATCTGGGGACGGCGCTCACTTTTGAATTAGCCGCCCCGTCTGACGGTTAATAAACACACCACAACGGCCAAGACAACAACAGTACTCAGTGTCCGAAAATCGCTAAGTACTCTGTGCATTCGAATAACAACCAATACCAATTTCGTATCTAGTGCGACGCCCCGCGCAACCGTCATGCGACATACTATACATGAAGCCAGCAGAGCTACTCGTAGATTTCACTACCTTCTGTGAAATTTATGTTTTTTTAATAGAATACCCTCTTTTTCTGAAATCGGTACCAATACCACCGCACTCAGTGACAGAGTGTCTATACGAAATCGACCGGGTGCCCCGAAGCCCCGCTTAAGTACGATCCACTCAGTGTCTGCAAGATTGATTAAATAAAATTGCGATGCATTAAAAAACATAGTTTAGTGGTGGAATATGACAGCACTTTGGCAACTATAATCTAGATACCCACTGACGTAATTCATCTGATTGGTACTCCAGAGAGACCATGCAAAAATTATAAATAATACGCCGTTTTGGACTTCGCACAATACAAGCTTGGCATTGATCAATAAAAATTTAACACCACCGCGACTTCACACGGAACAGCTCTGTTTTTTACCTTTGAGCTAAGCAAACGAAGTTTCAAAATGAGTGACAGTATCTATAAATGGAATTCGCTGTGCAGAATTCATTTCATGTACGTCAATTTTTCGCTTCATGATGATGCTGTCTAATTAAACGGTTGTTACTTGTACAATAAATGCCAATCCCCCTCCAAAATCGAGCAATTTCCTGCAAGCCATGGACTTGGTCAGGCGTGGTGTCTAGAAAAAATTAGCTCGTCGTATCGATCGCCTTGTACGTACGGAATTATTAATACACTAATTATATCTTGATTCACTCGATAAGGTAGAAAATAATACTTTACACTAATTATATCTTGATTCACTCGAAAAGGTAGACAATAATACTTTTAAAGGGGTTGCAGTAGTATGTTGCTCGAAAGAATGCTCGAACGGTCTGCATAAATTATCTGTTGCACGTAAAATACGATTATAATATAAGTAATATCATAGCATAGAGGTTTGTTATCCGAATCTTCTGCGAGTGGGTTAGCCTTCACAAATATAATAGCAATCTGTCCGGAAATTAAATACAACGGGCATTTGAAGCTCATTTGTTTAAGTTTCCAACTTATATTAGGGAAGTATTATAAATGCAAGAAATCAGACCTCGTTGACTCTGGATTTAAAATTCAAAGAGTTAATCCACCGTGTTACTGAGAACGTCACAAGCGTGTCAAAAATATTAATCGACAGCAAGCGAGGTCGTCATTATTGAAACCTCCGTAAATATATAATCATTCGGCACTTTCTGGCTCTATCTGTTGGTCTCTTATGTCCCTTATTAAGTGCTAATTTATTGCAGAACCCTTTTAGAGTGAATGAATTTCGTAAAATCTCGCCTCGAGTAATTACTCAGCAGGCGGCGGATCACAAGCTGTAGCATCTATCAAGATGATCTCAAAGAGAAGGATGCAGCAGGCTTCACTGGTGCCACCACTGCCTGACACGAAAAGCCATGCGTGGCGATGGTAATCCTGCGGAAGAAGCCTCCGCTGCACGGGAATGACAATGATGAGAAGGTGCGTATATATTTGGACCCTACTGGCCTAGCTGCGTCTAGCTAGCGCTCTTGTTGATTGTGCTTTGGTTACCGAGCTTCTGCATAGCTCAAGGTGATATCGAGCGCGCAGGATGCAGCCGGCTTCATTGGCACCCCCACTACCTCACACGAAAAGGCGTGCGTGGCGCCGGTGCTGCTGTGGGAAAAGACACGGCTGCACGGGAAGAGACAATAATAAGACGGTGTACGTTCATGTGGACCCTCCACATCTCGCTGCTTATACCTAACGCTATTTCTGATTGTAATCTTGCAGATGCAGGAGAACCCGAAGGCGTATGTGGTGCTGTCGGTGGTGGAGGTGGTACATATACTGGTGCGTGGCCAGATTGAGAAGGAGCGCCTTGGTGCGGGCTCTGCTGGCCTCGCTGCTTTTAGCTACCGCTATTACTTATTGGACCTTTTCAGGTGGAGGGGAACTCAAACCCGTACGTCGTGCTGTCTGTGGCGGTGGTACCGTTGCTGGTGGTCGAATAGGATCGGGAGGTGCGCACCCGGTAGAGCACCGCTGGTCTTGTGGCTCATAGTTAACTAGCATTCATATTGCTGAGCGGCGTGCTCGACGCCACGTCGTACACTTCCGTTAATAAGACATTAACAAAAGCGAAATGCACTGATAAACGAAACCATCAAGCACACCAGCGTACTTCTTTACCCCATCAATAAATATATGTTGGTGGTACTTGCTACGAAGCTACAGCATTCAATTAGAACATACTGCCCTCGACGCCTAATTCGCAGCGTCTTCTTCGATTTCGGTCGAATCTGCCGACGCGATCGACTTTCCACCACCTTGCTTATTGGAAGCACAGGCATGCGCCGCTTGCTGCACACGCTTCTCTTTAATTTGGAGGCCTGTCAACAAATATATAACACACATTAGATAATAGTTTTAATCATGCAATAATTGACCTTACTGCGGAGGAGCTTCGCCGCCTTTACAGATCGAGCATGAGCAGCTCGCTCAAGCTGGTTTTGGCGCTTGCTATCTACGGCAGTTATGTCCCCTATACTTCCTCCGGTTGAAAAAGTTTGCATCGAAAAACATATGCAATAACGAGTTTTCGCCTGTGGGTTCGCTTCGCGTATTTTTATTGGCGGAATCGACGCAGTTTGATCCCCTCTTTCTAATGTCGGTTCAAGCGCAAAAAAACCTTTTCAAATAAAAAAGTTATGGCCAAAAGTGCTCAGCTGCGAGCAAGTCTCATTACTCAATTGGCCTACTCTCGACCACCGACGACTATAATAGACGCAATTATGACCGACGCCACAAAGATGTTGTTATATTCTTGTTGCTACACAGTGTTAGAGGGCGCCACGGTCGTCACGCGCAGCGCGACGCCTCCACCAAGTTTGACGTTGACAAGAGCACTATCAGCCGGATCTGGGGCCGGTTTAAGGAGACATTCGAAAAGGACGGTATCGACGGCGTTATGTCTGTGGATAGGCCATAATTACAATCTTTCAAACCCGGATGAAGTATGTGGCATATTCAAAATAACTCAATTACATGAATCCGTGCATACAGCTATATATCGCACTATCATACCTTGAAGAGCACCTTGAGCACCTTGCTGACCTCCAGCGCCCTTGAAGACCTTGTTCCTGGCCATCTTTGACAGCGCCAACGGCAAGAGTCTGTAAGAATGGGCCCGGGTGCCCCCTGAAATAGTGTGTTTACACACAACTTTTATTGATCTAATGGATTGAAAGGGGAGGTCCAAAACTGTGTAAACACACAATTTTAGCGCTCGCCCCTTTAGCAATACCATGAGTGCTGCTCAACGATAATAATATGTGCTAAACACAAAATCTGGTAAGGTCTCACGAACTGCGTTTTATCCCCCGACACGGGTAAGCTATTAATAGCAGGACATGTGTCGTTGGTATATGATACTGGCTCACGTCCATACCAGGAAGATTCTGGGACTCCTTCCAACCTGTACCAGTTCAAAAACGGTATGAGGTTTTTATTTAACCTTACTTTCAGCACGGCAGTGGGGTTCGCGATGGCGGTGATCACGGTGGAGGTTGTGGAGATCCAGGCAGTGGCGCTAACAATGGTGGCAATCATGTTGGTGGGGTTGTGATTGTGGAGCTCACGGTAGTGACGTTTGGGCTGGTGAAGGAAATGACGGTGGTGGGGTTTGCGCTTGTGGAGCTCCCGGTAGCAGGGCTGCACGCGATGATGGTGATCACGACGGTAGTGGTGTTGTTTTTGTGTAGCTCACGGCGCTAATGCTTGTTCTTGTGTGGATCACGGTAATGGTTTTTGCTGTTGTGGCGTTTACACCAGTGGAGCTCACGACAAAGGGTACACGACGGCGGCGATGCTGCTGGTGGTAATCGAGCTCGGTGGTGGCATTCCCGATGATGGTTATCATGGCGGTGGTGTTTGTGTTTATGGGGCTAACGACAACGGTGTTTGTGCTGGTGCTGAGGACGATCGCTGGGTTTGCGCTTTTGGAGCCGCGTCAGTCGACTGTAGGGCCGCCTGCGCCGAGCCTCCAGAGGAGTCAGAGGCGTCGGTCGGGGCATCAGAAGTTTGCTGGGGACACATATGAGGACGATGAATAGGTACAAAAGACGCAAGAGACAACAGAACGTACCTCTCCGGCCGGGTGCAGAGCGTGGAGAGCGGAAGCCGTAGCTTGGGGACTCGCCTTGTCTCGCGAAGAGCTGGTTGCTGTTCGTCCACGTGGGACAATCGCGGCAGCTCGAATGGCGATTTTGGAGCGTGTGGCGAAGCGATGCATCAGCTGCATGGATTTACAGGAGGCGCGACGGGGAGCCATGGGGTACAGTCGAAGGCGGCGCGACGCGCACTACTTGCGGAAGCTTGCGTCAAGGCGGCAGTTGTGGCGTTGGGTTTTGGACCTGATCACCAAGTGCTGATAGCCGAAGTTTCCTTTCGTGAAAGGAGGTGACGACGCCACCCGAATGGCTAATCTCATTTCCCGCGCAGTAGTGACACCGGAATGATAGTGACCGAGGTCTCGGAGGTATAATATAAAAACCCGGCCGAGGTTAAACCCTCGTTTTGTACCCATCTTGGTATCGTACCCTCGGTCATTTAGAGTCGGCTCCAGGATCTCCAACTGAGATCTGTTCACACTTGATGCTTGTATTTAGATATAGGACTAGCTATAGAATGACCTAAATAGGCTCTCAGAGGTACAAAACCATAAGTAAATCAGCAATCTTCCCCAACAAGTCACCAAGTCCGTCTTCGGTAAGTTTAATTAGCGTGTCTTAGAGTCTGGATACGCTCGGCTGCGTGGGATGCCTGTCAGCGAGCTTGGAGCTGCCTTGAACATGGTTGTGTCTGAAGATTCAGTTCTGCTGAGGTCGACACTATAGGCAAAAGGCCATGAGAGCTGTCAAGGCATAACCAGACACGCAAGAGAAGGCAATAGACAAAGAAAGACATCAATCACGACCAAGTAGAATTTAGCTACGCTAGCAAACGAACTGTTGAAGCAATTGAGCTCCTTCGATATTTCGTAGCTCTCGCTGATAATGCTAGGAATGCTAAAGAAATGAAAGAGGAGATCGTGCTGTAACCATCTAATACGGGATAATATGTTGTTGCTTTAGAAGAGGTTAATATGATCGCTAGCTATATCCAGCTCACCATTTCGCTCAAATAAAATAAGGTGACCCTCCTTTGTACGAGGATTCATCCACGAACGCAAACCTCACCACCGTCATCTCCACCATCGTGAACCTCACTGCCGTGAACGCCACAACACCAAACCCCACTACCATCGTGATCACCATCATAGTGTGCACAAATACCGGTCCACCTGTCGTCGGTGGTGCTCAGGGTGGTCTGTCCCCCGTGACGCCGCCTTCTTCGCCCGAGGCTTCGCCCGTCGTGGCCTAACTGCTCGGTGGTGCCCCTGCGTCGACCTCCTGACCGCAGGGTTCCGCCTGGTCCCGGCTAGTTGTCAGACCGAGGCCACCAGCAGCATTCAGTCGCCCGCTGCTACGACCGAGCCTTCGGCCTCTGCTCTGGTCGAGCAATGACTCCTCCAACTTGGCCAGCTCATCGTCGACGTGGCGCGTCAACGTCCTCGGCGACTTGAAATTGTGTTGGACAGCCGTACGGACAGCGCCACAGACCTCGACGAGGTCTTGTTGGCTGCCTCGGCTCCCACCCTGCGAGGCTGAGCCTATCGTTGACCTCCGCAATGAGGTCTCCGAGCTCAGGGACAAGCTCGCCGACACGAAGGATCGGCTAGAGCGGGAGAGATTTGAAGTTTACAGCAACCAGGCTCCGAGCGACAAGAGTCGGACCCGGAGACGCTGGATGATCTCCGGCGGGACCACAACCAAGCCCTCCAACACCTTCGCCAAGCAAACTCGGCGATCGCTCACCACGTCAGCGTCGTGGCTGCCTGGGCCGCTCAGGCGAAGTCTACCGAGGCCTCGCTGACTTCGGCTCAGAGGCTCATTCGCCAGGACCGGGAGCGCTTTATGGCGGTCCTCGTCGGTGTAGGCGACGAGGACCGCCATAAAGCGCTCCCGGTAGCCAAGCTTCGGTCAGAGCTCGCTGCATCTGACCAAGCCTCAGTCGACCCAAGTCCAGGCGTTGGAGGATCAGGTGGCGAGCTTGAAGCGCGCGAACTCCATCCTGCGTCAGAACCAGCTCTTCACGGTCTTGATGTCGACACTCTAATGCTTGCCTCCGCTGGTAAGTCGTCCATGTCTCTCTTCTTGGCGGCTCCACTTCGTCTAACATTTTCTTGCTACCCTCGTTCAGGTATCACCGCGGACCACATTGACGGGGAGCTCCTTGGACTGGTGCCACCGAGTGTTACTTCGAAGCGCAGCCGGAGTGTGTCCTCCGAGAGTTCGGAGGACAGTGATCAGGATGTCCCGGGCTCGGACGAGGAGCCCAAGCCTCCGGCTAGGCCCTCGGCTGTCAGTGCTGCTGATGCCGAGAAATTGGACTACGTGCCGCTCTCATTGTCGATGTCTCAGCGTCAGTGGCACCAGTGCAAGCATCTCCGGCAGCGGTTAACCTCCCCAAGGGTCTCCAAGGTCGACTCTCCCTGATAGCAAGCGGTTGGGCCGACCATCGCTTGATATGAGCCCGAGATTGAACTTCCGGATCCTCGGCCGGCACACCTCCGGCACCGCCAGTGTCCGAGGGAGGGGTCTGCTCTGTCGCCGATAGAGAATCCAACTCGTTATCAGCACCCTCGTATCGCATGTAACCCACAGCCGTAATCTTCTTACTATACTCCATCTACGCCACTGATTCCAGATAAATGAGCGTGTCAACGCACTCATCAAGATGCATTCCGGGTTTTAAGATGTATCTGATGTGACCCCACGATGTCTCAAGTCTAATGAACAAACAACAATATGTTAGCAATTCAAAAACCGTGTAATTGATGCTCGCAAAATCTTACCGGTTGCTGGTGTGATTACCTTAGTGTGGCACATCTGACCGAACGTACAAGGTCCGCCGTTCCTTTTGTTTGTCCCAGTTCTTCATGACGTAATGGAGAAAGGGGTGCTTTTGGATCAGGAAGCGAGTCGTTTACTTGAGATACTTCGTGTATTCTTCAACCGTAGTCAATGTTTGCATCATGTCCACAGCATCTTCGACTTGCTCCATGTTGAATACTTGGTCCACCGTACTCGCTTTTAGCCATTTCGGAGCGGATATACTTCTTCAGATTAAAATAGCAGAGAACAACCTTCACGTAAGGAAAATGAGCCTCGAGCAGACTCAGCTCACCCATGTCCTTGTCAATAACGATCACACGAATCTGTTCCCAAGACGGATTCGAAAACTTGAACGAATCGATGGAGTCGGTAAGACACTCAGCACTCTCATTCTCCATTAAACTGTGCTGCACGTATTGTCCCTAGTCACGCTTACGAAAGCGTTAGTAACGATCTAAATACTCGAGTACCTATCGACACCTATTTTGTACCGATTGAAGTACTCTTAGTACTCAGACTTACATGGTCATACATGTCGTGTATCATGAACGAGAAGATCTTGTATCTTGAGTCGTTTGTGTTGTGGGTCGCGTCACTAACAGCACCTCCGGAAACGCCTTGAATCATTGTCGCATCTGGCGTGTTTGCAACGTGATCGTCTGCACCATCATCGACAAACATAGAATCCGATTCCCACGCCGCCCGCAAAACCCACGTTAAGTTGCTCCACCGTGTCACTTCCATGCCGTTCGTCTCGCATCTTGCCACCATATTGTGGACGTCACGAAGCGTCACGTTCTGGCCTACAGAAAATGTTAGCAAGCGTTTAAGACATCATAAACTTATATCAGCAAAATAGAAACCCATTACCTGTCCTTTCACGCAGGAACTGTATGATTCACTTTGGCTTTGAACCCGATGACTGCATCACGTCCACAAAAGCCAGGAGCATGCACGCCGCACAGATGGATGATTATCGTATACAACTCGGCCGACGCGATGGTTGTGCGTCGTGTTGTAGCCCGTAACTCGTACCATGAACTTCTCTTCTTCATCGTTCCAGTTCACGACGGCTTTGCTGTCAGCTTTGCACTCCGTCGACTTGCCGAAGTAGCTCTTGTGTTGGCCCGTACTACGGGTTTGTCGGCGCCAGCCATGTGTACAGATGAGCTTCGTCCAAAACGTTTGAAACTCCTCTGGAATCAGCAATCGAGTCAAATCAGGCGCTTCTCGTGATGCGCCAACTTGGTCCTGAATCTCCGTGTTACGTCGGGCTACCGAAGTGGTGGTGCGGTGGCGATAAACCTAGTGTGTTCGCGCCTGGTACGCACCCAAATACGCGTGGAAGGAACACCACGTTTCGTGCCATTCCTGATCGATCAGCGAAGTCTCCCACACGCCAGGCGACGGCACGTGCGCCTCTGGGTCATCATCACTCATGGACCTTCTTGTTAGAAGCATTCATAAAGCGGCGGCGCCAGCAACACATACGGAAATAGCTGAGTTTTGCTGTGGTCCAAACGCGCCAATCCCCAAATGAGAGATTTCGAAAGATTGTAGGACGGGTGAAATGGGGGTGTGTGGGAGGTCATTTTCCAGAATTTCGAAATTTCAAAAATATCCTAATCTGTTCACGTAATATACCATATGTTTACAGTAACAATCCGTTTAGGTACGATCTCACTCATTTTATTTAATGCACCGTAAGGCCTATCTACCGGTAAGCGAATATATGCATGTGATCTGCTCTGAAAATGTCTACGTCTCTCTGACTTGTTTTAAAGCGCCAGAACTTTTTGTGACCCCGCTCTTCATGCACCTGATTGTCATATCGCTTGTGGTGACTCTGCACCCACCGATTTAGCGCCTGTAAATCATTTCGCCTGGGTTCACACTTTGTTTATGGGAGGGGAATCTATGGAGATAGAGTTAGGAGATCGAGGTTACCAAAAAACGGCCCAAACGAAATTTAAATCAAATATATTTTAGGGGTGGTAAAAATAAATAGTAAAACCTCCGCCAAAGATTTGTGCAGATACGCTTTGGGATTCCATTCACGATTTCTTTAAATTTCTCGAGAGAAGCATGTGGAGATTTCTGAACGAGTTTGGCATGTGTGAAATACTACTGGTACCCGATATGCTGTAGCAAAATGGTTAGTTGTCGGTACGGAATCTTACACCCCGCAAACTCGTTGGCTCTCGCGTAGCTTCACTGGGTTGTGAAGACCAACCTTGAAATATGTGGTCAGTAACAAGCGGCATCTGTGTCATCACGTGGTGTCACGACTGGGCCACTGCGGCTAAGGTTGGTTGCTCCTCCTCTTCGTTGATAGACACGGGTATCAGTATGTTGGTACTCTGAGTATGATCGGCCCCCTCGAGCATTTAACGGGGTCTGACTCAGGGGTCTGAATAATAAAATTTCCGTACAACTAAAATCAGTTTTTCACAGTATAAAAACGGATTATTGGAGCTTTCGCTTAAAATAAATTATGATATTGCAATAAAATTTACGAAAGTAAGTCTTTGACAAAATCAAGTCGCAAACAAACTGCTGGCTGCCTGTAGCCCTCTTTATCCGCACTGTCCATCGTATCTTGAAGATACTAAACCAAATTCTTTATCTTAGAGAACACAAAATCACTGGCTAGCAAGCCAAACAGTACGCGGCACCTCGGCATTCAATTCAGGTACTCTTCAAAACCTCTCCATCCGCCACGATGTCAGCGAACAAGGACGTATGCGCATACTTCTACGAGACCCTAGACCAAGGCCGCTATCACTGCAAGCTATGCGGTAGCGAGCGCAAGCAAGCGCCCAACACTGGCTACTCCAACCTCGTCGCCCACCTGACGCTCAAGCACGAAGGCTACAAGGTGCAGTACGCAGCGACGCTTTCCGGTGACGTCCGTCGCCTCCCCGACGTCGGCTTTGTCTCCGAGGAGACGTCCAGTGGATGCGATGGGTCGTGGAGCGGAACATGCCGCTTTCAGAGGTCGACAACGAGCTTACTCGCTCGATGTCGAGATGGCGCTCGATTTCCTCGCGAGTGCTGCTCGACGGAATGCACGACGTCGCGATGAAGGTGGGGAAGAAGCTTGAGGTGACGATGGACATTCTCTTCGGCGTCATGTTCAACGGCTGGTCGAACGGCTCTATGCACTACGTGGCCGTGTATGTCGTGTTTGTGACGAACGGCGAGCTGCGTCTACAGCTTCTTGCGATATCGCTACTCGAGGAAGGCTCCCAAGACGCGGACGCGCACATCAACCTCCTCGACGGCGTGCTGGACGTATACGGCAAGACCCTCGAAATGGTGGCGCTCCTCGATGCCGACAACTGTAACACTAACCGTGCGATTGCCACCCGGCTCGGCGTAGCTCTGGTTGGTTGCGCCAGCCACTGCTTCGACCTTGCGGTTAACAGGTATCTCACTGATTATGAGCCGTTACTAACCCAGGTTAACACGTTGATGTCAAAGTTAAGCCAAGTTAACAATTTCGCCGAGCTTTCCAAGTCGACCGACCTGCATCCTATCAAACGGAATATTACGCGCTGGAGTTCCAACTTTGAAATGCTGCAACGGTACGTGCGCATTCGACCCCAAATCAAGACCGTGGACGCTGTTGAAGAGCTCATACCGACCGGAGCCGCGCACCGCAAGCTGCTTGGACTGCTGGAACACATGAAGAAGTTTCAGAGCATCACCAAGAAGCTGCAGTGCGACGGCATTGGTTTAGCGGACGTCCGCCTCCTCTTCGACTCAGTGGTTGCCGAGTACCCCTGCATGCGGGATCAGCTCAAGTCGACGGCCAAGATTGTACACTCCCCATCTTCGAATTCGCGGTGGTCAAGACTATCAATGGGGAGTCCTGTCAAGCGCCGAGACCGCAGCGGTGAAGCACTTTGAAGAACCAAGGTGCGGCAGCAAGCGGAAGGCGCCCGAAGAGGACTATGCGACCAAGATAATTCGCAGTGGGTCGGGCCAGGGCATGCATCAGACCAAGATCGTCTACAGCGCGTTGCTATAGCAGCTACCCCCGACGTCGAACGCGTGCGAAAGGCTGTTCTCGCAATGCAAGCTGGTGCTTACGCCGCAGCGTACCTGCATGCTGCCAGCGAATTTCGAACTCCTGATGTTTCTTCGTGCGAACAGGAACATGTGGGATGTGACGACATTGGCTGCCGATGCTAATGCCTCAGAGCAGCTCTAATTGTGACGGGGTCACACAGCACCTTGCCTTGAGGAAGCGTAAGAGAGTAAAGGCTCTCAGTGAACGATAAGTTCACAGTTCCCGACCTAAGGGAACTGTCTGCGGTTTTGATAGCAAAATAAAGACTGAATATATTTTATCGCTGAGTTAAGCTTGTAGCCTACAAACTCTAAGTCAGCTATAGTAAAAGCTAAAGAGCGTGCATGGTTGGCTCACAGCCAACCGGTACCATGTACCACGGACTCTAAAGAGTGACATCCGTCACTCTTTACGTAACGGGTACACGTCGGTGTACCCCGTTACACTAATGAAGAATAATATTGCAGTAATTGCGGCAATTTTTATTGTTGTTTGTTCCTGTATTGCCGTCATTATTACTGAGATGCCTGCCAGGCAATTCACAGTATAGTACTGAATTGGAAAAGGCCTGGTCTGACTGGCTGGAAACATAGACTGCGGTATTGTGGCAGCAGGTGGTCGGCTGACGTCTCGAGGCTACTGAGAGCCAAGTCCCAGACATACTGCTTCTTGGCCTCAAACATACACACCAGACAGAAACGAAACGCGCACTGCTGGACGAAAGCTCCGTCAGCGAGAAAAGCGTCTTTGGCTGCAACGATCTCCTTGGCAACGGTATCTGCTTCCTCGGTCAACGCGTCTTATTGTTCTTGGAGATCCACATGAGGAAACGCATTCGGCGGCAGCGTGAACTTCATCGTCTTCCTCCCAGAAGTCAAAAGTGGTTGTGATTGCTCTCTTGCAGGTTTTATTATTTATTTCTACTACCCTAAAATATACTTCGATGTATTCTTGAATCGGATTTAAATTTCGTTTGGGCCGTTTTTGGTAACCTCGATCTCCCTAAATCGATCTCCGTAGATTTTCCCGTTGTGGGGGAGCGGTATTATTAATAACGCCGCCGTTGGAGGCCATGATTTTAAACATGGAAACATACATGATTTGAAAACATGATTTGTCCATGATTGTTTTTATTTTTTCTTACCGCCTCCAATTCTCATATTTCTGATTCGGGTATTGAAACTCCAGGTAAGATGGCCGAGGGTGCAGCGGAAGGCAAGCGCACGGCGAGAGCAGTTGCAGAAGCAAGCAAGGACTCCGGAAGCGGTACTGGAGGAGGTAAAGCCGCAGGACATCCCTGGCCGCGCCGAGACCCGGTCTTTCCGACACCCAGCATCACCCGGACGATCAAGCATTTTCTGAGGACGAGGAAGTGAAGGAGGATGAAAATTTCTTTGGAAAGCTGAAGGATGCAGTGGACGGGTCCATGGGTATACCGGGTGCGTCAAGGCCCTTGTTGCGTACGATCGCCGCATGGAGAATGAGTACGGTTATCGGCTGGCCAGGAATAGCCAGTTCGTGAACAGCAAATTCGACGAGGAGATGTCCAACGTGCTTCGATTCACGTCGCACTTCGTGGCCGCTCAGATCGCAGACCAGTACACTAGAGCCCTTTCCAGTGCAGGACGGCACAAGTTCACATTTTCCAGCGGAGACGAAGGTCAAGTCTTGGTTCAATGGTCCAAGAAGACGCATCGCCTTCGCGTTGACACATGGGAGTGTGACTGCGAGTTTGGAATGACGATGATGCTCCCATGTCGCCACGCGATTGCCTACCGAAGGAAGGAACACATACCTGGGCCGGTGATCCCTTGGGTGCGCATCGATACGAGGTGCGTCGAGTTTTTATCTTGCTTTTTGTATGTTCAGAATTTGTCCATGATTATAATCCTGGATCGACCATGATTAATCGTGTTCTAACCCATGTTTTTATCAATGATTTGTCCATGATTTTTGATAGATGGACGAATACCTCAAGTGAATTGAAACGCGTAGAGCAGTTCTCGTATGAGACCTTCTCGACAGATTCTAAGCTTGTGCGCAAGGTAGAGAAGAAGAGTCAAGCTCAGCGCTACCGCGAAGCGGTCAGAGCGACTCATCTGATTTGTAGCGAATTGGCGGACAAGAGTACGATGTCATCGCGCAGAACAACCCCATCCAGTTCGACGCCTTCAGCTGCGGCGTGTACGTGTGCTGGATGTTCATCCGGCACGTGGTGAAAGGGCCGCCCTTGGACATGAGGTTGATGGTGCTGCCGAGACGCCGCTTCGAGTTTTTCTTATATTTGCTCAGCCGGCGACTCCTCCCGAAGGAAGACGTGGAGCAGCACGACGAGGAAGAAGAGAAGTTGCCTGCGCCTCCAGACGCAGGCAACGACCACGAGGAAGATGATGTCCCTCCCACCCAAGTCGTGAAGTAAATTGGCAAGTTTTAAGTGCAGGATCGCTTCTAATGCTTCCGATTATCAATTCTGCTTTGAGTTTCATCTTTCTTTGAAGGCATTGCTATGCTGTTGTTGAAAATGACTCTCCGCATGAACTCGCGGCAACTTATGCGTCCTTGCTCGCATGAGGTTCCGCCAGACTCCATGTTCACGCGTTCTTGTCAACGTTGCGTACAAACTCGCACACAATAGTCCAGCCCATAATTCATCCACGATTAATCATGGACTAATTTTCAACCCCACGTTTGTATCTTTCTCGTCCTCGAAGTATCTTCTCGAATCTTCTCCATATGGCGATCGTCCTCAATACTATCTTACCATCCATGATTAATCCTGGATGAAATCATGGGGTTTTGCATGATTATAATCATGGCCTGCATCATCTGCCTATTAATAATAGCTGGGCTACTTGACGATGGTACCGGTACATGTAGAGTCGATGCAGGGGAGAAACTAACGAGCACATTTTTCTTGGCTCGCGACGAAAAAATACCTGGAAGCCCCCATGATGGGGACATGTTCGTCAAATGCCATTAATCGATAGGAGATTGAAATTTATAGACCTGGTTTGCGAGCTTAGAATTCACTACGGTGCTCATTGTGAAACAAGCAGACTCCCGTGTTGTGATGAACTACAGAACTACTATTCCACGTCGCACTCCGTCCTACTGCATTCTTACTTTGACGTCTCCGTGATGGCTGCCCGGGCTCGACCAAAGCGAGACGCTGCGGGGCGAAAGGATTGCCAGTTACGGGGCAAAAAGTGAAAGAATGTTCATCTTTGCAAGGAAAAGGAGTGTATTACAATGCTGTGACAAGATATTAAATACTTATTCGAATGGTCTTGAGCTCGCAAATCCCCACGTTTGGGCTGGCGCAAATGGTTCTTCGAACCTTAACGTGTCGGGCAAAGCAGCCATGGGATGTGAAATACTGTCGTCATACGTTGGAATTAACGACCCGAAAGCTGGGAGCTCCCCGTCGGTATTGACTTCGAACCCCGCGAAGTTCGTTCTTCGGGAAACCCTGGGAGGCGATGCAGGGTGATTTAAATCCACTCGTTCGCTCGAAATTGGATGGCGGCCAGTACCATAGATTCCGTGATTGCTGCGATGGCTGCGGGGTGCTCTTCTACTATTCGTTCGGATAATGGCAGGCTCTTCAATTCTTGGGGCCAGTACTACTGTCTCTGATCGCTTAATGTGCCAGTGCTGATCAAAATGGGCAGGCAATAGTTTCAGTTGGCCGTTTGACTCCACGATTTTAATCAATTCATGTACACACGGCCTGCCGTGCACAGTGCGGTGCGACCCCGAACACGGCGAGCGCTCTAAACGACCAAAGACAATGTCTTCAGCTTTTTCCACAGCTCGTCTGTAGCCTTCAGCGCCCATATTGTGACGATGCGAACAACTGCGGAATACCGTTGTGCCTGTAGTCGATACGGCGTGATTGTGAGACTTCGTTCGGTTAACAAACTGAGCGCCTTCGCTGACGACTGCCACCATGGGCGCAATTTCAGGAACACCGTGTACAGATCACCACGCGAGTTTTGCAACCATCGCTTGCATTTGGCATGGGTACCCTCTACAGCGGATGTAGATATGTAGCCATAGTGAGGGTACGATTTAATCCAGCATACTACAATTGATGTCTTGAACTTCCACCAATGCCTGTCGAGATAGCTAGCAAGAAGCGGGCTGATGGAGATTAATTCGGCCTTATGCACTTCAAACAAAGACTCCGAGTCAGCATACACCGCTTGGTAATACGTCTCCATAAACGCACTTGTCTCCCATGAATTCTCAAAGCGATCTTGCCCTGGTGCAGGTTTTCAACAGGTACCTGCCCAAGCACTTGTCGTGTCTTGCTCAGTACGTTACGGTGCATGTGCCAATGACAGATCAACGCAGGTGTCGACGGAAAGACCCGCAGAAGCGCATTACGACAGGTTAGATCTCGGTCGGTAACAAAAACATTTGGCCGTCCAATGTGGTGCTCGCGAATGAAGTCTTCAAGGGTGATCAGTGCCCACACAAAATCGCTTTCCACTTCACCTGGTAACCAGCATTGTGCGACTGGCAGTGCTGTATTCAAACTCGTCATGGCTATAATATTCAGTAGTGGAATGTTGTATCTGTTTGTCTTGTAGGTGCAATCCAGAATGAGAACATCAGGGTGATCAGAATACAACGCTGTTGTAGCTGGATGCGCCCAAAACAAATGACGAATTTGATTGTTGGAAGGCTGTACCGTGTAGCGAAAAAGAAATCGCCTCCGCGCAACTCATCAAACAGGGCCTCCATTGGCGTGCGTGTCGCCATATCTTGCTGCCGTGAAGCATGTCTCGAGTTGGCTAGGTCCTTAGATATGACCATTGAGTCTGCGTTAGTTGCCAAAATTGATGCGTGTATATTCGCGACGGCGACACCAGCAGCCGTTTGTGCCCGCACAAAGTCATGAATGTTCTCAACCGGTGCTTGAGTAGAATCAATTGCGCTTCGACGTCGGTGGAAAGCATGGATTCGGGCATCGCGCGAAGGCAGGTGATTATGGATTGAACTTCCCTTCTTATGGTGTACGATAGCCCATTCCCCCTTAGGATCGCTCTTTCGCACAGCACATAGCTTGAGTTTCATTGGACAGCCGATGCGCTTCGATCCTCGCATCGTCCGCACTCTCTCCGATTCCACCAAACGCCCAGTATTCTTCGGAAAACCCGCGCGGTCACACTCATAGTACTGAATAAAAATGACCTCCCCGGTAGATAGGCCGCAGTGCGCTTGGATACATTGAAGCCATTTTTTTGTCCACATATGTAGGGCAGCCTCAGCACACTCAAAGCTCGGGTAGAAACACTCAGGTGGGGTGGGATCGTAAACTGCTCAGCCCCTTCTGGAAGGACGGGAGAAGTTGGAGTGGGTACGGAGGTGGATGTCGAGTCTTCAATTGCTTGCATATTGAACAGTACAGGTGGAGCGATCGTTGTCGGTTGAGCGGGTTGGAGAGTGAGCGCCGAGAAGACGACTACAACTTTCCAGATATAAACTTCTATTTAAATGAATTTTGTTACCGGTGCACAGGAGGCGAGGCGAGACTTCATAAGAATCCAATGTCGAAATGGCGTCAATATTATAGCTCTTATTACATCTTTGGTACTTCAAGATGCGATCGTGTGTCATCATGACGCTTTCGCCAGGAGTTGAATGTACCGGTATATGTACCTTATATCCGCGAGCCAAGAAAAAATGTGCTCGTTAGTTTCTCCCGATGCAGGCTGTATATGAAAGGAGAAAAGATTTCTTGGAAGTGCAAAAGAGATTTCTTGCGAGTTCAGCCTCTGAAACGGAGGACTTGCGAGTGCAACAGCGGTCTTTGCGTCTGTACTCAAATCTGGGATTGAAGATTGTTGGGCAGAGATATTTAGCGCGTTGAACTTCCTTCAAGCTGATTACGTCGCGCGACGACCCACTTGCATCTGCAAACCCATTGTAGATTTTTGGTACGAGTCGCCAATCGGCCCACCGGGATGGTAAGAATTCAACCACTGCTGCCAACAAGCGCTGTCGCTCCTGTTTGTTGTAGTTAGTCGTTCCTTTTGGCTTGTCCATCTGTGTTCACCAACAGGCGCATGTAAGTTTATAAAACCATATCAACCCGACGAGCTCAACCAGCATTACCTTAATTTCTCCTGTAGCTTCTGAAATAGCATAGAATTCTCCAGCGGATTGACAATGGAGAGCGCCACCGGTGTGCTCTTGCTGCCTCAATTGGACAAACGATCTGCAGCAGCAACGAATGAGGCAGTAATTAGAACGACGTGTTGAATTCAGTGTGGCAGGAATCGAACCCACCTCGCAAGCGATCGGCTGTCAGCCCCCGAGACTGCGAAAGCGTTAATGGTGTCACTAGAGTCTGGCAGCCGACGGTTCGGTCGACTTCCCTGCAAAAATGTAGGTGCACATCCCACAAAGTAGAGCACGAAGTGCGAGTAGGAGTCAAGCAACCAACCGTCCTGTCGACTTTCTTGCAAAAGTTCACATCTCTCCAGGTAGTGGTGATGTTTGTATTGTACCGGTACTGCCCAAACCGGCGGCCAAAGACTTCGGTAAATCACTTGAGTTTCGTATGCAGGATGGGTTGATTTGATGTTTGTAAGGGTACTGCCCCCTAGTTTTAAATTGACTTGATTTTTGTGTTCTGCATCTCGAAAAGTACTTGTCAAAACTTCAAACAACGTCGAGCTATTCCAGAATCCGGTCTCTTTCATCAATTTAATAAGGTAGAACTGGAAATGTTTTTCAAAACCTGTGATGTGGCTACTGTATCAAAGGTGCACGACTGGGTCGGTGAAATGAGCCCCTGGTAGTATTATTACATGTACCAGTGCCACTGGTCCAGTGGAGTACCAGTTCGACGCGCATGACGCATTGCCCTCTAAAAGGTCGTCGTCAACACTCAACGACGATTCTTTTGCTAAGATGGTCGACCAAGACCCTGGCTCCGCCTCTGAGTGGAACCACGTGAGGATGCTGGCAGCGTGTTGCCATACTAGTATTACAGACAGTTAATGCGCGGAGGCTTTATCCACGACAAATAGAGTCATGGGATCCTCGGCGGAGCAGTACGCCAAACGTTGAGAGCTTCCATCGTGCCCTTGTAGCTTCCCTGGCACCATCAGTACCGATGGAGTCGTCAGGTCGCGGAACTGACGGTGCAAGGCTCTCGAGTTCTCTAGCAATGGCAAAAGGTGGCTGCGAAACTCGTCGAAGCCAAAGCTCTAAGAGCACACTTGAATTAGCCACTGAGAAGCCGATCGCCAACAGCCCACTGCACGAAACTCACCAGGAACTCCATTGTGAACCTTCCAACCCCCACCAACCCGCCACCTGGAACTTGGTTAACATGGCCCTTCCAGATCTTCGCGCCTGCAGTCACCACGTCAATCAATGAACGAAAAGCTCCCTCGAGCGACAGTACGTACCGAATAAGCTCACGTCGAAGCTCCAGCCGCGGATGGCGTAGAGTGGCAGCGAGAAGGACTGATACGCGTCATTCTCCTGTGCTCTGTCCGACACGAAGACGAGACGGTACTGCGAGACGTAGCAGCGGCCTTCGCCCCCGTAGAAGCAGCCGCCCTGCCCCGGATAGCCACTGCAGCACACAGCTACAGCGTCAGAACCAACTTCCACCCGTCCATTAGCTGTATTCAGACGTACTTGCCACTCTCCACCGCGAGCTTTACGTGGTGGATGAGGAAGAAAAAGGTCTCGCACGGGGACACGAGGTACGGCACCGCTCCGGCGTGGAGCTGCACGTTGATGCTCATTCCGGAACTGACAAAATAGGGTTAATTCAGTACACACGTTTTGTCAAACGAGCGTTGGCGCGCAAAACCCCACCTGGCAGTTTTGTTGATATAGCCTGAAAGAGATGCCTCTGCTGTCGTATGAAGGTGCGTCCCGGACTCCCCGTGTGTTCAAATGACTCAGCACTGACACCCGATTGCTGGCAGGTGTGGAGGTGGACCTACCTGCGAATCTGGCAGGCATCCGCTTCGAGTTCGCCGCGGGGTCGCTCACGATCCGCTGCCGCGACTTCACAGGGGACGTCGTGCTCTCCAAGCGTACGTTGACGCCTACCGCCCATTGCAGCGCCGATTCTAACGGATAGGTCTCCACTGACAAATGCAGGAGAAGCGTCGAGTCAAGCGCCCTCCTCCCCGAGCAAGAAGAAGAAAAAGCGTACCATTGACTTGAGTGCCAGTGACGACGACGATGAAGCAGACGTCAAGCGGCCGCGACCCAACTTTCTCAATGGGGTGGAGCAGTCCTTGCTGCTCGCCCAGCTGGACGGCAGTAGTAAACAAACGGAGGGTAAAGGGAAGAAGGCTAAGGCGGACGTCGTCAAGGTGAAGAGTAGCCAATCAGCCGCTTCAGCTGATGAATCGGAACCTGCGTCGACTGCGAAAAGAGGCAAGAAGACGCCGAGCAAGAAGAACAATAAGGCTGGTGGTGCAAAGGAACTTGCAGGCGCTTTCTTCTCGCCGGAACCGAAGCAGTCGACGTCACGCAAGGCGACGCCTGAATCCAGCAAGAATCGCAGTCAAACACCCAAGTCGCGATCGAAGCCTTCGCCGGGTAAGTCTATCAAGGACATGATTAGCGGACCCCCAAAGCTGAAGCCAGAAGGTGCGTTTATGCGGAAACTATTCACATGTTTAGCCCTGAAGAGCAACAGGCGATGAGCCTAACGAGGTTATTATTTGTTTGCTCACTTGCAGCTGCCGTGACGTGGGAAATGGTAGAAGCTTTTGGTAACATCCCATCTGGGCGTTGGGGTCATACTGCCACGAAGATTTCGGAAGAGCGTGTCGTAGTATACGGCGGCTCCGATGACGATGAACGGACGCTAGGTGACTTGCACGTGTTTGACCTGAAGACACACCGCTGGACGACACCCCTGAACTGTGAAACGATAACGCGTACGTGGCACGACGCAGTGTATTTGGCCTCCAAGAATTTAGTGCTTGTGTTTGGGGGAGCGCAATGCGGTTACTGAAGGCGACCTCGATATCTTGTCGGATATCGTGGTGCTAGACACCGAGTGTTTCCTTTGGTACCCGCCTGCCGTTCGTGGATCACCGCCTTCTGCGAGAAGTGGCCATACCTGTACTGTTATTGGAAATGAAGTAGTGGTGTTTGGCGGCAGTAAAGGACGAAACCGGCAGAGTTCGGTTCACGTCTTGGACAGTGGTAAGTGGTCACGTGTTGCATGGGGAGCGACTCGAGCAAGTAGATTTACCCTGAATCATCTTGTTTGTTTATTATAGATGATTGGAATTGGAAGGCAGTGAAAGTGGAGGGAAAGCCGCCCAGTGCACGCACATACCACAGCGCTGTGGCCATAGGGGACAACAAGATCGTCTACTTTGGAGAAATGCCTCAGCCAAAAGTTTCAACGCTGTGCATGTGCTGCAGAAAGTGGAGAAGAAGGAAGCGATGCTGTGTGGACGTGGTTCCACCCCTTCGTGGTTGGGGAGCCTCCGCGCGGACGCACCGGTCACTCGGCGACGGTTTTGAACGACGGCAAGGTTCTCATTTTCGGTGGCTGGGACCCGCAGCGGGATGACGCTAATTCACCTACCAGTGTGTTCAGCGATGCATTCTTGTTGGACACGCGAACATGGGAGTGGCAGCCCGCTGCCTTCGCGGATGATGGAGAAGATGAAGTTGCGTCGCGAGGGCGTGTGGGGCATGGCGCTGTGCTGGATAGCAATGGATGTGTGCACCTTTTTGGAGGACAGGATGGCGCTGAGCACCGGCTCGAAGACATCTGCAAAATCACAATCTCAAAGCAGTTGGATGAGCAGGCACTGGAGCCGAACCACGAAGTTCAGGCACCCAGCAGCGATAGCGCAAGAGCAAGCGCGTTAGATACGAGCTCCCAGTAGGAAAGAGATACGGTAGTTCGCATGGACACAACGCCCTGCAAATTGTAAAGTTGTGATTCATATTTTTCTCCTTTTGTGACAGTTTTCTAGACGGGTAATTCACGTAGTGATGCGTCGCAGCTTTACTGCCACCAAATAAAGAAACCAAGAGAAAGGCGTTGATATTCATTTACTCCATGATGTCGTCCAGTTCGAGAGCGACACTGTCAAGGAAGCTGTTCATGTTTTCGTCGTCCATGGAAACTGTTGCGTCAGATGGAACGCTAGCTTCAGGTACTTCGGTTGGTGTATGCAGGATGAGATCTTCTTGTTCGAGTTTTCTTCTTTGAACTGTAGGCCGCCATCTTTGTCGGTACCTGATGTGCATTTTGAACGAGGTGTCATAGCCACGGATGTGTCGTCCTGCTGGCTGGGGAGAACAGCAGTAAATGGGAACGCTGGAGTACCGGTAACACCAACTTCACCACTGGCAGGGCCACTTGACGTATCATGGAAACTGAGACCAACACCAGTTGAAGAATTGACCCCAGGAGGAGGGAAGAGCGAGTTGAGTGGGGGCGGTACGAAGGCTGTTGGGAGTAGCAAGGCTATCGAGTCACCTTTTCCACTTTCAGAGGGTTTGGCATGCCGCTGCTGCTGCATGCGTTGCCCACTCGCTGGTAACGTTGAACGAAAGATGGAATGAGGAATTTCGACGCTGCTGGGTAATAATGATGGGTTTCCTGGCGGTGCATAGTTCTGGACGAAACTTTGCCGTCCTCGGGATGATGTCACCTTGTTTTGCGGGTGGTATCCCTCCATCTGCACACTTAATCTTGCAGTTGTTGTACTTGGTAGTGGTGCTACCTTTCCATTACCACCATATGTCATGGTGTTGGCGCTGTACACGTGCTCCTCTTCGGGAGTCGAAGGTAGTTGCAACGCCACATTTTGTTGTTGTTGAAATTGAACATGTGGCGACACTTGCGCCTCATTCTGAGCCGACGATGTGGATGGTGCCTTGTTGGCTTGGTTCATTATCCACTTGCGACGGGCTGCCGAGTTGAACCGGTTCTTGACAGCATTTTCCGTACGCCCAGGAAGCAGCTTCGCGATCTCACTCCACTTATTGCCCAACTTTTGCTGCCAGCAAAACACCATGTCATCTTCCTCGGGGTCCACTGTCCTTTGCGAATACGTGAATCAAGATGGTTACACCATCGTTCGCGGCATTGCTTACCAATGCGCCCAGGTAAGTGAAGTGCAAGATCACACCAGCGAATTTTGCCGACACCATAGCGAGTGATGAGGCTCGTCAGAATACGATCCTCCTCCGGTGTCCAGGGTCCCTTAATTAGGCCAGGTTTGAGCACCTTGTTCCAACGGTGAAGACACTGCACATCCGTGCGGCCATTGCCCAGCGTCTCTGCGATCATTTTCCAGTTCTTGCCACCAAAGCGTGCCACAGCTACACGAAGCCGTTCATCTTCATCGCGCAGCCATTTTGTGGGCGCTTGTATTCCACCACTTTTATTTTGAGCTGTTTTGTCCAGGGCTGCCCGAGGCGTACTTTGGTGTTGCTGCTCTCTTGGGAAGTACCCCGTCACCTTCTGGTTCTGGACTGGATGCAGATGAGGAACCTGCGACTGGCCAAATCGATGCACATCCTGGTTACTTCGGCTATAGCTGGTTTGGCTTAGTCCGAACGGGCCATGTGATGACGAAGGGAATGGCAGGTGGGATAAACCCGTCAACTCGGGCAATCTGGATGAGTGTTGATAATGGTGCGGATTTTGATGCATAGCACCACGAATATCCGCCTCAAGCTCGTTGAAGGACATCTTGAGCTCCGTATCTGCATCTGAAATTGCTACGCCATGACCTGATGCGCTGTGCTCTCTGTTATTGTTGCTGCTATCGTCGCTGAAGCAATCGTCGAATTCGTCTTTACTTGATGGCGGCGTACTGTGTAGCTTCAACCCACTGGGACCAAAGGCTTGGACAAGATATTCTTCCCGTGGAGAACACTCGCTACCCGATGAGCGATGAAGGAAAGCGCTATGATCAAAGTGTTTCACTGTGAGCGTACCATGATCATGCATCGATTTGTGCTCCAACGCATCGTGGAGGTCCTGAGATGCCAAGTTGGGAGCGGAAAAACTGCCGCTGTCCTTATACTCGTGAAAACCATCAGAGTTGGAATCGTCGCGATTGAACTCGTTGTTGAAATCGTGCGAGTCTTCTTCTTCATAATTGTTGTCCTGGTCGTCTGAATCGCTCGAGTGTTGATGATCAATCGCCTGAGGTTGATTGGGAGACGCCTGGGTGTACCGATACTCGAATGACGACGACGCTGGTGGACCACTTGAGCTATTCTCTATGAAACGGGACGTTAAACGCGTGGGTAAATACAAGCTATCCTCACCACGACGATATAAATTTTAGAAAGCACTTACTTTCGCTGAATGGGGAAGCTCGGGGCGACGCAACGCCCCAGGATAGGAAGCCGGAGGCGGTGAGTAGTCGTGGCGAGACGGGGAGGATGGTGTCGCAAAGTTGGTCGCCGCAAAGTTGTTATCGTTGTTAAGGCTCTGGTGGCGTTTGCGGTGCGGGTGGGCACGCGCGTTGTCACTGCCATGAAATAGACCCTCCAAATCGTCCAGACCCGCACACGAAAGGCTTCTCTTGGGCGATGGCCTGCGAACAAGCTCTTTTAGTTAGCCATCACTGTGTTGTTGTCGAACAAAGTGACCCGCACAAACCTTACCTGCTGAGTGTGGAGCGTGGGTGCATACCAGATAGGATGCGAAACGAGCGGAGTCGCAGAGGTTGGGGCGGACTGGGACGTACACAGATACCGAAAGCTACTTGCAGAACTCACCAAGACGAAGAATGCCACCGGCCATATCCTTGTCAGCCTTGTGCACCCTTGCGTTCGCTCTAGCAAGTGGAGGTGAACAGTTCTCGTGCTCTCCTCGCTTGCGAATGTGCTTTGGAGCTTGAGAGGAGGCTGTTGTCGCTTTTCTCCATCGTCGCACAACTCCCAAAACAAACGAAGCTTAAAACACCAGCCAACGCAAGGGCCTGTACAAAAATAGTGGTGAAACAGCGGACCCAACAGCTCCTCAATCTGGAATCTCCGCCAGCTCAGTCGATTATCATTAGCGCAGAGTATCATTAGCGCAGAGAGCTCCGCTTCCAGAAAGCTGGCAGACAAGGCGGCCACCGACACGCCATTGATCGTTTTCTTGGTGGTAAACTTTTGTGCCGCTACACATGAAGGTCGCCTACTATATAGGACTCACGAGCACGCATAAACTAGCATCGACACAAGAACCAAAGCAGCGATCACACAACCACAGCACATACCTCCCTCAAGACAAATCATAGCATCTTCAAGTACTCACATTCATTCTTTTTCAGACATTGCAGCAGTTGCGCGGCGATTCCTTGAACATCGCCCTTCCTGTGTGATACTTGCCTTCCTTCGCCCAATTGTGGTTGAGCTCTATGCAGTTGGAGTAATATCGCCCCAACACAGGCGACCTGCTATTCACATCCTCCGATCTCTGTTTACTCGCTGGGAATTCCAACAGAGCGCAGCTTCTCCTCAAGCGTTCGGAACTCCTTATCATTCACAGCATTGAGCTCCTCGTCGACCCACTCCTCGATACCGCGCACCTCGGGAATGTAGTGCTTCAGCATGTTCTCCACACCGTGCGTGAGCGTCACGGAGGAGCTCGGGCAGCCTGCGCAGGAACCAGCGAGCTGCACCATGACCATACCCGTCTTCTCATCGAAGCCCTTGTAGAAAATGTCGCCGCCGTCGTCCTGCACTGAGGGCCGGATGCGCTGCTCCAACAGCTCCTTGATCATAGCCACCACCTCGTCATCCTCCGGCAGGATTGTTGTGTCCTGCACCATACCGCAAAGTAGCATCCCCATCAGCTTAAAAGCCCCAACCATCAACAACGAAGCCTCTGCCTCTCATCTCACCGTGACGATCGGCTCGTCGGACATCACTTCCTCGTTCGACGCGAAAAAGTCCATGATCGTTGCAAAGATCTCGGCATTCAGAGCCTGTCACAAGCAGCATTAGCATCATCTCTCATCCTCTCAGTTACAGACAGCAAGTGGACGTACGTCCCAATCCTCGTCCTCCGTCTTGGTGACTGAGATGAATTCCTTGCCGAAGAACACACGCGCCACACCCTCGATCTGGAAGAGCTTCTTGGCCAATGGCGAGCGACGCACCTCCTCCGAGTTGGGCGTAAAGTCCTGCGCACAACACGCCAGTCAGACATCTAAAAGACGCGTTTTTCAGCCCCAAAGCAACGCACCACGCCCGTCGTGAAGCGCTCATCCAGCACCGCGCGCCCAGGGAGGAACTTGACGCTCAGCGGATTGGGCGTCGGCTCCGTCTGGATGAACATGGAGCGCAGTGCCGCCGCGAGCCAAAAACGGAGACGAGGAGCGGCACTTGGGCGCAGAGAACGCGGCAGACGCGCGGCCGGCGAGTGGCTGCGAGTGCACGAAGCGCGTGGTGGAGGACGCCGCGGCGCTGCGACGTGCCAGCGCGCGCAGGAGCTGTAGGCTGCGTGGGAACATGATGAGCTGCGACTTGCGGTGGAGATTACGAACTGACAGTGATTTATCTGCCAGTAAACAGTTAGAACCATGTTATTGCCACCACTGGTGGTGCTATTGCCACTGATCGGGCTACTGTTTGCTTATTGTTTAGAGTTTCCGTGCTCGTCCCAGAGCGGGATCTCGACCACGTTGGGCCACACGAAGTAGTCGATGAGCAGGTCGTACAGGAATGCGTGCAGCCTGGCGAGATAAGGAACATTACGTGAGGAACGAAGGTTGTTGAACGGAATTCGTGCAGACTGAAGCAGACGCACCACTCGGAGACGAACGGGACGTTGGCGATGTTGATCTTCGCTGCGGTGAGTGAGAAGTCGAAGAACGGCCGTCTGAAAGCACGTGGAATACGCATGAGGAGGAGTAGTCGGGTGTTAGGGGCCAAAGTGGAGACTTACGTGGTGAAGGACAGGCTGAGCCCGCGGAAGCACGGCCAGAACTTGGCCAGCGGGTTAAGAGTGATCCGCAGCGTGCCGACGAGGAGGAGCTCGCGCAATGACAAACATACGGCGGCTCCAAGGTGTGAGACCATCTTGAGGTCAGCGACGAAGCTCTTCTTGTCCATGACGACGCGAACCTCCACGTCCAGCGTCACTTCGTCCGTTAGAGTGTTGGCGGAAACAAACTTGACACTGGAAATCTGCGGTGCTTTGGAACCCAGATCCAGGCGGACGAGTGACAACGAGTTCATAAAGGCCGGCTTCTGCGCGTCCAGGACTGGGTTCAAACTGCCACACACCGAATTCTACATCGCAGAAAAGAAACACGTGAGCAGATCGGTCAAAAACTGTTGAGGCTACACTAACCTCAATTGCTGTCTTGAGGTACGGCCAGCCACTTGATTCAGGCGAAGTAGCGGTAGTTAGCTGGATGATACAATACTCATTTCAAGGCAACTGATGAATAACATACGTGGTAAACACCCTGTTGAGCCACTCGACTCGATCCACGTCCGGGTGCCGTATCCAGTTCGGGACCTGGCATCCATGTCAAAGACAAAATCTTCAGTACGAATAAAGTCAAGCTTGGTCATTGACACTCTCAAAACCTCGAAGTGAGTGATCTCGGGGCACGCTTGACTGGCTTGCATATCTCGAAATTCAACGAGAGACTTTCGCTGCCAATATCGTCGTCGCTGGGTCTTGAAGTTGGCGTATCCCCACATGTAAATGAAAACACTCGCAGCACCGATGCCAAATAGTAAATTGCAGGTACTGGCCAGATACACTGCTGCAGAAGTGAGAGTCCACGATGAAAAGACTGATGCTGGTTATAGAAGTGTGTAAGAGCCCCGGCCAACGCAAGAGGAAGGAAGACGGACGCATTTGACGCTCCAGCAATGGTCGCTACGCCAAGCATCACTGTCAGGACATACAGCGCTACGGGCTCTGGATCCTCCAGCAACTCTATCGGGTTATTTTCCTGGTTGGATTCGACTTTCGATGACCCACTTGGACCTGGCTTCGTATCTACAGCGATAGGCTCCACCTCGTCGTGCTTTTTATTCAGAGCACTGCTCTTGGCTAGCGAAACAACTGTGGCCGTGGTTGTGCTTCTGATACTGTGGACTGCAGTGGGGCTCATAGCTCGAAAAGAACGGGATCGGGAGGACTCGACACTGGGAGCTGTCTCAAAGGATACATCCGTAGTTGCTTTGGTAGAGCGCTTCCAGGGACTCGGCTTCGGAGACGCAGGATTGGATTCTACTGGCGATGAGGGTCCGTCTGTCGCCGTACTGCTCATTGGACTCCGTGTTTGGTGCTGCTTATCGTGTGAAAACATGAAGCTCCAGCGATTTAGTGCCGATGACGGTCGCTCCCCATTCGCACTGGATGTACGGGTCGGTGTCAGCATAGTTCGTCCAGCGACAACTATTCGGCTTGCTGGATCAATCATAAGACGCTGAGTAAGTTTATCACGGGCCGCTGCAAATGCTGAGCTGGATTTAGGACTGGAACCGGGGCTGGTAGCATTGGATGCGCACGCCCGATCGTCACTCGAGGTAGTAGCACCAGCGAGTGCAGCATTCATTTCATCGTTGTCGCTGAAGTGCCGGAGAGGCTCGAATGATGACGACGTCGTGGGGCTCCGGAATAACTCGCTGTCCAACGTGGTGGCTCGCTTGATAGCCATGTGGATACACTTCACCCACAGCAACATGCGAGTCTGGTTCTCCTCGAAGAAAATAAAGCCTTGGGGCTGCAAGCGGACGGTGTTTTTCTTTTTCCAAGTTCTCACCTCCACACAGAAGCATTTTTCCATGACGATATTGGCGTTATCCGATTCGAAACTCAACACCGCATCTGCCAGCGACAGCAAGTACACGAGCTCTGTGCGGTCATTGCTGCAAGCAGGTGCACGACAGTTGTTAGCACCCGCTGTGATAGTTTACGACGGCAGCCACGGACTCACTTGTAAATCTCGAGCGCGTGCTTCGTGGAATTGGCCACTACGTAGTGCGCTGACTTGACAGCAGGAAGCGTTGCCGCTGCTTTTTCTTGCGGTGCACGACCATGAGGCCTTCGATGGAGTCGTGGTCGAGCGAAGACGTGTTCTTGGCCGTTGTAGGAATCCTCACGGACCGAAGTTCATTTTCGTCGCCTTCGGTGGTAGCACTCGTGGCTTCAGTAGTTGGGGTCTGCGACTCCGAGCAGGCGGAGAACTCTGCCGTGGATGCAGTCGGTGAGAGCGACATTCGGACAGGAAAGTACCACACTGTGGGTCGGACCGTGAAGAGAGAAAAAGTGACCTCACGTCAGGCAGATACGCCGCATTCCGCATATAGGTGGCGGCTGAAACAGCCAAACAAGCATGCAACCCAAGTTTTCGTGTCCACCAAATTATTTTAACTCACGCACAAAATCTCGATCAAATGGCTTTACCAAGTTGAAGTGATTCAGTGTGACGTACATAATTCGATGTTCGAAACACCACCTATATTTCGCCCCCTCGAAGAAGCGAGAGATACCAAGGTCGACGCTCCTCTCTCCTCCCTCCGTCCCTTCGACCCCTTGGGCACCATGGACGAGACCGCACAGCGCAGTCTGCTCCTATGGGTACGTGTATCACAGTGACGTCTTGCTCTCCCCACAGCGGGAGGATCCGCCCTGCATGTCAACCATTCACGCTCTAACGCTTTGTTTCTATTGCGAGTACAGGTGCAGAGCTTCCACGAGATGCTGGCGACTGACGTGCAGGTCTCGGGCATGGAGGACCTGTGCGACGGCGTTTTCCTGTCCAAGATCATGCACCACATGTGGGTGCTGCTGCCACCGTCCACACGGCTGCACTAACTAACGGACTTTTCCTTTTTTCAGCGACTCGGAGTACGTTAACTTAGAGCAGATCAACGAGCAGCCGGGAGGCAACTGGGCGCTCAAGTCCAACAACCTCAAGACGCTGCTGCGAGCGGTGGAGCTGTTTTACACGGACGAGCTGGGTCAGATCTGCCGTGCTGACGAACTGGTGGACCCGCTGCTCATCGCCAAGGAGAACGACGTGCACGAGGTGGCCAAGCTCACGGAGCTGCTGCTGGGCTGCGCCGTGCAGTGCCCGAACAAGTCCGAGTACATCACACCCATCATGGGGATGGGCCCGTCCGAGCAGGCCAGCCTGATGCACGCGATCGAGAACCTCATGCACCGTTTCCAACCCACATCTCCTGGTGGAGCTTCGAACCCGAGCCGTCGCAACTCCATGGCGCACGGCACGTCCTTTGACGAGATGGCTTTACCTTCGTCGATGTCATCGATGTCAACCGCGGCTTTGGCGACTGGAAGCTCCACCGAAGCGCTAGCTGCGCAGTTGGCGCAGGCACTGGAGCGCAGCTCGTCCATGGAGCTCAGATATTTAGACATGGAGCGGGACAAGCGCGAGTTGACGGAGCGCTTCGAGCGTACTTTGACAGAGCACCGGGAGTTTGCCGACAAATACACAGCTCTCGAAGGTGAACGCGACCAGCTTCGCAGCGAGCGCCAGAATACCCTCACTCGTGACAACAAAAAGATTCAACAGATCGTGGACAATGAAGTTCATGCGCTACAAATGCAGATGGAGGAGAAGGATCTCGAGCTGAACCGTGTGAAACGCGAGTCTGGGGAACGTCTAATGATGTTGGAGAACGAAGTCCGTCGTCAGGCTGACGAACTCGATATTTCGCGCTCTAAGCTGGGGACGCTGAATAAGCTTGAAGCTAGCGTGACCAAGTACAAGAAGAAGCTGGAGGAGATGAACTCATTGCGTGGCCAGGTACGCGAACTGGAGACCCTCAACGCACAGTATTTGGACAAGGTGGTGGACCTAGAAAGCACCATCAAGACTATGCCTGGACTAAAGAACCTCGTGGAGAAGTATAAGAACCAGGTTGTAGAGCTTGAGACGGCTAACGTCCAGGCTAGCTCCAACGTCAATGTCAAAGAACAAAAGATTCGGAGACTGCAGGAAGAACTCGATAGCGCGCTGGGTGGCAAGGAGTTCCTCGAGTCGCAAGTTGAGGAACTCGAACACAACTCGCTAGTATACAGTACCGCGATGACGGAATGGCAGCGGGCGAAAGCAGCGCGGTTAACGGAGGGTTTAAGTGCCGACTTGCTGCTTGGTCGTGACTCTATCAGTGGATTGAGGGAGCGCGTTGCTCGTCTGGAGCGTGAAAACGCTGAGCTAAAGATTGGCAATGCTGACGCAGGGCAGGCCGAGTTGGCAAATGATCTCGATATGGCAGTGAAGGCCAAGGAGGCGCTCCAAGTATCTCTATTTCAGATGCAGAAGCAGAACGACCAGCTTTCCGAAGACCTGCGCAACGCACGAATTCAAATTGAACAGCAGCAGCAGGTGCTATCGCAAATTCAACAGAATCAGGCGCATCCTCAGCTGCAGCAACAGTCGCAGCAGCAGTGGCAGACTGCGCCGGATGGGTCGGAGCCGATGCAGGTTTCCAACGACTTTGCAGTCAGCGAGGGAGCAGCAGCAGCCGGAACTGCCGGCTTTGCGACGCCTGCTACACTCGAAGCTGGCGTTGCTATGGGACCTGGTGGAGTTATGCAGGCGCCCGTGCCAACTCCCGGTGGTGCTGTCGTGGTAACAAGTAGCAACAATGCGCTTTCGTCGGCCCAAATCGCAGAATATCAGGACAAGCTAGAGAAGTTGGTACGTGAGCAGATAGTGACAGCGGATGTGCCTAAGATCTGTTGTACTCACAAGTTGGTATGTTGTTTTCCCGCAATAGGAAATTGAGGCAGAAGCCGTGGACTCGTTGCGCGCAACAGTGACGGAGCTGACGAAGCGTTTAAAAGAAAAGGAATCCGTGATCAACGAACTCTCGGAGCAGCGCGCAAAGCTGGAAAACTACACGAAGAAAACGCTTCATGCTGTGCAGACGAAATATATGGTGGCCGTGAGCTCGCACCGCAACCAGATCGGCGAGAAGCAGGAGCGTGTGGACTTCTTAGAGAAAAAGATGAAGGAGGTCCGCGCCTCGTATTCTCGCGAGCAGGCTCTCATGATGTCATCATTTTACGAGGTACGGATGAACCTGGTGGTTTTGTGGGCGATGCCTTCAATGCTGATGTTTTGTTTGTATGAATAGATTGGGACAGAGATGCAGCGCCGCACAATGATGCCCCAGGGCCCAGCTGCGGGGGCTCCAGGCGCTGGCTCGTGGCTTGCAAACAAGAGAACAGAAGAGCGCGCCAAAAGGCGGCAAGGAGCATGAACTCGGCAAACGCAGTTTTGCCGTGGATGAAATGCGCGTCCTTCGCTTAACGGTAAATGGGCGTGCAGTCGTGGTTCGACGACAATACAGGGAGGAGGGGCGCCTTGTACGAGGTGAAGATATATCAATCCCGAAAGCGATTTGTGTCATGTATCTTTCGGCTGTGCTATTGCTTCTCTCGCATGCATCACCAATACTGTTGATGAGATAACAGAATACGTTCGTGATGAGCTGTTGGGTATCACCTAGTCGACCACGTTCACGCCTAGATTCACAAGCGCACGAGTAGCCTGTTGGCATATCCGGTCATTGGTGGAGCGCACAAGTGACTGAAGAGCCTCCACGCCGCCCAATTCGACGATCGCTTGCTTGTTTTCCGCTGCAGACACATACCACGAATGTCAAACAAGTAACCAGAATCAGCAGCAGCGGCACCGCTGTTTTGACTTACGATTGACCGACAGATTGCGGAGTGCGCGGGCCACCTGAGATTGCAACTCCACAGACTCCGAGTGCGCTCCGTCGATGATAGGCTTCAAGCCACCTTTGCGTGCGATCTCCACCTCATTCGCATCTGTTGTTCACACACAGCGATACTCCACGTCAGAAACAGAGCCAACAAGTGAGGTCTTCGTTTTGTTTCTCGTTACCGTTGACGGCCAGATTTGCAAGCGCTGCGATGGCCTCAACCGCGACACCGATCTGGAGGGAGCTGGCCAAGTCAATGAGCGGCTTGATGCCGCCTGCCTTGGCAATCCGCTCCTTGTTGTCCACTGCAGCAACAAACAAGGCACTCGTCAACAACCCATATCAAGAGACGTCATCACTCATAATCGGAGTTCGAACCGTTCACGCCGAGGTTGGCCAGCGCTTTGGCAGCCTGTCGCTGCACGTGTTCGTTCGTGCTGCCCAGGAGGTCAATGAGCATGTCGATGCCTCCTTCCGTCGCCATCTTGGACTGGTTCTCTGCTGCACAAGGCGACGAGTAAGTCACCCCACTGCAGCACCACCAACACTACAGCCACCAAGAAGCTCCAGCCTACAGTTGACCGAGAGGTTGGCGAGTGCATGCGCCGCCAGACGTTGCACCTCCGTGTCCTTGGACTTGGTGAGCGGCAGCAGCAGCTCCAGTCCGTCCAGCTCCACGATTTGCACCTGTCGGTCCGCTAGAAGGCACCAGCTCGCCATCGATCAGTAGTTTGTCCCCATAATTCACCTCCTAGCTGCCCATCTACCCACGCTTCACGGCCTCGTTGGCCAGCTTCTCGGCGACCTCCCGCTGCAGCGCTGTGTCCGCCGAGCGCGCGTAGACGATCAGTCGCTGCAGGTTCACGCGTAGCGCCTCGGTGAAGGCCTCATCTGCACGCACGAAAGAGCACGTCAGACTCGCGACTGGAGGCGCAGACTCGGGCACACGCACCGTCAGTCTCGTCGAATGTGAACTCGTCCTTGCTGCCCTTGGCGCTCTTGGCTCCGGCGTTCCCCATGGTTGCGGAGGGTCGTCGAGTGAGCGACCCGGCGCGTCGTCGACAAAGTATCTTGACCGATACATTGGTCTGGTTAAGTACGATTAGAACTACCTAAGCGCCGAAGGCGGTTGGGTTACGGATGCCGGGAATGGCGAGTCTTCCGACTGCAGTAGTTTGGTGCTCCCCAAGAGCCTCAGATTGAAGGCTGAAAATACGCCGCCAGAGCGCTGAGACCAACGCTGGCCTTCTTCGGACGAAGTTGAGCTCCGCAGCTCGTGCTGTCGAAGGATTGCAAGGACCTTGTAATGGCCCACACTCGCAGCGAGACGCTCAGTGCTCCACCCGAAGGCGTCTCGGATCGAGATATCGGCACCGCGCTTGAGAAGGAGGCGCACCAGTTTCGCGTCGCCGTTGGAAGCCGATCGATGCAAAGGCGTCTTGCCGGAGTTGTCGAGGGCGTTCACAGACGCTCCGTGCTCCAAGAGCAGTCTAGCGACCTCGTGTCTCCCCACGAGGCAGCGAAGTGGAGAGCTGTCGCCCCGTATCCGTTCCGAGCGTCCACCGACGCGTTGTTGTCGAGAAGGAAGCGCAGGGTTCTGACGTCTCCGTCTCGAGCTGCAAACAGCAGTAACGTATAACCGTACGCGTCGGTCGCATTGACGTCCTGGTCCGGGACAAGCTGCCGTTCGGATTCATGCGCCGAGGTCGCTCGCAGTGGCGCCATGGGGCGGTTGGTGTTCCCCATCACTGGGCTCGTAGAATGAACCCCTTGGTCACGATTTATACAGGGCCGAAACGAACACCATGTTGTGGACAGTAATAATAGACAGTATCCAGGATAACTCGACTAAAGAGTTCAACGTGAGGTGGCCCACCTCAGGTGGGTGAATGAAGCCATGCGCAGTCCCGGCTGTAGCACAAATGGCTTCCTCTTGGTGGATTCGTACTTACTGTAAGCTTCTCCGTTCATGACGTACTTGGAGCCGCTGCTGGGCGTCTCAGCGGCCGTGCACGCCGTGTTCCCCGCGCTGACAGTCATTCCACAGGTGGTGGAAGAGATCAGCTCGCTGCTAGACTATTCCGTGCTCTGGAGCCTAGACGACGCGAGCTCAATCGGCGATTTGTACCTCGTAAAGCGCATCGCGGCCCACGACCAGCGCCGCTTGGCGGTTGCGGACCCTCCGCCGTCAGATTTGGCCCGTCGTGCCTCGTTCACTGCTGCCGTTGAAGAGGCAGCAGAGGAGGACATCTCGCCGTCTTCCAGTGGCTCGTGACGCACTATGCAGCCAGCCATTGGGACATTACGGACGCCATGATCCGTGCATCGAGACACGGCCGCCTGAGCGTCTTGCAGTGGGCACAGAGCCACGAGGAGCTCGCGAACTTCCGGTGGACGACCAAGATGATGGTGGTGGCAGCTATTGAAGGCCACTTTGACATTGTGCGCTGGCTCCACGAAAACTCATCGGCGCCCGGGTCGCCCCACGTGATGGACTGCGCAGCCGAAGCGCTGGATCTACCCATGCTGGAGTGGCTGCATGCAAACAGATTGGAAGGCTGCACGCCCTACGCTATGGACAACGCTGCACGCAAAGGTAGCTTGGAGATTGTGCAGTGGTTGCACAACAATCGAACGGAAGGATGCACTACTGGTGCCATGACCGGTGCGGCGATGAACGGCCACTTGGAGGTGCTCAGGTGGCTGCACGCCAGCCGCCACGAAGGGAGTGATACCTCAGCGTTGCACTGCGCTGCTGTGAATGGCCATGCGGATGTCGTGCGATGGCTGGACGAGAATGTTTCGGTGGGCAATCGACGTCGAGCGTTTGCGTCTGCAGTGCGCTGGGGCCACCTCGAAGTGGTGAAGGTGCTGGCGAAGTACTGCGCTATAGATGCCAGTGCCGACTCAGCAAGAGAGCTGGCGACCACTCGCTGTCGCGCCGAGGCAGAGTTGCGGGACAATGCCACGTTGCTTCGGGCACGGAGGATCGCATGCTGTACTCGCAGAGGATTTTGGATGGACCTGCCGAAGAGATCGCCGTGTGGTACGGCAGGTTGGAGGTGCTCCAGTTCCTTTTCTCGAATGGGATGGTCTCGAAGAACGGCCGCTCTCGTGCAGAACTGGCGGCGACCGCGACAGCAAGAGGTGGTGCGAACGTAGCACAGTGGCTCCTAGAATTTACGACTGGTTCATGAGTTACCGCCGGTAATTTACCGGTATGAAGTTCATACTATGAACATACCGGCATTTCCTTGTCAAGGGCCTACCCAAATGCGTTTGTGGTTAGGGTTACTGAATTGCCAGCCCGGGCGGGTGCGCCCGGTGGTGACACAGTTCGTAAGAAGTGTAATAACGAATCACCATGTTTGTTGGTTGCATTATACTTTCCTACACGAAGCTCAACCGCCGAAGCCGTAGAGGATGTGACCTTGGCGTTTTAGTGCGTAAATGACGTCCATTCCTGTGACCGTCTTGCGGTTTCCGTGTTCCGCGTAGGTGACAGCATCGCGAATGAGACTTGACAAAAAGGCCCTCAACACTGCGCGTGTCTCGTGGTAGACCAGGCCGGAGATTCGAACCACACCAGCCCGACGAGCAAGTCGTCGGATCGCCGGCTTGGTGATGCCCTGTATGTTGTCACGAATAATCTAGCGATGACACTTGGCACCCCCGGTGCCGAGACCCGCATCGCCCTTGCCGCGGCCCGACATAGTTGCGTCCAACAGGAGGGAAGGTGGTGTTTGTGGTGAGTCGAAAGTTGGGAGTAATCTCATGCCACGGCTGTCGGTGCTGTCAGGTACAAAACGAATGAGTAGGGCTGTAGTTTTATTATTAGACATTTAATGCAGCTGTGTGTATTGGGTGAGAGCTAGGCAACACAGTGGAAACTAATCATGTGCAGGGTGAGATTGGTGTGGAGCTACGGGATCCGATAAGGTTTGAAAGCATAGCGCTATCGAAAACTTGAGACTAAATTTACGTGCAAACGTTGGCGCTTTATTCATCACACGTCCTTCTGTTGTGCCGAAGCCTGCTCGATGGTGACTGTAAGTGACGTAATACAGTCGCGAAGCGCTTTGCGGTGACGGCGATCAGCACGGCGGTGTGTTTTGAGTATCTTATAAAGCCGACGATGCACGAGAGCGAGCGCTTGTAGACCATGCCGGTCGTCTCAGTGTTCCATCTCGCGCCTCAATCCGTCAAATTCAGACAGTGACCTTGGTGGTCCTTCGTGTTGGGGGTTCGCATAGGTGCATATACGTGCTGTGGCATTTAGTGGGGAGTGTGGGCCATCACCGACCTTGTCTGAGTGCTTCTGTTGCTGCCACAACTCCTCGCTTGCCGTGACGTTCTTCGGTGTCGAAAATGTCCGGGATGAGCGGCCTGTATGCCGCGAAGCCTGCACGGCAATCGCTTGTCTATTGCTAGCGCGCAGGTTGCGTAATTTTCGCTTGAGGCTGACGACGTCGCGCGTAGCCGACAGAACACTTTCTTCTTGTTGTAGATTGCTGCCAGTGCTTCCCAGTCGGTCATGGTCTTGGGCACGTGGCTGTCCACAAGCTCCAGCAACCACTGCACTTCCTCCTCATTGTAGTTTCTGGATCCACGCCGTTTAGTCATCTGCAAAGAAGCGCTATTAGTTAGAGCTAATAGATCCGATCCGAGGTGTAGTGTGTAGTACCTACGTAAGAACGGCTTCCGAGGCGGCTGATTTGATAATGAGCTGGCGTCGGTCCTCAAAGTAGCTTCAACATCAAACCCAAAACATCATCCAATCGGTCGCTGTTATGTGAATTATGTGGAGGTTTTTATTACGCATTAATGCATGCATCTGCAGACTAGAAGATAGAAGACTTGGGTATGGGTCTACAGCACATATACGCATGTTATGGAGGAGCGCTAGACGTTCCAAGAATGCCGGTCTCCAATCGCTCACTGCTGAGCACCCTCCCAGCTTAGCTGGGTCAGCCTGGCCGTCAGCTGACATTGAGTGTCTTGGTACAGCTGCCAATTGCTGTAGTTTCTGATAGTCACAACATCCCCGGCGGAGGGAGAAGGTCCGAGCCACTCTCCATGTTCCACACCGTGACCGTCAGCAAGGCGGAGTCAACGTCTTGGTGATTCGCGTCATAGCGAGAGTAAAACACCTACAGCAGTTTCACGATAGTTTGGCACAGTAAAATGCACAATGCATAGAGCCAGAACGAACGTACACTGACGGGAGACACCCCTGACGACGGCGCTCGTTGAAGAAGAGTACGCCTCAGCCTCTGGGCGTTTAGATTTTCGTAGCTCTCGAACAGGTGCGGGAAACGTTGGCAGCGAAAGTGATTATGGATGTACATGTTGCGCAGGGAAATACGGTCGAACGCGACCAACGAAAACAGCTCATCCTCTGCGAATCGGAGGAATGCGTGAAGCATTATCCTTTGCTCAGTGAACGCCACCAACACGTGAATTTCCGGTCCTCCCTGGACGACCACGTCCGAAACAAGTGTGGAAACATTCGCGCTAACAAGGTCTCGGAGACGTCATTGGCAATCGCTGAAACTCACGTTCCGTGCTCACGGTTGATACCACAGAATGTTCACCAATCGCAACCGGCGCTTTATCAATGGCTAATCTAAGTCGTCGCTCAATCACGCTACACTCGTCCTGTGGATGCATCAAACGTCATGCGTCCGATTCACCGCGGACGCTTTCTTGCTCCCTGTTAATATCGTAATCCAAGTTGCCTTCAGGATCAGCAACGTTCTCCACGAAAGCTCCTTCTACATCATCATCTGTATATTCACTGTTTAGTGCATACTCATTCACAGCAACGCCCGTATACAAGTGATTGAACTGCTTGTAGAAGGCGAACACATCGTGAACCTGCAGCTTTCTTATTCGGTGCATTTTTGGTCTTGAGCGGCTTGTGGTGAGGTAAACTCGCCGACCAAGACGACGCGATACGACACAACGTCGTTCATCGCTCGTGGCAACAAACAAACTGGAGGCCCCGGTGTACAATCAAACGCAATGCAATGCGAACGAATGCATCGATGCCTTCCGCCTCGCATTACACGCGTCATCGCTGCAATGTGCACGAGCTGAGTGTTCAGGAATCGTCAACCCGCACAAGTCTTTCGAAAGACACCCCATTACCAATCGCTAACTTACCCTGCTGAATCAATCTGTCCCATTCCTTGCAAACCGACATCCACGAACGCAGCGAAGAATCATCATCAGTGTAGGTCTAAATTCCACGAGGCGATAATGAAGCCTTCGCTAGCATATTCAAATGAGTCGGGGCTCGATACATATCCACGAGCTTCTGCGGAATGTCCGTCGTGTCGACAGTAAGCTGCTTTTGCATCTTGCGGAGGTAGCTTGAATCCGTGTCCTCCACTCGTCGTGAGTCCTGACGAAGCACAAACCGATCGCACGAGACACACACACTCATCGAGGCCTTCCGCTCCTAGCTCGTTGCGAAGCCGCTCCAAACATCCAGCCCCTCGGCGGCACTGAGTTCGTTGTCAAATGTGTCAGCCTACTGTGTATCCTTGCCTGCTTGTCGTGTTCGCGTTGCGTACCGCCTCTGCCTGTTGTGCTGCAGCGCCTTCCTTCTCTCATTGCTGGGCTGAGGTCGAGCATCGGCATCGCCTTCGTGATGCTGATCCCTCATGGCTGCTTGCCGCTTTCTTTCCCTGAACCGACACACCCTGTTGCGATTCAGCTCTTTCTTCCTCTCGACATCCAAGAAGGCCAGAAGGTCACCACCATCCTCAGTTGTCTCTCCAGGCCACCACCGCTTCGGCAGCAATCGTCGTGTCCGATGCCTCTTGTGCTACCCTAACGCGTTGATGACGCGTCCAGCATTCTCGTCACACAGCCGCGAAAATATGAGCAGCAGTCGGGTCGTTGTTCGCAGCACTGCCGCGGCCTGCCTGTATGTCCGAGATGCCGCCTAAATTCACGCCATCGGCATCGACCGCGCGCCGAGCACCCCTGCGTGCTCTCGCACAGCTTCTGGTTCCACTGGTGGTGCTCATGAAGCCGTGCATCGTCCAAGAGCCGGAGAAGATCACATCTGTCGTCCTCGCTGCTTGAATCGACATCCCGGAGCTTCCTCTTACCGTCGGCCATCTGCCAAGTACGCAGCAAATTCGTGAATGGCAACTGAGTTAGTCCACGCCAGGCACAAAGTGTCACGTTAATAAAACAACGGGACGCACCCATCTCCTGTGCGACTTGAGAGAGGCTCCGTGGGCGACTGGGTCCTTGGTCTTGCTTGTCCTTGTCCTTGCCTCCCTTCCGCTTGGAGGCACGTCAATAAAACAACGGGACGCACCCATCTCCTGTGCAACTCAAGAGAGGCTTCGTGCACGACTGGCTCCTCGGTCTTGCTTGGTTTGGCTTGTCCTCGCCTCCCTTCCGTTTAGGCGCCGTCAATGAAAGAACGGGACCGCGTATCCCCCTGTGAGACTCAAGGAAGACGAAGGAGCCAGCCGGGATCCTTGGTCTTGCTTGGCCTTGGTATTGACCTCCCGCTTGCTGCATCGCCTTCCTCCCGCTTGCTGCATTGCCTTCCTCCCGCTTGGCCAGCTTATCTACCCTCTGTTTGCCTGTGGCAAGGACTCGATGCCGGCCCGTGAGGTGACACCTGCTGATGCTTGATACACTTGCAGCACCCTTGTAGACGATATGATCTTTGATAGACGAATGAATTCCACCATTTCCAAAATTGTTTCCAAAATTTCCAAAACCCCGGAGTCGTTACCCCACGCCCATACAGAGACGTTGCGTACTCCTTGTGTAAAAATACCGGTATTTGTAGCCATTCGTTAGCGTCAGGCGAAAGCCGCTATACAATACACACCTGTGAATTAATCCGACAAAACGAAATGCGTCGTACCTAATCGGAACTTTACTGTAGACAACAATTTCGCCTCGCTCTCCAAGGTGTGATGACAGGATATAACGTACTGGTGACGGTCTTCCACCACTCTCTACCAGGTCTTGGGAGACAGACTGATCAATAACCCTCTAGGGCTTTGCATACTACACTCTCTTTGCCCATGGATTTCGTGTGTGCTGCGGCGCTAAGCGCCAAAGGTGTCGCCAACCTCCTGCCATCCATTTGGATGAAGCGATTTGAAAAATGAAACTGAGCCAATTGTACTTTAAAATGCATTGTACGGTACCATGGGCCCGTATGACAAAACAAACAACGCTGCTACATATCGCGTCTTGTGATTGGTAGAAACTGATTTGCCCTTATGACAAAGCGACCCCTTATGACAAGGAAATGTCGGTACATGTATTACAGTACAGGTGTATTGTGAAAGTCATGCAGGATGTTAAAAATAAACCGATTTACCGCGTTTTAACGATAAGAAGCACCCCCGAGTTGCTATAACTCGGGGTTGTGCTTCTTATCGTTTATATAACGTACTCGCCCTATTAAAACACCGGGCACAATTGAATAGTGTGAAGGAAAGAAAACCAAATGGGTTGTATTTGGGTACGGGGCTTTATTCAATTCCTATTCTGACTGCCTACTCGTCCACAATCGCAATGTCGTCAAGGGCGTCGTCTAAGGCTTGTATATTTAGCATGTTTCCGTCCAGATTATCTTCATCGATGCTCCACAAAGCGTTGAATTTCTGGCCGTAGACATCGTGCTTAGCAATAAACCAGTCAGCGGGGTCTGAAGCAAACCCAGCCGCACCAACACTTCGAAGCACTGTAGTTTCATCAGTGTCACGCCATGCCTTGCGTACCCATTCACACACAGTGTCTACGCTGGACATGCGCGGGTTGTTGAAGCGCGTGTACTCCACCTTGTCCGACAATTTCCACGCATTGATCTCGACCGAGAGCAAGTCCTTGAAACTCTTGTATATCCCGATGTCACCAGCTTGCAAATACGGCGTGAGTCCTCCTGGTACAACACACACCGCAATATTTCTAGTCGCACGCTTAGCTTTGACAACCTTGGAGATATGCGCACGCATACTGTCCCACACGAGGCACTTTCCAGCACTAGAGTCAACCAGCGGGAATGCCATGTCAAGCCACTTCTTCAATAACTCGCTATCAACCCAGGCTCATGGCTGCTGGACAACGTACAGTGGGCCCGGTCGCTTTTCAAAAGCGGGTGTATTCTTGCCCTTCCACACCAAAAGTGGGGGCAGCTTCCTGCATGTAGCGCTCACTGCGAGCACCACAGTGATGCACATAGAAGCTAATCCGATTGAGCGCACGACGACGAGTCGGGCACCGGTCATGTCGAGAGTTTGCGGCGGCGCATGTTTGAAGTAGACTGCCATTTCGTCCATAAGGACGGTCCGCTCGAGATCAATGATTGGCTTCAGCTCGTTCAGGTACTTGAGATAGCTCACAGCGCGCCCCACCAAAGTGTCGGCATCCAGTGTAGTGAGGTTGGTATGACGAAGGAAATCCCGAATCGTTTCATAAAAGTCACCCAGTGGTCCGAAGCAGCAAACAGACGACCATTTCCCCCTACTTCTCCCGCATGTATTGCCAACGCGGTGCTAGACAGCCCGATACACGTCACTTTTTCTTTTTGAGCCGCTTGTTCAAGAACACATCATATAGCATCTCCTCCAACGATTCGGACGTCTTCTTGCGGCCACCGCCAGCAAGTCGAAGCTTGACAGTGCCCTCTTGCCTATAATGACCCGGCATTATTAAATAGTACCCCTACCGATTAGAGCTTCCCGCTGTCTCTACCATTCTTTAGTAGTATGTACTGATTGCAGTCGAGTCCTCATTTCAGAATATGGCACAGCGTCGCCAAGCCATCGACATCGGCCGCAAGCAAGAGGCCATCGCCTGGATTGTAGCAGAAGGTGATGGCAAGCCGACCCGAGCCATCGCACACTTCCGCACGAAGGGCTGGTGGTACTGTAAGGAAATGGTGGCGCTTGAGAGACAAGATCAAGGTCCGGTGAGGGCTTTTAATAGGGCGAGTACGTTATTATATAAACGGGGGCGAACTTATTTTTAGATCAGTCATTTGAAGCTCGTTTAATTAGCGGCCTCTCCAACGGATTTATAATTAATGACCTCAGAATGGCCATGCTTGACTGGGCATTCTGAGCGTCCACAACAGATATAAACGCGCCACGAGAGAACTTGGTAGAGTCGAGGTAAGGATTGGGGAATTTGGGAAGACAAGCAGTACTGTTATCCCTGTTGAAGATGCAGAGACGGTCTACTTTTTAGCTGGAGCGAAGGTGAGCTCGGCTCTGAATAGCTACAGTGCTCTACGATGACGCATGAAGCTGGTTTGGATTTATTTCGAAACTTGTTAAAACGATTCGAAAGTGCGATAGTAATTGCGCAAATGTTCAAAAATGCTCAAAGAACCCTAGCTCAAAATAGATTTGCGCTGCTCACAATCATTTAGTTTGGGATTTCGACGAAATACCATTCGCGTACTCTGTCTGGACAGCGTTCCCGTTGACTCTCTCTCAAGCGCTTCATGAACCCCAGGCTGCGAATGCAGCCGTGCCCAGTCCGTAGCCTCCTTTGCGACAGCGTGGTGTTGACGTACACTGTGTCTGGAAGGAAATCTGGTCCCAGGGTCCAGAAGCTCGAACGAGGCTCCAAAATGCTTCGGGCGCATAGGTAGCGCGCAAAGGTAAAACATGCTTGCCAACTCCACCTCAAATTGCTGCTGCTCAGTGTTGGCGCTGATGCGGGTTGTGCTGGATCGCCGCCAGCAGTATTGTCACCTCCAGCAGCAGCAGAGACGGTAGCGGCACCTCCATCATAAATGGTACAGAACTACCCGCTTCACGGTGGCGTTCCGGGAAGTAATCAAGCACGCGCTGCCTTACAGCAGCGGTGGCATCCAGGAAGATCTTCAGGTGACGCTTCATGTTCGTTCCGGGCTGAGCGTTTCAAAACTCACGTGACAGTAGTTCCAGTCGGCGTGCGGCTTCGATGAGTTGTCCGTAATCCTTTCAAAGTACCCCCATATCATGTACTGCGGGCGTCCAAGCTTTCGGACAGCTAGAACACGAGAGTGACGTTCTTGGACGAGCGGTGAGTAGAAAACGCGTCGAATAGCGGTGAGTCGAGGAGACCGGCGCAACGTCGGCGCAGTCGCCTGCTGGTTGTCGGGTGAGTCTTCTGCCATGTCGTGAACTTCCGGTACATCGGCCATCACGCCCTCATCGTCTGAGCTGGTAGGCACATGGAGATTATTGAAAAGCCCTCGGATCTGGCGTCAGGATCTGGTGGATGCGCCGCTCAGCTGTGACCTGAATAACGAAGGGTAAGGAACGATAGCTAAGGATAGGCTAGGGACTTTGCAGAATCTTACTTTTCATTTCACTCTGAATCTTGCACTTCTAACAGGTTTTGAGTCCAAGATGCAAGCGGAGCCAGGTCGCGCAAGGACCGGCTCCGACGAGGGAGTGGAGAGCACCGCCGTCGCCCGCGCAAGGGGCGACGGCAACCCCGGCAACCTCGCGGCGGCGGCCACGGAGGGGGACGAAGCGTCGGAGCTGCTGACACTGCTTTCTGGCGTCGTTGGTCGGCTGGACAAGGTGGAGCAGTCCCAGACCAAGCTCGAGCAGCCCCTGGAGCCGCTCAAGAAGGACCCCAAGACCCTGGTAGACACGAGCCTGTTCGCGTCGACCCTGGGCTTCGGGTCCAGGATGCACATGGATTCGTTGGGTGGCACGCCGCACACGCAGACCCCTCGCAGGCCGACAGCGCCCCGCAGTACTTCGGGTTACGTCACGCGGACGTAGGGGCCCACAAGCCGGGCTACGGCATGTCGGAGCTGCAAATGCTCTACGCGGCGGAGCACATCGCCCAAGCTGGCCAAGGAGCGCAGCAGCCATCAGCGGCGCCGGTGCCAGCACGTCGGCAGCCAGAAGATCAGCCACCAGCCGTCCCTACGGCGAACCAGGGCGGGGCGCTCCGATACCCGGACGCCCGCCAGAAGCAGCTGGCGATCCGCCCGTTCGACGGCATGGAGCTGTAGGTCGGGCTGGGTTCCGGTTTCCTGGATTGGGGCAAAAGATTCGAACGGCAGGTGGCGCTCGGGCAGTCGGCATGCGGCTTCCCGTGGTCGGAGGACGTGAAGGTAGACCTCCTCGGCCATTATCTGTCGGGTACGACCGAGAGGTACTACAACAAGCAGGTGTATACGTGGTGGAACCAGTTGCCGACGCTGCAGTACGTAATGGAGCGGATGCTAGACGCGTTCAAAACGAACATCACGCCCGCCCAAGCCATGAAGCTGTTCACGGCGCCAAAGGACACCAAGAGGTCGTGGCCCGAGCACTACATGTACCTCGTGGCCATCTCCGAGGCTACGGGAACAGCGCCGACTACTTGGTGCTGAACAACATCGTTCAGTACACCTCCGCGGAGCTACGCACGGCACGGTGTTGATGGCCAAGGTGGACCAGTCGCGGACCGACCACCTGCAGCACACCAAGGAGCTCGCGCACTTCGCACAGTCTTGGGAGACCGAGTCGAACAAGCAGAAGTCGCGTGGACACGACACGGTAAACGCGGTGAGGGAACGCGACAACCAGCGCCAGGAGCATCAGGAGACGCGGAGCTGTGACGAGTGCGGCTAAATGGGTCTCCTGCGCGCAGCGTGCCCGGACCGCATGCAGCACGGGCACCTTACGCTGGCCGTCGGCGAGAAGTCCGGCGAACACGATGGCCTCTGGATTCTGGACAGTGGATCCAGTCGCCACCTCGTGAACGACGAGAGGACGTCGAAGAGTGCAGCGACGAATGCGTGCAGCCCAACGGTGAACCGTTGAACATCACCAAGCGTGGCAAGGTGATGCTGCGCGTCACGGCGTGCGGCGAGGAGCAGATGGTAGAGCTCACCAACGTATACTTCGCGAAGGACGTGGTACGCAAGCTTATATCCTACAGGCTACTCGATAACCGAGTTTTCGAGCTGACCAAGCGAGCCGGACGACGCGTCGTTGCGGCCAAGGACGGCGGGCGCATGGCGTTCGACGTTGAGATGCGAAGCAACGTGTTGGTTGTGCCCGTTGCTGTGGGATCGAGGCATGAGTTGCCGTCGGACGTGATTATGGCCGCACTACGCTAGCAGCTCGCTGAGCCAGTGGAAGTGTCGGGCAACGTGCAGAAGGGCACACAGCTGGACTTTCACAAACGCTTGGTGCACCTGAGCTAAAACTCGGTGGAGCAACTGGCTAAGGACCCGAGCTCCGTGATCCACACAAGCGAGTGAAATGCGGCGCACGTCAGTGCGCCGAAGGCAAGCAGACAAAGAACCGGCGGTCCAAGAATGACACCGGCGCTCACTCACCCATCGACAGGGTGGGTGGGGTGATCTGTTCCGACCTGAAAGGGCCGATGACGCCCAAGGACCGCCTTGGGAACCGGTACATGATTAACGTATTGAAGTCAAACTACTGCCGCGTGTTCCTGGCGCGTACCAAGTACGCGGCGGCGAAGCTCTTCGAGCACTTCCTCGTCTGCTTCGAGAAGGAGTTTGACTGCAAGATCCACGTTCTGCGCACCGACTCCGGGGTAGAGTACGAGAACGTGGACTTGTTCTGCAAGCGCACGGGCGTGAACCGACAGCGCAGCGAGGCGCGGAACCAGTCGAGCAACGGCAAGGCCGAGCGCATGCACCGCGCCATCATGAACATGGCGCGGCGCATGATCTTCGCGTGTTGGCTCCCGCTGAGGTTCTGGGGAGACGCGGTTCAGTACGCTGCGTACGTTCTGAACCGCGCCCCGACCAACTCCAACCCAGGGCGTGCGTCGCCGTTGAAAGTGTTGACGGGCAAGTCGTCGCAGCTTGGCGAGATCGTCGTGTTCGACTCGCCGTGAACGGCCTACCGGGCCCCGCGCAAGAAGAACTTTGCGCAACGTACCCAGTCTGCCATGATCGTTGGTGTGGGCAAAGAGACCAAGGGGTACCGAGTGTACCTCCCCAAGGACAGGGTGGTGGTGACCCCGCAGCATGTCAAGAACATTGAGACGCTCGACAAGGAGCAGAACCTGCAGGTACACAGGCTCTACCTGCGGGAAGAGGACGCCGAGACGTCTGAGGATGAAGATCAAGGGTGCATGGGTGAGGCCACGAGCGCGTGCAGCAAGAAGAAGCGTGCGTCGTCCATAAAGAAAAGAAGCAGTCGTGGACGCGTGAGCGCCACGTGACGCGCTCCGTGGCTTATAACGCCGGAGGCGTGACGAACGAGGCCGCGCAGCCGGAGGAGCCGGCACGCAACATCGTGAATGGCGGCCGTGCACGGAGTACGCACTCCGATCGGCGCAGAGTCGAACGAGGTCGACGAGGCGGCGGACGAGCTGCTGCCTGTATGCGGCGGCGACAACGTGGTCACCATTCGCACGTTTCAGTCGCTCGTGGGCAGCCTTATGTGGGTGGCGCGTAAACGGTGCACAAAGCGTCGCGGCGCACCCACAGCCCCACGATGTCCAACTGGAAGCTCGACAAGCGCATCACGCGCTACGTGGCGGGATCCAAGGGCCTGCGACTGAGTATGAAGTGTCAAGGCGCTTTGGAGGAGCCGCTGATGGTCTCGCTGCTGACAAGGTGGACAGGAAGTCCGTGACCGACGGCCTTCTCACGGTTGACGGGATGCCCGTGTCGTGGGTCTGCAAGAAGCAGACTGGCGTCAGCCTCTCTACCATGGAGGCTGAGTACACTGCGGCCTCGGTTATGACTACGAAGTTGCTGGGCGTGGGCGAGTTGCTTGGAGATCGGGGCATCGCGCATGCCACCTCGATGTCGCTGCGCGTTGACAACCAAGCGGCGCTCAAGAAGCTCGACGGTTAAGGATCATCGAGTAAGGCGAAGCACATCGATGTGCGGATCAAGTTCGTGGGTGCGCTAGCGAAGCGGGGGTGCTCATGGCCGAGTACCTCGGGAGCGAGAAGATGCCAGCAGACGTTCTTACTAAGGCGCTCGAGGCGCCGAGACTGGCTGACCTGCGGGTCATCGTAGGTCTTCATTGAGACCAGAAGGAGGTCGCTGCTGCTGGCGTTGAGGAGTGTTGAAAAGCCCTCGGATCTGGCGTCAGGATCTGGGTGATGCGCCGCTCTGGCGTCAGGATCCGGCGGATGCGCCGCTCAGCTGTGACCTGAATGACGAAGGGTGAGGAGCGATAGCTAAGGAAAGGCTAGGGACTTTACAGAATCTCACTTTCCATTATACTATGAATCGTGCACTTCTAACACCGATGCAAAAGAATTGTGAAGTGATCGCCAGGTTGCCGATGCGAGGGAATGTTGAGGTGAGTGTTCTTGTCCGCTGCACATGTATCCAGGGATAACCAGTTGCCGTCAACAACTTGCCGAGGGAATGCAGCTTCGATTCGAAGCGAGTGTGTTCGTGGAACCATTCGTGAATCCGACCAATCGTAGCTCGCGAGTTATGAGTCATTTTGATCAAATTCGATTTCACTCATAAAGTTTAGAATTTTTTTATCGTTTAAATTATTCTGAATTCAGACTACAGTGCTACCCCTCGTTATGCGCAGTGGGTTCAGCAAAGTGATTCTAGAGGGATTAGATATAGAACAAAACTAATGAAGCGATTTGGTTTATAATTGTACTGATTTTAAAACTGATTTGACGGGGTATTGGATTATTGAGGAGCGCATAACGAGGGGTAGCACTGTACTCCAAACCATCACTAACTAATGAAGATAAGCCAATACGCAAAGCAGGCGCATCTAGTGGCTGTTACGGCCGAAACAAGGCGAACTACAGTAGTTCTGCATATGCATCGTTCATATAGGCTTACCTTCTACCATACTACTACAGACAACCTCGGAAAAATACGCCAGCACTGACCAGTATCCTCCATAGTAAACCGGGGTCTACCAAAAATACGCCAACTGAAAAGAAAATAGCTGGTTGGTCAAAAGTAACACCCGAGTCCTAGAATAGGGTCGATTTTGAATAAAATGACGGCCAATCCATAAGGATTAGGTACAGAAATCTGCGTCGATAAGCAACGCTTGATTTGTAGATAGTTTGGAAGGTTTATTTAGTTTAAGTCAAAATAAGCAAGCGATTTGTATCCAGCACCAAATTATTTTCCATACGCTTTTCAAGTCCATTTGTTTTTGTCAATTTCTTTTCGACAAAGATTACTGTACGGCTTCAAGCTGTTGAGGGATTGTTTTCCTAAATCTACTGCGTACAATATTATCAGAAATACCAATGAACGTATTTCAGCGATGCCCGCAAACATCTAGAGAAAGGGTAGGCTGGGTCTTGACCAGCTTTCTCGTTTGTCAAACGCACCGCTTGATGGCGTCTGGCCGAGAACATTTAGAGAGAGATAACCCGACGCATACGGAAGTTGAACCACTACGGTGGCAAGACGGCTCGCGAAACGCGCTTACAATACAGTGATCTTTCCTCAGCGAACACCCAAAACTAAATAACATTTCAAATTGTATGTGCAGACAGAAAGGTGAACGATACAGAGAAGGCTTTCCCATAAATTATACTTGCATTCTTTGTATATCAGGTGTTCGCTGAGGAAGCAGATTACTGTACGATACAAATACTCGCGGGGCGGCAATGTCCTTGTGTGCAGTAATTTGCAGAAGTTTGTTTTGTTAGTTACAAAAACGAGTTTAGAACAACATGATTCGCTATAATCCAACTGTTCTTTTTTAATCGGACCAGAAGTCTGGATTGGTCGCATGGCGTATTTTTAAGTAGAGCGTATTATTCCGGGGTTGTCTGTACAGTCATGCCTGTGACCTTGCATCGACGTCCAACGCTTTTTCAGACTGCATATATGATTACGAGATTAATCCACGAGTTATGTACAAATTAAAATGACTCGACGCAGAAATAGCCACCATTTAACCCATTGCAAATCCTACGTGAGAATTGCTTTACCGCCTAATTCCACACGACAAAGCAATTGGTTTTCACAATATTTATATGCGTAGGAAATGAAGCTGGTGAGCGAAGCGGATAAGCGATGAGGACGGAGCTGAAGAAATTTTGTGATTTTGTTGTAGTTAACCCTATTGCGGTAAAAGTCGGCATTTTACAGGGTTTAGCAAAACAAGGTAGAACGTGGCTTTTTCTACCAAGATAAACGCAGAGCTTGCCATAAACCTACCTGGGTTTGAAGCAATAGTTGACGACCAAAAACTCACCTTGAAGTATTTTTAACCAATCAAATTCATGAGAGAAGCGCAATTTGTCAATACAATTGTTCAGTTGATGTGACAATTGATTTAATTCTTGTATTTTATGGCACACATGTAAACTACGGCTTTGAAAGAGTGGACGCCAGAGCGTGGTGATAGTTTTTACGGGCATACAAAATGCTTCATATTTGCCCCGGCTTCGATTGGCGCTTGCGTGGCAAAACAGAACGCTCCATGGCCGCCTTTAGTGATAACCAAGACGCCTCACTTGCCCGGTTGGTCATAACGTACCTGCAGAACCAGCGGTCTATCGAGTGGGACAGCGTGGAAAAACACATGAAATACAAGCACTTCGAGAGCGACTCAAAACGCTCAAGAAAACACACGGCAAAAACCTCGAGCGCTCTCCCTCCGCCTACTTTCCCACACGACCAGGTCCACAATCTACACTGCGGCGTGATACCCCGACTAGACCTACCTCCGGCACTCGCCATCTCGCGCGCCCCTCAAGCGAAGCTCAGAATATTACCGACCAAGTCTTTCACTGTATCTCCTTGCGAGATGTCCGTCCACTTGCAGGGAAAACGCACCTGAATGCTGTCGAGATTGCTCCTGGAGGGGTCACTGCATTACTGAAAGTGTTGAAAGTTGGCGTCCGTGACACGTTTTGGCGATATCGGTTGTGGCATCGGAAATATGATAGTTCCAGGTGCGCTTGAATCAGAAGCGAAAGCGTGCATCGGTATCGAAGTGAGAAAGGGGTTGGTTGTTGCTGCGCATAATGCACTATTTAGACTCTCTGCTGAATACCCGGAGCTGCGTGCAGTATCAATATTTCATGCCGATATATGCAGCTTGGGCAGGGAACCCCACTGCGCGTTATCGGTTTGCTCAATCGTCGTAGTCAACAACGTCTTTTTCACCGAGGAAACTCATGATGCTCTTGAGCAGTTCTTGTGCATGTCCACGGGGCGAAGGCAAGTCGTTCTATGAAGAAGCATGTGCCCGCGGCATCGCAGGTCGTGCCTCCGAGTTTTCTGTTTGCTATTAACTTTGAAAGGTTCCGTTCAGCTTGAAGTGAAGTGGGCCAGCAATCCCCATGTACTCACATGTATGAGCGTGCTCCGCTGCCATCGTTTTCAGTAACAGATTGAGTAAATGATCACACATAAGTCGCAAATGTTCTTGTATTGCACCAATATGGAACGCGTGTACCCCTTCAGAAGCCTGGCTTGATCAAATGTAGTCAGTGGAACACTCCGACCTGCCTGCGGTGATGTAATCGATCCGACGGCATTGTCTTTGCTGTTGCTGTACAGGCTTGACGATATTCTAATCCGCCCGCGCTGGTTGAACAAACCTTCTGGAAGATAATGCTCGTGAAACTTCTTCCAGCAGGTCCAAGACTCCTGGCAAACAAAGCTCTTCATCGGCTGGCTGGGATGGACTTGAGTGCACAGTGAGACCAAATGATTGGTACACCAGTTCGTGACCTCCGACGGATATCGCCCTTCAAATCGACAAATAACACAACCTCGTTTGAATCGTGAATCTGGAAATTGCACTTGAGAACGGAGCGGAAAGAAAGGTGGCGGGACGCTGCTGTTGCTGGGTGCATGGTTGTCTTGTCTTGTAGTACTAGACGGAGTCCGAAGAATGGCCAGGTCGGCCTCCGTTGGGTTCGAGTACATCAACCCGGAGTCCAACAGGGTGTTCCGCCAAGCACCAGATAACAGTTCACTAATCAGATCCACCATGAACTCTCGATGGGGATCCCGCTTGCTTTTACACCCTCCTGCCATCTTGCGAGTGATAAATGCGTTGCATCGGGCCAGATCGACAAAGGCGAAAGCCAACTTCTTGTGCCATTTGCGAAAGGAATGCCCGTGGGTCATGGAAAAGCGGGCTCTTAGCTGGTCGATACGATCCACGCCTTGCGTAGCGCTGTTATACTCGATGACGCACGTACATGTAGGAGCTGTATATGGACGTTTAGCTTGCCCAACTTGACGATAGACTGTTGTCGATGTCGAAGGATCAGCGTTCGAGACGATGTTTACAACAGATCCGTCTACCCACGAGGCGGCAACGATACCGTTTCTCTCACTGACAGCTTGCTTCACTGACCCACGTGCTAGATTGTCTTTTTTCGATATCATCACACACTGTGGATAGTGTTTGCAGATCTCGCGAATCGTGCCGCGACCATAGAGACTAAATACTCGCAGTATCTCCAAGAGTTGGCACGATGTATAGTAATTGTCGGTGTTGACAATCCGACCAGAGTGGAGAATTGGCCGTGTGACTTCTGCAACGCACTTCCGGACCTCTGATGCAACTTCCATCGCTTTCGCCAACGCATCTGCATCTTCAGTCGAAATCACTCCATCGTGTCGTTAACTTAGATCGCTAGCACACTGACGTCGGAAGTTGGCCATGAGCCACGACTCAGAGCAGCAGCACATTTAAATCTTGAAATGGTATTTGGCTGTCGTCTTGGTTGCGTAAAACACAATCAGGTGCCGGGCAAAACGAGAGCGACACGCAATAATAGACTCGTCGACAGCGACATTTCTCCCTAAGACGACAAATTTGGAAGCTCGGACCTTCAGCATCTTCATCAGCGGACGAATGCGAGCGGCTGAATCACGCTTCAAGTCTTCAGGAGATACTGCATCGCGAAAGGAAAGATGCTTTCGAATGAACTTAAACCGAGCCAAGGTAATGATAGAGTCCAAACGAACGCATTGAGCGTCGAATATGCTGTCTTTCACCTGATCGCCCCAGTAATTTGCATATTCTCCCTTGTCGACCAACGCCATGTAGAATATAACTCCAAGGAATTGCATCATCTCGTTCAACGTCACCAGAGGTCGCTTTTGGTCGGCAGCATTCGCGTTTATATTGTCTACAACTTTCTTCCAAAACGCTAGCGGCAGATACGCGGATGACGCCGAATGCTGGAAGATAGATTGGAGCTCCGCTTTGACATGTGGAGTCGTTACGCCACCATTATGCTGGTACTAGCAATTGGGAGGATTGATTACAGCACGTGGTTGAAATTCCATTGCCGAGACTCGCTCCACCTCACCTGCATCCTCCGGTATGGTTTCGCTACAGTCGTACCGAGCGAAGTCTTTGCTTACTTCTTCAAATTCATCCCACAAGTTCCCGGTCGCTACTTCTTTAGGATAAGGACGACATAATACATCTCAGGTCTCCGATCTCAGCTCGTTGCCGTTTAGCCGATTGTATCTCGCAATTCCTTCTATTAAAAGTGCCTTTCTGCGGGAATTCCATGAACATGTCTCGTCATTTGACATTGTGTTGTCGTCCATCGAAGTTCCACCAAGGGGTTGGTACGCGACGATCGCTAGTTGCCCTTCTCCACGTACTCACGACAAATGACACCCATGACATAAGCAGAACCAACACAACCATAGTCTTCACTCGGCATCCAATTTTCTTCACTTGGCAAAAAGACGACATGAGCTCCAATGATAGTGCCCTCACTGAAACTGATAGCGCTAGTCGGGCTTGCTTGAGAGGATGGTGTTCCTTCTGCCTGTGTTGCTTGATCTTCTCCCTCTCTGCAGGTCGGTCCACTTTCGGCTGTCAGGTTGAGTTGCCTTTGAGCTGCAGCGAGACGTTGGCGAAATTGCTTCACCATTTGTGGCTTCAAATTGTATTCAGGTTCCCACGTGTCCTCATCCGACCCGTATCCAGCCCACTTGACAAAGAGTTGACCCTCACTCTCCTTGACGATGGACTCAAATTCATAAATGTATTCACCACTCGCACCGCTAGCATCAACCAGGACACTTGTGGCTGGCTTCCGCTTTCTAGCACTACGCCGCGTCTTGCCACTGGGGTTTGTTGCTCTGATCGCCGATTTCCTGGTTGTGGTTTTGCTTGACGTTCGTCGCTCTTCTACCGCACAGAAAGCGTCTTCCAGCATGCGTTTCGCTCAACGCGGGGCCATCGTTGCCTCTTGCCCAAATGCGAAGTATGAACCACTGCCTCGCATGTTTAGGATGAGGCGGGGCAAACGTTTTCAGATGAGTATAGGAAGGTTGCATAGCGATACCAAGTAATTTTCTCCAGCGCATAATGTCTGCCGATTGCATACACTGTCGACCTTTGTATGAAGGTAATGCAAGTCACACACTCTTAGTTCAAATACTACACACCCAAATACCACAACTTACATTTTGACAGAATTAACTCAGCTACCCCTGCGTCTACACATTACCAACAAACACAGTCGATTAAGCAAGACTCGAACCCACACCACAGCTCGTAGCTAGCAGCCACCATCGCCAGCTCACCACAGTGCAGGTCTCCTCGCCGACGCCCCCAGAACTTGTCAGCTTCGCGCCACGTCCACGTTAGCGTTCTCCTCTCGGCCAGCTTCGTCACTCTTCTGCCGCGCCACTAAGCAATACAAACGCAAACGATGCCAGCATGAAATCACCATTGCAGCAAAATCCTCTGCTTACCGTGTCGTATTCGCCAAACACGCAAACAAAAGTCGCTGGCCAAGCAAGACTCGAACACACAACCACAGATCGTGGCTAGCAGCCACCTTCAGCCCGCCACAGTGCAGGTCTCCACGCTGACAGCCACACTGTCGGCTACGAACGCCATCTGTCTTTTTCTGTTGTGAGAACCGGTAGCTGAACGGACTCACGTAAAAACGCGTAAGTACGTGTCTGCTGCTGACGAGAAAATTGCTCGTAATTTATTGCTCGAACGAGCGATTTTTCCAGCCATCTCCTCAATGAATGCCTAATTTGACCAATCAACTTGATATGCGGAGAATGCTCTTAAACCATTGGTGCTTCAACCATAAATGCTTGATTTAAAACCAAGCATTTATGCATGTTTTAGTAAAAACCCGAGATCCCAACCCGTCAAATCTGATAGTTCAGTCTGCGGGCGGCGGGATAAAACCAAGCATTTATGCATGTCTTAGATTTTTGTATGGGATTAAGGTATAGTGAAAATAAGTCAAAATGAAACGCTATAGGATTAAGGTTAAGTACCATTTTTGGTAAGCAGATCTGGTTTCTAATCTTAGTTAGAAACAGATGCCAATTGGTTAGAGCTTGGTATTACTATAAGTATACTGAGCTTAAGAGATGTTATTGAGTGGCAACCAAGACCAACAAAGGAAAGAAAACCCAACCGAATGAAGAGCTGGGGACGGCACTCACTTTTGAATTTGCCGCTCCGTCTGACGGTTATTCATACATACAACTTCGGCCAAGACAACAATATTTCAGGTACTTCGGATGAGTGTCTTGATCAAGCAAGAGAAGACCGTGCACGTCGGTCTTGAAAAATTTTCAGGCCGACAAATTGAGTATGCTACTTGGGAAGTCAAGCTGCTCACGCACGTGGCCCAGTTGGACCTGGACGTCGAGAATCGGCTTCTTGAAACCGGTCAACGGGAGCCGAAGGTTGGCATGCGTGACCACCACGTCTGGCGGATGTAGACGTGAAGGCAGGTCCTCCTGATGAACAATTGAGATTGCGCAGGGAGATCATGGTATGGCGTTAGGCGGATGCAGCAATGCGCCACGTCCTCAATTCGACCCTCCCAAACTCGTTCCTGTCGTCCCTGCCAGACGATGCGAGGAACCTGGAGGTGTGCGTCATTTGGCAACATCTCGAGGGAAAGTTCGCGCTCGGTGACGCTGGAATCGGATTCTCAACTCGAATCGGAAAGACACCATGACTCTGTTCTCGCTGCTGAACCAAGCGCGGAACGAAATGAATCGGAAATCCAAGAAGCTCCTCGGTAAGGAGATAATTACAGAGACGATGATGTGCGTGCATGTTTTGGCGCAGCTTCCTAGTGAAATCTGGGTGTCGTCATTTGAGCTTTCGGAGGAAGCGGTCAGCGCTGAAAGGGTGGATATCGCTTTGAACTTGAACACGCTCTTCGGTTACAGGTCCAAGAAGCTGATCACCGGTTCTGGTGATGCAACGTCAGTGATGCGTATCAATAACGTCAAGAACGGCTGAGCGGCGCGGTTACGACTCGAAGAAGCGCCAATTCGACGGAAGCACCAATGTTCAGGAGCAAGGGTTCTTCTATTGTCCGACGCGAACACGCAGTGCACCTACCGACAGCTCCAGAAGACTGGATTCGCTCATGCGGACGTTTGCGCACTCCTTGTTGGAGCCTCCGTTGCTACAGGGGAGGGGGCTCTATTGGTGATTTTGACGCGGGTGTTCTGGATCAGGGAACGGAGCCAGCAGCTGCCCCTGTGATGCCTGGTGCGGCGAGCATCTCCGTTGCATCCAGTATTACAGATCGTGAATTACCAGCGAGCCATCAGCAACGCACAACCAAGTCGAAGAGGCTACGAGATGGGAGATCCAAGGCCTTCGCTGCTGCTTCAGCCTCTGTGATCGCCAACGATCGAGCACTGGAGGCTTTTATAGCTGCGTGCAAGGCAAGTGAGGAGTTTTTAAGAAGCGCTCGAAGCAGATTGATGGCCACGCAGGCGCGGAGAACACTGCCTTCAACGAGTCAGGGAGGAGTCACCGTGAGGTCTGGCAGTTATTGTCGACGAGTAAGTTCGAACGTATCGAGAGCATTGTGTCAATTTGCGCATTCTGTATTAATCAACTATCCGGTCGGTTTCGCCCGCAAAGTCGACACCAGTGTCGGCAGAATCTACACGACGGATGAAGTTGTGGAGGCAGACGAGCGCCATTCATTTGGAGAGCGGCATTATCAGGTCGCAGTTGTACGCAGGCTTCTTCCTGTGCGCGCGCTCCATGTTCCGCGAGAACGACATCATCCGCCAAGCTGCCGTGCGTTTCAGTCGTTGTATTGCGAAACCGCACTTGTTGCACCCGACCGCGTTTGTTGGCCTCTTCCCAGTAGAGCGAGGACACGCGTTCTCCCGATGCTAAGGGCGGTGACGACTGGCAACAAGTCCTCCAGCTTACTGTATACCGATCACATTAGAAACAACGATGGCATGTCAGGTGGCGACTCGCCCAAAGAACATGTCGGGCCAGCGCATGGCGCTACATGTCAGAACGCGCTCGAGCTCGTTACGAGTTTGTGCAGCCATTTATTTTGGTATTCCTACTATACTATTAAGGCCGTGTTCGTTGAGCAGATAATACGTATTATCTGCCCCAAAATGCGTATTATGTTCAACGAACACGTTGTCTCTCAATGCGCAATATCCCCACACAGTATGCGTTTTCTCAGAATAGCCTTTTCGGTCTTCTGAGGGAGCAGAACTGATACTTGTGATGGTGAGCACCGCGCGACCATTTGACAAAGAGCCGAGCAGCAGGAAGATCGCAAGTTCGAACATCAGAGCCGCAGGGAGATTGCAAGCGATGAAGTTTGTGTGGGACCTGGACATGGAGATGTAACTCCTGGAGTTAGGGCTCGCAGCCCGAGGGGGTCCTTCGGGGAAGTACTTGAAGAAGAAGGCGTGGCACAGCATTGATGACGCTATGAAGGCTCGGTATGCTCGCGATATCGCGATATGCAACGTCTGAAATTTACTTCGTTCTCGAGTGTCCTTTGATTTAAATCACGATGCACTAAAACAGGGAAGTGTCAGTCAAAGTATCAGCGCTTAATGGCGCAGTACAAGACGTACCGCTTCACAAGTAACCTTAGTGGGCTGGTGTCGAGCCAGGGACCAACCGAGTGCTGCTGGATGCCAACGGTTGGAGCAAACAACTCGCACTCATTGACATGTCGAAGCGCTCGGAACCGGGCTTGAGCACACCAATTAAGCGCTCAACGACGTTGCGTGCTTTAGCGTGTTTCAAATAGAAGAGCTCCTTGGCATTTTGAGGTCGCTTGCATCTTGGACCCCACTCTTGTAAATGATAGCGAACACCTCTGAATGGTGTGAGAACTTGTGCTGTCAAAGCGTACCCAGCGTCTGCAAGGCCATAGTAGTTTTCCGGAACACTAGCCATGAATCCACTAAACGAAAGCACCGACGAATCATGTGCGCTCACCTCCACACCAGCGTAGACGAACGCAACTTGCAAGTTCCAGTCACTAGCAATCAACACGTTAGTTGTTGTCGTTCCCTTACGAGATCGGAATCGACTGGCATCTTCTTCAGCAACTTGAAGCTGAAAATGAACGCCATCGATGGTTGAAATACGGACACCGTAAAGCTAATTCAGGACAGACCTCAGAAGGCAGGCTAACGAGGTGCTGAAGAGAACCGATAATTGCCTTTATGCCAAGAGTGCGATACTTGTGGCATGTTGAATAAGCGATCTTGAACTTGTCTTCTTGAGCGCGGACAGATGACCCAGTTGCCAGCCAGGCCAACGTGACGCCGAGAAGCTCTCGCTTGCTTCTGACGGGCTCAGTGATCTGGGTGTCGCAGATCTCATCCAGGGAGACAAAAACGTGATGATGAACCCGATAGCTTACGCGGGAAAACCTTCAGGTGGCGGTTGCAGTAGGTTTGGTTGAACGGGCGGTCGGCCTCTGCTAATGCCGCTGGCAGACGTGGGATGCGCGCGCACGAATTCGGGATGCCGTTAGCAGCGAGCTGTCTTAGCTTGGTGAGCGTAACGTAGAGCATGCGCACGCTTGCCATGGCGTCGGCTTCGTCGTCGCTAGCGTCGGCCATCTCGCTCAATGCGACCCTTCGAGCTCAAAACTTTTTCTCAAGAACACACTTAAACTGAACTGACTCGGTGTCAGAAGCGTATATAGTCGTTCAGTACGCATTTATGATAATATGCATCATCAGCGAACACGGCCTAAACGTTTATAGTGTATTTCATCTAAATCGCTAACGCTAGTGATAGAAGCTAAGAATCATGCTTCCACGATGTTTAAAAATAACCTGAAGGATGACATGGCGCTCTTAGGGGGCATGGTGTGGCGTATATTCTCCAATATTATTGCGTTGGGGCGACTTTCTCGCCTCGTTCCTGACTTTCAGTATTGATATTGGATACCGAAATCGGCATATTGCTTTTGAAGGGTGGTACACTGTACGGGTATGTGACATGTACACTATAAGAGGAGGAGGTCGGTAATCATTTTTGAAAAGATAACATACTGTTTTAGCAGTCTCGTAGTAAGAGTAATGCTCACTGAGGATTCGTCCAGCGTCCAATAGTAACGGAATTCAATTGAATTGGACTGCTTTCCGTTTTGGGCAGTCATCTTGTTTTTAAGCGCCTTTGCTTTGTCCCCTTTTCTTGTTTTCCGTCGGAGTGTATTCTTTTTCCGCTGAGCAGATGTGAATTTGAATCGGACAGAGATTTCGTTGACAACAGGCTCGGAAGTATTACCGACCAGATCGTCTTGCTCTTGTGGATGAATTGATACATCTCGACAAGAATTAAAAACTTTCATAACATCGATCAAAGATCCAATGTTTCCAGTCCTAATAGATCGCTCGATGCTGTGTAGCATATCTTGATTCTGATCATATTCGCGTTGAGTCAACTCTGCCATTAAACTTTGAATGGTCTCGCACACATCATGGCTCTCACCAAACTTTTCCGATCGGTTCATGGCTTTCCTATATTCTTCTGTGTTTATAACCACATCAAGACGTCCAGGCATCTCCAACAAGCCACACGTGAAATCATTTTCTGGAGCCAGGATAGACCAACATGTATTGTAAAATCTAGCAGCAGAAATTGCGGACTCAGCGCTAGAGTGTATTCGGTAATAAATCACATGCCGACAAGGGAGAAGCACGGTCAACATGACAGCGCAATCACATTGATATGTCTGCAAAATTAAAATCAAATTGTGATACAACATATGTACCACATCGCAAGTTCAAATGTTTGTCTCACCTCTTTATTGATCACGTATTGTTTTCCGTCGATAACATGTACTGGTCAGCCACTAGACGATAAGCAAGAGGACTCAATTGAACTACCAGAGAAACTATTTCCGGGTCTGAAGCATCAGTTGCATCAGGGTCTGTCTGGATCCAACTCTATTCAGCTCTTGAATGTAGCGATCTTCGCTCCACTCTTGTAGTAGAACAACGCTTTCCCGATCTCCGATGTTACTTCAGACGGCCTTTCGTCGAGCGGTCGCTATTATTAATCAGCAACTTGTCCTTTCGCCGAGCGGTCGCTGTCCTCAATCAGCAACTGCTCCTCCTTATAGCAATCTTTTAGGTATCGCTCACTGAATTCGCTGAAGCTGCTGTACCGAATTCGCTGAACTCGACGTACTGAATTCGCTGAGTTTATGTACTGAATTAGCTGAGGTCCGTTACTGAGTGCGCTGACGTCAGGTTCGGACGACCCAACCTGCTACAGTATGTACCTTCCCAAAAACGTCAGTGAGCATAATTCCGAATAACTTGTACGAGTTTCGATTAGTGCACTGAGTTGTAACCACGAGAATGACGTTCGGATACACATTGAATAACCACTTTTGTCTCGCTATTTGGAAACAAATACTTTCTGCAACTCTGGTTGTATCATTGATAACGATGGCAGCATCATTTCCATCAGTCTTGAAAAGTTCTGTTAGGAGATCTTCCGTCCGTTGCTCATCACTTTGATCATCACGTCTTTGGTATTTGAGAGCGGCAAGCAAGTTGTGTACTCGCAAATTTCATGCTTTACCTACCAAAAAACAACTAAGATACAAAACCAGAAGTAGTGCGAGAAGATGTTTTTACCTGGCTCTTTGCCTTAGTACTGAAGTATTCCCTTGACGGAAGCTCCAACTTCCTCCATGGGCATTACGTCAGCCCAAAGTACAGGGTCTGTGGTCTTTCTGTTCTCCGCGTAGAATTGAAATATGAATGCATTGCTAACGTGGTTGTGAGATTCTTTCCCACTCACGAAAACCTTCCAGTCTCTTGAAAGGGAACGCTTGACGAGGCCATTCACCTGAGCCTTGTAATCTAGAAATCGAATGATTTTCCGGCGGCGCTTGCTATTTCCTCGTTTGTTGTGTGCCGTTCTGTGCGTGCAGCGAAGCCTATAGGAGTAGTATTCAAAACAATTGACCGGTATGGTACGTGCATCATCCTCCAGCGCGCCGATAGGTATCAGTTTATTGTTCCGAGTTGCGGATTTGTACGATGATCGTTTAGATAACAACTGAAAAGTCGAATCGGCATGCTGTTCAAAGCACAAAAACATCCCATGATAAAACCAATGCGATCCAAACCCTGTCTTGAAAGTGCCAGTGGGTTCATTTACGCTGCCACGAGAGTCGACAACCTCAGAGCACGCTCTCAGCTCAGAAGATGCCGCAGCTGCCATGCTTGCTTTAGTTGGGATTTTGTCTTCAACATCATCCACGGTTGTAGAGAATTCGCTTGAGCATTTTTGCTGCGCAGTACATGGCAGAATAGAATAGTAGTGCTCACTTTATTGATTGTTGTTGTTGCTGGACTGACGACAATCATTCTGAACCAGCGAAGGATCACCGTCTAGAAAGCTTGCAGTATTTATCGTTTGACGCTTTCGATATCTTTGAATTTTCCCTGTTTGTGAGGCTGAAACCTTTTTCGCTTCCAAGAGATCGTCCAGCGACGATGAAGATGCGGGACATTCGATGCGCTTGCGTCTAATTGGGTCGATGTTGTGGTTGGTCTCTATCGCGTCGGTGAAACGGGTAGGGCATGCTGTCTCCATGTCCACCAGTAGCTCGGTTGCATTACTGTCACGTTCATCGACCCGCATATAATCGCCCTTGCTATTTTCTTGCGCCTCCATACATGGCTACATAGCATAACATCATTACGTTAACAAATTAAGTGCATTCGAATAAGTGTTACATATTACGTACCAGTAGCGAAGCGAGTGACGGGTGTCCTGTCTCTATATATGGTTAGACAGTCGGGATGTTGAAGACGATGAGCACCTAATCCCTGGCGAAGGCGCGCTTGTATTTGAATGCTTCCACTGTTGAGTTTCGCGCCTTCGCGGGTGGTCGATGCCGTCCGTTTTCTCAACGAATGGCTACGGTCATTTATTTTTAATTTGCACTGTACCTGTCCATGCCCCTTCAAACTTACACGAATCGGTTCCGGATTCACAGTGTTCGATCCCGGTATCCGGGAGGTATATCCCAGCCCACACGGCGGCCTGTCACACAGTCACAAGCTCCGGTTCATTTGAGGTTTCGAACGCTGCCACTCAAGTTAAGCTCCGGTTCATTTGGTTTCGAACGCCACCACCCAAACCAAGCTCCATTAGCAGAGAACTGGTCGGCGAGCTAGGATCACTTTTTCATGCCGCGACCACTGACCGCCTTTAAGTGTTACATGTTGTTCCAACGCTCGGTGTGCGTGCTGCAGACGTCGATCCGCCGCATGGACCGCGGGGCGGTCGTGCGTCGGCCTGGTCTGCCAAACACGGCGGAGGTCGAGGAGCGGGTGCGCTAGCCTATTTTCGTGGACCTTTGGGAGCTAACGCTGGCCAACCCCGCCGCATCTTCCCCGAGGTCTGGTGCGAGTACAATACGTTGTACGAGGGCCCCCGGACAAGGAGCTGGAGCGCAGCATGGAGGAGGTGCAGCGAGCGTCACCAACATCAAAGTGGGCGACGTGGTCGCTTACCAGAAGTTCGGAGCCTTCCCGAGTACTTGGAAGTACCGTTGTCCAACCTGATCAAGACCCCAGAGCTGTCACCGACCGTGGTGACCATGACGGTGGGTAATATCTCGGCTTCCATTGCATTGGAAAAGTTCGGCGAGATCAAGAGCAACGAGACTGTGTTTGTGTTGGCTGGAGCGGGAGGGCGGCCAGTTCGGCGTGCAGCTGGCCAAGTTTGCAGGCAACCGCGTGATCGGTACGTGCAACTCAGATGCCGAGATGGAGCACCTGAAGAAACCCGGTTGCGATCGTGTTATCAACTACACGAAGGAGGACGTGGATGCTGTGCTAAAGAAGGAGTACTTGAACGGCGTCAAACTCGTTTTCGAGACCGTGGGGGTGACATGTTCAAGGCGGTGACCGGAAACTTGACCGTACACGCGCGCGTGATCGTGTTCGGATACATTTCCGGCTATCATGGCGACACGTCAGCGGAACTGATACTGGTGAGCCAGTTAAACCCGGCACTTCCGGTGAAGTCAGCGACTGTGCGTGGCTTTCTGCTGTTCACCAAGCTCACCCCTTCTCACTCCCGAAAACTCAATTTTTATTGGGGGTCTCGTTCTCTGTGGAGGAACCTGTCGCCACGGTGTCCTGGTTGTACCTCAGCCATATAGCTCCAGAATCCGCCGAGATGGCCATACAGCCTAGCGATCAACCAAAACGAAGCTGAGATGGCCATACAGCCTAACGATCACCCTGCTAAGATGCAGATTGATCTGCGCTGTAGTCACTCGATAACCCCGTCCATACATGATATTCCGTCAACCCATTCGAGTGATTCCACACCTGGACTGGCGTTTGATGAGCTTCTGCTTGCTGTCGTTAACCCTTGTCCACCTTGTCCTCTATCCTGTCGATTACGTGTTTCAGCGGGCCTGATAATTCCTATTTGTGATGTTGGAACGCGTTCTTTCCAAGAGCCTTCTTCAATTGACCATTGCTGACCGCTTCTGGGGCCTTCCATGAAAACCGCTGCAGATTCGGATGCGCTGGGAAGACCATGCCTTCCTGCATAAGTTTGTTTTTCGATTGCGTTTGTTCCTAAGAGGTCTCGGTGGTGAGAGCAGGGACCTCCTCTATAAAGCGCCAGTGTCTACCATCTTCCGCTTGGCTTAGCCGTACGACGTCCGCCTTAGTTCCGTTTTCCTGACGCGCTGCCTCTCTACTATCTCTTTGCTCCAGGGCCCAGTTGTAGGTGTTTCTGAGCGGCGGCGATTGACTCAGATTGTACTCAGGCTGTGCTTGCAATTTCTCGCCTATCGGTATCGTCGGTCCTGCCAGTAGATTGTAGTTGCCCAGCAGCGTAGTTTTGCGTGCGTGAGTTGTTTTCCGTCCTCTGTTGGCGACAGCAAGTTGAAGACAAACTCGTCTGGTCGTGTGCGCTTTCAGCAAACACATAGGGAACGCTTTCCATATGTGTTTGCTGAAAACTTACAGGAAATACTTCAATTGTATAAGTAGAATATTTTCCTAAGATAGCTGTATTTTAATGTGCTGCAGAGCAGCGTTATTGTACTGGCCAAAATAGTTGACACCAGGGATTGTAACACGAGCACATTTTCTATTAATGCTCAGCTAATATTAGACGGATGGAGCTGCAACGACCCGCAAAATGATGCAGGAGACCTTGCCTAACGATGTTAACGTTATATGCTACCGGCCATCAGAACAATGGTGAGAGGACAACGACTGAGGGATGCTCACCGAGATATTATCGTGAGCGCATACAAACCCTTCCAAAATTAGAGGAAAGGAGACCCCTCGGCGAAGAGTAAAAGCGCGGAATGGTTCACCGGTGTATTGGGATGCCAGAGGTCACAACATATCTCGTGTGGAAGGTATACCAAGACCGTGACGGCTCTCGACGTGCAGAGGTTCGTGTGCTTTGGGTATCTTAACGATATATATCAAATTTCTGTAATAAATAAAAATCTGGAGTCAGGCAACGATAGCGAAGTAAGGGACATCCTTGAAGCAAACTCTTTAAAAATATTGATACCACGCCTGCCGTGTTACAATTAACAAAACACTTCTTTCGCGCTGAGGGGGCGATATTACCCTAAACGCCATATGGTTTGATGATTCAGCCAATATATTACGTGTTTTGTTATGAATCATCGTCTAACCCGTATTGAACCCTTTCCCCAAACTTTTAAGAGGCCGAGGGCTTAGTTCTAGCTCAAAAATGACGCCGAATTCAGCAAAGCTGACCTCAAAAACGGAAACTACCCTCATATTATGAGGGTAATTTATTATGAGGGTAATTTCCGTTTTTGAGGTCAGAAAGATTATCAAAATCACGTTGAATTTTGGTATCAACTATAGTCACACCTCCCTAACTGAGCCTCTCTACCTGACTACGCTTTCTTTATCTGGTTTGTCGTCTCTGTGTGCAAATGAGTTTATATGACTTTCACTATAGAAGTTATCAGACTAACCAAACCCCTCCTTATTCTCTAACTGACAGCCCCCGAGGGTGGGGAACTCCATAAATGGACGCCAAATCGTGCCTCGCCTGGATTTCCTCGATCGCTTGTCTGCCAGTCATTTAAACAGCATTCCACCCTGAACACCGAACAGTCTTTCGCCGCAACGCTCAGTCACAACTAGCGTCTCCAGTCGTGCGCCATGCCGTCTCAAAACCGAACAACTTTGTTGACGCTGGAGGAGAAGCTCCAGGTCTGCTGGAAGGCCCAGCGGGAGCCCAAAACAAAATATGGAGAGCTCTTGTTGTGGGTGTGCAGTTCCTTTAAAAATACCGTCAGTGTCAGCACGATTCGGCGTATTTGAAACAAGCAGTCCTCTGATTTTTGCAGCGCGAATTCGTCATCAACTCGGCGATGTCGGGTGAAGTTTCGTGAGTTAGAGCAGCAGCTCGTCAACTTTTCACACGCATGAAGAAAATGCAATTATTTCTGACGATATATTGCTGCTCAAAGCCGGTAAAATCAAGTAAAGTCTCAACATTGGTGATGATCAGCTGCGACTAAGTAACGGTTGGCTTTCAAAGCTCAAAAAGCGCAGTGGAATTTCCTCAATACGACTACACGGCGAGGCTGACAGAGCGTCTGCGGTAGAAGTTCGATCGGCTCGCTACCGCTCCAAGACATCACTATCGACCAGAAGACATCTACAATTTCGTTGAAACCGCCTTGTTTTACCGACTAGCTCCCAATCAAACTCTCGCCATACAGAGCTGTAAGGGCAAGAAGCGTAACAAGGACCGAGTAACTATCGCATTCTGCTGCAATGCGACTGGAACGCACAAACTGTATCCGTTAGTCGTAAGGACAGCAGCGAATCCACGGTGTTTTCAAGGTGGTACGCGGCGTGCGCTTAAAGGAAAGTCTGTTGTGTATTACCACACGAAGAAGGCCTGGATGACAGCATTTATTCTTTTCAGTGGCTACAATCTTTCAACTTAAAGATGGCAGTGGAAAATCGAAAGGTTCTTTTACTGATTGATAACGATTCGAGTCACAAAACTATCAAGCCACTTTCACATGTTGATGTGCACTTCTTCCTCCGAATCTGACTTCGTCGGTGCAGCCACTTGATGCAGTTAAGTGTTCTGACATATTTGGCTAATGCTTGGTGAACTTACTGATTGATATTAAATTTGAGGGTATCATCCGATCGTTTAAGGCACGCTACCGTCGTCGATTTGTCCGCTGGTGCCTTGACGCAATGGAAGGCGACATAAAGCGGAAACCGACCCTTCTCGAGGCAATACAGCTCAGCATCGATAGTTGGGGCGATGTGACGGCCGATTACATACGCAACTGCTGGATAAAGTCAAGGATCGTAGACGCTACGTTGTAGGGGAGCTGCGCCAAGCAGGGGTATGCGTTGGCTGCCGAAGAACGTGTGATAAACGATATTGTGAGCATGCTGGAGGGGTTAGCGCCCACGATAGTGTTGTCCATTACGTGGAGATTGATTCTGACGTTGAAGTTCACGAGCTCCCAGAAAGCGATGCCGAGTACAATGATGCTGAAGAGGTGGATGGTGACGTGGACGACGAGAACGACAACCCCTGTGTCAGCATCGACAGCACTCGCCTATCGTATGGAGCTTTCTTCGTTTCTATTCCAATGTGAAGGGGATACAAAGCGGGAACAGGTAATGATACAGACCTTGACAATGGTAGATAGAGCCCAAGTAGTGAAGCGGCGGCGGCAGACATCACTGGATAATGTGAATGTAGCCATTTCCATATCTGACACATTCTCTGAATGAAACAACCTCACAGCCACTTATGACTGTAAAATGGCCAGTACAATACATGCAGGAATGACGATGAAAGCGTGTATCATACTTATTTAGCTTTTATGAAAAATAAATTTAAATGTTTTTGAATTCAAGTGTGCACAAGTAGGGGTGAATCAGGCGAAGAAATTAAGCAACCTGCTACTGTATCCCAGCCTCGCATCAGCCGTAGTTTTTTAAACTGATTTAAAAATCATGTTGATTACATGTACTTATCAGTTGCAATTTGCAGCAGTCATGTGGGGACTTTGTCTTGTTTGTAGTGCGCTTCTCGCAATTGCATCGACAGCTTCGGTCGTCCCGCTCGACCGGTGGACATTCCGCTCTGCCAATGGCTCCATCCGCGTGAACAGCGCGTCTGTACCTGGCACTTCGCACGTCCACTTGATGGAGGCAGGGATCCTGGGTGACCCGTACTACCGCTTCAACGAGAGGACTTCCGGTGGGTGGCGCAGGAGACGTGGGTCTACGAGACGCAGGTGACGCTGCCCAGTGACGCAGTCCGGACGAGGGTGACACTCGTGTTCGAGACACTGGACGGGGTGGCTCAAGTCTCAGTCAATGGGAAGCAGGTCGCAACAACCGCCAACTCCTTTGTGTCGTACAGAGTCGACGTTGGAGCGGTGCTGGTGACTGGGTTGAACCAGATCCAGGTGGTGTTTGAACCAGTGCCGCAGTACGCTAGACAGCAGGCGGACAAGTATCCGTACTTCGTCCCGGCCACGGAGAACTTCAATACGTGGACGGAGCCGACACGGCGGTCGTTTGTTCGGAAGGCAGGATCCGATTTCGGCTGGGACTGGGGCCCGGCGTTCGTGACGTCGGGCATTGCAGGCTCGGTGTATTTGGAGATTGAGGAGTCGGTGGTGAAGCTAACGGACCTGCAGGTTGTTCAGGTGTTCCCTGGCGGAAAGGAGGACCTCTCGGTGGTGGATGTCACGGTCAGTGTAATGCTGAACGGAGGCAAAACAAAGCACGAGAATGTCATCTTTGATCTGTTCGTAAACGAGAAGAAAGAAGGCGCGGTGACGACGACGATACCGGAGGATTGGGCGGGCGACCCGACAATTGAACTCTCGTAAGGAGTGCGTAACTGACGCTCCTTTGGTCTTTAGACGCTAACGAGATTTCGTTGTTGGTATTTTGCGTGTGGCTGAAGGTTCCGACTGGTAAATCCGAGGCTTTGGTGGCCTGCCGGGTACGGCGAGGCCTATCTGTACGATTTACGGGTGGAAGCGTGGAACGCAAATTTCAAGTCATCATTTTTTCACAAGAGCGGAATTCGCCATGTAGAGCTCGTTCAGAATGATACAACGGCTGGAGATGTGACGGGAAGACGTTCTACTTCAAAATTAACAATGTTCCTGTCTTCATCAAAGGTGCAAACTGGGTCCCAACCGACTCGTTTCCCACACGCACCAAGTTCTCTACAGTACGCCACCTGCTCGAGAGCGTGCGTGCTGCAAACATGAACATGGTGCGTAGTTTGTTGTGAACAAATCTTGCATCCACTTACTTACTGACTGTTCATTTTTTACTGTTGTATTGTTCTAGTAGGTTCGTGTCTGGGGAGGTGGGCGATACGAATCCGATATCTTTTACTCTGAGTGCGATCGACTGGGCATATTAGTGTGGCAAGAGCTCATGTTCGCTTGTGGAATGTACCCTCGTGACACCGCATTCCTCCAGAATGCGTTACAAGAGGTGGCATTTCAAGTTTCCCGGTTGCGCAAATACACCAGTATCGCGATTTGGGGCGGAAACAACGAGAACGAGAACATGATGGAGCAGTTTGTCGAGTCTCCGATCTTCCCACCGGGAACGACTTTCAACCGCGACATCGCGGTCGTCGATTTCACGAAACTTTTGTCGACCTCATCCACCCGACTATCGTTGCAATGGATTCTACTCGGCCATTCGTCGATACTTCTCCATCTAATGGTTTATATTCGGTTGATCCTTACGTCAAACGATGGGGTCCTACGAACGGAGTCGCGTTTGGGTGAGTACTCGTCGTTTCCTTTTGAAAAAGAACTCGAAAACCTAGCATCTAATCACCTACTGTGTATCTTACTGCAGTGATGTTCACTTCTACGACTACAACAACGATTGCCAAGATTACCAAATGTATCCACGCGCTCGCTTCATCTCTGAGTTTGGTTTTCAGAGCTGGCCTTCCTCCGCTTCGCTCCGTGACGTGAGCTCCCAGAAGGATTGGGAGTCCTTTCAAGCATTTTGGCAGTTTCTGAAGTACCGTGAAAGGCACGAGAACGGTACGACTCAAATGCTGACGCAGTTGAGTCGCCGCTTTCACGTTCCATTCCCGTTCCACAACGAGAAGTGGCTCAGCGAAGAGTCTGGCGCGCAAAGCGATCAAGCTTTCGGCTTCAGCATCAGTAAGCGGATCAATTCGTATTTGTACCTCACACAGATCCAGCAATCTCTGTGCTACGAAACTGCCATCCAGACGTGGCGACGTGGAAAGAATGCGGAGCTCGGAATGACCATGGGCATCCTGTACTGGCAGCTCAACGACATTTGGCAAGGCAGCAGTTGGTCCAGTATCGAGTACTCTGGCCGATGGAAAAGTCTTCACTACGTGGCCAAACGGGAGTTTGCTCCGTTTATCATTTCAATTCACCAAAAGAGCGACAGACAAGCCGTGCAAGTGTATGGCGTGAGCGATGTGAACGAAAATTTGCACGTGGATGTCGTGTTTGAGCTCCGGCGAACGGCTTGTGGTACTATTGTGAAATCCATCGACCGCCAGGCCATTCCGATAACTGCACTGGTGCGCATAGTATGAAATAATTCGTGGGTGCCAAAACTGACACCTCGTTGTGCTTGTTCAGGAGAGCCGCGCAATCGAAGAGCTCGAGATTGACACGTTGCTCGACAACGAATCCACATCTTGTCACCGCCGATCGTGCTTCTTGTACGTCCGCTGTATTGCCAAGAGCGCCGCCACTTCGAACACGGTTGCTGCCTGCGAGGACACGCACCACTTTTTCGCGCCGTACAAGCGCCTTAACCTGGGCTGGGGCGTGGTGACCGCACACTCGGTCGTAAAAACGGAGACGGACAGCGCCGTCGGGTTCAGCGTGAATCTCGTGGCCTCAGACTTTGCCGCGCTGTTCGTAGAGGTGGACGCGCCGGGCGTGCTCGGCTACTGGAGTTCCAACTCCTTCCTAATGCTGGGCAACGAGACCAAGCCGCTGAATTTCACCATGACGAGAGACGGCGACGCAGAAGAGCTCTCGGCCGATGCTTTCTCGCGTCTCCTCACTGTAAATTGGCTGCAGAAGAGCTACGACAACTCAATCAACGAGGCAGCCGTGCAGTAGCTTGATGGGCCAACGAAGTTGGTAAGCGGATGCTATGTACGGGTAAATCGTGGAGACTTGTCGCGATTTACGAGCAATACCAGTACGACGTAGTGAGTGAAGGCAGAAAACCAAAGTTCTCTATTGTCTCCGATGCCTCGGCTGGCGAGTGAATGTTCCGTCAGTCGGCAATTCATTGAGTAACCTTTGATTCACCATGGAGTCGTGAGCGTTTGCATGACGCACTTTGCTGAGATATTCCAGATCAAAACGAGCACCGCGACGAACCCTAAACTGCACAGAACGAAGCAACACGCAACCTTTCAACTCTCCAAAACGTAGCGTCAAAAAATATGTTCAATATAACGTCTGCCTTTCAAGCGTCCCCGTGGCACCTGTCTCCAGTCTCTACTTGGAGTACACGGGCACGTACTCGACCACGCCCTGCTTGTTCACGATGGTCTTCTTGACGTTGCGCAGCTGCTTCTTGCTCATCGTCTTGATCCTGTGCGTGCGCGAGATCTACAACCACAAACCAGTCAATTGCATTAGCACCTCCACCAGTCCGTCCACACAGAGTAGCAGACAACGCCCAACGCACCACTTGGACAGCCGCCGACTTGAGCTCGTTCTCCTTTCGGCGTCTCTCCTTGTCCTCGCGCGCCTGGCGCTTGGCATCGCGCTCGCCCTGTCGCCGCGCCTTGATTTCTGCCTGCAGGTCCTTGAGCTCCTTGAGCTTGGCGCGCTTAAGCATCTTCGCCTCCCACGTGGTGCTCAGCACCTTGGTGCCCTTGAGCGTCTGCGCCGAGAAGCGCGTCTTCTGCACCTTCTTCCACACGCGTCCGCTCACGGGGCGGCCTCGAGGCGGCGCTGCCTCCGTCGTCTTTCTGGGCTCCGCTGCGGTCGTCATCCTCTACTTCTGCTGCTTTTGTGTTATTGAGTGGAGCCCACTGCTCGACACTTGGAATTTGTAAGTGTGGGTATAGCCATGCGTAGCTAAGTACTACCGGTATACGAACCTAGGACGACACGAGACAAAGATGGTGGCGCCGCCGGGTTGCTGCGAGATCTGCCAGATCGCCGAGGTGCTGGCGGACCCACAGCTGCAGAACCGCTCGGTGCGGATCACAGGAAGACTGGAGGCGTACGACGCGCAGCGAAAAACAGCCGAAGTTTCCTTCCAGAACGTATCCATGACGGTGGAGACGCAGCGATTGGCGCTCGAGAACCTGCGACTGCAAATCGGATCCATGTACCAGTTCCTGGGCGAGACGTACAGCAGCAACCAGGTAAAGCCATGATCCACATGCAAAAGACTAGGGCTAAGCGATGCTGACGATACTGTTGGGTGTGAACAGGGAGGACAGACTCAAGTTCGACTGGTGGCTCGAGTCGCGCGTTGCGTGTCCACGTTGGACATCGACTTGTTCCTCGAAGCTCTCGCAATGCGGCGGCAATTCTTGGCGTCTCGGGCATAAGTGGTGTTAGCTATACTGCTAGTAATTCACTTCTATCGTTGTTCTATTGATCACGCCGACAGCATTCCTCTATCTACAGCAGGTCGTCGTCCGAGTCCACTTCGTCAAGATTGTCCTCATCGAAATTCTCGTAGATGGAAGGCACTGGTGCGGATGACAACGCAGTCTCCTCTCCGCTCCTGACTCGGCTGTTGGCATGGAGGCAGAGCTAGAGGCCACTTCCACCTCTGACGATTTCTCCTTGCCATCCGTCTCAGCAGTCTCCGATCTCCCACAAATTGGCTCCGAGTTTGCAGCTTCTACCAATGCCTCCGTGGCCGCCTCCGCCAGCTCTGGTGGGTCGTATTTATGCAGAGCCTGCCGCCACTTGCGCACGAACCCGTCGAACACCTTCTTGCCCACCTTCTTGGTCTTGTCCGGTGTCATTGGGTGTCTGCCCAGCCGCCGCTGGTGCCTGGGCACTTGGGTGCAGTAGCGGTCGTAGCCGAGAGTGTTCTTGCCGTAATCGATCTGCTTCTGGCGCTGCGCCAGTCGATGAGGGTCCGTCTCCTTCTCGTCGGCCAGCGTCCGCACCTCCGCGCCATTGGACCCAGCGCCACCGTCGCGTCTCCGCCCTTCGTCTGTGCTCCGCATGCGCTTGTGGTCGTTATCCGTCCGCTTCCAGCTGCGGTCCCCATTACGGTCGTGCGAGTCTCCTGCGTCCATGACGCCAGCCCCACGCTTCATACTGGAATACTACGTAGTACTAAAGTATTTTTGTCGGGAACGGCTATTGACTGGTGTCACAGATTGAGAACGGTTGGTACATGCTACACCACAGACCAAGTTGAAGAGATTTGCACCCAGGCAACATCCAGCGTACATGTACATCAGCTCGACATTGAGAGGCAGACGCACGCCCATGATCTCTGAATAAACGGGTTGTGCTCGTTGCGTGTCTGCCGCAACAGTGGCTGTTATTGCAGCTCGCTGTGGCCAAAACATGTTTATCGATGCATTTATTTGTCGGTGCGTGCTTCTACAGAGTTTGCGGCGCTGCAGCGCGTTGACATACAGTATCGCATGAGGAAGCACTTGAGCTGCAAGGTCGGAAGCGAGGGGATTACAGCGATATAAGTTAGTCGTAATCGTCCTCCTTGGACCACTTGGCGCCTCCTGTGCTCTTGGCGCCGGAGCTCTTTCGTCGGCGCGACTGGCTCCGCCCTTGGCTCCACTCTTAGCGTCGTCGTCGTCGTCGTTATAGTAGGACTTCTTAGCCTGCGCACTGTCCTCTGGGATGTACTTGTACTCGGCCTTGTTGTGCATGATGAGCTCGTCGCCTACAAAGTAAAAGCTGTCGGAGACCGTGGCGTACGGCTGCGCGACCATGTCGCTGATGAGCTCGTCCTCTAGAGGCGGCATGGCGTAGATGGCCTCCCACGTGTTGACGCTGGACGGGATGCAGAAGCCGAAGTTGAAGTCGTAGCTTTTCACGATCTCGTCGCGGAAGTAGTGGCGCTCGATCATGCGCAGGTTGTGCACCTCGTGAGGGCCCACGGAGAACTCAAGCTCCGTGGCGATGGACGGCAGTCGCAGGACGTCCTCGGAGAACTCGTAGCGGATCGTGCGGTACGCGCCCTCTCCGCGCGCATGCGAGAGATCCATCTTGGGTACCGCTTTGCCCGGCCGGTCCTTGCCGATCTCGAAGATCTTGCGCTTGGACTCGAAGTCCGAGATGGAGAAGTGCAGGAACTCAATGCCATACTTGTTGGCGCTCAGCGGGCACAGGAATGCTGCACAAGAGGAACAAATAGTACGATAACACAGTTAGGTCTTTAAAACTACGGACAAAGTCTGAGACCTGCTTCGTACACTCCGTGGGCGCTTCGAGCTCGAGGACGTCATCGGGTGTGTATCTCTGGCGGGACATGGTGCGCCTCCGAGTGCGATAGAGCGAGTGGCAGGTAGAGCCGTGAGCGGCTAAGGTCTGGCGCGGAGGACTTTGGTTGCAAGCGCAGAGTTGAGTGGAGCGAGCACAAGGCGCGGGCCGTTATGCGTCTCCTCAGCACAGCCGATCTTTTCAGTCCTATGTGCCGCACACCAAGGGTAACGACTGAAGTTGACGTCCGTCCTGCTAATCTCACGAGCACGGTTGGGCTGTTGTGCGTGAGGTTGCCGCTCACGTGTGTCCTCTCACGCATCACAAGAGCATCGGTGGGTGGGTGGGCAAGCATGGATGCAGTAGAGGTGAGCGCTTGGGTCAGCAACCCGCAAGCTTTGCCAAGCCAAAGCCTCTGCTCTATAACTGCAGAGCGTTTTGGGCGAGCCTTTCGTTCGGGATCGTGCAGCAACTTGTTCGCGCAGCTAGTGGCAGCGCAGTTCCAAAACCTGCAGCGGTCTCCTGTGGTCACGGCGGCATCTTATCCGCGACAGCCCTTTGGGAGTCCTGCAGCCAGTCATTTATGCACAGTTGAGGTGGGCTCTTCCAATTGTCGGTGGTCAGCTCCATTGATTTCTCGCCGCGCGTTGAGGCTGCAGCGAGCGACGGAGATCTCCGTGTTGGACAGGCCGCGAGCTTCGGCTCTGCTTTGCAGGCATAGGCACTCCCCATCCTTGCAGCGCAAGTCAAAGGCAATACACCTCTCAAACCGCCTATTTCGCTGCGCGTGTTTCAACGCCCTGTTGGCTCAGGTTTTGAACTGCTGAACCGCATGCCGGCGCTTCGAACCCCATCTCCGGTCCGCCCCGATGATTCGCCCATTTCGCTGTCTATCACGCGCAGCCATTGGACGAAAGTCGGGTTTTGAAACTGGAGGGGCCGTTGCGGTCATTTCCACCGAAGCCGGACGAGAAGCTAACGCTGCGTGTGTGCGTGTTCCCAAGCGCTTAGCGGCAGCCCGCGAGACAGACAGAGGGACGCAGGGTCCGACAGGCATGCTGCGCTTCTAGACCAGCGCCTTCCTTTCCCTCGTCTCCCAAGAAGCAAGAGAGGACAAGAGCCCTAGAGTCCCTATTAAAAGTCTCCCCGCTGGATGGCAGACATCGCCATGACTGGAGAAGCCGGCGCCAATCGCACGTTCCGCTCCATCTTCGGCGACCAAGAGAAGCAACATGACGAAGGGATCAAGCTGCAGCAGGACCAGAGCGGCAGTAGCAAGTCTGTCGCTGCGGCTTCGGGCGCTGGAGTCGCTATGGACGACGATGACGAAGCCATGTGGGGCGACGAGCCGCCGCTGGACCATGCAATGGCCCAGGGAAATAACGACTTGCCGGGGCTTCAGTTCGCTGTACGTTGTTGGTTCTGGTGTGAAACGGCTAGGGAGTGCCAACCTTTGAACTGACTTTTTGTGCTTTGCTTGTTCTTCTCAGCAACGAAAGTCCATGGAGGAGTGGGCAGAAGACGACGACGAAGAGGAAAACTGGAAGGAGGCACTGCAAGATCGTGTCAACCAGCTGGAGCTCGCGTTCGAACACAACAATGACGCCACTGCAGCAGAGTCCCGACGTCGCTTCGAGCAACTGCGAGGGCAACAGTTTTCAGCGCAGCACATTGACTTCGGCCAGTCTCTCCCGGCTTCAACGCGGCTCACGGCGACGAGCTCGGGATCGGAGCGCTTGCGACCTGCTACTCGCCACAAGATGCAGCGCACATCCTCGTCGCATGCGTGCATCACCGGCGAGACTGCCGATCATGCTGCGTCTGGGCGCCCCAACCACCTCTGGAACTTCCAGCGCAAGGCGGCGGGAGGGACCACACCGACTCCGATCGCCCAAGATGCACGAACGCGGTCAACCTTCATAGATTTCGTGGCCCGCAACATTCAGACAGTCGAGCACCATCGCAAGCGCTCCGGATCTTTGAGTGGTGCATCTAGCAGGACCGATTCGCCTCGACATTCCCTGTCCCGGAAGAACTCCCTGGACAGCAATCACAGCAGCCTCGGTCGAAGTAATAGTAGTTGTCTCCGCGGGAACAAGGCAGCCGCACCAGCCGACACCACACCACCAGGCGCGGCGGTATTTAACCTGAGCGACACGGAAGCCATTCGCCGTTTTGTGCTCGACGACGTCAAAACGGTAAGTCATTTACTCTGTCTTGGTGCGTCTGAGGCTGTTCTCTAACATTTTTTGTCAAATATGCTGCTTTAAATATTGCAGATGTCCATGGAGCGACTGGTAGGCGACGCCCAGCGCTTACATTTTTAGAGGATTTCTACCAGAATCACCACGCATTAGGCCCTGGGCCGTCCATCATGACCTCGACAACCGCGGCGCCACTATCGCCTGCCTCCTCCTCAGCCATGTCCACATCCTGACCGCACTCTATTATATTCCTTTGCCTTGCCTTGCTGTTTGGATGCGATATTTTGCTGCCTGCTCTATTTAACGACAGTTTAATCTTTTGCTGCAACGCATGCCGTGAGGTCTTCTCGTTTCTTAGTCTGCCTCTCCTCTGCCTTTGTTTTTTTCATTCGTCTACGTGTATGGTCTTCGTGCATGGACAAATCCAGGTTGTCTGTTGTTGAGATCTCTGAGCCTGGCAACCTTTAAAACAAAGCAAGGTGCAACAAGAATCCTAGAGTTTATCATCCAGTACGCAGCCAGACAACACCTGCCTAAGTATACAGCATGAGAGTAAGAAGTGCAACTCGAACAGCCAAAAACTAAAAACTCGTGCAAAAGCGTTCATTTCTCTATGTTCTACTGAGCACTAAGGAGAGGGAAGATCTCCGGGGTGATTCGACTCTTCTGAAGTGTTCAGGATAAATACACGTCACATGCTGGTTTACACTTCGTCGAGGTTCTTCAATTCGCGCCATTCCTCATGGTCTTCGTGCACCGATAGGTGCCGCAGCGCTTCGAGCGCGAGCTCATACGTCGCGAAGGTGCAGCTGGCTGCGACGACAGACTTCAATAGACTGGGAACCGTGCCTTTGTACAACCCATGCACGCCTTCACGTTCTACCACATCGAAGAAACAAGCCCAGCTCGAAGAGTACACCGGGATGACGCCGTAGGTTTGGCAACGCGGCACGTGGCGCATCTGCATGCGCTTCTTGACTGTATCCAACGGATACACCGCCAGCTTTGACAGCAACCCAGCAACGGCGCCGCTCCCCACAAACGAAAGAGCCGTCGACAGCGACATCCACGCATCCGGATCAGCTTCCTCCTGGTTCTTGCGGTATTTCACCGACAATTCATTCAACGTCGAGTAGATGCCAAAGCTCAGCCCCATGTACGGAGCGATTTGGAAAACTGTGGCACCCAGCCCACTGTAAAACCCACGAGCACCTTGAGTCGTCCACATGTGCACTGCCAAGCTCTTCATCGTCGGAAAACGCTTGGGCACGCCCTGACCGGCAAACGCCGTGCGAAACAGGTCCAACGGGTACGTGACAAGCGTCGCAGTGACGCCAGCCACCGCTCCATTGGCAGCGCAGATTACTGCCGTTGGGGCTGACCTATTAGCACTATGGCTGTCTCGCTCCCAGTAGCGGGTCAGCACGCGGTAGCTGGCGAACTGCAGCGCCGAGTAGCCTACCCAGAGGCCCGAGGCCGCCAGATTCCCGCGCCAGAAGCTGCGAAGACCTTCCTCGGCGTAGATGCTGCGCACTGCCTGCAATAGTCCCACGTATTTGGCCTCTGCGTGTCCGCCAGGCTGCACCTGGAAGCGGATCTTGAGCAGGTCCAATGGCGCGGCCACCAACCGCGTTGCACCTGAGCACAGCAGACAAAGAGTTAGAACGAGGGTTAAGAGAGAGTTAAATAGAACTGGCGACGGGACGCACCTCCAGATACGGCGCCAGCGATGGCCGCCTCTGAGGTGGACGCGCCGCGCTTGCTTTCGCTTGCCCCAGAGCTGTCCATGGCAAGTTCGTTTGTGCTTCGTCGTTTGATGGATGATGGCTGTGTTCCTGCTATATATTGTACTCTGTTTAATGCGTTGCTATCAATTTTGAGAAGCTTCCAAATGTCAAGTGTTTGAGTTCGTTGCAACGTAATATAATAGAGGTAATCGTTTATATTTCTCAAATATGTATGCAGTCTCGGAGGTTTGTGTCGTTCAGAGCGCCTTCTTCTGGTGCATACCACCAATGTCGTTGCCTTTGAGCGCGCTGACCACGAAGGGGTCGCTGGGTCGCTGCTGTACTTGACTTGGTCGACGGTAGTTGTTCGGCTCTCGGTCGCTCCTGTCACTGTGGTTATAGATGAAGGCTCTGTTGGGGCGCGGGGACGCATCAGCTTGAGCTTGAGCTTCGGCGTCCACTGGCAGTCGGAAGAAGAAAGCAGGCCCCAACACCACAAACACCACCAGGCAGGCGATGAACAGGTCGGTCCAGATGTCCACGCCGCCGCTTGCGGGAGATGGGGGCATATGTCGTCGTCAAGCTACAGCTTTGGTCAGTCGGTAAGACCAACAAGTGTTTGTTTGCAAAATGGCAACACCGCCTGAAAAAGGCAAGTTGAAGCGGCGCGAGCGCTCAAATCTGAGAATGTCTGATACCCCTGTCAAACTCGATGCATTGCCTTCAGTTTTCCGCCACTCAAAAAACGTGAGGCCATTGAGCTCCTCGCCATCTTCGGTCAAGGCACCTCTGAATCTCTATGCGCTGGCTGCAGTTGTCTCGAGCCGCCGCCGGCCTGCGTCGTAGCACCCCTTCGACGCTGCGTCTGCGCCCGACGTCGTCGCTGCTGTCGTCGCGCAGCTTCAGCGCTGCTGTGGCCGACACCGACGTGCCGCCCTTCGCGCCTGGCTTCCCAGTGCCCGAGGGCTACATGACCAATCTGCGCAATATCGGTATCTCTGCGCACATTGACTCGGGCAAGACAACGCTGACCGAGCGCATCCTCTTCTACACGGGACGTATCAACGCCATCCACGACGTGCGAGGCAAGGACGGCGTCGGCGCCAAGATGGACTCAATGGAGCTAGAGCGCGAGAAGGGCATCACCATCCAGTCTGCAGCCACCTACTGCTCCTGGAAGGACTCCAACATCAACATCATTGACACGCCCGGCCACGTCGACTTCACCATTGAGGTGGAGCGCGCACTGCGGGTGCTGGACGGCGGTGTACTCGTGCTCTGCGGCGTTTCGGGCGTGCAGAGTCAGTCGCTTACAGTGGACAAGCAGATGAAGCGTTACGGAGTGCCCCGTATTGCCTTCATCAACAAGCTCGACCGCATGGGAGCCAACCCGTGGAAGGTCATTGGCGACCTGCGTAATCAGCTCAAGCTGAACGCGTGGCCGCTGCAGGTGCCGATTGGCGCCGAGAACGACCTCGAGGGTGTGGTGGACCTGCTCACCATGAAGGCGCTGCGCAACAAGGGCGAGAGCGGTGAGACCATCGAGGAGTCGGACGACATCCCTGCTGAGACTCGCGCTCTGGCTGAGGAGAAGCGTCTGGAGCTGATCGAGGCGCTTGCTGATGTCGACGATGACATGGCCGAGATGTTCCTCATGGAGGAAGATCCCAGTGTCGAGCAGCTCAAGGAGGCTATCCGTCGCTCCACGATTGCGCACAAGTTCGTACCGGTCATGATGGGCTCAGCTTTCAAGAACCGTGGTGTGCAGCCCATGCTTGACGGCGTAATTTCGTACCTGCCGTGCCCGTCGGATGTGGACAACTTTGCACTGGACCAGTCGAACAGCGAGGCCCGTGTGAGCGTGCCGTGCTCTCCGGAGGCGCCGCTGCTGGCTCTGGCCTTCAAGCTGGAGGAGGGCAAGTTCGGCCAGCTTACGTACATGCGCATTTACTCGGGTACCCTCAAGCGCGGTGGATTCATCTACAACATGAGCGACATGAAGCGTATCAAGGTGCCGCGTCTGGTAAAGATGCACTCCAACGAGATGGAAGAGGTGGAGGAAGTTAGTGCTGGTGAGGTTGTAGCCATGTTCGGTGTTGAGTGCGCCAGTATGGACACGTTTAGCGACACAAACCAGGGCAAGTTTACGTTGACGAGTCTGCACGTGCCGGAGCCGGTAATGTCGCTGGCCGTGACGCCCAAGAACAAGCAGCAAATCGGCAACTTCTCCAAGGCTCTTAACCGCTTCCAGAAGGAGGACCCTACATTCCGTGTGCGCGTGGACGATGACAGCAAGGAGACTATCATCAGTGGCATGGGGAGTTGCACCTGCAGATTTACGTGGAGCGTATGAAGCGTGAGTACGGTGTGGACGTGGACACTGGTGCCCCGCAGGTAAATTACCGCGAGACGATCCGTCAGCGCAGCGAGTTCAACTACTTGCACAAGAAGCAGAGTGGTGGTTCGGGCCAGTACGCCCGTGTGGTGGGCTACGTTGAGCCGCTTACGGATGAGGAGGTGGAAGAACTTGACGCCGAGGGCAACACTTCGGGCGTCGTGTTCGAGAACGCCATCATCGGTAACGCCATTCCACCTGAATACATCGCGGCTTGTTCGAAGGGTGTGAACGATGCTATCCAAAAGGGTTGGCTCATTGGACACCCGGTGCAGCGCATGCGCGTGGTGGTGAACGACGGTCAGTCGCACTCGGTGGATTCTAGCGAGCTTGCTTTCCGCACGGCCATGGTGCTGGCTATCCGACAGGCGTTTCTGAAGGCCGAGCCGTGCATCCTCGAACCCGTCATGGCTGTGGAAGTGGAGGTGCCGAATGAGTTCCAGGGAACGGCAATTGCCGAGGTGAACCGCCGTCGCGGTCTCATCAACAGCAGCGATGCCGACGAAATGCAAACGGTGGTCAAGTGCGACGTGCCGCTGCAGAACATGTTCGGGTTCTCGACAGACCTGCGCTCGTCTACGCAGGGCAAGGGCGAGTTCACGATGGAGTACAAGACGCACGGCATTGTCATGCGTGATATGCAAGAGAAGCTGATGGCGGAGTACGAGAAGGCGCTGGCTGCCAAGAACAAGTAGCTGTGTTTGCGCTAAGGCTTCACTGAGGACGACGATAGATTCATGTTGTAGCTAGGGAATAGACCAGATAGAACCTTACTACATCCTCTAGTAGTAGACTCTATGGTCTACTACCACGACAACAAAACAAGATCCCATACGTGTATTATCCAAGTCGTTGGCTACATGTACATTTCCTTATTCTCGTCTCATTTTGCAAGTGATACAGCCCCACTCTTCCCAAGCTATGGCGTCAATAGACTACTATCGCGTGCTCAACATCGCCAGGTATTAGTGCTCCCCATTTCCACCGCTCGGTCTATCTCTCACCTTGTACACGCGTAACCCAGAACCGCGTCCCTCAAGGAGATCAAGGCCGCCTACTTCCAGCTTGGTACCTTTGTCAAAGGATCTTGGACTACCGTATAACCGTGCGGGTTCTAATGAGTGTTGCGGCATTGCAGCCAAGTCACTGCATCCAGATGTGACTGGCGATGATGAGACCAAGGCGGAGCGCTTCAAGCACGTGAGTGAGGCCCATTCCGTGCTCTCGGACCCTCTGAAACGACGTGAATACGACGCCTCTCGACCAACAGAGACCCTCCGCTCCTACGACACCTCGGGGATGACACAGCATCCGTACGCTGCTACGGGAGGGGCCCCGGACCTTAGGGCACGTCCCATGTATGGCATCAATGAAGAAGTGTGGCTCGCACACCACTATGGACCAGAAGCAGCGAAACGCAACGGAATGCCGCCGCGCTATTACGGTATGAACGTGGTGGAGGAAAAGCTAGAGGAGCAACGGGAACGCATTCGACGGCGTCAACGCCATTTCAAAATGAGCCGCACATCTGGGTACTTTATGCGGCGCGAAGCTCGACTCAAGAAGCACGAGGAAGAGCAGGCGGAGGCTCGAGAGAAGCGGGAAGAGGGGAAAAGCAAGCGCAATGGCGGCTGCATCCTCTCCTGAGACGGCACTGAACGACTATGTAGATCGACCACTAGAGGGAACGACTATCTATTCTGAATTTGAACGAGCTTCAGCTATTCCCAAGCCCGCTAGGCAACGCGTGAAGGCCGAGAGCGTACGAGTACAACCTGGCATCAATGGCGTCTCTCTCCCGCAGTTTGCGAGCCTCCAGCCAATCCACGAGACCTTCCAGTGGTGCGTGCACGACGTGGATGATCTCGTCCGGTTCCAGCTGCTGCTGGAGTGGCTGCTGCTGCTCTTCCTCGCGCACCTCTACCAGCAACAATCTGCACTTCCCATTGGTGACGCCTTGGTCGTTCACCATGGGCGGCCCCATGCGTAGCACACGCGAGCCGACGTATCCCGTCTCCTCTTTCAGCTCTCGCATGGCAGCCACTTCTGGATCCTCTTGGACGTCAATTAGCCCGGCCGGCAGCTCCAGTACCCACTGACCCACTGGCGGACGGAACTGGCGGATCAAAACGACGCGCGTCGGAGCTCCTCGCTTGGTCAGGAACGGGAACACCACCACTGCGTCACAGACCTCCTGTTGCTCTGTGGCCTCTGCATCTGTATTGATGAGCTCTGTGGGTACGTGGTCGTGCGTTCCAGGCCTGTCCAATGCCGCTCCGAGCCTTGGGCGTCGAGGAACTTGATGCGCTTGAGGCGGATCCACGGGTTCTCGAACAAAGTGAGCTCCGAGACGATCCGTGGGAGCTGCCGATTGTCGTGTCCATAGGACGAGAAGCAGACAGCAAGACATAAAGCAGCACTTGGAGACGCTGTTGGACCGCGGAAGACGGAGGCGCTGCGTCGAGCAAGTCGCAGCATGGTCTCGATGAGCTCTGTGAACCGCCCACAAATAACGGGTAGGGTAAGAGACAATAGTGAAGTCAAATGTAAAATGATTTAGGTCGGTGCTCAATTGTTGTCGAAGAGCTCAAGTGCTTCATCAACCAGTCTCTATGCACGCTTCACCAGATTGGAAGTTCTTTAGCGGTTCTCCACGATAACCGGTAGGGAGACCTTTGTTTGCACGTCCAGGTACGCCGGACACACTACACGCACCTCGAATTCGTACTTGCCTGCGAATAGTCAATGTTATCAGTACATGTACCAGCATGGAGTTCAAACAAGCATAACGAGGAAGCGAGTGTACCTGGCACCTCGGGGCCCAAGAAGCCTGCCTTTTGAGCGGCCTGCTGCGATAAGTCCACGCACTAGTATCACAGCAAAAGGTTGTCAGAGAATACCCACTTCAACCCGCGGCGGCAAGGCAAACAGACGCGTACCTTCCAAGCCGAATACAGACGACCGGTCCCCTTGTCCATGACGAGGAACCACACATGCTCCTTGCAAAAGGGCTCTTCGGATCGACGTGGTCGTACATCGTAGCGGCCAGTGCCGCCGTCTCGCCTGCTTCGAGATGCTGGCGCTGCAGGGTGGTCTGCAGAGTGAGCCAGTCTCCAGGCTGGATGTTGGGCTCGTCGAGAACAGCCAACGTCGTGCCTTCCAAGTGTAGTTTTGGGAGTTTGCCTTCTACAGCAGCTATGCGCTCATTTTGATCGCGCAACGCGATCTCATCAGGGACAAAACTGCCTTGTGCCATGCTAGACAGCAGCGACAGCGCACGCAGCAGCGGAATGGCAGGATACGCGCGCTTCACCAAGTTCTCAGCTGCGATCGTCGCAAAGATGTCCACGAGGAACGGCAGCTCCAGCAGCACCTTCTGGAATCGCTGATCCACCCACGATGGACGCGAGACACCACGCAGCTTGTCCCGCCGAAGGTATTGGTACAGCGCCAGAATGTTCTCACGCGCCACCGGATCCGGGTGTTTGCGGATGCGTCCGATGACCTCACTCGGCAGCGCCTTGGCCGCTTCCATCTTCTTGGCCAGCTTGTCGTGCGTTTTAGCACGTAGCTGGGCCTCATTCCGGCCTCGTCCAGGATACCTGCTCCAGGACCAGCCATCTCGTCACACGACAGGAGCAGCTCCACCACGTCGTGCACACTCATCTTTTCCGTCAGAGCGTCCACGAAGCTGGCGCGAGTAGCACGCGAGATCCGCGTGCGGTCCTGTCGCCCCGCGCGCTTCTGCATCCAGTACACGAGGTACGCAAGACCTGCGAAGATGAGGCCGAAGTACAGCAGCACAAAGACCGAGCCGGTGCTGCCGCTGGCGCCGCTGAAGGCCGACGCGAACGCCACGTTCATGAGCATCGCCTGGCGCCCGTCTGGGTGGCCGTACTTGCGGTAGTTCTCCATGCTGCGTGGGTCCGTGAGAGCCTCGTACGCCTTGGTCACGCGCGCGAACTGGGCCGTCGCCTTCGGGTTGTGCAGGTTCTTGTCAGGGTGCAGCTGCCTGCCCAGCGCTCGGAAGGCCTTCTTGATCTGGCGACTGGATGATGAGTCACTCACGCCCAGGATTTCGTACGGGTCGAACACGCCCGACGTGTCCACGCTCTGCAGCGCCGAGAGGCAGCGCCACAGCAGCATCGCGGCCACGGACAGGAGCGCCACCTGCAGCGCGAACCCACGCGAACGAAGCTTCTCGGGGGTGTGAACTACGCGGTACAGTGTGAAGAGTGTGGCAGGCACGACGTACAGCGCCAGCATGACGCCCGCGAAGGCGTAGAAGGCGCCATCCGCCTCGGACAGCAGCTCGGCCGCCATTGCTTGGGTTTTGGCTCGCGATGCCACGTCGACATGGCACTCGGAGAGGGGGATTCGACGTAGTGACGTTGAAGCGGATGGCCAATAGGAGACGCGCACTGATAGGAGCAGACCACGGTTGTGTCACCAATTTGCAACTTTAGTCGTCGACACCACAAGGACACCAGCATGCTCCGGTGTCTCACCTTTCAGGCCTAGAATAGAGGAGGAGAAACCAACCGAGAAAGCTCGAAACGTAGGCATCTTACGAACTGTGAAACCCACTTCGACCGTCAGTTAATTAGTTCTCGGTGAAATACCAATCCGATCTGTCTTGATCTAGCGCAACGCCAGCAGCAATACCTTCGACAAGAAACGTTTGCGAGGCCATAAAAAGCTGAGTGAACGCTATTCACGGCCTGGAAACCGATAACCACCCGCCCAAAATGGCCTGCAGACTCTGTCACGTCCCCATATAGTCTGCTGACCCCGTACAATCCCAGTTCGCCAGCCCAGAGAGCGCACAAGCAGGAGAATCTGAAGCTTCATTTCCGTTCCTTCCGTCAGTCGTCGATCCAGTTCTCTGCTGCCCAAAGTGCCGACCAGCGCGAGAGACCCCGCCAGTATGTCAACCCCACTGAAGGCTCTGATCCAAGAGCGGCTACGGGCTAAGATGGGACGCCAAGGCCCAGATTACGACTTGGATGACGAATTCGCGTGCGACTCGCTTCGACAGCCCGTGGATGTTACCGCGTACGATATCAGCAGCCGCGGGGACGACGACGACATCCTCGTGTGCTCGAGCTCTCGTGGATCTACCACGCGGCGCAGTAACTCAACACAACCCACATACCCTGTGCATCTGCACACACACATCGATCCGTCGGCGTATCTTGTCCCATCGCAGCACGATGATCGATATTACCCTCCCTCGACTTCGTACGGACCCGGCAGTACCACGCACGGCGATCGCAATCGGCAGCGTTATTCTCGCTACCCACGCGAGCAGTATCGCGAACTGGATGCATACGACCTGCCTCCTCGTCCTGATCAGCAACAACACAGACGACGCCACCACAGCCACCAACGCGTCCGTGAGCAGCAGCAACCGCATTATGAGCCACCGTCTCGAGTCGGCAGACACCCGAATCAAAATCGTGTTGATTCCCCTTGGCATCGCTCCGAGTATGCCACTGCACCGAGTAAATCTAGTTCCATGAGAAGCCCCATTCGTGCTGTTCCGAGCCCCGCACACTCTTCGACGTCGCGAGGATATCGAAAGCAAGACTTGGACTATAACGCCGACTACATGCGTCACAGCCGAGAATCTAAGAGTATGTTGCCGTCTCCCAGATTGACAACACCCAGCAGTTCAACTCATCAGCCCCATCGCCAGGATGACTTCCAACGTCAACGTTACACCTGGAAGGGTCATGATAATGACTACGACAACCAAGCTGCCTACGAAGTAAGAGAGCCCTCCCCGACACGGCATCACGACCACCATGACTATCCAGCGCTCGGTGAGCCTGCTCGTCGTTCATCTGATCACCGTAGACACTCTAATCAGATGGACAACAACAAAGGAAGAAGTTTCTCTGTCGCACCTCATTCGCCACACAAGCCAGAGCCGGAAGCAATCCACCTCACACAGAGTGTGAAAGAATTGGAGCGACAGTCTCCACCTACTCTGACATGGAGATCATCGAGCCGCCCGCAAAAAACACCGGTCGAACACGTGCTTGGGTCGACATCATGTCTCCCGAAAGCCGCCTCGCTGCCACAGCATTCGTCGAGAAACGCCAGCGACGCACGCAAAAAGGCACGCCCCGCACGATGGCGACGCAGCGATGGCTCGCGGTCGTCGACGCTCGGGCCAGAAAGCACGAGGCTGTCGAGCAGCAGGTCAACTAAAAACTAGGATACCAGTATCCGGATAAGCTTAGTGAAGTGTAAATGTATGAAAAATAATGACTTGAAGTTGTCTCGACACAAACGTGCGCCACTCTCACTCAAGTAAAGCTACATGATGTAACGGTCAGACGCGACGTAATATAACGCCACCTAGCTATTTTCTGTCAGATCTTCACAAGATGTCGTACGGCTCTAAGCTCCCGCCGCCACTCTTGGCGCCTGCCTCGTTCTCGCTGCGTGGGGCAGGTATTCTAGTAGCGACCGCTTTCCTCGTGAGTTTGGCACTCATGGGGGCTGTCATGCAGTCCGTGGGCGTCGACGGATCGCCTCCAATCAGCTCCGAAATGACGGCGGATCTGTAACGACGCTTCGTCTCGCGGCCGAAAAGGAGACCGACTCCGTCCCCATGCAAGTTCTACAGCAGCTTCAGCTCCAACTAAAGGACAAGAGCAGTGTCCACGTCGCTGTCGCGTTCAATCGCGACCACCCCGTGACCCCAGGGCAATTTGTGCCAATGAAGGAGGTTGGCACCAGATCATTTTAATTTGTTGGACGTAGAGTAAGTCTCACATGCTCGTCTTAACTATTAGGCCCAAGAAGCACCGAGCGTCTCGGTTGAAGACAGTGCAGCTGACAGTGGTGAGCGCTACACGTATGTGCTGATCGACATTGATGCTCCAGATCCCAAGGCCCCGACGCACGCGCCGTTCCTGCACTACATCCTAGCGGGCCTAACTGTAAACAAGGTGCAACAACAACAAAGCACGGTAGTAGTACCGTACTATCCGGTGACACCACCCGTAGGGGAACACCGCTACTTCTCGCTGCTTTTCCGCCAACAAGGAGGTGCTCCCGAGCCGGATGACGACCTAACGGCAAAACGCTCGAATTTTGATGCTGCTCGATTCGTCGCGAAGCTCAAGCTCGAGCTTGTTGCCACAAGCAGCTTTCACTCACACCCGGCCGAGCAAGACGACTGACGGAAATGAACTGAATGCGGGCTCACAAGTAGTTTTTTTGCTTTTACATACATGTACTGTGGAGTACTGGTAGTTTGGATAGGGTCTGGCTAAACGGTAATCTCCATACTAACGGCGTTTGTCAGTCCGAGGACCGTGTTTTTGCTGTTGCTGCATACTTCGAACTAGCTGCTGGTGTCCGATTGGCAGATGCAGAAGCTGGTCAGGTGTGGCTTTGATGAGCTTGTCATATCGCTTGGCGAACTGCACGAGCTCAAGCTGGACCTTTGTAACTTCAGCAATTGTTTCTCAGGCAAACGGAGCAGATTCTGAAGCATTTCGTGTTGAGCTGGCGTCAACTTTCGCAGCGTCTTCCAACTGATCGTGCTATCCGAAGCCACGGCTGATGAGTTGTTATTGCTGCTGCTGCTTTCCATTTCTGCTGCCACGGGTTTGTTAATATGTTTTCGAGCGCAAATATGGTGCTCGAGTTGTTGAAGCTTTGCGCAACCTTCTTACGCACTAGCACTACGAACGGTGTTCCGGGAAGCTTACTCTGCGGGGTCAACATATAAAATTGCATCAATATCAGTGGCCTCGCCAACCATAGCTTCTTCATTCAATATGCACGCCCGTAGTACAGACTCCGTACCAATAGCGCGTGGGTGTACTTGTCTGAGAGCATACGAAGTAGAGATTCATCTTCTTCAGTGGAACTGGGATTTGTCGCCATTAGCTGGTCAATTTCGATTGTGACTTCGCGGAGCACAGCCTTTGCCGTGGTGTCGGGGTCTTTGCCGACATTGTTCTCCTTGCGGGAGTTATCAGGAGAAGACACCACTGGCGGAGGTGGAATGATCAAGCTTTCAACGGCGATCGTAGGGGTCACTCGTCTCGGAGCCGTCGCTGATGACTTCAAACTTGTCAGCCGATTAAGACGTGCATCAAGTGCTTCAAAGCTGTTCGCCTCAGCAAGTCGAGTTGGGTGAAGCTTAATCATACTTGCCGACCGTATTAACGGGAGATGCCTGCTGGCTGATCGATACTGCCGTGCGCCGTGGATGGTCTCAAATGTCTCGCCCAAAATGCCGAGCGCGGACTGAGGATGCATTAAGCTTACCTGCAACTTCGCTTTGGCAGGGCCTCCACAGTCATCATTATATTGACTCAAATCTGCAGCGATGTCAAACAGACTCGCCATAGCAATAGAGAATTGAGAGCCAAAGTCTTGCGCACCCGCTGCAGATCACCCCCCATCCCTCCCACAGGTTTTATTGGCTATTCTTGGACGCTTGCTTCTCCAGCACAAGATATCGCACTATAAATATGGCGACTGCACCAAAGGGAGAAGCAAAACCCTCCACACCCTCATCTGACCATCTCGTCCAGCAAGAAGAAGAAGCCAGGCATCACGACAACCGAGCACAGCTTGAATCATGTCGACGCTCACATCCGCACAATTGCATGTCAAACGTAGCTCCACACGCCTTCACGCACCACCTGGAGGTGCCTCCAGTCTCTCCTTCGGTGAGTGCGTACGTGCCTCAGTTACCAAACGAGAATTGTTGTCTTGACTAAATCGCGTCGTATTCTCAGGTTGTGGCGGCCTCGGCACAGCAGAGCCGGTAGAAGAAGCGCCAAGCAAGGAGGAACCCGCATACACGCTTCCGAGCAGCGGCCACTATGCTCCTTCGACAACCAGCCTCGGCAATAACAATGGCAACGTACCGAGTGGTGGCTACGCGAGTTACACCTCTATGCAGCAGCCCGATTCAGTCCCGTACAACAATTTCACTCCTTCCCAGCAAATGTACCAGCAACAACAATCATACCAGTATCAGGCCCCATGCAATCCCAGCAACCAAAATGGCTACAACTACGGCAACAACAGCATATCCAGCTCTGGGTACGCCAACAACAATATCGGATTCCAAGTCGGCCACTCTCCATCATCGACACCGAGCTCTCGGTCGAGCACCCGCTCGAGCTCCAGCTCCAGCCCCTGGGGCTCCCAACCACCGCTCACGTCCTCCAAACGAGACCAGAACTGGGAAAAGAAGCGACGACTCTGGTTAGCGCGCAAAAACAGCAGCAGCAACGGCAGCAGCTACGGTGACCGCCCGCCCACCTCCTCATCAACTTGGAGTAGCGGACCCGCTGGAGGAGCGATAGATGATAGCATCAACCCCGGTCTCCACTCTCGAAATTCATGCACCAGCACGCACAGCAACAGCAACAGCAACAGCCGCCTCCAACTCCTGGCGTTGACTACCAGCGACTGGACACGGCCAGCAGCACTCGAAGCGGCAGCCACTACATGCACCAGTCGTACCCTACGCAGACGCAGATGCCGGGTCCAGGATATCCTGCGGGCGCCTCATTTTCTCGAGCAGGACTCTCGACGGCTTCCTCCACCGTCTCGTCAACCATGTCAAACCGCCGACAGCCTCCAGGTGGGCAATGCCAGTGGTCGCTGGGATGAACATGCATTGCCAGCCTGTAGGCTAACTCAATACAGTACAGACACTGATCGCGCAGATTTTTGGTCGCTTTCTCTAAAGGGAAAATTCCAAAAGGGGACTCAAATCGAAAATCATTTTCAAAGGGGGACTCGATAATTAAAAAGCTAGGAAGGATAGCTTTTCTCAGCCTGAGAAATCGTCGCTGGACGGCACGCGCTCAAACGGCGTGAGATACCTATGTAAAAAGGCTCGTGCTAGTGGTACAAAACGGTCAGACATAGCCGTGCTAAGAGGTACAAATCAGGTACAAACTGTTTGTATTGGTACAAACTGGTACCAATACGTACAAAAACAGTTTGTACGTGTTCAAACCATCTCTCTAAGTACGTTTTATAGTTTTCAAAACTTACCCCATCCGGAGATATATTTAGAAATATCAAGTTCAAGATTGCGCAAACGGCTCGCCGTGGCGTCCGTCCATTGGTTTACTGATACTGAAAGCCGTTGAGGGAACGCACGAAAAGACTTAGTGGCTAGTGCTCGCGCGGCACAGTGCCTTCAATCTACGCCATCTCTAGTGTATACGAACATGTCATGGTAACAGTCTTGTAAAACGTACGCGGGCATATATTTGTACAATCAAAGATGCATCTAACGAGACGGGAGAGGCGGGCGCGGGAGCGGACACTCACGCGTTGATTCTCGCCAGCGGACTTAACGACGGCGCTGCGGGGCGCGCCGCAACGCGTACTGCCCCACCCCTTGCGCCTTACGCTAGGTCCTCGGCTTCGGTCACGCGCATTTTCTAGGAAAATAAGTAATAAGGAGTTATTGTGAGGGCAACCACGTGCCGACCATTGCAGACCTCCGCTTTGTTTCGTTTGCATACCTCAGCCCCCTGCATATGCACGAGTAAGCATTCATCACCTAGGTAATACGAGCGTTAAGCGGTAGACGTACGAGCAGCAGAGGGAGCGCCGGTGCGAGGAGTGTAGCGTCAGCATCACGCGTGAAGATCGGACGGAGGGGGCGACTGTGCGATGAAACGGGAGAATCGATAATGCGTTGAGTAACAGCCGCGCGCATGATTTTTGAAAAAAGAGACTTGGTAATTTTCATAAATGTCCAGCGTAAAATAATTTGACAACCATTCCTGTTTTGTACCACTAGCAACTTCCATGTATTAATAACGGGATGATGAGCATTATGCAGTGTGGGCGTGTCATTTCCCGGCCTGTTAGACGAAGTACGCTGAGGCATGCACCTGATGGAGAGGGGGTAAGCATGACGCTGCTGGTGTCGTGGAAGATCCGGTACTATCAACTCTGTCCTACTTCCAAGTCATTAATAACGTTCTTCTCGTACATCGCGTGCCGTCCAGCGACGATTTCTCAGGCTGAGTAAAAGCTATCCTAGCTTTTTAATTATCGAGTCCCCCTTTGAAAATGTTTTTGATTTGAGTCCCCCTTGGAATTTTCCCTTCTCTAAAAGGTGCTCAAGATTATTAATAGGCAGATAATGCAGGCCATGATTATAATCATGCAAAATCCCATGATTTTATCCAGGATCAAATCATGGATGGTAAGATAGTATTTAGAACGATCGCCATATGGAGAAGATTCGAGAAGATTCCTCGAGGACGAGAAAGATACCAACGTAGGGTTGTAAATGAGTCCATGATTATACCATGATTAATCGTGGATGAATGATGGGTTGACTACACCGACGGACAGAATGTAACTGCCGACAAAACCCACTGCCAGTGTGTCGTAGACGATGACTCTCATGAACATAAATCTGACTCAGTGTACTATCTGTTTCACAGCATATTTTGTTTTGGCTAATCAAGTACAATTATTTTCTTTTGGAAATTTATGAATACAAATCTCAAGTTATTTCTAATCGGGCAGATCTTACCTCTTAACTTTTCCACCAGTAATACAGTGCTACCCCTCGTTATGCGCACCTCGATAATCCAATACCCCATCAAATCAGTTTAGAAATCATCGCAACTTTTAACCAAATCGCAGCATCTATATCGAATCCCTCTAAAATCACTTTGCTGAACCCACTGCGCATAACGAGGGGTAGCCCTGTATCTCTCTATTTGGGATGGCTGTTTTGACATAATCGTTCGTGATCTAGTCTTGATCTTCAGATCTGCAACAAGGGGTGGCAGAAGCATTCTGTCCGTTGGTGTACTGTGTGGGACTTTGTACGCAACGTTGACAAGAACGACTGAGACTATTCGTACAAACTAGAGAGCCGGTGCCGTATGGGTTTGTACTCGGTTTGTGAAGACGTGTACACATCGACACAAGCTGATACACTGGAGTTTGTGTCAGAATACAAATAACCACAAACCCACAAGCACTCTGCGCGACCTTCAAGCAGGTGGCACGCATAGCCGTTGCAAATTTCTTGGCCTGTGCTGCGAAAGAAACGTTATGTAGCCAACGGAGCGTTATTTTGAGTGGGCTACATGTGAAATTATATGCATTGGGTTAGCTACGTTTTACTAAGTTGCCGTTCAGGAGAGCAATACCTTCAGCAAGTATCTGTAGCTAAGGAAGTCTGCATCAGGAGGTGCGTTGAACTCCTGAAAAATGTAGCTCTCAGGAAGGCAAGCACCCATTTGATCCGTCCATCTGCTGATATTCCCGACTAACCACTCTTTTCTATCGCTTGTTCTGTGGTAGAAGTGGTTGAAACACGTCCTTGAACAGTCCAGCTACTTTCCCGATAGTGTCGGAGTCATTTCGCAGGTCCATCACCGTGTAGCTTCACTTCTCGACACTAATGCACAGAGTGCACCAGTGATTCCTGTCTACCAGCACTGCTCCGACGATCTTGTCCTTCGCGCTCTACCAGCACTGCTCCGACGATCTTGTCCTTCGCGCTCTACCAGCACTGCTCCGACGATCTTGTCCTTCGCGCTCTACCAGCACTGCTCCGACGATCTTGTCCTTCGCGCTCTCAAATACGCCACTCTTGCTTCGTTGGTCTCCATCGCCACGAGCGGAGGAGTAAATGTAGCGATGGGATTGGAGGCAAAACGATTGTCTGCGTCTCTTGCATATTATTAAGAGTGCAGCTTGAATACCGAAGTCTTCCACGTCCGCATCCATAGCAAAGCTAAGAACCGCCAACTCATTGTCATTCTTCAAATTTGTGTAGCGAAGACAAGTGCATACATCTTCCACATCAAAGTCCGCTACGTCGTTAAACAATGGTCCACAATCATCTCTAGTAACGTGAATGGAGCGAGCCCAATCCAGAACTTTAGCGAGCCACCCAAACGTAATTCTCAACTTGTACCACGTCGCCATTGCACGCATATAATAAGCAGACATGTTAGGGTACAACAAGCCGCGTCCACCCTCAAATTTGAAGATAATGTCTTCATCCTTCAAAACAGTCAAATGTCTGCAGGGTAATTTTTGAGTGAGTCCAAGCAAGCAGAACGAAGTCCACGTTTTTACGTCCACTCTGCATGTAGTTGAAGCACTAGCCACGAGAAATGTGTCGTGACCGGCGTCTTGAATATCATAGTATGTCGAGGGGCTCGTGTCGATGTCATACTGCGCCTTTATCGCATCGAACGCAAATCTGCTGACAATTTGAGCCAAGCGCTCGAATTCGGGGCTTGGGTGCTCAGTTGAATCGTACACGTGGCCCACGCGCGCCATTTCTGTGGTAAAAGCTTTTTGTTTTACCTTTGCCCACCAAATCAGACACGTCAGCGTTTCATCAATCTCCACATTTTGATCCACGAGCGTTTTGATTTTCTGCCAGGAAGACTCGAGCCTGTTGTTGGTATTGTTCCCAAGATGCACAACATTGTCACACCACATTGCGCGGCTTTTGTGCCAATTCACTTGAAAATAGACCCAAAATGGTGGAGATTCAATGTCATCGTCTTCTCCATCATCCACAACCCCGAGCTCCTCTCGCATAAACTTCACATACTTGTCAAATTCACTCTATGTACTGGCCTTGACTAGAAGACTCATCATAGGCTTCAAACGAGACCTTTGAATAATGTCAAGACCGTACTCCGCCTTGACAATCCGTTCTTGAAGGTACTTCACCGCGTGAAATTGGCACAACAGGATCCTGGCCTGCGGCAGTTCTGTAGTGAAGACGCTGATCTCCGTAAAGCCTTTGTCCACTAGGACGCATTGAATATCACTCGAGGACGGGTTGCTCTTCTTGAACTGATTGATGGTGAGTCGCAGCGTGTCAGACCGTTCATCAGTGAGAAGTGCATGCTGCGAACAAACCACCACGACAAAGAGTTAGTTAAGCAAGAGCAGGATAACAGAAATGGCATTACAAAATGGTACAAACTACCACAAATTAATACAAATTGATACAAATCTTGACAAGGTAGATAACTACATGTACAAAGCGTCGAGCATGGGTTCGTTAATCACTTCCGCGTGTCGTACCTGCACATGTTGCCCGTGTCCACACGAATCGTGGACCATGAAGAGAATAACTTGTAGCGCTCGCGTGTTGGTCCCATGGATGCATCCACCAGAATAGTTTCCGGGAAACTCGAAAACAAAGAGCGCATGTGTGCTGTCTGGAAGACAATGGCCCGAGCAACCATCTACATATTATCGTGTTGGTCAGCTTACAAAAATTATCAAGCGTGCTCGATGTAAAGCGTACCGTTTTCTGGTCTTGCTCAACGTCCACATGTACAACTCCATACTTCTCGTTTTCGCAGAATCGGTTGAGCGTTTCAGATACCCTATTGGACACAGTCGTTCCGGCATCTTCTTTTCGCTTCAGCTTCGCCAGCAAATTGTGCACGTCAACCATGCAGGGCTCCGACGACGTGGTATCCCAGATGAACTTGAGGATTTTCTTGCGTGAAACGCCAACCTTGCGGAGCTTGTTGACGTCGTGTAAGTCGTCGCTGCTCAGACGCATGCGGTTGCTGGGGATCTGGTCAAACTCAGCCTTCCCAATTCTGTGATTGTGGGTGGATGTGTGCAGCGACACGACCCGGTAGTATCGATCCCCTCGCGTCACTGCACAAGCGACAGCTACAATACAGACACACAAATACCATACCATCATGCGATAGTACAAATTTGTGAGTGAAAGTCTAGCGCACACATACCTTAGTGCCGCAACCAAGTGGCCGGGACGTCCTGGCGAGGTCGCTTGACAGCCATTCGCTTCCTGGGCTTGCCTCCATGCGTACACATGTAGTACATGACGTAGTGGGGGAACGATACGTTCTCCAGTAGCTCAGAATCCGACGCAACCCGTCCGTGCTTGACGTAGGATTCTTGGATCGCCGTGTTCCCGCGCTCCCTGGTAGTAGACGACCGCTTGAAGTAAATCTGACATGAAAACAATTTGTAAGTTGCCGCATATAACCACTTAACCGCCGGGGCATCGTACCTGGCACGTCCGCTGAGTGTACAAAATGTCTCGAACTCCTCGACCGAGTCGAACGTTTCCCCAACAGGTTGGGGCAGCTCACTCGTGCTGCTCGGCAGACAGGGGGACGCGTCTCCATCATCTACAACCTCATCGACGTCCTCGCAGTACTCGGACTCTTCGGATTCGACGCGCGGAGGCCGCTTGCTTTTCACCATACTGTTGGCTCGCTCGGGGGATTTCTGAAATGAGCCACAGCCACTGGATATTCTAATCTAACGATGTTTTGGGGGCGTTCTTTTCAAGGCGCTAAGTTCGAGTGTGTAACGGCCGTGGTTAAATAAGGGGTTGGGGTCCGACTAATCTCCGGCTCTTTAGTTTGTACTGATAGTCACTTTCGACAAGAACGCGTGGACATGGAGTCGGCGGAACCTCATGCGAGTAAGGACGCATAAGTTGCTGCGAGGTCATGGGGAGAGTCATTTTCAACAACATCATAGCGATGCCTTCAAAGAAAGATGAAACTCAAAGCAGAATTGATAATCGGAAGCATTAGAAGCGATCCTGCACTTAAACCTTGCCAATTTACTTCGTGACTTGGGTGGGAGGGACTTCCTCTTCCTCGTGGTCGCTGCCTGCGTCTGGAGGCGCAGGCATCTTCTCTTCTTCCTCGCCGTGCTGTTCCACGTCTTCCTTCGGGAGGAGTCGCCCGCTGAGCAAATAATAGTACAGCTCGAAGCGGCGTCTCGGCAGCACCATCAAGCTCATGTCCAGGGGCGGTCCTTTAGCCACGTGCCGGATGATCATCCAGCACACGTACACGCCGCAGCCGAAGGCGTCGAACTGGATAGGGTTGTTCTGCGCGATGACATCGTCCTCTTGGAGACCTGAAATCTTTAGCTGCATCGCGATCGCCATTGCCGAGTTCAGGTTCTTTTGCTGGCACCGCTGCCTGGATGCCGGCAAATATGCAAGATGAGAAATCGGCTGCCAGACGCAAACACAGAGCCCTTATCGCCGCGTCCTTGAGCCATGTCGGAGGTGTAGCGCGGTACAGCAGGGAGAATGCGAAGTCAGGAGTGTTGAGGAGCCCCGCAATCAACTTGTACGGATACGATTCCAGAATGTCCGCTGCTACCTTGTTTCCAATGTCGTGAAACTCTGCGGGAGGGCTGGAATACCTTGTATAGTGAGCGACTTGTGCATATCCATTCCAAGCTGCACGTCCTTCCGCAAATTCTGTATTCTACGAAGGTTTCAATCTGGGCCCTCGTATAATTACCAACGTCCTTGATAACTACAGTTTCGACTTGACCTGCATTGGATGCTTTTCTACCGCCAGCAGCAGATTCTTGGGACGCGTCTACCGAAATCGCGCAGGCTTCAGTGTTTCGAACAGGCAGAACCTTCATACACGCAGCGAGCAGCTTTTCCGGAAGCACGTAAAAAGGATCCATGACTGTAACCGGGTTCTTCATGAACTTAAACTTTGGTTTCTTGCTCTCAGCTTCCGCGTACTTAACAAGAACACCGGATAAGCGGCGCTGTGTTTTCATCAAGGAGGGCTGTTCCTTTTCTAGAGAATCCAGTAGATCGGTCAACGTTACTTCGCCAGCCGCTTTCCTTCCTCGTTCTGCAGCGTCATACCACTTCCTGTCGGCTCTCTCGCCAGCTGCAGTGAGTTTCCTGTGCTTGCGCGGAGCTCCCTTTCTTCGTTTAAGGGTTAAGCAAAATCTTGGGCGCGGCACCCGTGGCCACTCATTGCACCTGCGCATCCGGGATTTGCGCCTTCACTTCGCAATCGTCTTCGTTATCGGAAAAGTCTTCACTGTCGCTCGACTTGATCCCAAACTCCAACTTGACGGCTTCATCAGTGGCCCCTGCATCCACACGTCCGACTTGTTTCCGCTCGCTCGCGTCGCACGAGAAACACTGGACATCTTCCGCTGCCGGACGTTTCTCCACTGAGACAGCACGAACTGCATCATCTCCTCGAATTCCACATCATCATCAATGTCCGCCAATTCGCTACAAATCAAATGAGTCGCTCTGACAGCTTCGCGATAGCGCTGAGCTTGAGTCCTCTTCTCTACATTGCGCGCAGGCTTATCTTCTGGCGAGAAGGTCTCATACGAGAATTGCTTCACGCGTTTCAATACGCTTGAGGTGTTCGTCCATCTACCAAAAATCATGGACAAATCATGGACAAAACATGGGTTAGTACATGATTAATCATGGTCAATCCAGGATTATAATCATGGAGAGATCCTGAACATCCAAAAACAAGATATACACTGGACGCACCTAGCATCGATGCGCACCCAAGGGATCACCGGCCCAGGAATGTGTTCCTTCCTTCGGTAGGCGATCGCGTGGCAACAAGGGAGCATCATCGTCATTCCGAACTCGCAGTCGCACTCCCATGTGTCTATCCGAAGGCGATGCGTCTTCCTGGGCCCTTTAACCAAGACTTGACCTTCGTCTCCGGTGGAAAATGTGAACTTGTGCCGTCCTGCACTGGAAAGAAATCTACGGTACTGGTCTGCGATCTGTTCGGCCACGAAGTGCGACGTGAAGCGAAGCACGTTGGACATCTCCTCGTCGAAATTGCTGTTCACGAACTGTCCAATCCTGGCCAGCCGATAAACGTACTCATTCTCCATGCGGCGATCGTACGCAACAAGGGCCCTGACGCACCCGGTCATGCTTATGGACCCGTCCACTGCATCCTTCAGTTTTCCACAGAAATTCTCCAACCTGTTGTTGGTATGGTTCTTGAAATGTGGAAGCTTGGCCCGACGGTACAGCACCAAGCAGTCCTGCGACGCATCCCAATTCTTCTCAAAGTAAGCGAAGAAATCCTGCAATCCAACTCGATCACAAATGCCCTCGAACGAGTCATGCGAACTCGTGTAATTGTCTGCGCAGTCTGCGAACACCATAGCGTGGATAGCCGCGTCTACCTGACTAGCGTCATCTTGCACCATTCAGGCTTGGTCCGCTTTTCCTTGAGGTATTTGATCACGTGAAAGTGACAAATTAACACGCGCACCTTGGGGAAGTTGGATTCCAGCACCTTGATTTCATTGAGGTCCTTGTCAACAACGATGACACAGAGCTGGTCAATTCGTGTTGGATGGAGGCGCTTGAAGTGGTTCACAGCGCGCTCCATGTGCCAGTCTCCATTGGCCTCCAACAGAGATTGCTGGACGACAGCACCCTCCCCAAATTCATTCATAGTCATGAAGGTGAGCGACTGGTAATTGTATATGTAACAAAATCAAAATATCATAAATAAATTGTTAACCCAGGATTAATCATGGAAAAATCATGGACATATCAATACACTCACCGATTCGTCTTGTGGCTGCAATCCACCAACAACAACTCGCTGGCGACGGCGCACATGAGGCGCATCTTCAGCCACCGCTGAAACATTCTCCGTGTCAGCCGCAGCGAAAGCAGCAAGCTCTCGAGAGGTAGCGTCGTTGTCGTCCACCGTGGCAACCAAAGCGAGCTCCCGCACCATGTTATCCACGTCCACTTGGATTACGTTTTGTTCGTGCTCGAGAAGATAGTCGTAAATCTTGGACCTCTTGGCGCCTACAGCCAGCATACTTTCAACCCGCGCACCAACCAACGGATTGACTACGCCCCGAGAACTTGGGTACGTCGCATAGCTCGAAGTCGAAACTTGGTGGTTGTGGACGTAGCAACCGTTCTTCACTTGCAGCTCCAACCGGGCTATGTTCCACTGCACCACGAACCTGAAGGGACAGTCCGTCAGCCGGATGTGCTGTCTTGGCCGGCTGCCTGTCCCACGAGAGAACCGTGTGTACAGATGTACACACGGCTGAACGGGTCCAATCCTTCCGGCACCAACTGTGACTCAACTCCCCTTTCTTGGTCTTGGACAGCCGTTTGTTGCGCTCGGCACGACTCATGGTCTCTCGCACCGGCAACACCTGCATCGTACGCTCGCAAAATGTCGCGAAGTAAGACTGCCACGCTTCTCAGCTCGTGTGCCAGACGGCCGGAGGAGCAACTGCAACTTCCACGGGATTACCCCGCGTTCTCCATGGAGCGCGTTACTGTCAGATTGGATCTCATCGCGATCACGCGACGCGGCACCAGTTGCATCTGCATCTGCGCTGTCACCTTGTACGCTGTCGTCGCGAGTCTCCACCCTCATCCTCCTTCACTTCCTCGTCCTCAGAAAATGCTTGAGCGTCCGGGTCATGCTGGGCGTCGAAGAGGCCCGGGCCTCGGCGCGGCCAGGGACACCCGGCCGCTTTACCTCCTCCTCCAGTATCTCGTCCGGAGTCCTGGCTTGCTCCTGCAACTGCACTCGCCGCGCGCTTGCCTTCCGCGGCACCCTCCGCCATCTTATCCTGGATAAAATGAAAGTGACAACGGTTTCGATTCCAGAATCGGAAATATGTGAATGGAGGCGGTAAGAAAAAAATAAAATACAATCATGGACAAATCATGTTTTCGGATCATGTATGTTTACATGTTTAAAATCAGGGCCTCCAACGGCGGCGTTATTAATACCACCATTTTCTAAAAAGCGCGGTCGTCTTTAAGAGGTGCTTCTTATCCTAACCGATATGTAACAGGAGAGATGGCAGCTTGACCTGTCACGCCAAGAAGTGGAGTCCATGAAGTGATACCTGACGAGCGTACTAAGCGCTTACACCACCGTTTCCACGACGTATTTCTCGACAGACGCGTAGTCGTGTACAGTGAGTATATTCAGGGATCCCGACTACGGCATTGTTATTTATGTGGATCCTGCACGCAGCATAAATGATGGCATCGTCTCCAAGTCAACAGAACATACATAATGACATCATGGCAGGACAGAAAATAAGTAATTTCATGAAGGAGAACATAAAAGCAATGCAGAATCTCACGTGCATTTATCTGGTAGCCTCATCGACGGAGTGATCCGTCCAGTACTCGCTGTTCTGCCGCAAAAAGAGAACCATTTCAAGTGTGATCGGCTGCAGCCGATGGCGCTCCTGTCCGTAGGTCGTCCTTGCAACACTGAAGAACCGCTATACGATGTTGGAAGTCGGCGGAATGATGTAGAGTAGGTCATAGCGCTGCTCAACCGCAGCTAAGCGGTGGCGTTTTTGCAGCTGTGCGACAAAAGATCCTTCCTTGTCGCTGCCACTTGCTCCCTCTTCAACGTTGGTGTCTGTGCACCGAAACGGGAGCAGCACCACCTTCTCAGCCCGCGTCAGGCGATTTGTCTTCCTATCCAGCACGCGCACACATCCCGACTCGAAGTCGGGACTGTGGACAATATCCGCCCGAGGTCCTGTACATATTAAAAAAGCAGACTGTTAATTTAAAGCAAGTCAATTCATACGAAGTGATGCTCACCTAGATAGCGGGCGTAGTCGTTCTTAATGGCAATCAGTCCATCAAACCACACACGAACGTCGAGCAAAGTGATGTATTCTCCCTGGAGAGCCTTGGATACAGACTCAATCTTCGTGAGGTCCTTTAGTGCAAGTAGCCGCTTGTTGGCTGTCAGTGGTGGGAGTACGTCCACGATATCATCATCCATAGGGTCCAAGTGCTCAAAGAGCTTCACATAACGGTGCAGCATCACGAAAGCGGAGCTCCACCGCGTGTCCTGTCGAATGACGGGTCGGAGATCAGTCTGGAGCCTATACAAAGTTACCATCAGAACGATAAATATTAATATCACAATACATACTGCAATATTAGAAAAGCAAAAATCAAAAACATACCTGAGTTTCGCCGACTGCTTCAGCGTACGGAGTCGAACCATGAGGGCCTGCACTGCCGGCAAGTAATCTTCATAACCCTCCATATCGACTTGAAGTACTCTGTTGAGCCGATGGCTGGCGCAGCCGATGAGTGTGTGGAGAAGCGGGATCGCTGTTCTTCAGAGGAGACGCAATGCAGACTGGGGCGTTGAGGTGTGACTGAATGGGTTTGACGAAGGGCGAAGAAGGAATACAGGAAAAGTACGTGGCGTCCCACGTGCCGTGGGACGCCACGTGTCAAGTGTCGCATGTCACGTCGCAAGTCGCAATAATTACGACGTGCGTAATCATTTCGCGGGACGCAATCATTCTGATTATCGCACTCATTCCGACATATTATCGCGATTCGGATTGACCCATATGGTGCAATCATTTCGATACCCCTGCGTGTGAATCCTCCATCACATCTTATGGATATACGATGTGGTGCAATCATTCAATACGCGATCAGGTGCAATCATTGGGACACGCGATCTGCCAACTCGCGATCTGCGGGGTTGATCTGGAGCAATCATTTCGGTACGGGCGATCACATGGATTGTGGTTACAATGGAGATATTAATTCGTTACGGTACCGCGATCTTGGTACATAATATCAGGTTCAAGGTACAATGCGCAAACAGGAAGCACGCAAGAGGATAGGAAGAGAGCGAGATGGAGAGTGAACTTTAGGGCCTTTACTTTGGTATAATAGATTCCGATTTGTCTTGCAAGACGCAAGTGTTTTCTAGACTACCGGGGAAGGAGGTACATTGGCCTACCCGAAGAAGAACTCACTACGCCAACCAAGAACACGACGCACACCTGGATAGCTTGGCCAGGGTACGCTCGCACATCCATCTCACCACAAGATCCCTCCAAGAGGAGGCGGCAAGCAACGGAAAGGGCTACGACAGCACAAGAAAAGGATACACCCCACGTGATCGGCTTGAATCAAGACTCGATCGCAGCACACCGACGACCGCGTGCAGAATACCCGCGTGACCGTCACCCACCCAGACCCCGGAAGGAGCAACCAAGCTCCAACCTCCGCCTTGGTCACCACTGAACGTCTTCGCGAACACCGGAAGAGCGTAACCCGCCCAGCCGTCGGGTACACAAGGTGACTACAAGGTTTCGATCGCGCCAGATCAACGGGTACCCCTCCGACAGTCGGCAATCCGGGCGTACCGTATTTCAAATAAATTATCAGTTTTATACTGAGCAGCTTTAAATAAATTATTTGATGGTTTCATAAACAATTATTTTAAATACCATGCCATACTCAGGATCCCTGAGTATATTACCGTATGCAATGCGGGGTAACCCCGTTTATTCTGCTCCAGGGGTTCGACGGTACTACCTCTCAATCCCTCCAAACCTCCGTGAACCCCCACCACGATCTTGATGACGCAAACTAAACTTTACAAACCCTAAGTGAGATCTACCACTACGCGGTCACCGTCGACGGTCTTTTTACCAGGGAGGGCTCATGACATCGAGACAAATTCCAATATGGACGCTCCCCGCCAAGCAAGATCTAGCGATCCTCGTACCCCAGAATACGCGAACGCGCGGCGTTTCATCGTTCCTCATCCGACACCATCGTCTCGGCACCAACAGCATCTACAACAGCAGCTTCAGCAACAACACCTTCAACAACAGCAGATTCAGCAGCAGCAACAGCAGCAGCTTCAGCTCCAGCTACAACTTCACCTACAGCAACTCCAGCTACAGCAACGCCAACAAAATGAGCAAGGAACAACCATGCAGCAGTTGTCGCCGCCACATTCTACGAGCACCCGGTTCGCAACAGCTCTCGTGAATGAGTGTGCTGCCATCGACGTGAAGGACTTACGCAAGCGAGCGGAAGCGGAGACAGGTCTAATGCTGTATGTCATGAAGCGCCAGAAGCGAAAAGATGTCTGGCACTTCGTCCGTCTAGTTCGAAAGGAAGAGTGTTGGGAGATTTCTCGAAAGGACCTCGCCAATGATCATGCAAATTTGGCCTATTGTCTGCTGTGTAATGTCACTATGCCATTTCGTGTTGGGAAATCCAAGGTACCACAACATGTGGAGGCCTATCACCCGAATGAGTTGTCCGTATACGTGGCACAAGCGGCACAACACGATCGCGGCGAAGGAGGCCCCGTTATCCGCAACCTGGACAGTGCATTTGCCACTGTGGCTGATCCTGAAAAAAGCGCCACCTTCGTGAGATTACTACCAAGGAACAAAAGCGAGTGAACGAGCTTCTTGCTGAGTGGACTGCTCGACACTTTCGGCCGATGGTAATCGTCGAGGACGCTGGATTCGTCGTTTTTGTTCGGTACATGACGGAGGACTTGGGACGTATACGTTTGAACCTTCCAAAACGCGCGAAATTGAGGCAAGAGATTGTTGCTATGGCTGAAGAATATCGTCGGCGCGTAAGGAAAGACATTGCAAGTGGCTGTGTGTACTACTCGATTACGTGTGATATCTGGACTGCCAGGAACGCGAAGAGCTATATTTCTCTTGACTATTCACTACGTTGATCAGGAATTCACTCCAAAGAATTGGACGTTGGAGGTACGAAAGTTCCCTGGTATTCATGACGGAACTACTATTTCGGCAATGATTAATCGCATTTTGGAAGACTGGTCACTGCCGAAGCGCTTGTGTGTGAAGTTTCTGAGAGATAGTGGGTCCAACATGGTGGCTGCAGGTGACAAGTTAGACATCGAGCACATGGCATGCATCGCGCACAGCCTTCATTTAGTCGTAGCTGGGGCATTGATCAAGAAATCCAAGACGTCCGGTGGCGCCGTGGAACCTGAATGGGCTGCAGATGTTGCTGTCGAAAGCAGCGCCGAGGTTGCTGAACGAGAAGAAGAGACCGCTCTATCACACGAAGATCGAGATGAACTAGAAAACCTCCAAGAATTTGCAATTGACGAGATGGAAAAATTTCTGGACGAGACGATCGCTGGCCTGCACCGCAATGAAATGAGTTCACTGCGCAAGATTGTGCAGCAATTCCGTACGCTGGCTGTTTATTTTCGAAAATCGTCGAAAGGAAACAATCGTCTGGGTAAAATTCAAGTTCAGCACTTCGATGTTAAGTCTAACGAAGTTTTGAGCCCCATTGTTGATTGCCCCACTCGATGGAATAGTTGTTGGAAAATGTTACAGCGCCTGATTGCTTTAGAGGCTGCGCTTAGCAAGTTTTTGCCCACCTGAAAAGACCCGAACGCCGCAAGGAATTTAAGGACATGGAAAATAAACTACGCCGTCCGAAACAGAGGAATGGCTTGCGATTAAGTGCTTGCAGACACTACTAGGGCCATTTGCCATCGCCTCGGACACACTCGGCGGCCAAACATATCCTACCATGCCACTTGTGATGCCTGCTCTATCTGGTATTCGAAAGCATTTTGGAACGAGTCGATCTATTCGATGGAGATGTAGCAGAAGCCGGAGATGAAGACTATGTTAAAGAGACGGAGTTTATGATGAACGAATGTCGGAAGGCAATGCTGACGCTTTTACCAAGCGCTTCGAGGCACTAGAGAGGAGTGAGTTCAAGTGGGTCGCTTTCTTGGATCCACGGGTGGCCAAGCGAATGTCGCATCTGAACGCGGTCGATACTCCGACTGCATGTAAGGATACTGTTCGAGCTATGGTTGAGTTGGCTGAAGAGTATTCACCAAGTGAAGTTTTGAGCGTTCAGTGACAACCCCTGTTCAAGCAGAGAGCTTCATGCATGATCATATGTTTGGACCCAACATTGTTCCTCCTCGTCCTACTAAGCTGGATGAAGATTGCGATAACGAGTTCACCCGTTATTTGGCAGGTGTTACCACTGTCAAAAGCTCCACAAATCCTTTTGAATGGTGGCGTATCAATGGCAACAATTATCCAAACTTGAGTCGGCTCGCGCGGAAGTGGCTTGGTACTGTGGCAACTAGTGTTCCGTCCGAACGCGCATTTTCTACGAGAGGAAACATTTTGACGGTCAAACGAAGCTCTCTATCATCCACCTTAGTCCGCGACCTCGTGTTTGTAGCAGAAAATTGGAGGGTTAGCCACATTTAAAGATCAATCTTGCTGTCAACTACACATGTTGAATGAAATACACATGTGAAACACTCATGGACTTAGATTGAACTGTGAGTTATTTTGTTAAACGAGCCGATCGGCATCGATCTCAACACATAAATGCATTGAGCACTTCACCGGTGAAACCCACTCTGCTATGAATGCGGAGCACCTTTTTGTTATCGCTGCTAGAGCAGCTTCTCGTCCGTACCAACCAACATTTTACAGCAAATGTCTTACGCTTTCGCTTCACGTACGTCCTTGCGCACAAAAACACTTCAAAAGCGCTGTTGGAGATCGGTACAGTCGGTAATGGGTAGAACGGCTCCAGGTCCTACAAAATTCTACGGTGCATCGACCTCGAGTCGGTGTCCAAACTCGGGTCGTCGACGAACGGGGTCGTAATCCACAGTCAGTTTGTGTCTTCAGTGCGATCAAAACTGGATGAAGTCATGACTCTTGAGCACCGGTGTACCGGGCACGGAAGAATGGAGTCGTGTCGTCCTTGGACACGCGAAGGTCTCAGATGTGGAAGTCGTGCAGCTCCACGATGTGCACGTACGCCAAGCCCTGCATAGTCTTCTGCGCGGAGACGTAGATGTACGTCTATGTGGGAGTCGCGTCCGTATACCCGAACGTCACACGAAACGGAGACAAGCGAATGACCACCTGGGTTTCGAGTTCAGGCTAGAAAACACGGTAGCGCCTTCAGCATCAACCAAGCACGGTTTGCGATACGGTCGGTGAGTTTGTTACATAGTTGGTAGCCATAGACACGATGCAGTTCGACGCCGTCGAAGCCGGGGTGATGACTTTCTTAGTAGCACGATTGCAGTCCGGGATGATGCCTGGGATCTTGTGCGTCTCCAACGCGCACGGTGTGCCGTATTTGTTGTGCTCATCTCGGGTGACAGCAGAAGTTTTCACGCAGTCCAAACCTTCGGCGAACGACACACACACCACTCCGTTCGGTTGATTCAGCGGGTGTGTGGCGACCCAAATCTGCCAGAGATGCAATACGGTCTCACCGCCCTCGTCACCTTGTTTCAGGCCACGCCCTGCACAGAAATAAACAGCCCTGGGGGCACCGCGGGTCGTGGGGCTGGTGTTGGTGGCTTCAGCGTCAATGAGCTACTGCGTTGCACGTAGTATTCGTCTATGGTGTTCCCGTTTCGCCCGTGCGCAGTCTCGTGAGGGTGCTGCAATTGCACGGAGTTCTTGTTGCCGCCGAGCTCAAGCGTCACAGTGTCGATTATGTGGGATACACAATCATTTTTTCATACTCAGGTCAAGTGTAATTGTAAACGGGGGGTTGGAGGTTCAGAGGGCGTTGAAGCCTCTTGAACGTACGGGTCGTAGACCGGCCGTTCAGCTGTACGTCCCCAGCACTATTTACCGGTAACATCTTGAATGAGCACCTTTTAAAGCCGACCGCGCCCTTTAGAGAATGCCCCACCGGTCGTCATAACGATCGCCTCGACCACAATTTGGACCAAACGCACGTGGCAACGACGAGCGGAGGAGCTTGCGCTGCCTGCGCACTTGTCCCCCTCCACGCTCGACTGATGATGCCATCGGAGTGACAGCGCACCTTGACGGTGCGAACTGTCTCGCTCTCTGCTCTGCTGTCCAGGACAGCGGGCGAAGAGAAGCGGTGGCGACTGCTTTGGCGAGTCGCCACGGATCGTCCGACCCTCGTCATTGCAGCCTGCAGGCTCGGAGCAATTTTTAAGGAGAAGAAAACACTGGAGGACCAGCAACGGAGAAACTAACAACCTGCATCGACGTGAACATGTCGGCGGTGTGACGCTCTTGTCCTGTCCGCCGTGAGCGCTGGCTGTTTTCCACGCCGCCCCCAAGACAAGCATCTTTGCGTGGAGAAGAGCAAGCACGCCCAGACCTTCGGCCGTGCCTGCCGACTGATCTCGTCGGCTGCGCGTTTTGGCGTGCGCGACTGGCGAGTGGGCGGCGCCAGGACCAGCGGACATGAGCCAGGTCCTATCGCTGGCGAGAGTTCGTCCCTCGCCGCAAAAATGATATGCCGCCGACATGCGCCACCAGGACCACCGCGCCGCTGTAGGTGTGGTTGCAGTTGGGCATGCTCAGCGAGCTGAACAGCTCCATGAAGACGCCGCGGCGCTCGGCTGGGCCCCGTTAAAATTTAGCTGCGATTTCCACCGTGATCGGCAAACAGGTGGGCTCTCGAAGTCAGGGGCGGACCGACTCGGTCACCGAGGGAGTGATTCAGTCCAAGACACTTGGAGGCAGCAAGGTAAGGCAAGGCGTCAGCATGAGAAGGAGCTGTAGGACGTCCGCCGAGATAGCGACCGCACCTCAGAACTTCTGAGTCAGAAGGAGTGGTGCCGCAGAGCAAGCACACTGTAGATGACTCGTATGCGGCCGTGAGCCAGCAGTCCAAGCAATCAGCCACCGAAATGCATACATGTACACATCTCCATCTGTCGGGAAGTCCAGCGTGGCGCGGATGGAATGCAAGGCGCAGCCAAAACCCGGGGTCGGTACGTGTACATGTATTACATGTACGGGCTCCAACTTGGAGTCAAGCCCAGCCCGAGAGGTTCAATCACCGCTGCGTGTTGACCGGCGCCGGCGATCTGAAGCGCAATGACCAGATGGCGCAAAGCGCTTCAACCTAATTGCCTGCGCTACCGAGTGCTGGCTGCGTTTCATCAAGTATAGCAGTTCGAGCGTTGGACGCGACGGCAAACAGTCCGAGCTGCAACGACTGCAAATCCTCTTGTCGTGAACAGATACTCATTATCACAGTTGGCAGACGCAGATACCATCGCCTCAGCCAGGGAAGAGCAGCGTGTCAAACAGAAGCGGTAACGTCCCCAAGTCACTCAAACAACAGCCGTCGGGCCCCGCATCTCGTGTTGCAATCATGACGAGCCACGAGCAACAGCAGCAGCAAGAGGAGCCGCCACAGGTGGGCGTGGACGAGCTGCACGAGGAACTGGACACGACGCCCGTGCACGCGGCGGCACGAGCTGGCCAATTGGAGGAGCTGCGCGACATCTTGCGAGCCGACGAGGCGCAGGCCTTGGCGCTGGACAAGTACGGACTCACGTCGCTGCACTGGGCCTGCGACCGCGGAGAAGCCGCGGCGGCTCAGCTGCTGCTGCAGCACGGCGCGGACGTTGATGCCGTGGAGAAGCGCATGTTCAGGCGCCGGCCGCTGCACTTCGCCGTGCTGGCGGACTCCGAGGCCACTGTGCGTTCGCTGCTAGCACACCACGCCGACGTGCTGGCCGTGGACTACCGCGGATGGGCTCCGATTCACGGTGCGGCCTACAGCGGCAACGTGGCCGTGTTGACGTTGCTGCTGGACGCTGGGGCCATCGCCTCCACGCAGCTGACGAGGCGAGGCGAGACGGCGCTGCACATCGCGGCCAGCCGAGGGCGCGTGGAGGCGACTCGCCTGCTGCTGAAGCGCCACCCGGACGACGAAGGTTTACTGGAGCTGGAGGACGACGAGGGCTCCTCGGCGGCGCAGGTGGCTGCTCGCAGCGGCTTCGAGGACGTCGCACGGCTGCTGTCCTCGTCGGGTGGGCACTAAAGTCTGCGACGAACGAGCTTCGACCCGTGGCGTCGGAAAACTCAATTCAAAGGCAGGATATCAGATGGCTGTGCAGTGAGACTTGGAAGTCTTCCGTTGGTGCGGTGCGAGCAAGGTGGCGGCAGATGCTGCATACTGCTTCAACCAGGGACAGCCTGGCAGCGAGATTGGCTCTGCTGCACTTCGGGTCGGCAAGCGTAGTGTAGCTGGTACTGTACATGTAATGAAGTGTAATCTGAACACGCTGATAAACATGCAGACGAACGAGAACGGCAGTGTGCAACCGATCGAGAACAGCTCCAAGGAAGCCGATCCTGCTTGATGAGAAAGAGATCAATCGTGTACAGACGCTGGCCGAGCAGTAGCGCGGACATGCGGACGTTACCGGTATTAAACTCTTTACTACACTGTAGCAATGCTTACCTTTTTTAATAAGAAAGCATAGCTACAGAGCTAATACTCTGTATTAAAATAAAGAGTTCCCCGGCTAAGGGAGAACCGTAATCAGTTGTTTACCTTGCAAAATTAGTACGTTTGGAGGAAGTCTTGCTCTATCGCAATACAAATTCATTTGCAAATCTTTTAACCTGGAAGCATTTAGTGGTCCCACCTATCTCTCTTTGCCTGGGAACTCTGTACATCTATCAAAGTGCTCCACATTTGACTCCAACTTACTGTACCTCTTGGAAGTTCACTTATGAGTCGTTAGTTATGTCCAAGCGCCCATTGCTTCGTGTGCTCCTGCTGCCGATTTCTCAGCATTGCAAACTTCAAGCAGCCGCCGCTGGCGCTAGTGCCAGCGGTCGCCAGCGCCTGTCGGACGCCGTGAAACTGCACGCCGTAAAGCAAAACACCGGCTGAAAGTACATGTAGAGCTAACGTTATTACAATATACCGTCAATAGTACGCCACTTTTTCATCCGTTCCTCCATTCCCGGAGAAGCCGCGAAAAGATTGCCGTGTTGAACTATTATAACCCGCCGCGGTGCAGCGTAATTTGGCTGCCGCAGCCCAAGCCTCGCCTTCCCCGAGGACACATCGCTCTTACCGGTACAGTTCAGCGCAGGAGAATCCTGCCACGACGAACACACGAGCCGCCACATCGAGAAGAAGGAAAGAGATCTGAGCATGAAAGCCTCCTTCGTTGAAGCGATACTGTGGTTCCAATAAATAGTGTATTGAGACTGCGTCGAACTATGGCGGTGCTCGAAGAATAATGAATAGACTACGTTGGTGGCTGGCACGAGCCTCCGCCGTGGAGGTGCGGTCTTGTTGCTTGGGTCTCGAAGCTCATGTGACTCCCCGCTCTAATACTGCAGATGGAGTCTGGTTACTTTGCTTGGGACTGAGTAACCTCACCGATTGGGCGAGATGGACAGCATGATAAACGCCGACACGTCAAACTGCTGCGCCTGCCGCTTGTCGAGAGGGTCGATGCACCTAGACTCGCGTGGGAAGCACAAGCCCCGGAGAAGGCGAGGCTCAGGCGTCTCGGGCGTTTCCATCATCTGCGGTTTGGCCACGCGCCGCAGTCGGCTATCCGTGTCCTCGTCGTGGATGCCAAAGTCGCTGAAGCTGCTAGTCATCTCCGCCAGCCGCTGCTTTTGTTCCGCTGCAACATGTTCTCGCGCGAATTTCGCCGCAGCGGCAAGCAGTCATCATCCAGCACGGACGAGCGCGATGGCGCCGAAGAGCTCAGCATCACCTCTGCGCTGAGACACTCCAAGTCGTTCATCTCCAGCATGAACTGTAGCGAATGCCGCTCCTGCATTTCCAGATCGTCGGCCTCGTCGCCACTGGTGCTGGGGCTGTCCATGGTGGCGCGCGAGCGCTTAAACCGGTGGCTGGGGCCCTCCATGAAGGACGTGGGGTCCAGGCCCGGAGGAATCTCCATAGATGCTGTTGCCGCTAGAGGCCTCGGCCAGTGCCACGAGGTCTTCACATGCTCGAGATCGCTTCATGGCATGCACGTCCTCGCCGCTTCTTGTCAGTCTCTGAAAGTGCTCACGGGCCGCCGGCAGCAAATTGCGCTGCGCGTCCTCGTCGGCAAGAGAAGAAAAGAGGAAATGAGCGAGTGTAGGCGACGTCCACCGCTTTGTATCGAGAAATCAAGGCATGTACGGGAGCAGACGGGGCGCCCGGGCTAGGCGTCGTCCTTGCTCCAATTCAACCACGGCTCTTCCCGCAAGTTGAACCAGAGAACTGAAACGGCCGACGCGAAACTTGATATGTGTGGCAGACACCTCTCGAGGCCCTATACAAACACCGTTCGGGCGACCTCCCATCGTGCAACCTCAAACGTCAAATCTTTGGTGCCCTGCTTCAAGCAGCGATAAACACGCGCTGGCATGGCCAACTCGGCACTGTGAAGGGTGAGCTCGGCAAAGCATGGTCGAGCCGAGGCTGGGCCTCGAGACGAAGGAGAGCTCTGCGGCTCTGCCGGTAATACCTGTAGCGGCAGGCTCAACCAGCGTTTCTCGCTACGGCAACTTCAAGCGGCTTCGGCCATCGCAGGCGTGGCAAAAATACGCGTGTTAAGCTTGGTTTGTTCGACGATTTATAATTCGTCACTAAAATTTGGCGTAAATCGCCGATCTTACGAAACGCATGTTGAAGTTGCCAGAGGCAGGACCGGAATTAGAGGCATTTTGGCCCCAAAACTACAATTGTCGCCGCTGCGTCGACCAACTTAGTTCTTTGCCGATGCGGGAAATTCCAGGCCCCGCCATAAGCACGGCAAATGCGCAAACCATTCTCCTCGCTACATGGCACATCGACATTGAACGCGGCCGAGGCCTCTGGCTCAAATGCCAGCAAGCTTTGTCTATTGTTGCGATTCCAGCGGTGTCGCGCAGACGCCTTTTAAAATTATCGCCCTCCATGCATTTAACGTGTTTCTTCAATGCCGCCGCCGTCGCACCAAGACTCTTGGCGCTGCGCGCGCTGGACAGAAGGCGGTAAACAAATGCATTAACAGTAATTTCACACAGCAAATCATTTGACTTGGCAAATGAATTGTTTTGACCTACCTTGCGTCGTGATAAGACATAAAAAAACCTCTAATAATTTATGTATGACCAGCCGCGCTGCCTGGCTGGGCGCCCCTCCGGCGCCCCGCGGTTCGCTTCGCTCGCGATATAGAGATAGAACCTCCGGCCTCACGTGTTGCCCTCACGCTTTCGTCTCCGGTGGGGGCCCTCTGCCCCTGCCTTCGCCGTGACGCTGCAGGGACGTGCAGTGTTAGGTTGGTGCTATGTCCAACCACGTCGCCCACCCCACTGTGTATTATCCCAAGATTTTTACTATTTTCTGCGCGCGCTGCTGGTCTGTTGTCGATCGTTGAATCTCTCTTTCTCATCAAGCAGGATCGGCTTCCTTGGAGCTGTTCTCGATCGGTTGCACACTGCCGTTCTCGTTCGTCTGCATGTTTATCAGCGTGTTCAGATTACACTTCATTACATGTACAGTACCAGCTACACTACGCTTGCCGACCCGAAGTGCAGCAGAGCCAATCTCGCTGCCAGGCTGTCCCTGGTTGAAGCAGTATGCAGCATCTGCCGCCACCTTGCTCGCACCGCACCAACGGAAGACTTCCAAGTCTCACTGCACAGCCATCTGATATCCTGCCTTTGAATTGAGTTTTCCGACGCCACGGGTCGAAGCTCGTTCGTCGCAGACTTTAGTGCCCACCCGACGAGGACAGCAGCCGTGCGACGTCCTCGAAGCCGCTGCGAGCAGCCACCTGCGCCGCCGAGGAGCCCTCGTCGTCCTCCAGCTCCAGTAAACCTTCGTCGTCCGGGTGGCGCTTCAGCAGCAGGCGAGTCGCCTCCACGCGCCCTCGGCTGGCCGCGATGTGCAGCGCCGTCTCGCCTCGCCTCGTCAGCTGCGTGGAGGCGATGGCCCCAGCGTCCAGCAGCAACGTCAACACGGCCACGTTGCCGCTGTAGGCCGCACCGTGAATCGGAGCCCATCCGCGGTAGTCCACGGCCAGCACGTCGGCGTGGTGTGCTAGCAGCGAACGCACAGTGGCCTCGGAGTCCGCCAGCACGGCGAAGTGCAGCGGCCGGCGCCTGAACATGCGCTTCTCCACGGCATCAACGTCCGCGCCGTGCTGCAGCAGCAGCTGAGCCGCCGCGGCTTCTCCGCGGTCGCAGGCCCAGTGCAGCGACGTGAGTCCGTACTTGTCCAGCGCCAAGGCCTGCGCCTCGTCGGCTCGCAAGATGTCGCGCAGCTCCTCAATTGGCCAGCTCGTGCCGCCGCGTGCACGGGCGTCGTGTCCAGTTCCTCGTGCAGCTCGTCCACGCCCACCTGTGGCGGCTCCTCTTGCTGCTGCTGTTGCTCGTGGCTCGTCATGATTGCAACACGAGATGCGGGGCCCGACGGCTGTTGTTTGAGTGACTTGGGGACGTTACCGCTTCTGTTTGACACGCTGCTCTTCCCTGGCTGAGGCGATGGTATCTGCGTCTGCCAACTGTGATAATGAGTATCTGTTCACGACAAGAGGATTTGCAGTCGTTGCAGCTCGGACTGTTTGCCGTCGCGTCCAACGCTCGAACTGCTATACTTGATGAAACGCAGCCAGCACTCGGTAGCGCAGGCAATTAGGTTGAAGCGCTTTGCGCCATCTGGTCATTGCGCTTCAGATCGCCGGCGCCGGTCAACACGCAGCGGTGATTGAACCTCTCTCGGGCTGGGCTTGGACTCAAGTTGGAGCCCGTACATGTAATACATGTACACGTACCGACCCCGGGTTTTGGCTGCGCCTTGCATTCCATCCGCGCCACGCTGGACTTCCCGACAGATGGAGATGTGTACATGTATGCATTTCGGTGGCTGATTGCTTGGACTGCTGGCTCACGGCCGCATACGAGTCATCTACAGTGTGCTTGCTCTGCGGCACCACTCCTTCTGACTCAGAAGTTCTGAGGTGCGGTCGCTATCTCGGCGGACGTCCTACAGCTCCTTCTCATGCTGACGCCTTGCCTTACCTTGCTGCCTCAAGTGTCTTGGACTGAATCACTCCCTCGGTGACCGAGTCGGTCCGCCCCTGACTTCGAGAGCCCACCTGTTTGCCGATCACGGTGGAAATCGCAGCTAAATTTTAACGGGGCCCAGCCGAGCGCCGCGGCGTCTTCATGGAGCTGTTCAGCTCGCTGAGCATGCCCAACTGCAACCACACCTACAGCGGCGCGGTGGTCCTGGTGGCGCATGTCGGCGGCATATCATTTTTGCGGCGAGGGACGAACTCTCGCCAGCGATAGGACCTGGCTCATGTCCGCTGGTCCTGGCGCCGCCCACTCGCCAGTCGCGCACGCCAAAACGCGCAGCCGACGAGATCAGTCGGCAGGCACGGCCGAAGGTCTGGGCGTGCTTGCTCTCTTCTCCACGCAAAGATGCTTGTCTTGGGGGCGGCGTGGGAAAACAGCCAGCGCTCACGGCGGACAGGACAAGAGCGTCACACCGCCGACATGTTCACGTCGATGCAGGTTGTTAGTTTCTCCGTTGCTGGTCCTCCAGTGTTTTCTTCTCCTTAAAAATTGCTCCGAGCCTGCAGGCTGCAATGACGAGGGTCGGACGATCCGTGGCGACTCGCCAAAGCAGTCGCCACCGCTTCTCTTCGCCCGCTGTCCTGGACAGCAGAGCAGAGAGCGAGACAGTTCGCACCGTCAAGGTGCGCTGTCACTCCGATGGCATCATCAGTCGAGCGTGGAGGGGACAAGTGCGCAGGCAGCGCAAGCTCCTCCGCTCGTCGTTGTCACGTGAGTTTGGTCCAAATTGTGTCCATAGTCGAATTGCGTCTGGGCGATCGTTATGTCGCTCCCTCAGCGACACAAAATATGACCAATCTGTGATGGTCGCCCGAGACGAGCACGTCGTGACAGCCGTGGACCTGACGGAAGGGCCCAAGGCGCAGCAGTGGGTGCAAGTGGCCGCGCGAGTATTTCCGGAGCTGGGCACCGTCTCTAAAGCCAAGCGCGCTCGAAAAGCGGGGAATTTGCTGCTCAACGGGCAGGCGCAAGTGCCCACGCTCGTTTGCGCCACTGTGGCCGATGTCTTGTCATACTCGAGTCCAAAGAAACAGTTGCAGCCTGTTGTCAGTCGAAATGATGGCGAGGCGGAAGCTCAAGCGTGGTTGAAAGTATGCAAGACGCAAGGACTGCGCATAGTGTATGAGTGCGACAAATTTGCAGTGGTGGTAAAGCCTGTAGGTATCCACGTGAAAGGCCGAGGCAAACGCACAGTGGAGCGTGCACTACCTGCGCTCCTGCAGCGACAACAAGTTGGTGCTAGTGGCGACTTTGAGCTGGCAGTACCACACGCGGTGCATCGATTGGACTACCGTGTAGGCGGACTGCTATTGGTAGCGAAGACCAGACGAATGGAAGTGGCGCTGTCGGCTCAGCTGGAGAAGCATTCTGTCACGAAGCAGTATCGCGCGATCTTGGTGGGGGTATCCGTGACAAGATATTGGGGAGCTGTGGAAGTTGTGCGTTGCTGGAATCAATGGATCTACCTAAGGCACTGCAGGAGATCCGCGGTGAGTTGTACTTCCTGGATGGTCCCATTGATGGAAGGCTGTGCTTAACTGCTTTGCGACTTGTGAGCACGACGCGAAGGTCAGTGCTTGCTGATTTTGCATGGCATTAGTTGACATTGACTTCTCTTACGAACTGTTTTGCTGACACGATGTGAATTTAGCGCGCGGTACGGGTGGATATCTACTGTGGAGTTGTGGCCGCTTACAGGGCGCAAGCACCAGCTTCGAATTCATACAGCACGGTATGGACACCCGATCGTTGGCGACGATCTTTACCATGATGAGGTTGCACAGAAGGCTGAAGATGCGAACAGCGAACAGCAACAGCCCGCAGTAGTGCGTGGCATGGGGCTGTTCCTGTTCTCGGTCGGCGTGGCGTTCGAAGACGCGATCGGCAACCGACGGAGCTTCCGAATCGACGAGCCGAACAAGTTCGCACGCTTTCGGCACTACTGCGACTTGAATTGGACACGGCAAGCTGCCGCAAGAAAGTCATTCATGGACAAGAAAGCAGATAGTTGAAAGGTTTGAGATTCGCTAGCTTAATAATTGATCGGTGTTTCGTATGGTACGGGGTGACAGGCTGCTCCCACGGCTTGCCAGACCGCGAGTAGCAACGAACCTGTGCGTCTAGTGTACACGCTCAAAATACGACGAGTCTTGGGTCGTGGTATGTACAGCAGCCAGGCCGCTGTAACGTGGCTGCTCAACGCATTGGCCTCTACTGCTGCGGAACAACATTCTGGAGTGCCACCAGCAATTGTGCGGCCGTTGGTCGGCATCGAGGGTCGGGGTGGAGGCATCCCTGTAAGATCCACCGAGACAGGTCGGAAATCGGCCGTGCGTATCGTAGCTCACCGGTGTACTGGGCCATCATCGTCTTCACTTCTGTCTGCGTTGACTTATCGGGGCAAATTGGGTGTTTTCCTGTCACCATCATGCAGTACACAATGCCCACCATCCACATGTCTGCCTTCTCCGCCGTGGCCTCACAATCACCCCGGTTGGGGCGGAAGCACTCGGGGGAAGATACCGCAGAGTTCCAACCGTCGAGTTAGATGTGGCCGCCTTCGCGTCGCGCGTCAAGTCGAAGTCGGTTAGCTTTACACACCCGTCGTGGTCGATCAGAATGTTCGACGGCTTCAGGTCATAGTGAGCAACACCCATCTATAAAGGAGAAACCCCGAGCGAGGTCAGTCACTAATTCCACGCAATTGCATTGTAGATCGTGACGTACATCTTCGTGCAGGTACTTCAGCGCGCTTAGAAGCTGGGAGAGCACCTTATACGCAGAATCATCGTCCAAGTACTCCAACATCTGCACGTCAAATGTAACGCCCGGAGTCAACAACTCGCGTCTAAAACAACTCGAGTAATAAGTGGACATACCTCGATGAGTTGCTGAAGATCAGACTGAACGCTTGCCACAGTAAAAGCCGTGTACTGCTGCTGTTGGTATCGAATCAAGAAGGGGACATCGCCAACCTGGACAATGTTGGGGTGGCTGAGTTTCTGTGGGTTGAAAGAGCCGTTAGAAATGGAACCGTCAATGCATTAAGACGATGATTGCAAAAGCGTACCGAGTGTGTGTGGTGTTCGCGTTGGGCGTGTCGAATTGAAGTGGAAAGTTTGAGAGCGCAAAGCTGCTTGCCGTTGGCGTAGTCAACGACATCCCATACTTCTCCGTTGCCTCCCTTTCCTCTTAGGCGAAGCAGCAAAAAGCGGTTGCCCAGAATCGGGAACTTGGAGAACGGAGACACCTTTTCAAGGCGCGTAAGCATTAGTTCCTGCTTGTGCCTCGTTTCTTCTCTCTGTGCATATTCAAATCAGAATATTAACGTCGGTAAACATGATTTCGCATCTTCAAGTCAACAAACTTCAACCAAGCCAAGCAACTCACGTAAAATTGGCGGATCTCCGTTTCGAACTGTGCGCGTCGCTCCTTGACCCACGTGGCATTACCCTTTCCCATTGCGTCTCGGACAGCGTTGTCGTGGAAACGCTTCTCGGCCAGAATGTTTTCCCGTCTTCCACCTGGGATGAAGAACACGCGACTGCTGCAGCAAATAAGTCGCGACTATTAGGCCCACTTCCTCGACTTATTTCTCGAGACCAGCGAACGTACGTGTCTTGCTCCTCCAGCTTCCCCTCCTCGTACTTCTGTCCCTGCTCGAAGTAGCGCTGGAAAACCTGCTCCTGAATGTTCCATCGCAGTTGCTGCACAATCAATTGGTCAGCTCCAGCCAAACACATGGGTACATATACAATTAGATTACTATCAGACGCACCTCCATTTCGTTTTCTTCAACGTCAGTAGCCTGATACCGGTACAAGTTGTTCATGACCGGCATGGCCTGCTGCACGTTGTTGGCTCCGGCCACGAACGTAGACTCGGGCTCGGCCTTGATGGTGTTGTCGTCCACTGTGTCTTCAACGAGGACTGTCATCTGGTCCATCTGCGTCATCTCGGGCGTGGCGTTTAGCAAGCGGCTCATGGGGATGGGCTGCATCTTGGTCTCCTGCGGGGTGCACAGGACGTGCTTGGTCACGCTGCAGCTGACTCTGCCCACCTTGCAGAGCGGGAAGCGGTCCGAGATGGACGAGAAGCCGCCGGCCGCGTCCGTGGCGATGGCTGCAGGTACGACGACCGTCTTGACTGTGGCCGAGTACTCGACGTCCACCATGGCGCCGTCGAAGGGCGCGGCCTCCTGCTTCACGTCGGCCACGCGGGCCACGGGCGCCACGGCCAGCAGGTTGGGCGTGGGCGACGAGCGCGTGAGCACCACGTTGGGCTCGTCACAGAACATTTCGTCGTCCGAGTCGAGCGCGGCGCCGCTGTAGTTGCCGGCGACGAACTGCACCGAGTCGCTGGTGGCGCTGAAGCCCCGAACATGGCGAACGGAAGCGGAAATGGGCGCGCGGAGTTCCTGCGGGCGGTGGGCGAGTGCAAGTGACGCTGAAAGTCGTTTCTCCGTTTCTTTCTTCCGCCCTCAACGTGGCACGTTGAGTGGCGAGGCGGAGACGATGCGAGACGTGCGGACGTGCAACCGCTTCTTTCTGGCGGAGCTTTCTGCTACTTATAGCTCGGAAGTGCGAATGAGGAGCTAGCGGAAAACGGGATCTGTTGGGAGGTCGACGCGGCGGAGAACACTTGACAACACTTACTGAGAGTGAGATTAAGGCGAGATGTCGCCCCTCCTGAAGAAACCGTGCGGTGAAAGTGATTGGGCGGCTCCTTGAAGCGTGTTTCCGTAGAACTTCAATGCAGGAGCCATACTGTAGCCAAGTGACTTCTCGAAACTGTAGCGTCGTGAATGCACACTGGCGTGCAACGACCATTGCCAGTCAAAAGGTAACCATTAGTTTCCCTTTGTCCGTCCAGCATTGCGGCATTGGCGTTTTGGCTATGCAATGCAATGACCAAGTCGCAACCACACGAGCGCACTCCCACATCCCAGGGCGGAGTTGACGCAATAGTTGAAGGAAGCTCCAGCAGCAGAAGTCCAGCTCTTGTCACTTGAGTTTGGCATGCGAAGGCGAGCAGGCGGCTCCGCTTGCTGCTTAGCGCGCTAAGAATGAGGCATAGCTGGCTGTTGCAGACTTTGCCAAAAGCCTGCGCTGGGACCGTGTGGACTTCGTGTTTGTAGTGCTGCTTGTCTGCGCTGCAAGACGATATTTGGGGTGAATGAAGACGCGGAGGAATCTTGGAGGTGTCGTAGGACGCTGCAAGATGCCGCTACATGTATAACAGCTAGAAGGGCTTGGCGGTGCTTATGCAATGTCGGAGAGTCTCAGAAGTACCGCTCAAGTCACACTGCGTGGTCGACCGCGAAACGTTTACCTACAGAAAGTCGCGAGTTGGCTCAAGTGCGTGCATACAGTACATCTTTTTATGACCGGCGGTGCCACGCCAGCGCGCTAAAAAATGGAGAGTGTCCATGGCGTGGGTTCCAGCCGGCGTACCAAAGCAGCGTACTTGAAGTATATTTTGTTTTGGTAGCTTTTGTGCAACAGTGCAACATTTGTTGTCGATTGGCACGAATTGCCGTATTCCCCTGTTACAAGCGTCGAATAATTACAAGCGTCACTCACTTTTAGCCAATGAAACAATAGGTATAATACTGGTATATTCGATATGATCGTCATATCTCCCTGGTCATACGGCAGACCAAGGCAAGTAAATCGATCGCCGTTTGCGCTTTCGCGACAAAAATTCGTGAGCAACATCCTACAGGTATGGTGAACAGGTATATGTCGTCGTTAGGTACTTTGTTAGTATTTGCGAGCTATTAAACTAGCATATCAGAGATATGACCAAATACGTTGAGTTAAGTACGAGCCCTACCCCCACCTGCAGATTAGTGACGCCTGTAACAGGGGAATACGGTAATTCACAGCATTTGTCCTGACATGTAAATGAAGGGGTGGGGCATCTGACAAAAACAACGTCAAAGTATTGCCATCGATACCTGTGTGAAGTTCGTAAGGCGCACGATGGCGTCGGCTCCTCCGTCCATCACGAATCCTTCAAAGATTGGGTGTTGCGGTTGTGATGTAGTGATTTCGAGATTTGGCAGCCCAAGTGTCGCTGAAACTCGGCTGATGAGTCGCCGAACTCGGCGGAAGGGTGAGAGAGATACATAACGACTCCAGCTCACTTGGTATTTGTATTTGAACTCGGCGGAACCCGACGGCTGAGTTGGAGAAGCGTTGAACGAGCCCAAGTGTCGCCGAAACTCGGCTGATGAGTCGCCGAACTCGGCGGAAGGGTGAGAGAGATCCATAACCAAGCCTACGAAGTGGTGATCGACGGTACACCCTGGCTAGAGCCTTAGGAGCAGTGGCTACTAGTACCAACTCGGCGGGTCTTCCGGATACGATTATCCGGACAACAGCCGAGCTCAACGGTCGGCACTAGGATGAAGGGACGGCGCGGACGCTGGAGAGACGCGGAACTCGGCCGAAGAGTCGGATGAGATCCAGAACGACCGCCGCATACTTAAAGATTGTATAGACGCGCGCCGGCGGACAAACGGCTCGGCTCAAGGGGCATCCACGGGATTTCAGAGCCAGCAAGCTCAGCTGAGGAGTCGGAAGAGGTCGAAACGACTCCATTTCATTTGATATTTGTAAACGATATGTAAGAAACCAAGAAAAGGACCGTTCACGTCCTCAGAAGATAACAGAACCAACAGAGCAGAATTTGTAAGTCCAGACAAGTGTAAACCTCTCCGGTAAGTCCCTGCACGGGCTGGATTATGACTGCTGTTGACACCCGAGAGGCATAGCTGGTAGGGTGTTGACTGGTAGCGCCAAGAGATAACGGTCGGCCCGGGGAAGGACTCATCTCGCCAAGCGCGAAGACAAATCTCGCCGAACTCGGCGAGTCGGTACTCGGATAGCCCGGATGCCGTGACACTTTCAGCCGAGTAGCTTTTGCCTCGGCGACCCGTAAAAGCGCTAGCGCGCCGTCGTCCATCCTTTGGTGGAGGGCACGGGAAGACGTGAACGGAGCCAGCCGAGTTCGGTTGGTCTCTGGAAGATTTTTGGCTGGCTTAATTGGCTGGTATTTATTGTTGTCTTGGCTGAAGTTGTATGTATGAATAACCGTCAGACGGAGCGGCAAATTCAAAAGTGAGTGCCGTCCCCAGCTCTTCATCGGGTTTGGTTCTCTTTTCCTTTGTTGGCCTTGGTTGCCATTCAATAACATCTCTTAAGCTCAGTATACTTATAGTAGTACCAAGTTCTAACCAATTGACATCTGTTTCTAACTAAGATTAGAAACCTGATTTGTTTACCAAAAGTTGGTACTTAATCTTAACTACAACACTCCCACAAAGAGACGCACAACCGATACGCTCAAGCGATACTTGCTTCGAACTAGCAAAATCTACTCTATAGGATCTCTTTGCATACGTCTTATTTACATATAGTTAGCTTAACACCAGCATTATCATGCATGGAGAGCTGGGGCTGCAAAAATTATAATGGCATACCTTTTTGACCCATTTAATCGACACTCATGTCACCTGTAGCTGTATTCATCAAAAAGTGGCTGATACGTTTTACGTAGTGATCTCTTATCAATGCAGTCCTAGAAACTTGTTGACTTATTCGAATTACTCATATCGGGGCTGCAAAACGTAGCTCTTGTCTGACGGTCGTATTGTACTTAAGCTTATCTTATGATGGGCAACTCTTACAAATCAAATGAAAGTGTTAAGTCAGTTTATTAACACGATTTGAAGTGCCACGTTATCGACGTCGTCTACGAAGAGGAGGGGTTGTGAGACTTATCTTGCCTGCGTATTTCCTTTGCAGTTGATGGCTTCAAGATTTCTCACCCCCATAAGCTCTCGTAGCTTGCAGAATTGTACTTGGGGCAGTGCCTTTGTCAGTGCATCTGCTACCATATATTTGGTATTACAGTACGTAATGTCGATACGATCTCTTTCATATGCTTCACGGGCGTATAAGTATCTCGTCTCTATATGCTTAGTCGACGAATGACTAGCAGGATTCTTAACTATACTTATTGCTGCTGTATTGTCGCACCAACAATAAATTGGCTGCTTTTATTGCCATCCTAGTTCCTTTAAGAGCAGCCATAACCATTCGCTTTCCTTTACACCCTCACTTACGGCAACTAATTCAGCCTGTGCTGTGTGCAAACTGACCATATCTTGTCTACAACTCTTCCAAGAGACACATGCATCAGCGAGTATTGACACGTAACCAGTAACTGATTTACGATCCTCATTAGCACTTGCGAAGCTCGCATCTGTGTATAGTTCATAAACTACCTCTTTGTTAGTTCCTGCATATACTAACCCATACATCGATGTTCCTTTCAGATACTTAAGTACTCTCTGTGCAGCTCTCCAATGAGACTTGTTATAACAAGAGAGGAATTTACTTAATTCTCTTACAGCTTTTGCAATATCAGGTCTAGTTCCTCTAACCAGATACATGAGAGAGCCTACCAGTCCACGATAGTCATACGGCTGTGGTGCAATAGCTTCAGCGCTGAGATTTGTCTCTTTTTCTAATGTAATACTTGCTGCTTGAGGCGTAGCTACTATTGAGCAGTCCATCATATCAAACTTTTCTGGCAAGTCTAGAATATACTTATGTTGCGATAGGCTGAGTTGCTTACGAGCTCTATCTCTTCTGATCTCCATTTTCAACAGATAATGGACCTCTCCAATGTCCTTCATTTTAAAGCGTTCTGACAACTTTGCCTTAATTTCATTTACAGCTGATAGCCTTGAGCCAGCATTGGTTAAATCATCGACATTTACACATATTAAGACGACGTCGGTTACTCCATTAACCTTCCACTTTTTCTTGTACAAACAGTATTCCTTTTTGCATCGAGAAAAACCTAATGACTCAAAAGGTGTGCAGCACGCTGTACCAAATTCGTGGCGCCTGTTTTAGTCCATATAGGCTCTTTATTAGTTTACAGACTTTGCCATTATGACGTTGCCTAAATCCAAGGGGTGGAACCATATATATTTCCTCTAATAGTTCCCCATTTAGAAACGCAGGTGACACATCCATTTGGTGGATGTGGAAATCCTATATTGCTGCAATTGCGAGCACTAATCTCCATGACTCATATCGGGCTACCGGTGAGAATATCTCGCCGTAGTCAACACCAAATCGCTGTGTATTTCCCATTACCACCAGTCGCGCTTTAAATCGCTCTACAGACCCATCTGTATGATATTTTTCATTTAAAACCCAGTGACAGCCTAAAGCCTTGCGTCCTTTGGGTAGATCAACCATTTCCATGCCTTTTTTTCTAAGAGGGCTTGATACTCAACTTCCAAGGCACCGAGCCATGATTCCCGGTATGGCCCTGCTAATACCGCTTTTAGTGATTTTGGAATTGGGGTACGAGTCCTGCTAACTGTGACCCCTAAAATTGGGTTGATTGTTACTTCATATCCACGTAGTTATGGGCTTCGTCGCCTCTTACGCAATGCACGTGGCTTATCGTGGTCCTTTTGTGTGTCTGATATCATTTCGGTTGATGTTGGCCTTTCTCCGACCTGAGAAGACGACTCGTCACTATTACTATCATCCAATTTCTCATCCTCGTCACACTGAGTGAAATCAGCTCGCACATCTCCCACTACCCCCACACTTGGAGTTTGCGGGCGTTTCAACATATATCATTGCCACTTGTGCACTCTCTTATATATTCTTTCTCTTTATAGGTTAGTGCGTTGTTTCTGTTTGGAAACGACCTGGCTATCACAGCCGACTGATCAATTGTATCAAACTTAACACTTCGAGCTACCAATAATACATTGTGGACAGTGTCTAGCAATCTGTAGCCCTTATAATCGTTTGCAAGACCGAGGAACTTGCTCTAAACCTCTTGAGCTCAATTTCTTATCCTTTCTCTTAGGGCGGTTCTTATTTTCCCGCTCCCGGCTCCCGGGAGAAAATTCTCTATTTCTATTGGCTGAAATGCGAGCGCATCCGGCTCGCAGCCCTGCATGAAGCTCCCAAGAATCTCCCGCTCCCAAATTGTTATAGCGTGGTCGGGAGCGGGACGGGTGGTGCTTGTTGCATTTAAGCAGACTCCCGAGAGCGCAAAGTAAGGAGGTAGAGCGTATCGAAAGCGCGTCGGACGCGCACAAGCAGGGTGCCAACGCACTTCTGTACTATATCTTTGTTTGTCATTTGCACACAATACATCGGTAGCTGCAGCTCAATCCTATAGTTAAGGACAATCGAGGTTCCTGGAGGTTCCATCGTCCTTGTGTGGGTAAAGAAAAACAAATGAAAAGATTATTAGTTTTGAAGTTTATATTAATTTTCGGGGTCAACATAAATCTCCCAGTTTGGTTCTTATTTTGGGAGTTTGGAGCGCCTCCCACCCGGGGTTTCTCCGGGAAAAGGAATGGGCCTTAGTATTTGGGATATGAGCAAAACATACACAGCCATCTTTTTGAAGTATATTATCATCCGGCTTTTTACCATGTAATGTTTCGTAGGGCGAAGTGTTTCCAAGTCTAGAAGTTGGAATTCTATTCGACACTTCAACGGCGTATTTTATTGCCTCTTGCAACCAGTGTGCTGGCATAACCGCTGTTAGAAGTGAACTTCTTACTTGTCTCATTAATGTCTGATGGCAGCGCTCCGCGCTCCCATTCTCTTCTTGACATTCTACATTTGATTTCTCAAAACTAATACGTTTCGACTGCAGAAATGTCCTCATCTATTGATTGACAAATTATGTACCGCCATCACTTCTTATCCTATTTATTTCATAGTAATACTGTTTTTGTAGTAGCAGTATGAGGTTAACCACATGACTGTAAACTTCTTTTGTAGACCTCATCACAAATAGCCACTTGTACGACGTTGCATCGTCCACAATTGCTAACGTGTACTGATAACCATATCCCCCATAGTTACCGTTTACTTTCATCTTTCCCATAGTGGCCATGTGCAAAGTGTGCAATGGCTGCTTAGATCGTGTCCCTATTTTATTTCTATATGACATACGTGTCGAGTTTGCGACTTCGCAAGTCGCACAGAATAAAGGAATATCTTTAATCTCATTCTGAGGTATATGAGGAATTCCTTCAACAAACTTATGAGAAAATATTGCTAAAAATCTGGCCCTGTGAACGTGGCCTAGTCTAAGATGCCACTTTTGCATCAAAGCAATTTTCTGTGTTTTTGTAAAGCTCTTGCTTACGGTTTGCACCTTAATCTGGAAGAGGGCAGATAATACACCGCCCACTTTTGCACAGCAGCAAATAAAAGCTGTCCTTTCTTATTGAAGAAATACAAAACTCCCCATCCTGAGATTGAATGTGATTATACCCTTGCTTAGCAAGATGACAAGCACTAATTAAATTGCTCCCACATTCCTTGTCAAACGCTATGTTCTTAATCTTTAGACCGGTAGAATTACTGAAAGGACTTGCAACATGCATTTGTATTGAGCCAGTTAGAGAGGTTTCTGATGTGCTACCGTTACCATACTCAAACCTATGACTCGAACCTTGTGTAGCGATTTGAACCAGCCTTTGTCTGGGCTTATTCCAAATCCAGCTCCTGTATCAACAATCCACAGATCATCCGTAACTGTTAGTCGACGTAACCAACTCAAATAAGTGCCATATCGTTTACGTACCGAGGTGTCGATTTCACCAAAGCTCTTCAAACAGCCTCCGTCGCCATCTTCCGAAGCAGAAAGGCTGAATTCTTCTCCCATTTCGACATCCGTTGGCGATTCATGCGTCCTTTGCTTCTTGGCTACCCGCTGCACCGTAGCAATTTTCTTGGGGTAGCTTGAGGCCCGTTTGGATTGTTGAGCATCCATATTCGTGAGGAAGAGCGGTCCACCTTCACGATAGGGGTCGCGGTCGGCGTTCATACGCTCGCACTGAACCGTCTGATGTCCTTTCTTGAAGCAATTTAAGCACCCTGGTCATGAACATTGGTGCTTCCGTCCGATTTGCGCTTTTTCGAGTCGTAACCGCGCGCAGCCCGGTCACTCTTGACGTTATTGTTGCGCGTCACCGACGTCGCATCACCAGAACCGGTGATCATCTTCTTGGACCTGTCACCGAAGAGCTTGTTCAACGCGATCTCAACTCTTTCAGAGCTGAACGCTTCCTCCGAAAGCTCAATTGACGACGCCCAGTTTTCAGTAGGAAGCTGCGCCAAAACTTGCACGCACATCATCGTCTCTGTCATCATTTCCTTACCGAGGAGCTTCTTGGACTTCCGATTTATTTCGTTCCGCGCTTGGTTCAGCAGCGAGAACAGAGTCATGGTGTCTTTCCAATTCGAGTTGAGAATCCGATTCCAACGGTTCGTCAACGACACCAATCCTCCAGCGTCACCGAGCGCGAACTTGTGCTCGAAATGCTGCCAAATGACGCACACCTCCAGGTTCCTCACTTCGTCTGGCAAGGACGACAGGAACGAGTTCGGGAGGGTCGAATTGAGGACGTGACGCATTGCTGCATCCGCCTTGCGCCATACCATGATCTCCCTGCGCAATCCCAATTGCTCATCAGGAGGAGCTACCTTCACGTCTACATCCGTCAGACGTGGCGGCGTGGACTCCAGGAAGTCACGCATGCCAACCTTCGGCTCTGGTTGACCGGTTTCGAGAAGCCGATTCTCGACGTCCAACGTGCGTGAGCAGCTTGTCTTTCAAGTAGCATACTCAATTTGTCGGCCTGAGAACTTTTCAAGGCCGACGTGCACGGTCTTCTCTTGCTTGGTCAAGACACTCATCCGAAGTATCTGAAATATTGTTGTCTTGGTCGAAGTTGTATGTATGAATAACCGTCAGACGGAGCGGCAAATTCAAAAGTGAGTGCCGTCCCCAGCTCTTCATCCGGTTGGGATCTCTTTTCCTCTGTTGGCCTTGGTTGCCATTCAATAACATCTCTTAAGCTCAGTATACTTATAGTAGTACCAAGTTCTAACCAATTGACATCTGTTTCTAACTAAGATTAGAAACCTGATTTGTTTACCAAAAGTTGGTACTTAACCTTAACTACAACAGTATTCGACGGAGATGAGACACTACCTGTCCCGGAAGGGCCGGATCGCGTGGGGAACAACCCAGCGCAGGGTTGTTCCACGCGATCCGGCCCTTCCGGGACAGGTAGTGTCTCATCTCCGTCGCGTCTTGAAGCTCCAACAGCACGGACTGCGGATGCTGTCGACGGGAGGCGCAGGGCATCTTGGTAGATAATTGGTCGGAGGAGAGGTGGTTTACTTGGAGAGAATTTGGCGTTTTATGGTTTACAGCCTTAAAAATCTTCGCATTAAGAAGGTAACGATGAATAAGACGGAGAACATGAACGAGAGGAAAGACTTCGTGGAGAAGTTGGAGAAGCACATGTCGCACGGCGACATGATTGTTTTTCAAGATGAAACCAACTTCAACATGTACCTTTCTCGTAATGAGGGGTACTCGCGTGTTGGTGAGCGCCCAACGGTTGCACTCACGCCTTCACAAGGTGCCAATTTGCATGTGCAACGTATCCTCGGGTGCGGGCATCGTTATCATCACTCCGGCTCTGTGAAGAAGGCGGAGAATGCCCGCTTCTTCGCGGACCTATTTATGGCGGCGCTGGCGACAGAGGAGTTCGGTGAGCTGGCGTCGACGAACAAGATTGTCATCGTAACCGAACGCGCCGGATCATAGTGAGGTGGAGTCGCTGGCGAGAGAGATGCTTGCGACGGATGGCATCATGAACACCAACAAGCTGGTCGAATTGCGCCTTGCTCCGTACATTCCCATGCTTAACCCAATTGAGGGCTGCTGGAATGTGTTGAAGGCAAAGATGCGCCGCTTCTTAGCAAGATGGAAGGAGCAGTTCCGAGTCAGGGGCGAGTACGATACGTTTTGCGCGCATCGTCAGGCCTCATGGTGGAGGCTGTGCAAGTAGCTAGGTCTTCTATTACCCGTCGTCTGGTTTGGAGGATGGAGCGTCATTGACTAAAGGCATTGTTTGCCGCCGGGAGAGGCGAGGACATGGAGCTGGGCAAATAGTTGGGTGTAGCAATGTGCACTTGGTTGAGAGCACGACTACACCAATTTTCACTTTGTGAGAAATGAGTTTTTCTACTCTAATGTTTTTGTGTAAAAGAGTAGGTGCTCACTTACTTTGATAAGACTGCCAACTTGTTTGGGAAATGGTGTAGTGCAACATTATCAGCGGCGAGTACTGTCGACGTCAAGAGTCGGGGTGAAAACTGGATGTCGCCAACGCCGACGTCAAGGGTCGTCGACTGCTAACATCCTGACGGTTATTGGACAAAACAAATGATACTCTACTGGGCTAATTAAAGAGACACACATACAGATTCCGACCACTAACTTGTACAGCTGCGCTTTTTAAGTTCACACAGGTTATTCGTTATCCACGATAAATAACATATTGAAGTCCCTTATTTAGCCACTCATTCCCTCTTGAAAGTGATACGCAGTTGGTACTGATTTACCAGGAGTATAGAAAGACTGTGTGTGCAAGCTAGTGGGCGAAATCTGTACATGTATATTCGAGCGACAAAGTGGCGTCTACAAATCTAAGCAGTGGATTGTGCCATGAGCAAGCTTTGCATTCCTCCCCCTGTTAGGCATGCAGACACGGGTCGCAAACATTAGATGATACGTAGAAGCCTTTTCTATCAGGCGCTGACATTACATCAACTGACCATGTCGACGCAGCGTTTAGTTTTTGCAAAAGGCCTTCATTTGAGCGTATTCGTGCTTCGCATTGTTGCCACAAATGGCAAGCACTCTGCCAGATATAGTTGTATCCTTAATTCGAAAGAGTGACGGTGTTTAGGAGTCGTAATACAGTATGTGCGTCAATAAGGAACACCTGATATAAATATAATTAAGGAGGGTATAGATGCCCACAATCCACACACAGATATTTCTCACTGCCCGATGTATACTATTTCAAAGAATATTAGTTGATGCCCCGTTCCTTTTTGACGCACATTACTGTACATGTATTAATACGAAGGGGTCGCTAACACCAGACGTCGACAGCACTAGCGAGACGTACGGCTTCGACACCCCCACCACCTTGTGATTCAAGATGCGCCTCTCCGTTGATAGGCTCTCCGAGCTCCAGCTACACCTCCGCCAGGCCTCGTCCAGTAGTAGAAAGTGAGAAAAGCTAGAAGCATAACTTTTCGCTCATAATATTTGGTCCAGGATGCTTTGCAAGCACGGCCGATGCACGAAAAATTTTCGTGTAAAAGGATTATGTGGAATGCATGTTTTGCTGGGCTGGACAGCACTCCGGCTGAAGTACATGTAGCAGCCATTCTCGTCAGCGTACAGATCGACGTTGGAAGTAGCCCTGCATGCTGTCTCGATAACTGTTCATAACGGGCATTAGCCGTTGCTAGCCGTTGGCACGGCATAATTTTAGGTGATCGAAGCCTCCTTTGCCGCAAGGCTGCTGACGCATGATATGACACCAAAAATTTGCTTGCTAATCACAGATCTCGGGCGCTGGATGAGCTAGTACGACTTCGCACAAGTGCCGAATTGAAGCGAAGACAGCTAGTCTATAAAAGCGTCCCCCAGTGTCTCTGCGCTATGGACGCAGAGGTATAATGCGTGTACCTGTACATGTAGTTGCTTCACAGTGTGAACTTCACAGGTAATATCTTAGTCCATGATGACGGCGTTTTCGTAACGGGCTACATCACGTAATTTACAGACCCAGCCCTCTGTTTTGCAAGCTCTCTGCACTTTTTGACTTGCCCCGAGTAAGCACACCATTGGGCTGCTTTTGCTATTTTCAAAGAGTCGCACGCCCCTTTTTTACGGACAAAGTCGCCGATCGCGGCCATTCTGAATATTGAGCCGCGTCGAAAGCTGCATCTTGTCCAGCGAAGCCATGACGTGCGCAGGCTTCCTCGTTGTCGGCAACAGCCAGCCTGCCTTTGTAGAGATCTGCACGGGTGTGTTGGTGTGCGCCCTGGACGTGGACAGCCACCCGGAGGCCGTCGACTCGACGGAACACTCGCTGCCGCCGCTGGAGCCGCGTCGTATGGCCAAACTCCAAGTGTGCACCACGCGAGCGACGTCTCAGAAGATGGAGCACAAGCCCAAACAGCCCGAGGATGAGTTGGAACCGCAGGATGAGCCAAGGAAGCGCCAGCGCCTGCTGCAGCTCAGCGGGTACCTGATCGAGGTGCTGGAACAGGACGAGGAACTGGACGAGCCGTCACTACCCTGCTCCTTCCAGGTGAACACGTACAAGATGCAGTTACGACCGGACGGCAGCTCCAGCAGCACACTGAGCGACTCGCTCATCCTCACGACCACCAACGAAGAAGCCAAGAAGCTCTGGGTCAAAAACATCAAGTTCTGGAACCGCTACGGCTGGAGAGACACCGTCCAGGTGGCTGCCACATTGGACGACCTAGAGAAACTCCAGGAGATGCTGCAGAGCTACAGTAACTACACGCTTTTGGGTGTGTACCCACGCTACAGCAGCGACGAGACCCACTGCCGCGCGCAGAACAACGCCATGATGATGTACAGCGGTCGCAGCAGCTTCGGCGTCCAGTCTTCCTGCGCCACGAGACGCCAAAGCAAACGACGGTTCTACCGCACGGCCATCCCGGGCTCTTTCGCGCCGCCGTCGTGAACACTGCTGCAGGGGTCTGCCACGCCCACGGGTGTACATAACTTATTTCTAGCCTTGTAGGAACCAACTTGATTCCCAGCTTTCATGATAACAAGTGAACAATTTTATGAACAGCGAAGATTGCTTTGAGCAGTACCAGTACGGTCTTGTTGCTGTTTGAGACTGTCCAGGATTGAGCAAGAAGCACTCTGCAACGAGACACAGATACTTCATGGTGACGGAAAACGCATACATTGTCTATCGTCCGCTCCTACGTCCTGGTATCCTACATGACGTGGACTAAGGGCTCAATTTCAAAATGCTAACGGGCCGATCTGTTACATACTCGGGCCGATTGTCCGTGTCGAGTCAGGTTCCTCGGAGAGCAAGCGCATGGTGGATCTTGTTGTCGATGTCGTCGACAGCGGCAGGCCGTCTTCCGGAATCGGCAGTCGCAGCTTCGTGAGGCGGAGACGACGATCATGTCGGGCTTTAATATTCTTGGCGCGAGGCTGACGTAGCGATGTACCACACACGCGGCAGAAATTGGCATCATCTTGGTGAAGCCGTCGAAAGCAGCGCGGGCACTCAACCACTTCCGTCAAGATGTCCTGCGACCCCGCCTGGTTCAGCACCAACGGGCACGCGATAATACCGTAGCCCACAAACATAACACAAGTAGCGAGCATACGACCCACGATGGTCTGCGGCGAGATGTCACCGTACCCCACGGTGGTCATGGTCACCACCGTCCAGTATAGGCTGATCGGGATGTTGGAGAAGTCGTGTCGGTCACCTTCAATCAGGTACATGGCGCATCCAATGACAAGAATCATGGTGAAGAGCGCCACGAGGAAGACTGCAATGCGCCGCTTGTTGGACTGGATGTTGTCACTCAGCGCTGCACCTGCGTCGACAAACCGCGCAAGTCGAAGCAGCCGGAACACGCGCATCACTCTGAAAATACGCAGCACCGCCAAATGCAGCAACGGCCGTGCATCCGGGAGGATGAATCCCAAGTACGACGGCACGAGAGCGCACACGTCGACGAATCCCATGAGGCTGAAGGCATACCTGCTTGGATTGCGAAGAGACACCATTCGCAGTACGTACTCCACCGAAAACACAACCGTAAAGAAGGCCTCCAACGCCAGTAGGTAGTCCCCAATATCATCTCTGCAGCCCAAAAACGAGTCAGAAAGACACCCAATCGACATCAACGCAGCAGAACGCACCGAATGTCGTCCACACTGTCCAACACAGCTTCCCAAGCAACACAAAGCACGCCACAGCGTCAGCCTCTGTCCATCCTGCATGTCTCTCTCCAATTGCACCAGTGACTCACCAACCACGACGCTCATGGAGACCATCACCAACAGCACGAGCGCCACGCGCTGCCCCGTGGGCGTCGAGCTCTTGAACATGATCTCGTACACGCCCTCCCATCCCTGTCTGGCGCCGCCCTTCACCTCGTGGTCCACCACGATGCCATTGACACGGAAGCGCGGGTCGTGGGCCAACTTGTCGCTCTCCGTTTTGTCCCTGGACACGTCGGCGTCGTCATCCTCGTCCTCGGAGTTGTTCGCCTGCTGCTGCTGCTGCTGGACAGCGCCAGTTTCCACATTGTCGGCGCTGATTGGAGTGGTCATGAAGCCCCAGGACTCATGTCCACCGCGCTGTCCACGTGTCCATAGCCAGCCTCCTTCTTCTTCTCGGCCTTGAGCTCCTTCAGGTGCGTCAGCATCGCTCTAAGCGTTGTGGCACGGAGGTGATATCTGGACTGTAGCCATTGGTGGAAAAGCAAACCAATCATCAGTTAGTTTGTGTGGGCCAGTGGCCCAGGGCCACTAAACGTTAAATTGAGCCAATAGAAGCGCGAGGAGAAGACAACTTCAATTTGGTCTGATAACGATAACGAGAGGATGTGTTACCGGTACCTACCACGCAGAGCCAAATATCTGCTTTAGCCCATGCACTTGTGTCGCCTGTAGATTTAGGATGACAAATGGCTTGTAAGTATGGCAGAGAGGAGCTTCAGGGCAGCTTATTACAGGTAGCCCAAGTCGAACTGGTTCTCAGATCGATTACTGTCGCATCCACCACCATCTCTAGCAGAAACATGAGAACGATGCAGAACCAGCAGCAACTCCGTTGTCACCGACAAGATTGCAAACGGAGTGGTCACAAAATAATTAGCATGAATTTGCCATGAAACGACTGAGCTTCCCAGTCTATATTCGCACTGGAAGAAATCGTACAGATGGACGAGAGCGACGTGTTCCAGGACTTTGGCTCGGATGCCTCCGATTTTGGAGACGATGTGGACTGGAGCTTCACCGACGGTGAGAGTGCCAGTATTTTGCAGCTCATGGGTGGAGTGAGTTCGACCAAAGCAACGCAGTTGGGTAGAAAGGATGCCATTTCGCTTTTCACTAAAGAGCAAGACAACCCGACAGCACCAAGCAACTCGAAAACTACTAAATGTGTGTCGATCAAAGAAGATGAAATATCAACTAGGGGTTGCTCTGACGAGGACCTGCTGGACGAGCTCTATCCTGAACTAAAATCTCAGGACATCGCAGAGGTCTTGAAAACAGCAGACTTCCAAAACGATGAAAATCCCAGTCGCAGAACGGAATGTGAGGTCGAGTGGGCTTTGATGGCACTGGAAGAGCACGAACAACTGGAACACCAATCACGTTCAACCAGCACTCACAGCGACGCTGACTTTGTAAGCTTGTTTGAGGAAATGTACGGTGGTGATACTACGCTTGCCTTGTCAACACCGTCGCCATCAGCACGGGCAAACCCACATAAGAACCGACTACAAGACACTGACTCGAGGCGTGCCGACGAAAAATAGAAGTGAAAAAGGATGACGTATGCTCCTCTATCATTGAAAGCTTTTCTGCGGAGAAGCTCGACATGCTGAAACTAATTTACAAGAAAACAACAGAGGTAAGTGTTCAATGTTCACTCTTCCTGAATCACTGCTAACCATTGTGAAATGTGCACCACATTGCTAGGTGCAGCAGGCCTTGCCATCGCTTTTGGCTACTGCTAGCCACCTGCTTTGTCTTTTCGATCACGATAGCAAAGCTCAAACGTTTGAGTCGATTTCTTCGCTGAATTCATTGATGAAGGCTGCGTGTTCTCTTGAAGAACTTCTCAATGATCAAGATTTCGTAAACTCATTTGCCCCCACCCGTGAAGAAAGGTACGCTTAGAGATGAGTCTTGAAGTAACACCTGGTACTTGAACTCGTACTGCATGCTGTTGTGACGTACAGACTGGAACTTGTTATTGTTTCCCTTGATAATAAGGTTGGCGCACTGCCGCATAGCTGGAAAAACAAGTGGACCAAGACGATTGATATGTTGCCCTTGCTGGCTAAAGTAAGCCAATGGATTCTCTGACAATACTCGAGCTCTAGAAGTGCTGATAAGTCGTGCTGTATTAATAATTTCAGATGAAAGAGCTAAGTAAGCCGTCCGTGACAGCTTCCAACTCCACACACGATCAACCGACAGCTCGTCACATGGACACGAAGGTTCCACCAGTGCAGCCCGAGGAGGGGGAAAAATCACCACTGCAAGGGTGGGCCACGTTTCACCCGGAAAAGATGCCGGCAAGGCGATGCGAGTCCATGAAAGTGTCCAGATCAAAACAACCAGGTCAATCTAGTACTTCAAAGAAGCCTCGAGTGCGAATTCGGCAGTACATCCCCTCGAAGCTCCGAGTACGATGCAAAGTGTACAATCCCGAGGACAGCGAGCTCACGTTTCGGCCTAAAATCAACAAGAAAAGCCCCCACCACCGCAGGAGTGATCCCAACCATAAGCATGAAGACTTCACGACTCGAATGCAGCATGATATCTCTCACCGTCTCTCGCAAAAATTGCAGAATGAACAGAAGAGAGAGCAGCATGACCAAAAGGAGGCGGAGAGCGTGTCGTCAGTCAAGCTGATTGCCAAGGGCTCAGAGCGTATCCTACTCAAAAATGGGATGTGGGTCGAGTCGCTAGAAGAAAGGGTTCACAGGTTGGCAAAACACCGTACCAACACTGAGTTGAGTGATTCACGATCTAAAAAGCGCCGTCAGCGACAACAGCAGAAGAAACATGAGGCGGCTGCGGTAGTCTCGAGGGCCTGTGAGTCGCTATATCAGCGTGGAATCGAACAAAGGAGACGTGAACAAGTGAGACTGCAAGAAGATGACCATGATCTTGAATTTCAGCGGAATCGATCGAAAATAAGCAGCCGATCACTGGGAGTTATGAAGACACGAATTCAACAGGAGCTCACGCAACTCTGCATGGATTCAAAATGCACCGCAAATGCAGGAGTCTCGGGTGACGAGATTCGCGGTGACTCATCGTTCGTGACATTCATCCAGTTTTCCTGTGCACTTCTGTACTTCGGCTTTGTGCCAGATTTGAACACACCATGGGAAGGCAGCACCAGCGATAGCAACGACAGTAAAATTACCTTGCTCTGGCAATCTTGGACAGTCTTCACTAGGGATGCTACCGGAACCCCAGGGGGCAAACTGGCAGTGAAAGTGTTGGAAAGAGTGCTCTTTTCAGTCATTCTTGGTTGGCAAACTGTTGAACACTCTGGTCTCCAAACGCGCGAAATACAAACATTGCTTCGACTGTATCGATCAAACTACTATTCAAGAAAACACGCCCAGCCCAAGTCTGAACAGAACAATGAGCGCCTGCAACCTGGCAGCAAAGCTGGAGCAAAATGGACCAAAGAATGCCAACCCAGTCAGAGAAGTTCATCACGACGACAACGAACCCGGTACTCGCTACATGGTAAACCTATTCGAAACCATGGCACTCCTGAGAATGACTTCCTTAGCGAACGAGAGCAGTTGTTGCAAGAAAGGATTAACGAAATGCGTGAGGAAAAGGCGAAGCAGGAGCTTGAGGGTTGCACCTTTCACCCACGTATCAACCCCGTAGGAACTCTGCGCTCTGCCCGCCAGGCTTCACCATCAAAAGTTTCGTCGGCTACTGTGTCGACTTTTGAACGACTCTATAGTGACGCGTTCCAGCGGCAGAACAACGTGTTAGAAAAATACTTGGAAGCCAAGCTGCATCGAGAGGAGCTGGATAAACAAGAGTCCAGTGTTCACCCGAGTTACGTGAATGGCTTGACAATTGAGGAGCGCCTCGAAAATCTTCACGTCGCACTCGCAGGCAATGCACTACCTGTAGACTTTCACAAGAAGATTGTCGCCATGCGCACGGCTACCGAAATAAAAGCACTAGACGAGCTGATCAAAGAGCGACGGCTCCAACCTGCCCAGTTCAAGAAAGCAAAAGATGGGCGCACTATTGTGCTCCCGTTCCAGTTTGCCACAGAAATCCGAGCTTCTTTGAGCACAGAACTGAAGCAGCAGCGAACAAAAGCGGCTCATTGGCCCCGTGATCACGTTATGAAAGGCTTACGGCCGTCAACTAAGGAAGAAGACCGAGAGGTGTTGACACTAGAGCATTCGTCTGTGAATGTTTTCGAAAACGTTGACTCAAGCGCAAATTTGTGTCTCGACGTTCACTTATCTCCATCGGAAACACACCAACTCTATCTGAATATACATGATGATCCGCGCGATGTCGTGGAACGCTTTACTCGGCGCTTTTCACTCACCAACACGCAGCGACATTTTCTCTTGCAATTCGTTGAGAATCGGCTTGAACAGTTCACCAACCTCCAAGTATAATTGGTTGTTGCCTTGGTGTGCCTTGAAGGTTAAGAAGCCGAACATTTTGTAAATGTAAACTTGAAATGCCAGACAGATCGGAAGCTATGGTAAAGTGTGCGCGTGCGACTTTTAGCTATGAAGACATTGTTGTAGCTCAGGAAGCCCGCGAGTTGACTGCGAAACCAACTGCCAGAAGCCAACGCACGGGAAAGGCGCGGTCGAAAGGTGGAGAAGATGGCGAGTGGAGCGCTGCAAGTGGAATTTTTGACAGCAAGCACAACGCCGGAGAAAGCAGTAGTCGTCGAACTAGGAACTAGGAATGTGAACATGTATCTCTACATGTAGACCATCGATCGCCCTACTTACCGACTTTACAAACTGCAACATGCTTTGAAAAAGCTGTGAAAGGAATCTTGCACAGCCATATCCTACATCAACATGTAAATCGATGGTAGACGTGTAAGGATCATCTTTTTAGAGTTTTGATGTTGCAGTGTATTCTTGTGTCGTCAACAACATCGATGAAAATCGCTTTTGCACGGCGACGACGACAATTTGTATGAACAGCAGACACGAGGGCTTTGGCCACGAGCGTGCAGGTCCCTGGTGAAGATTCTGTTGAAGTCTCACGGCAAAGCATCGTTCATCCTATTCATTCAGCTGCCTGGTCTGTTATGTACTTCAGCTTCAGCTTTTGCAGCTGCGCTGACCACGGGCAAGCACGGTGAAATTCATCGTGAATATCAGTAGTGTTGCAACGACAACAATGGGATAGTCAAGCAGCAGAGGCCGGTGGACCAGCGCCAACGTAGCATCATTGACGAAGCCGATCGAAGTCGCAGGACACATCACAGCTGCAGCACGCGAAAAAGCGTGACGACCAGATCCCCGTCCGCCTCAAGGCCCGCCCTTCGTCGCTTTTAGAAGAGCTCGCGGGCTTCGAGTTCCAGCTTGGACAGTGTCTTTCTGGCGTCTGGCGAGCGGATAGTGAGTCTGCGACTGGACTTGTCGGCCGTCAGATCCATCGTCTCCACGACGATCGCGTCCACGGCCAGGAGCGGCGCGTCCACCTCGCAGCGGTCGCTCCGCAGCAGCAGCTCAATGTCCTCGTTCGTGTACAGTCCGAAGAAGTTGACGGACTTGATGCGGCACTTGAAGCGGAGGTCTGCACAGCACATGCACATTGGGTCAGACGAGCGGTCTCGGGTCCGTCTGCTTCTCGGCGTTGAAGTGCGTCGAAGCCGGTCCCTGAGCGAGGTACCTTGGCAGTCTCGTCCTAGCGTCACGTCCAGCGGAACGGAGCTGCTCCCGCGCGGCTTGATCTTGCGGCCATAGAGCACAGGCAACAGGTAAGCGGCCACATAACGGCTCAGTGTGGACGCCACGTGACTCACCAGCAGCTCGGGCGCCGCCAAGAGCTCGTGCACGGCGAAGAACGAGTCGGCGCCGCTGAGCGTGCGACTGCAGCCGCGCATGACGCGGTCGGCCACCAGCAGCGCTCGCTCCGGATGCGCGTCGCCGCCCACGTGCGCGCCCACGATGCGCTTGACGGCCGCCACGAAGGCCTCGGTGCGGTGGTCCCCACGAAGCGCACGCCGTTGAGCATCATCTCCTCGCGCGTGGCGTCGCGGAAGGCCTGCGCCGTGTCCACGTCGCACTGCACGGGCAGCGGGATGGAGGCCAGCCGCTCCGCGAACGCCTCCAGCGCCTCTTTGTAGTCGGCCGGCCGCGGAGCGCGCCCCAGAGCGCGGCGCATGGCGCGCACGAGCTCCACGTCCAGCAGCGTGGACGTCGGCATTACGGGCGACTTATGAAAAGGCGGAGGATCGCAATCTTATTCCTCTCGGGCAGTGGCACTTAGCAGAGACACGGGCTACTGCGCTCCTGCTCAGCACCTTGAAGCTCCAACAAGACAAGATGTGCTTTTGAGGTTGTTGTTGTTCTCTTCTTCCATCTAGGTCTCTATGCTCTCTGCTACTGCTACTTGGGCTGAAACAAGCCTGCGCTGCTGTACGAGGCCAACGCTGTCTACGCATTGCGCGCGGCGAACACGACATGTAGTTCTTGACTTCATCCATTGCCATTGGGTTCATTAAATACCTCTCCGCGGGCTTTACGAGCCACAGCCAGTGGTGCTCGGTGGCTGTCGCGGCCGCGCAGCCCTCATAAGAGACCGGGCCGCGCGCACACTCGCACCACGCCGCGACGACGAGAACCGGGTCGCTACGCTGATTTTGCTGTCACTGCCTGGGGGCGCTCGCTGCTCACTTGATGACGGCGAAGCGCTCGCTCATGGCCAGCAGCTTCATCTCGGCCGGGTCCTTCTGCTCCGTCACGTCGTAAATATTCACATAGTAGCCCTCGGCAATGGGCATGCCCCAGTACACGCGGCGCCAGCGGAACGCGCCGTCGTTGGCCACGCGCTGCGCGATGGTGGTCGGCACGGTCCACGCCACGTTGCACACGTCGATGCGCACGCACTGCACGCTCGGGTCCAGCGCATCCCACTGCACATCGGCGGCCTGGCCGCGCACCCAGCCGGCGAACCGCGGGCCGTCGGGCGACGTGATGCGCAGGCGCTGGTTGAGGCTGCCTCCGGCTGCAGCGGCCGCTGCCGCCTCTCTTAGCTGCTCGTCTCCTCCAGCCAGGTTGGAGGGCAGCGTGGCCGAGAGCGACGACGCTGAGGAGCTCGTGGGCGTGCTGTTGTTGCTGTAGATGACGGGGCCACTGCTGTGGTTGCCGTGGTTGTAGTTCTCGCTGACGGTGCGTCGCCGCGAGCGCCCGCGGCTGTGCCGCCTCCGGCCGCTCACCCAGAGCGCGGGCATGGCGTGGATCTGGTGCGACGGCGCCGGGATGGTGGCGGCCGTCACGTCGAAGCGGTCGTCCTCGCTCTCGCCCGAGCCGTCCACGGCGTCCTTGTCCCAGTTGCTCGACTGCGCGCGGCACCGGGCCGACTTGGGGGCTGCGCGGCTGCGGCCCATGTGGTTGGGGCCCTGGTTGCCCCCGGCGGCGGCCAGCAGTGACTCGGTCGTGTCAATGGCGGCCGGCGCTTTCCGAGGCGACGCGGCGTTCCAGCACTTGAGGGTCATGCGCTGCTGTTCGTGAGCAGCTGTCTGTGAGCTGCTGTCTGTGAGCTGTGGGCTGGGGGAGGAGGCGTGTGGCCTGCTCGTCCGTGGGCCTGTCGCTGCTGCTGAGTCTACTACGCTACGCGTCCGTCCGGCGCTCCACCAAGCCCTCAATCGCAGAATGGGGAGCGGATTCGACTTTGACGCCAGCGCCGCCCAGGAGGGAGCCGCAGTGGCGCCATGAGGGGAAGGTCAAGGAAAGGAGGGAAGTGGTTCCAAATTTGACTGTGGCGATTGCCATGCGTCGCGTTTCCACCCGCGCCTCCCTCCCGCGCCCGTTCGCTCGCCCTTACAAAGTTACAGTGTAATAGCACAAACGGGACACCATAGAACCCTCCCAAACTGGATGCCCCCGCAGTGCGGGCCGCACACTGCGATACACTTGTACGGAATCATACATGTACGGTACTGAACGAGCTGCACTGCAAGCGCCACGCCCGACTTGCACCGTAATGCAAGAGCAGCTGTGCATTTGCAGCGACCCTGCTGCCGCTGCGCTGCAGTCGATGCCAAGAAACCGAGGGGGTGCTCTGTCGCGGTCGGCCCTCAGCGGCTCATCTGCAACAACTCGTGTCCGCCTCGATGCAACGCACAGTTCATTACCCGAACACGAGGCAGCCCTCGCTTGCTGTTGCCACCTTCTCCGCCAGCCTGGCGTGCGGATCTCGCCGCTACATGTAGCGCCGCGGATCATCTGCATACAACAGCACGTGCGCCGCCGGCTATCGAACGTATGAGCGCCCGGCACGGCGGGCGATTTGCACGGCCAAATTGGCGAGATCGCGCTGCCTCGTCTTCGGGCATTGAGGACACCTGCAAGTTCATATCCGAGTTGAAGCGGCGGCGGTTGCTGTAAACGAACCCAGGAGTGATAATGCCCCGGCACGCAACTTTGCAGCAGTCCAGACGTGAGCCCCACGAGAGCTCCATTACGCTACAACTTTCCTACAATTTTTCCCGATCGCATTGAAGCCCTACAAGGCGCGTACATGTATTTCAGACTACCCGTACCGTAGAATTGCTATAATACTGTAGGTAGCGGCAGAATGATCATACTGCGGCTATAGGTAGCCGCAGTATGATAATTCTGCCGTAGTGCATCCCGTGCTGCCGATGGCCAAACCACCGGTATCCATACTATAATACATGTGTACTGTATCGCTATAGTCTGCCACCTGATGGGCGCGACGACGATCGTGGTCACCACGCCGTGGTCCACGGTGGTGCTCGCTGGTGACGATCCTGCGCATGCATCCGAAGAGCATCGAGGCCCCATTTCGCTGCTATAGAGCGGAGCGCAAATCGTCCTGGTCGGCTTGGAATCAAACCCAAAACTTTGGTGCATTGCAGTGCCTCGCAATTGCGCGTGCAAACACGCCGAAGCCACCCTGGCATAACGGGCGGGGATTGGTCGAAAAGACAGTTCCTCGTCGATTTTCAGCCTGTCCGCAGCGGATAAAGCGCTGCATGCTCCGTACCAAAGCGTGCAGAGTCGGGCTCGACAACAGGCATCACCTCAGTTCCAGCGCTGCATGTAGACCAGCAGAGATTGTAGTTCAGCTGCGGACGTACGTCAGCGCTGCGCCGTTGAGAGATATGGTGGACGCGGCGACAGTCGGTGGGAGTTTTTGGATCGCAGAGCAGCAGAGCAACATCTGCGCCAAGTTGGTTGGTGGACGACATCCGACATGCGCGATTCGCCGGCGTGCGCAGCAGCAGGGTCACGAGGTCACCGCGTAGTCACTACTGCTGCTTCTTAATTCAAGAAGCTGGACCCAAGTTGGGTCCGCCAGCGCAATCACCACGGCCAGGCCGTGTGGCTTTCAATTCCGTAAACGGGTTCACCCAGTGTGGCGGTGGTGCGAGCTTCCGTCTTATGCCTTGATACATTTGCTTGCTGCGCGCACTCGTCGTTGCAAGGCCGTTCCGGAGCGTTTCCTCGCGAGCACGACAGGCAGCACACCCTCGCGCCAACAACATTTCCCACCCGCCCGCATTTTCATGAGTCATGAGTCATGACGCACGACCGGGCTGCATTCAGTAGCCCGGTCCGAAAGTATTGCTTGCTACTATTATACCGTAGTAAGCAGCACAGCGCAACAGGCTCTTGCTCATACATGTATTAGAATGTCTCGCTGCGGCAACGGAGGCAATCGTTGGTCGCTGCGGCAACGGAGACAATCGTTTGTCGTTGTTGCCCTTCAATTCTACGGTACGACCGACATTACGACCAGCGAGAATGGCTTCGCTTTTGTAGTGTGAGCACTGCTGAGTCAGCAGTGCTCAACGATATCGATGATATCGTTACGGTATGTAGTGTTTTCACTGCATCCGCTGGGTCAGAGTCAGACCCAAGCGCTTGTCTAACGTGGCTGAGAGCTAGAGTCGGTAGCTTGAGCGCGATTGCTTCGAGTTACAGCGACCATCACTAGCGAATGTAGAGGTAGAAGAAAGCGCTGGCTGGGCATATGACCTCAGCTTGGGGTGGCAGGCGTTGTGTGCTTGCGTCGGATGATTCCAAAGTCAGTGCTTGAGAGACCCAAGCAACACAGCGCCATAGTCGCCCCCGATGCAATGTGTATTCAATAGAAGTGCGTGCAGATAGAAATGATAGTCACAAGACCTCACGGTATCTATCTCAGCGGCCCATACAAGATCTACACCTTTTACCAGGCAGGCTGGGCGTTTTCACAAGCAAAACGGATTTGGCCTGCTTGTGCAACTTCATAATTCAACAAAAAAGGACGCTTGTCAGGCAAAGTGGGTTTCTGATATATTTTTCCCACGCAAAGTGGTTTCTATCAAGACTACTTTCCTAGCTCCATGTCTTCCCCACGCTCGGCAAGAAAAATACTTTTGAAGCAGTGTCGCTCCATACGCCAGACCAATCGCTGCGTTAGGACTTCCTTGTTGCTTTCTACGGCCTCCTTCATGAGTGCCATTCTGTTCGCTGCCAGCGTTATACTGGCCTCGTAAAAGCAACTCACGCCGCTTAGTTGCAAGATGCACCTTCATGTGCGCCTTCAACACGCTGAAGCAGCCCTCAATTGCATTGCACATCGGGCTGTACGGTGCTAGCCGTAGGATGACCAGCTTGTTGCTGTTGACAATGCCATCCGCGACAAGCTGCGAGCGAGCCAGCGTCTCGACCTGACTGTGAGCGGGGGCGTTGTCGGTAACTACGACAACTTTCTTGCCCACGCAGCACTCCTTGTACTCGTCGCTGTTGAGCGCAGCCACGAACAGGTCCGCGACGAAGCGCGCATTCTCCTCCATGTGAATGGAGCCGTCGTGCGTACGCAGCAATACTAGCCCGTCGCCTGGCGACACACCGCACTGGACGTGAAGATTCTTGCCTTTTGACGACGGCAGGGTGACGACTGCACGCTCCCCGACACGAGCCCAGCCTTGGTTGCGCGACAGGTAGATGTTGAAGTTGGTTTCGTCGTGGTAGACGATCATGTCCCCTGCCGCCACGTGCGCGTTTAACGCTTTCGCAAACTCCATTCGCTTCTCTTTGTTCACGGCATTGTTCATGGCGGCCTTCTCAATTCGAAGTCCCTTGACGGTGTACAACATGCCGTGCAAAGCGCGGTGGATGGAGGTGATGCTCACGTCCACTGACAAGTCGCTCAGCAACCTGTCCTTCATGACGGCCATCGTCATATCCGCCTGCTCGTCCAGGTACTCCTCGAGCTTGGACATGACCTCGACCGTCATCTTCACACACGCAGTCCGCACGCCGCCACGCGGCTGCTGCTCGATGCTGCCCTTAGCTGCGATGCGCCGGGCAGTGGCGACGGAGACAGCATTGCTAGCTGCGATGGCTAGCCAATCTTGGCCAGTAAAAGCGTCAAGTACGCGCTTCTTCGCGCTGTTGCGCTCGAACTGCTTGGCTTCACGCGATACGAGGGGTGGTGTCTGGAGAGTCGCTGGCGTGACATTGTTCGAGGGGTGTTTGGGGAGGCTTGGGGAGGAGGCGAAAACGCAAATGAAGGAGTGTCGGCATGGAGACCACGGCTGCTTCGCCAGTATCGAGTGGCTGGCGCTGCTTCCCGCTAACAAACCAATTAGGTTGGAAAAATCTAGCGCCAACCCGCTTTGGCTGTAAAACCTTATTTTAGGTTAATTTATAAAACCTCTATTGACCGCTTTGCTTGTGAAAACGCCCAGCCTGCCTGGTAAATGGTGTACACCTTTCCAGTGCAATATGAGACTGTGCCAGAGCAATGCGAAATGGTTGAAAGTAATTTACCCAAGATAGTTATATTACGTCATTTATATCACTGGCTCTGAAGCCAAAGAGATTAGTGCCAGAGCAAGTGAGACCAACCAGGGCCTCCTTCATTTTCCAATCTACCGACCCGACCACCAGCCATTATGCCTCGAGCCCAAAGCCTCCGATCTTCCACGACCCCGCCCCGTCGTACCGCGACCGCGGAGGAGCGTCAGCGCGTGCTGGACGCGTACGGGGCAGGTGACGACTGGCTAATGGTGGCAAGGTACAACAACGTGTCGCGTGCTGCAGCATACCGGCTGTGCAAGTCGGGGATCCCAGCCCGCCCCGGAGAGGAGGTGGTCGCGCCACCTGCGTGAAGTGCACGGACGAGATGGTGGCGGCGCTGGAGGGATACCTGGAAGACGAGTGCACTTTGACGCTTGTGCAGCTTCAAGACAAGCTCATGCAGCACTTCGAAGTGGATGTCTCTACATCTACCATCAGCGCGAAGCTTGTAAGCAAGCTAATTTCGTTGAAACAGGTACAAACTTGCTGCATTTTATTATTAACTTTACAAATGTTTTTTCCGTTTGTTCATCTGGAATTGTTTATTGTTATGGTGATATATGTGCGTGCTTTAGATTCGTAAGGAACCAACCACATGCAACAATGAAGTGAATAAAGCTAAGCGGTTCACGTTTGCTACTGAACTCGTACGCCACCAAGCCAACGGCGAGTACATTGTGTATTATGACGAGTCCAACTTCAACCTTTTCTGCATGCGCACCCAAGGACGTGCCCCAGTCGGCAAGAGAGCGGTCGTCAAGACGCTCCCATCAAAGGAAAGAACCTACAGCTACAATGTGCAGTGTCCGTCGAGGATGGACTCGTGGTGTATCAGCTGCAGCGAGGCAGCATCCGCTTGGAGGTGAACGCCGCGTTCGTCAAGCGTATCTATGAAACGGTGAAGGCGTCCGACACATATCGCGAGTTCTTCGTGGACAAGAAGGTAGTCATCGTGCTCGACAACGCCCCCGCCCATAACCAAACAGAGGTGCTGTTGGAGGAGGCGATTGCCGAGCACGGTGATCTTGAACTGCTGCGACTCGGCCCGTACTCGCCGATGCTGAATCCCATTGAAGGTAAGGGCATAAAATTGTGTAGCTACGCTGTATTGATTATTTTTCTAACGCTATATATGATGCTGCTTTATGCAGGGTGTTTCAGCGTCTTCAAGTCGCGCGTGAAGGCCTACTTGTCGCTGCATCGGCAGCGCATGTTCGTGCAGGGTGCGCATCGAAGCATGACGGAAGCGAGGATGTTGCTGCTCGAGGATGCTGCCAACGCGTCGATCGGCTGCATAAATCGTCACTTGGTCGTGTCGATGGCGCTGCACTGCCAGCGCGCTGTCGCGGGCGCGTTAAAGCTAGAAGACATGGAGTACGGTGCTTAGTTGTGGTAGTTTACTAACATGCAATCTCATTTGCCCTGGAGCTAATATCGTTTGCGTGGGCGGCACCCAATTTAAATTTTAAATTTTGGGCCCAAAATTAAAAAGCCGCAAACAATCCGAGTTTGCGTCTCTTATTGCACTGGCAAAGGTGTATACTGGTTGAGGCTTCTTTGTTTAAGTATCAACCACACATCAACGCAAGTACATGTGCAAGGGGAACGACCTCATGTCGTACTTGGAGCTGATCATCAGGCCAGCGTAGTGCACCCTTGTGGTATCACCAGCTCTTCATTTCACAGTGGCGTCGCCTGGCGGTCTCTTTTGCAACCCCCTGCTGCTGCTGCTATTGCGGCGACTGCTGCCAGCGTCTCGGTTGGATGCTCCGATGCCGCAAATATTCAAAATATTTGCGCCAGCGCGCTAATCCCCACAACTCTGCGGAACCATGGTCGCCACAAGCTCGTGCTCGCCACCAGCGCTCCTGGTCAGCGCGCTTGGTGAGCTTTTGCCTGTCACATACATTGGTCCGATCTCTGCCGCGCATCGATACAAATTTTTCACTGTGGACCACCTGGTGCAAAACCTCCAGCACCCAGTAAACGCCGTTTGGCTAAATATCACCAATTCCCACAGGTTACATTCCCAGCCCCTTCTGATTACGTTCCCAACCCCTTACACATCCCAGCCTCCATGATTCCGATCCGATTTGCCCGCACATCAGCTTTGCCAGCCTCCTGCCATCTCCGATATCGCCCAGCGCGATCTTGACCGATTATCCACTGATAATCGGTCAATAATTATCAGACATATCTGCCGCCCTTTGGTCCCTCCGTCACTCCTGCATTATCCTCGCAGCTCGCACTCGATGGCGTCTTCTCGCGAGCCCTCGGAGACGGACGCGCTGCTGGCGCCGTCACCCCCTGCCGTGCACGTGTCCGTCGCGTCCGAAGACGAGAGCGACACGCTGTCCTCTGGCTTGGACGTGGCCGTGGAGGACGCGCCGCGCCGCTACCCAGCGCTGGCCCGCACGGCGTCGGCGCTGCGCTCTCCGTCGTCCATCCTGCGCTCGCCCATGCCGCGTTTCGTGCTGGACGGTGCACGCTCCCCAGCTGGAAGCCCAACAGCCGCAGCGCCACGCCGCAGACCCCGCGGACCTGTACGCGACGTACGGCGTCCAGCGCACGCACTCGTTCCCGAGCGACTTGTACTCGGGCGCGCGCTTCTCTCGCTTCGAGATCGAAGAGGCGCTGCGTTCGCGCAACGGCACGACGCTGCTGGACTGGCTCAAGGGCAAGGGGCGCAACCCGTTCTCGGCCGCCTCGCGCAAGCAGGAGCAGAAGCAGAAGGACCAGGATAAGCGCGCCAAGGCCCAGCACCGCGAGTCGTTCAACTACGACTTCTTCGAGAGCCGCGTCAACACGCAGCACGACCAGGAGCAAACGGAGAGCGCCATCCGCTCGCTCAACATCGCGCGCTGGGTCATGACCTTCGGCGTGGGGCTGGGTACGGCGCTTGTCGCTTGCTTCGTCGAGTTCTGGACGTCGTTGCTGTCCACGTTCCGCACGGCCACCATGGCGTCGCTCGTAGCGGGTGAGGTGGACGGCTCCCGCGCTTTTGGCACGGGTTACTGGGTCTACGCCCTCGTGAGCGTGGGCTTCGTGGCGGTCGCGAGCTACTGCGTCGCCATCCTGTGTCCTGTGGCCGGAGGCTCCGGCATCTCGGAGATCAAGGCCACACTGAACGGCATCAAAATTCACCGCGTGGTGCGACTCAAAACGCTCTTTTGCAAGGCGTTCGGCATCCTTTTCAGTGTGGCTGGAGGCCTACCGGTCGGCAAGGAAGGCCCCATGATCCACAGCGGCTCGGTGATCGGCGCCGGTCTGTCGCAGGGCAAGTCCTCGAGCTTCGGACTGGACACGAGCTGGACCAAGTTCAAGGGCTTCCGCAACGACAAGGAGAAGCGCGACTTCATCTCGTGCGGTGCGGCTGCTGGTGTCGCGGCTGCCTTCGGCGCCCCCATCGGTGGCGTCCTCTTCGCGTTGGAGGAAGGCGCGTCGTTCTGGCACCAAAACCTCACGTGGCGTACGTTCTTCTGTGCGATGGTGTCTGCCTTCGTGCTCAACTACTTCATGTCCTTCATGGAGGCCAGCGAAACTGATGGATCGACGCCTAACGTGGGACACGTCTTTATTGGTGGGACCATGGGCACTCAGACCGGTACCTTCACGTTTGGACAGTTTGCCGGCAGCAAGGCCTATGAGGTGCTTGATGTACCGGTGTTTATCCTGATGGGTATGGTGGGCGGTCTGTTCGGTGCTGCATTCAACGGTGCCAACACTGTTTTGACCAAGTTCCGCAAGCGCTATGTGACCCACCGCCTCCTACGTTTTGGAGAGGCGCTGCTGATTGCGCTCAGCATGGCCTCGGCTTCGTTCTGGCTGTCCTACCACTTTGGTACTTGCCGTGACCTTGCGGGTGACTACAGCGACTCGCTCTCGCGGTTTTACTGCCCGGAAGGCCAGTACAATGACTTGGCATCGCTTTTCACTGTGAACTACGCTACAAGCATGAAGCAACTGCTTCACTTCACGGGCGAAGGAAGCTTCACGCCGTTCTCGCTGTGTATGTTCTTCGTTGTGTTCTATATCTTCGCGTGCTGGACGTATGGCATTGCCGTACCCTCTGGTTTGTTCGTGCCGAGTTTGCTTGCTGGTGCAGCTTATGGCCGCATTTGCGTCATGATCGTGCACTACTTCGGGTTCCCAGTTGGAGCTCAAGATGGCATGTTTGCGCTTATTGGTTCTGCCGCAATGCTTGGAGGGATGGCCCGTATGACTATTTCGCTGACGGTGATAATTCTGGAGTGCACGGGAGTGATTGAATGGGGCCTTCCTATCATGGTGTCGCTGATGGCGGCACGCTGGGTTGGTAACAGCTTCAACGAGGGTCTGTACGACATTCACATCCACCTGAATCACCTGCCGTTCCTCGAGTTTGACCCGCCCTATTACGCTCGTTTCCTGCGTGCGCTCAACATCATGAGTTCACCTCCAAGATGCGTTCCGCAGATCGCTAAGGTTGGTGAGATCTACGATATCCTCAAGAACTGCAACCACAGCGGATTCCCAGTTGTCATTCCCCGAAGTCAGGATGCTGCCGGCGGCGGCCATCGACTCAATCTGGGCGTAGCGCGTAAATCTCCTCGCTTCGCCGGCATCATCTACCGCCACCACCTGGCCGTGCTGCTTCAGCGCAAGGACTTTTTCATTGAGAAACCAGAGCCATTTGTGCGTACGCCTGCGAGCGACACGACGCTGTTGTACAACGACCAGTACGCACTGTCGTACCGGGACATGGAGGGCAGCTACCCGCGATATCCGTCCGTTAACGACATTCAACTGGATGATGAGGAGCGGGACTTGTGGATGGACCTGACTCCGTACATGAACCCGACCCCACACACCGTGCAGGAGCAGACCCCAGTGCCGCGTTCTTTTCGTTTGTTTCGATCACTGGGGCTGCGGCACCTCATTGTGCTGAACCGTCGCAATGAAGTTCGCGGCGTGATAACACGAAAAGACTTGACGCCTGCACACCTCAAGTTCTGCCTCGAGTCACTCAGCGAAACAGAGAAGCAGCGCATCCAAGGTTACTTCCACCGCGACCGATCCGGATCTGAGCGCTTTGAGGACGTTGAGAAGAAGCTGATCAGCATCAGTGATAACTCTTAAAGCCGTGGTCGGCGGTAGCAGCCCAGTCGAGTGCTGCTATCGGTGGTTCTCCATGCATGAATCGTCCTTCAACTCGACCAGATTGGCGCCAACTCACCCAGACTAGTCAAGCGGGGCAAGTTCACAGAGGACCCCAAGACCACAGACCACCCCAACTCCCACTCAGCAATGACCATGTGACTTGTGCATTCTCCGCTGTTCATTTGTACTTGCCTATTAATATTCGAGTCTGACGCTGATGTACTCCAACTTTGAGTGCTTTACTTGATTTTACCAGCAGTGTCCTCGTCTTGTGAAGCATGGCGAGCCGCAACAGTGCTGGTCCTCCGCCGCCAGGCCAAGGTCCTGGTCGGTACCAGCCATCACCAAGAAGACAAGTTGCTGTGCGACTGCCGAGCAGTATTCCACCTGCAAACAGCGGTCCTACTGGCCAACACCGAAGTGGCAGGGATGGTTCAAGTTCGGGTTACCCAAGTGCTGCGATGCTAGCTGTGGCTGTGGCGCCGACTGCGTCTGCGGTTCTTAACCCAAAGATTGCAGAAATTCAGTCGAGAGTGGAGGAATTGGTGCGCCGCTATGACGATGCAGTGGCAGCTGCAGACCTGGAGGGGCTCAGAGAGGATGAAGACGATGGTTTCGATGACAAGGTGACAAGAAATCCTGCGAGGTGGCGGGTAGGAGATGTTTTGCTTGCAACGCATCGCGCACTAGCTCGCACGAGTACCCACACGGAACGTACTATCATTGCTGAGTTTGGGGATGACCCGGAGGTGAGCGCGGCGATAGGCGCTGGGGCCAAGAAAATGGGAGACGCGTTTACAGAGGCGGCGGAGCAGGCCGCACGGCGGCACCAGCGACTCGCTCATATTCAGCAGGCATTGCACTCTGCGGCTTCGAATGGAATGTCGTTTGAAAGCGATGATGAAGAGGATGAAGACGACGGTAAAATCCCTCCGCACATTATTCGAGAGAGGCAACTGAGGAGTGCCATCGACGCCTTGCATCGTGAAAACGCAACAATGGCAGCGCAGCTGCAGGAGGCGTTGCGTGTGCAACGAGATGCTTGCGTGGCATCAGAACAACAAAGTCTGGAGCTCTCGAAGGCCCAGAGAACTTTGCGCGCACAAGCTGAAGAGCTGCGTCTTTTGCACGAGAGTAACGAGAAAGCTGCAGAGACTGCAAATGCATTGACGACATCATGGCGCGATAAATTCCAAGCGAGTGCCAAGGCAGCTGCCGCAGCGGAAGCAAGAGTACAAGAACTTGAGGCCAAAATGAGGGCTCAGAGCGAAGAGATCCTGAAGCACACTTTTGTTCTTCAAACCAAAATTCAAGAAATGGAGCGCTTCAAGGAGAACGAAGCTGCACGCAGTCGAGCTGAAGCTGCAGCGCAGGCTGCCGTTCTTGCAGAAGCTGAGGCCGAGGCTAGGAGAGCAAAAGCGAAGGCTCTCGAGGAGAAGCGTAAGACTAAGGTGAATGCAGATGGTAACAATAAGGACATCCAGGAGATGGAAGATAAACTGCGCGAGCTGGAGGGTGCGTTACTAGCGGCTGAGAGCTCGAATCGCGAGTTAGAAACGGAGAACGCAGAGCTCGTGAAGCGTATGCGCGAGGTACAAGCTCGATTCGGGGAGCTTCGCAGATCTAAAGCATACCCGAAAGAGGAAGGCATCCAAGAGCCGGGTGCCCCCATGTCGACGTTTGCATTGAGGTTGCGTGAAAATGCTGGTGTGAACTCGCGCAAGCGTCAAAGAGGTGGAATCGTGGTCAAGCTGAGCTCGACGGCTGCATCGATAGTCGCGAAGAATGAGGATGGCGACCTGTCGAGCAGTGAAAGCGAAGCAGGTGATAGTGGTGACGAAGAAGTGGACGAAGTGGAAATGGACGAGCGAGAACTGAATCGCGTGATGCAGCAGGTTGTCGCCACCGTGTTTCCCGTCCTTTCACCAGTTGAGAGTGAATCTGCACTCGAAGAAAGCATTGCTCAGTATGAAGACCCAACTCGATCACCGCTAAGCGAAATCCAACCCAGTTCTGTCGATGTTGCAGCTGTCACCTCTGAGGGAAACATGGTCCCTCGCTCGGAACTGGATACGCTGCGAGAAATGTACGAGCACAAGGTTGACGTGCTGAAGGAGCAGTATGTGGACGGACTGCAAGAGTACAAGAGGTTGGTTATCGAACAATACGGACGACGTCAGGCCATCGAACGCGAGCGTCACCACTTGGAGATTGAGGGTCTGCTTCGGTTGATCCAGACCAAGTTTCACGCTGAGCTTTCCCGGAGGAGCGAGCGCTTGAAACGTGCCAAGGAGTCGCTGAAAGTCCTGTACAATACATTGCGTGAGCACAGCGGTCCAGCCCAGGGACCCGAAGACCTCGAAGACCTCGAAGACCTCACCCAGCCATTCAACTCGACGACACCTCTCAAGACGCTTCTGCGTGCAGCCATCCTGGCAATGTCAACCTCCGCAAAGCGCCACGGACGAGGCCGGATGCAGATCGACGCGATTCACGAACAGTTGACAAAACTCCTCCCGCCGCCAGACACCCGGACAAGAGCTGTGGCCGCAGCCATGACCATCCACAGCGCCTTACGCGAGGACAAACCTCAACACACTATAAAGCTTCTCGACGCGAGCTGCCAAACCGACGTCACTCCGGTTCCCCGAGAGCGACGAGCGGAGGCTGCTCCAGCAGAGCAACGTATTGCCCCCGAGAGCTTGGAAGGCTACGTGCTGCCCGGTTCGCCGTGCTATCCGTCCGTCTGCAAAGTGCAGACATCAAGCAGAAGCAGGAACTGGTCGTGATGCTGCACCTGGTGGCTGGGATGCCACTCTCACCTGCTTTGGTGACTGAACTGCGACGTTACCTTCCCAACCTTCCGTCTGGCGCATTCTACGTGTCCACTGCGCTTCGTCTCGCGCTTCTACACGAGCTCGTGCGGTTCTACGCTGCCGTCGAGTTCCAATCGGAGACCCTCAAGCGGCGAGTGCCACACGGTGAGGACCAAGTGCAGGACGGCGAGTTCACCATCGGCAGTCCTCGAGACACGCCCTTCCTACGCCGCAAAGCGCTCGAGGCCATCGAGAGAAAGTCGCAGAATCGCCGCCACCTCTTCACTTCAGGCGGTGTAGCCATCTTGCAGACACTCACTTCAACTTGTCCGAAATCACACTAAGTACGTAATAAAACCAATACAAAAATTCAGTGCATCGGTTAAAGTTGCACTGGATGTGTCACGCCGCGCGCAACTTTAAAGGGGCCCAGCAGAATTCTGCACAATAGAGTATCAGGCGAAATGTACGCCAACAACGTGAGCAACTTGGACCAGATCCTGTCGTCGCTGCAGTGCTACCCGGTGCGTCCCATTGGTAGCTTCTTCCGTAGCGCCAGTTTCTCACTCCCGTTTCACTCCAGCAAAGTTCTCGCGTGCGTGGGGACGTGTACAACCTCCTGGGGCAGATCCCGTCGCTGCAACCCAATTGCGGCACTTTCGGTGCGTGTTCTGCGATATTTTAGAGCACCCGGGGACCAATTTCCAGCAACTTAACGGACTTTTGTGACCACGAGCAGCGCACAATGACGGCACGACCAGTACGCTGCTGAATCTGGAGGGCACGATCCCCATTTTCTACAGGAGCAACCAGTACAACATCCCCGTGGAGTTTTGGGTAGTGGAGACGTACCCTCTATCGCCCCCAGTGTGTTTTGTGCGACCTACTGCAGGTACAAAGAGAAATTTACATTTTCAGGAGTCTTTTGGTACTAATAACACTATTTTATGCTGTAGATATGATGGTGAAGCCTGGACACCCGCACGTGACCAGTGATGGATACGTCAAGATCCCGTACACGTCCGACTGGCGCTCGGACTACACGCTGCTGGAGCTGGTCGCGCACATGTGCTCCATCTTTGGCAACATGCCGCCGGTTTTCCGTCGACCAGCGAACTCGACGCCGGCGCCGTATCAAAACAGGATTAATGGCAGCTCTGTAGCAGCGGCAAGTGGAAGCGGCACGGGAGGGTACTTCCAGCAGGGGTCTTATGCTCAATCCCACCCTCCGCAGCCGTCGCCGTTCTATTCGGCTCAGTTTCAGGCTCATGGGAGAGGACAGGAATTGGCGGCGTCTGGAGGGACCCGCAACGGCGAGTCACTTTTTGGAAACAGTCAACACTCGCTGGGAGGAGCGTCGACGTTGTCGTCTTCAGGCGTGTATCCGGCCGGACAGGCATTGGGAGAGGTAAGACCCGAAGACCGTGCGGCGACACTAAAGGCCGAGGTTACAGGAAATATCCAGATGCAGCTGGAGAAGCTCTTCAAGCGTGTGCGCGACGATATTGACTTGCAGTTTGAGCATGAAGTACAGCTCACGCAGTCACGGGAGAATGTTGAGCAAGGCTTGCAATCGCTTCGTTTTCTGCGTGACGACATCACACGTGCAAAAGGTGTTGTGGAAGCTCAGGATAAAGAGGTCACCGCATGGCTGGAGGAGAACGAGGGTAAAGATACAGTGGACCCAGACACGATTTTGATCGAAGGCGATGCTCTCTCAAGACAGTACGTGTTGACTCGTGAACTTGAAAGTGCTAAAGGGAAAGATCTGACTGTTGTTCGCGTTTTCTTTTGCTCAGAATGATTAAGACGCTTGCAGAACACTATTCGATTGAAGATGCTCTCTACTATATGGATCGTGCTTTGGGCAACGACGAAATCGAGCTATCTGTTTTCCTGAAGGAGGTACGGAAACTCGCGCGGAAGCAGTTCATGTGCTCGGCGCTTGTGCAGAAAATACACCTCAAACAGCAAGAGCTTGGGGCGTCCTCGTACCATAGTAGTCCACGAAGCTAGAACGGAAAAGTTGTCGTAGAGCACATCAACATCAAGAATTGCGAACTCAACCGACCATACCTTCAACAGCCCGTGGTGCAGCGAGCGCTTGAAAGCTTGAATGCATCTTCTTACTGACGTTATATGCTTGGCTTGGATGCAGACACTGGTGGGCCTTGGAGGTTTGAAATCTTTATATTATCCTATTTACATTTTGTGATTGAAGCTTTACCAGCAAAGATATCGGTAGTGCCTTCACCGCCTTTAACTCTGCTTTTACGTGCAGGTTCATCAGGTATTTGGCCTTCGAGCTCATCATACATCTCCCAGAAGTCTGAAGACATACTTTCAGTCCGGACGGCCTTCCAGTCTCCTGTTTTGAGCCAACCTCCTTTGCGAGAGCAGTTGTCTCGAAGCCCCAGTACAACTTCACACGTTTCCGGGTCATCCATTTTCAAGCAAGCGCCAAGATGCACGCGACACACGTTACCGAGACCAATGAGCTCGATGGGTAGCACAGCAATGTTGCATCCATCCAACAACAAGGTCCGAAGCTTGGAGAGCTCTGCGAAACCTGACGGTATTGGTGAAGTGATTGGGTTGGCACCCAGGTCCAGGATTTCCAATGCCAAGCAACGCGTGAGTTGACAAGGAACCTTGGTAAGTTGATTGCGACGAAGGTTCAAATGCGCGAGAGCTGTCATATGTGCTACGTCCGGGGGTATGACAGCGATGCTATTGCTATTGGCGTCAAGTTTTGCCAGGTGAACAAGATTCCTCATGCTCGGTAATGCTTCAAGCTCGTTTTGCTGCAACTGCAGGACCTCGAGGTTGCACAAGGCATCTAGTGCTGGCAGTGCCTGAAGATGATTTACTTGAAGAAGCAGCCGCCGCAAATTTTTCCATCGTACCAGTTCGTTTGGCAACTTTGTGATCTGGTTGTTGCTCACATTGAGCTCTACCAGTTCTGGAAGGATACTAACAGATTTTCGAGCTCGGTGAGTGCGTTGTTGTACACGTTGAGGATCCGTAAATTCTGGCATCGGCCGATGCTCTCGGGAAGCTTCGTGATGTGGTTGCGATTTGCCAATATCACTTCGAGCGACTCCATGTTGCCGAGGGTTTCTGGTAGTTCCGTAAGTTGGTTACTTGCGACCTCCAAAACGCGGAGCTTCGTCAATTTTGTTAAGGCGTCAGGAAGCGCAGCAAGCTTATTCTTTGACAGGATGAGCACCTGCAATGCCACAAGAGCATCGATTTCCTTAGGAACCTCGGCGATGTCGTTGCATTTCAAGTTGAGTTCTGTGAGATGGAGCATTGAGAAGACGATTTCCGGGACATGGTTGAGGCTGAGCAGACCATGCTGAGTTAGTGTTCCTGATGGCACCCCCGAGCCTTCGCGATCCACTGTGGAAGTGAGCTCCACTCTGCCAGTGCGTGACATCTCCAACACAATCGTCTGCACTTTTGGACTGACTCCGTGTCTAGTCGAACCGTATGCCGCATGGTCAACTTGCGCTTGGACATCCCGCCGTTCGGAAGCAGTGCAGTTGATGTTGATTTGTTTCCAGCTCGAAAGGTTGGAATCACGCTTGTGGTTGCAAACCTGCTAGCCTTGGAATTGCTCTTGCCAATAGAAACGGCACCACCCATCGCCGTTGCTTGGGTGTGCTTTCTTGTTCAAAGTTTTGCCACGGCGAGCCGCCGCTGCACTTGCTGGTCGGTTGATCAAGGTGATGTCGGACTTGTCCTGAGCTGTCCTGAAGAGAGAAGAAGGCACTGCTATTAATACGATCGAGAGCCAAGGTGTCGAGCACCTCCAGCTCTGGCAGGGAAGCTTTCAGCCTAATGTTAGCGCCGGTAGTGATCGTCACTTTTGGGATGCCACTGCCAAAATCGCCGCTCGAATTGTGCTGTTGCGGGCGCCTTTCAGTGCATGATGAAGTTTCTGTGGCTTAGGATAAACTAGCTGAGTGACTGCTATGACTACCACGAGGTAGACTGGGGAGTCTACACCTGCACCACATGCTCAAACTGCGCGCGCTGGGCAGTGGCTTGCTGAGCGCAGAGTTCGTCGACGTTGTACGATTCGAACTGTCGATCTTCGTGGTGGCGCGGAGCGTACGGGACGGGTCCATACTCTGGTGTGAACGTGGGTGTTTTGTCCTTGTGCTTGGTCCAAATTGCGTCCCAAAGTCGCTGGAAGCGTTCGATCTCGTTGCGCGAGAGCTCTCCATCGTGTGGATACGGCAGCTGAGCCGCCTGCTCGGTCCCCACCCGCCCGTGCACATGTCGGACTCGAGGCACAACCTTCTCGAGCAGCCACTCGTTGTCTTGCGGCGTGTCCAGAAGCCGCTCCGTCACTACACACCAGTGGCTGAAGTCCAGCGTGAGCTTCAGGTTCGGGAACTCCTCGAGCAGCGCCAACGTGGACCACGGCGAGTACAACATGCGGCCACGATGCGTCTCGTGTGCCAGGATATCGTCGCAGCCGAGTTGCCGTTCAATCTCGTGCACACGACGTAGAAATTCCATCTGCTCACTAAGACGCCAGTGGTCGCATCCGGAGTGAGCGTTGATGCGAAGAGGACGTTGACCGAAGGTACAGACTTGCTCCAGCTGCGATCGAAAGCGGTTCACGTGGCTCTCCACGCCCTCGAACTGCTGCTGCAGCTTCTTCGGCTCATAGTCCACCCACCCAGAGTAGACGCCCACAATGAGCTCCAGCTTGTGCTCTGCTAACAATGACAGCACGACGTTCGAGCCGCCCAGAGCTTCCAGATCTCCGAGACTCGCCTCGATGCCGTCGAACCCTTGACGCCGGATATGCGCCAGCAATTGCGACGCATACGTCAACCCCGCAGTGCTGTCACTGGCGAGCTTCAAGGCACTGGGAGAGCCCCACAGCGATCGAAAACAGTGAAGACCTTGCGGCATGAGATCGCTCGACTAGTGAAGTATGATTTAGAGTCTTTTTCTACATCGCATAAACTTTGAAGTCGCCTGGAGGACGGATGTCATCTTGCTTCAAATCATGAAAGTCGGAGATGCCGACAGGAAAACTACACCCGAGCCTCACCCTTGAAAACCCTGAGAGCGGTGACACAACCCTAAGCCGAGCTAGGTGTGACCCTGCTTGGTCCTGGGTTTAAGCCCGCGTGCTGCGCAGACGGATCTTTAAACCGCAGGCGTTGTTTCGGTCTGCCGAGCGAGTTGCTTTCACCCCCTTTATCCCGGGGATGTGTTGTTTTGTACCACTAGTCAGTTCCTCATATAGTATTCCGACTTGACACGATTAAGGAACATACTATTCATTCTGCATAGTACTACCTAATTCCATCTGAACTAATAAAAGTATTACATGTCTATGTTTTTAAACATGGTAAACAAATCTCCAAATCATCAATAGAAGTCTTTAGGAAGACCTCCACAGTTGGTGGCGATGTACCATCTCCCATGTCAACCGTCACTGTCTAAAATTGTCTTTAAGGATCCAGGAATGTTGCATCAACAGATGGGCTCGATTTAGGAAGACGCAGCTCATAAATAGCACTTCAACCAGCTTCAAGATCTGTGCTGGTGGTTACTGCTCCGATGTTGGAGTTCTGGGTGGACTTTTGTAGGTGGTGCAAGAGCTTCCATGCATTCAACATTTTACTCGAAACTAACAAGCTGTAACAGTAAGCGATGGGTGTTTTGCGCTTCAGTGAGGAACAAGACAAGGAGCTTGTACGTGAACTAATTGCGAAGAAGCCATTAGCTGCAGCCTACGGTGAGACGATGAATGCGTGGGGTGCAGTGGCGTCGTCTCTATCGGAGGCCATCGGCGTCACAGTGAACCCCGAGATCGACTGTCCGTCCTCAAGAAAAATGCAGCAGCAGGAGAGCGTAGTTCGGCACTTGGTAGCGGTATTGAGGAATCCCTGGATGCTACCAACGTCCAGAGCCAAAACGACGAGGTAAATGGCTTAGTGTCAGAGTATGTGGCTCTCGAAGAGGCGCACAACCATTAGAAACAACGCAAGGTGGATAAAGAGAAACGCAAGACCACTAACCTGAACGTCTGCGCCTCTGAGAAAGCAATCGCCGACGTTCTCTCCGTGCTGATAGTGATGACGAGAATACACGCGCTTCTGGTACTAGCAGTGGTGGTGATGACAGCTTTACCCAGATAACATCGCAATCACCGCAGCCGAAAGCCGCAATGAAATGCTTCCCATTAAAGCGCACATACGCGTTTGTTATGGAATCGTAGCATCCAGCTAAAATGGAACGTGCAAGCTTGGATCTTCAGAAAGAGCAGTTTGAGCGCCAGCTTGCTGCACAACTGGAACAGCACAACGACCGCCTCGAATTTGAGAGAGAGGTCGCCGCAATGCGAGATCAAGCCCAACGAGATCAAGCCAGCGCCAGCAAACAAACGGAGGAAGCAAACCGAAACTTGATCATGCAGTGTGCTCGCCTTTTCAGTGGAGCTTTCACAACCCCGGACAAGAAATGATCAAGTTACGCGAGGGAGCGTAGATAATGCATTTGCATGCTTTATCTCACAAGCGCTGGCCTAGATATTCATTGAGACTAGGAGGATGTAGCCCAAAGTAATCGCTAACGGTATTTCCGCCTCGTGCACAGGCTATGCAGTTAGTAAGAAGCACAGCAACACGATACATTTGAGATAAATGCGTTGATGCAGCACGTTGTCCACGCTTAAAGTCGAGTCTTGTCCAGTAGTTCGTGATAAGGCCGTACGACCACTCAACAGCCACGCAAACCTTACTCATCTCCTTGTTCACTAGCTTCTCGTCAGCCGTCAGGTTTCCTACTGCTCCTGCAAACGGGCAAGCCATGACATCATCTCTTCCATAGGCGTGGTCGCCGTAGATTCGAAAAGGTGCGAACCGATTGTCTTCACGAATCTGGGTCGCCAGGCGAGAGGCTCTATACATCTTGATGTCGTGGTTTCTACCTGAAACCCACCGTGCACGTGTGTGATGATGCCGTCCGGGGTTGTCAATGTTTGGTACTTCTGAGCATGTTTGCGCTTGTGTCCACTGTAAATGGCTTGCTGACTCAGCAAATTTCCGTCCCGAGTTGCATTCCGAGCTGTCGGTCGACAAATTCCGCGTACGATGCCGTCAATGAATGCCCAAAAGTTGGTCAGAACACCACCTGCATTAAACACAACGTTCGCGTACTCTTCAAAATGCTGGGCGGCGTATTCCTGGTTAAAGTAGAGGCTGCTAAAACGTTCATCAAGCTTTTGCAGTACACAAATAAACAGGTTTGAAATTCCACTCGAACTGCGTCCAAACATTTCTTCCATGTTCACCAAGCGTAATGGCACCGCCAAGCGGGACAAAACAATGCACAGTCCCTCCACACCAGTCGCTGTCGTGCCTTCTTCAGTCTTGATGCCTTTCAAGCCAAAGAGGTGAACAAGCTGCACGATTTGATTCTTGTCGAAGCGGAAGTTTGCCATACACTGAGCATTGCTGAATGCGTTGAAGTTGAATGGTGCTCGTAGCTGTCGCTCCACTGCTTCTCTGATTGAAAACTCAGCGTAAATGCAGCATGCTTCCAGTGCGAAGCCGTACGTCACCGCCATGTGCAATCGCTGAAGGAGATATGCGTCCTTGTAGTGTCTCGAAATACGTCGGGTTCGCTGCCGAATGAACTGCACGATGTCTGTCTCCGCCTGGTTTTCTTCCATGAACGCCGCGACATCAGCCTCGGCCTGATGACCCACCACGAACTCCGCGACGTCTGACTTCGCGTCTGACTCCGCCTGGTCTTCCTCCATGAACGCTTCGACGTAAGCCTCTGCCTGATGACCCACGATGAACTCCGCGACACATGCCTCCGCCTGACATTCCTCCATGAGATCGCCGACGTCTGCCTCTGCCTGGACTCCACCCACCGTATACGGATCTGTCTAATCCACTAATGACTCGACGCTTTTGTCGGTATCGGCGGCAGAACATCTCTCCCAGCGATCTTTCTCTGCCTTCCCCACGATTTAAGCCAGCAACCGATCCCGAATAAAGAAGCAGTAAATTCACCTACTCTGCCGTAAATTGCGGCTAGCTTGGTGGGTTCTGAGAACAGTACCAGTTGAGCTCTGCCGGTTCAAACACATGCTGTCGTCGGAGCATATGCTGACCAACCCGAATATCTCTCATTTTCGGTTCTGTTAACGACCTCTAATACCGGTACCGTACAAACTCACATTTACTCTACTCCTCTTGAGAACTTTAATATAGTTCCTGGAATAGCTCGCGGTTTTGGAAGATAACCCAAAATTATATTCCTTGGAAGTTGTTCCACTGGAACTATTTTAACAGTTCTCTATTTTAATTTTTAATAGAGAACTTTTAAAAAATAAGTGTTGGAACATCGCGTGGTAATTTATCCGTAATTTATCCACGGATTTTTACGGATATTCGTTGTCGTTATTCCAAGAACTGTATATGTAGTTCTCGAATAAGAACGGCAAAGAGCTAAGATGAGCGAATGTCCATGCGGGATGCCGTTCCCCACGACGGAGAGGTGCCCGCAATGCGGCAGTGCAGTGCACGTGTATTGCATGCGAGATACCAAGTGTAAATGGTGTCTCGACAGCAGCAGTGGTAAAAGGAAGGCGCACCAAGTGGATGAGTCGATGAGCAAGAAGCCCAAGTCAATGCAGTTGACTACGGCAAGACCCGAGGCTGCCAAGAAGGCGAAAACAACGAACGGATATACGGAGGTGACTAGAAAGACGCTGAGCGGGTCAAGTGAAGCATCAGACACCGAGTCGGAACTATCGGAGTCGGAGCTGTTAATTTCGGAGCAGGAGTCTGACACTCCGAGCTCCGATGACTCACTCGTGCAAGTGCAGCCTCTCAAGCTACTGAGACTCAAGGCGAAGGTCGCCAAGTACCAGGCGAAGGCTCATGAGCTCAAAGCCAAAGCCCTGGAAACGGAATTTGCGGCGGAGACGTTGGCGACTCGGATCAAATTGCGAGCGCGTGGGGTGTCGGAGAAGGAGATCGACTCGAGTCTGCCAGCTCTGTAGCTTTTGTTGCTGCAAATTGATCTATTGAGTCTGATGGAATCTGCGTAGTGACGATTTCAGTTCTTGATGATCCCAGATTTGCTCCAGCCTCGGATCGACAACAGTTTATCCTTGCTCTCACGTGCTCTGGTCGGCAATGTCTGAGAGTTCAGCTATCAACTCGGCCCGTACGCTGAATGGAACCATTTCCAAGAGATCGAGCGTCGAGCAAGCGTCAAAGCGCACTCCAAGCCAAATGCAACTACTGTGGCAAACGAAATTCTGCAACTTGATCCTAGCAGCCAGCGTCTCGGCCGCGAGTTCGGCCTCCATTGTTCTCAAGGATACTTGGCAACTTTTATCTCGAGTTTGAGAAGTCCCAGCCGCTGCAAATGAGTCTCGGAATGCATAGCTCGAGTCTTCGACATGTGAGGGATCAGTTTCAAAGATTCCGAGGATTTCACCTGAACGTCCGAAGTTTCTTCGGTCCTGGTTGCTGGACGTAGTGACCATCGAGCAACGCGAAAGCTCCTGCCACTGCTGCCTCGCGGACGACGAAGCTCCAGGACAATAGACGAGGTGTGTGTGTGTGGGTCATGGAAATCTTAGGCTGGCCGCTCATCCGGGGTCCCCGAAAGTGAGATTGAAGTCTGCATATCGTCGCTGCAGTGAGTTGGCTATCAGTGATTTAGTTCCCGCCCAACCTTTCGTTTAGTAGTGCAGTGAACATGAACTGACACACTGCCTTGCGAAAGCTCCAAGGAAGCACTCAAAACTGCCATCTATCGGTCTGAAATCTCTGTTACTGCGCTCGGCGGTGCTCTCCGAAAAACGTCACGCATCGAGCATGCCCAACACATCTACCTACCTACCTACTCCTCTCGCGGTCACTACTTCTGCATGTCTAGGGATCGCTGGTAGGCAGCGATAGCCTTTCGTGGTCGCCCTTCTCGAAGAGGATTTTGCCCAAAAGGGTTGAATTGGTTGCCGAAGGCTCCAGGTCCAGCGACTTCGCGATGGAAGCAACAGCAGCGTCCAGATTTTCATCGGCGTAATAGGCACGACCAAGCAACGAGTGGAGAGCGGGATCGTCCGGCCGGATCTCCACGGCGCGCGTGAAAGCCTGCACAGCAGCACTGACACTGCCCTTCTCCATCATGACGTGTCCTAGGCTCACCAGCACGTCCACTTCAGGCAGCGTGTCGCCGCCCACTTCATCTTCGCTCTCCGCTTCCACTTCATCCTCGCTCTCCGCTTCCACTTCATCCTCGCATTCCGCTTCCACTTCGCCCTCAACTGCAGCATTTGCAGCCTTAGCCGCCTCCACTACTGCCTCTTCGTCATCATCATCGTCATCATCTTCATCAACGAGGTACTCGCGAGCGACACTGTCAATGCCAGCCTCAGCCTCAGCGTCTGCCTCGGCGTCGTGAAGGTCGCCAATGTCTGTCTGTCGCCCCTCAATGTCCGAGTCCGATCCTTCGATGTCGTCGTACGTGGACTCAACGGCAGCGATTGTGTTTAACGCGTCCTGAAGCCGTGTCGTCCTTTGCAGTGCAGGGTTAGCTGCCGTTGAATTGGATCGTGAATTGGATCGTGATGGCTGCTGTTGTTGCTGCTGCTCCGGTTGAGCATCATCAAAGTTGGGACTATCGATATCTATCTCTCGCGTCGGTCGGAAGCTGCCTACACTCTGTGTTCTGTTGAGCAACTGACCTGTAGAACGGTACATTGCAATGCCAGGGTTTGGAGCGGGGCCCACGTTGAGTGGAGCAGATGCAGTCGAGCCTGTGCGCATCTGCATGGGTAGAGAATTCTGCCGGTCGCGGGACATGGCCATGCTAGTACCGCTGCCGCCGCTCGTATTGCTACTGCGAGAAACGTTGGTGAGTCGATCGGGATCGCCCAGCATCTCGGCCTGGACACGCAGCTGTATTTCAGCTTGCTGCTTCTCCTCCATGAGCTGCGAGACCTGCTTTTGCAGGGTCGCGACCTGCTGATTAATGGCAGCCTCATTTCCACTTCTGTAAGGCCCAGCGGCGGAATTCGACGCACGTGCTGGGGCCGATACGTGCCGCTCCAGCATGCCCGGCGGTGAGCGCTGGGCCTCATCCGAGCGGCGGGCATCCCCGCTCATCGCCTGACTAATTCGCGTCTGTGGCACCGCACGCTGTGCGGCCTGCATCGTGATTTGCTGTTGCCGCGCCTGGCGGTTGGCGTTGCGCAGCATGTCATGGCAGACCACACACACACGATGGCGGTCGCTGAGTCCATAGTGCGGCAGCTTCATGCGCTCGCGCGCTGAGTGGTCGCGGCAGATGGACTGGCCGCAGTTGCGGCAATGGTGTCGCTTCTTGAACGTGCCGAACTTCTGCGCGCAGATGCTGCAGCTCGGTGCGTTCATCCAGCGCGGCGGTAGCGACACGGCGGGTCGCGCCGTCGTGGTCGACGGTCTCTGCGCCGTGGACTGGGGCCTCGCGCTCTCAGTCGTCCTGCGCGGGGACCAGGGGCTCGGTCCGGGCGGCGCGACGTTAGGCCCGCGCGTCACGCTCATCTGCTGCGCGTAGAAGTCGTTGTCCGAGAAAGATCGCATCTTGAGCGACGCTGTGCTGCTGAGTCTGCGCTGTCGCTGTCCGTACTGCACGCCGCTCTCCAAGTGGGGCACGGGAGGTCGCCCGCGATGGCCTGGAACCTCTCCGAAGGTCTCAAGTGACCCTCCTCCTCGTCCTGCTCCTGTTGCTCCTGCAGCTTCTCCTGCTCCTCCAGCGCCAACTGGTCGGGCAGTCCCTCCTTGGCGCACACGTGGTGGTACATCTCCTCCAGCAACTTAACACTGCGACTGGGCAGCGCCGCCTTGCGTGCGAGTTGCACGGCGTTCTCTCCCGAAGGCGCCTTCTTGAGCACCGCGTCCGGGTACGAGGCCAGTAGCGCCTGCAGCCACTCGATGCGCGCCTGGGCCTTGATGGCGATCTGCAGCGGCAGCATCTCGGCCGTGTTGGGCGCGCGTGCACCCTGTGGGAAGGCCTTGAGCAGCGCTAGCAGCACGCCCTCACCGATGGATTGAGGCTCAGTGCACGCCCAGTGCAGAGGCAGCATCCCGTACGCGTCCACCTGCTGCGCCGTGTTCGGCTCGGCGTCCACGAGGCGCCGCAGCTCGTCCCAGCGCGAGCTCTTGGCCAGCTTGACGGCGTCCAGGCGCTTGCTCGCCATGGCTGCGGCCGGCGCGCAACTTGATACTGAGGGGAGATGAGGGGCGTTCACTCCCGTGCCGACGACGCCACGAAGCGGCCGAGATACTGAGCTTCAGTATGCAGGGGGCTGAAGTGGCCGATTATTCACGGTCGTGTGTCCCGCACCGACATTTCATGATGTGGCGCACATCACAAAAGAAAAGGACCGTGCCTCCCGTGTAAGTATCGATTCACCGTGCACTTCACCCGCACTACATCCTATCATACACTTACCCGACTATTCTCTGTCCACTTTATGACAGATCGCAGGCCCCATGCAATCGATTGCTCAACTGCGTCAGGCTACGCCATTTTCCATCTGGAAACGTCTGTGCAAAGGTGACCGGCCACGCCCCCGCGCTGGGCGCCGTCAGTCCCCAAGCCCAATTGGCAGCCGTACAGTCGCCAGTTGCGTCCTCTGCAAAACGCGCGCCGTCGGTCGCCATGGAGACGGACGCCTCCGACCCCATGGAGCTGCTGCACGTCAAGCGTGAGGGTCAGCGCGAGAGCTTCACACGCTACCGACTGCAGGAGACGCTCATGCTCATGGGCTGCCGGCCGAAGGACGCGGTCACCGTCACACAGGAGGTCTTCACGGTGTTTAAGAAGCACCTGACGAGGCAGAGCAGCGGCAGTTGTGACAGTGTCTTCAGTAGCAACAGCGACGAGGAGCAGGAGGAGGAGGGGAAACAGCTAAGACCCGTGGCTCTACCCTGGCACTTGCTGCATCAGTGCATCTACTCGTCCCTAGCCAGACTGGACTACGTGAAGCCCCACCATTTGCTGGACTTTGAGGTGGCCAAAGAGATCACGCAGAGGAATCAGTCCTTTGCGGTACTGCTGGGTGGGACGTCAGGAACGGGCAAGTCCACGTTGGCGTCGTTACTGGCCGCCAGATTGAGACTCACGACTGTACTGCCCACGGACTCGGTGCGGCATGTACTGAGGTCGTTCACGTCGAAAGAGGAGAACCCATGTGCGTTTGTGTCGACGTACCAAGCTGGAGACGCCTTGTCGCCAGACATGGTGTCGGCGATTCAAGGAGACCGAGAGGACATGTCGACGGCGAGGTTGCACAAGAAGATGGTGCTGAGAGGGTACAAGATGCAGTCGGAGCTGGTGCTCGAGAAGCTGGATCGGGTCCTGACGATGTTTGAAGAGCGCAAGCAGTCGCTTGTGGTGGAAGGAGTGCACTTGAACACGGACGACCTGCTGTCGCTCGTGAAGAAGCACCCGACGTGCGTCCCGTTCGTCATTTACATCAGCAACGAGAACAAGCACCGCGAACGATTCGCTGTCCGTGCACGCCACATGACAATCGACCCCCAGGAGAACAAGTACATCAAGCACTTCGACAACATCCGCATCATCCAGCGCCATCTTTGCAAACACGCGGACCGGTATCTCATCCCCAAGATCGATAACACTAACGTCGACCGCAGTATCGCAACGATTCAGAGCACGTTGGTGCGTGTACTTCGAAAGCTGGACCGCGGCGAAAGGCTCGTGGACGAAAAAATTAGCAAGTTTGTTATGCTCTCGCGTGAGCACGAGAACTCAATCAAGAAGGCTTGGTCAAGCAAAGGTGTGCGCAAGGCAATGCGCCCTCTTATCAAGCAGAAGGTATCCAAACGGCTCCTACTTCGTCGACTGCTTGCCGAGCAAACTACGGATACGTTTGGGGCCCCTGATCCCCATCAGGGTGAGGATTCATCAAGCAGCGAAGAAGAAGACGAGGAAGATGCGGGTCGTGAAGCAGATGATGAAGGAAATGCCGACGAAGAAGACGACGATGAGCAAACCACCGTTGTGGGTAGTCTGCTCAGTGGTACGAACACGCGAGACCATGCATCCACTGCTGGTCAGGCATCAGCAATGCAACCGCAGGGGCAAGCGACTCCAACTCGTCAGAAACAAATGTTTTTGGACGAGATTGAAGAGCACTCGGCTGGCACAAGTGACAACGCCAAGCTCATGCGCTCGCTTTCGCAGGCTATTCGTCAAGCGGCGGTCTGGCAGGCAAGCCAACCGTTGTCAAACTACACAGACTGGGATTCACACCTCCCACCTCCGAGCCCAGAAGTTACCTTTTCGGACGTCGTGGAGAATATGCCGGGCTTCGCTGCAGCGGTGGAGAAAGGAAAGCGGACCACGTGGGGTTCGAGGAGCGGAGAAAGTCGTGGATGGCTGGAGACCAGCCCGCTGACGCGCCCAAAAGCCTTGCTGCCCAGATGAGTTTCAGTCGAACCCCGCCCCGAATGCCTCACGGCAGTTCAAGGCTTTCATAGAGAGCCAACGTGTTGAAGGAGAGGCTCAGTTACAAATGCAACGAGCGCAGCAGCAACTCCAGCAGCAGCAAGTTCTCCCCGTGCACCACCAGTTGCCGCCTATCGGAAGGCGGACGAAGGCAATCGCCCGACGGGTGCAGTCTCTGGCCCCGGAACAACTTCAAGATAGCTCCAGCAGCTTGGACTTTGACTTCGACAGCGTGTCAATGGCAGATGCTAACGAAGATGTAGACCATGTATCACAGACGTCATCCCCTCGCGATGGATGTAAGTGCCTCGGCTTGTTGCGTTGTGTGTGTGGCTTTGTTTTCGTTGATTACTTATTTTGCTTGTTGTCACTTGTAGGTGTTTCGCCTCTTGAACACAGCTATGCTGATACCGACAGCCACTTCGAGGTGAGCTCGCAGAGCTCCGTGGAGTGAATGATGATTTATTGCTAAAAGATGAGATTGAACAAACTGTTGTCGTTCTATCGTCTATCTACATGCATGGTGTACGGACGACTCGACACGATCAAAGTTGTTTCTGATGCGACGGTGTAGGGCTCACCAAAGCGCGGTAGCGAATGTACGAAAACGAGTACGCTCCAATAAAGGACAGCGCGACGCCCGCGATGTTGGCAGCTTGGGTCGGTGCGTCAGGGAAGAGGAGGTAACCACCGACAGTGGCGAAGAGGTCCTTGATGTTGCCTGTCACCGACGTTGTGAGTGCCGAAGTGCGGAGGGTGCAGAGCTGCACAGAGAACTGGTAGAGCACGCACATGCTGCACATGATCACCATTCCCGCGATGAAGCGTGGATCCCCAAGTACGGGAACGCCAGCACCTCGTCGCGTTCAAGTATGAATCCAAGCACTGAGCAGCAAACTGCACCAGCCGTACTGTTAAGGGTCACAAGCTGTCGAGGACTCAGTGCGCTCTCTTTGGAGAATGCAAGCGACATCGCAGTGCAGAGATTCTGCAACAAAACGAGCGTGTAGCCCCGCGCACATCGGATATGACGTCCGTGCTACCTGCAATAAGGCTACCCGCGGAGCTAACTACAAAAACGTAAAGTAGTTCAATGCCAGAGAAGTTAGCAAGTCACCACCTTGCATCAGGCGACAAATTGCCAAAATCGAACCGAGAATCGCCACCTTGATCGATCCCGAAATGGTCTATCAAAGCAAAGGTTAGGCTGCCATAAACGTCAGAAGGATTTCGTCTTTGACGAACCTTGTGCAGCACGAGCCACTCGATCAACATGACGGTGATAGTTGTCAACCGCCGAAGAACCAAATACCTGTAGCAATACAACAGCAATAAAAACCCTATCAGAGCATTAGTTATCCCCAAAACTGAGACGACACTTACATGGGCAAGTTGACCACCCGCAGACTCGCAAACCCCAGCAGCATATTGCTCAGATGCAGCGCCATGAGTGGCAACAGCACGCGCAGCACGTAGGAGACGCCTCTGCACTGGATCTTCACAGGATCTTCGACGCTCGGCTGCTGCTTGAACCCCTTCGTGAGAGCCACGACGCGCTGTGCCGTCGACAGCAGCGCGAGTCGCGAGCGTGAAGAGGCTCTGGATCGCGCCAAGAGTGTAGACGGAGCGCCACTGGAACGTGGTCACGAGCGTCTTGGTGAGCAGGCTCATTGCCAGCGAGCACATCAAGTAGCAGGCACAGGGCCACAGCGCCGAGGAAGCCCCTGCATCTTGAACGCTTGTCTATGTTTGTCGACTGGTGGGACAACTTTGAAATAGAGGTCTCGGTCTCTGCCGGGAGCTAATGCACCAGCTTTGGTTGGCAAGAACTGCGAAGGCTTCAGCGTGGATCAATAACAGTTGAGTCAATCACCAGCAACACAATCGTCTCGTCCACCTTGGGCGTTTCCACCGGCGATTGTAAGACGTGGTTGCAAACGCATTGAGTGCCTTGGAGAGAGTGAATGGCACGCGAGCTGCAGAGCGGTGTATCAGGGATAAATTGAAGTGCACCAAACAGCAGCGATGTTGACTCCTTCCATGACCTCACCACCGGTCTCTCGTCCGCTCCATGGACACGGCCTAAAGTGATTTCCAAGCTGTGTAATGGCAATAGCGACAGCAATAGCAAACACTGCCGCCGCTTTGCAAGCGTTTTCCAGACAAAGAAACCACGTCGAGCGAGTGATACGTCCAGCGGTGGACCAGCGCCTTGGCTTGGCATTCGCTCTAAGCGGAGACCGTCCAAGTTGAAGTGGCAACCCTGGCTCGCAATCAAGTCCGGTGATTAAAATGCATAACCACAGGTCAGAAATCATTGAAATTGTATCGTCTTCACATATTTAGAATCATGCCAGATGACAGGATTGTCGAGTGGGCGTAAGCATCGACGATGATATCGCCCTTGGGACAAACGGCAACTTGTCCTATAATACTATATTATTAATAGGGACTGACTCAGTCCGCTTTGGCATGACTGTTTAACATCCTACTTCGTACTACATATTGCTGTAGCATGGCTTGGTCAAATCTACCGGCGGTGAAGCTGCTGTCAGTGCTACAACTGCCGCCCGCCGCTCGAGGCGAACGGTCCGAACTTCGAGGACGTCCGGTTCGGCGCTCGAACACGACGCGGCCTCCAATTGGTTGCTCCCACTGTGGCTTGGCTCGACCGAGTGACAAAGAATTTTAACGCGCCGCAAATCCTGGTGCGAATACTGCAACTGGAAATTCGGCTGCCGTGTGCGCCTCGAGCTTCTCCGTCGCCAGGGATAATCATGGGTGCTTTCTCAGCCGGCGTGCCATGGCTTTGCGGTCCGTCATCGACTGGGATCAAGGCCCGGAAAACGGCCCGGCCAAGCACGTAAGCCTGTTAGTGCCTATTGGTCGAAAAGCGCAGAAGTTGCACCATACAAACTCCGAGATAATGGCTGATCGAGCGCGGCTCTTGGTCTCACTATGGGCCGCCGGCACCCTCGGCGACTTCTGCCAGTGCAGAATTTGCGACAGCGAGCACAGAACCCAACGGCCGACAGAAGAAGGAGAAGTCTCCCCTCCCCCTTTAGCTCTCAATATCCACCATGGCCACTAATTACACGGTACGCCTGACCCCCACCTACTGCAGCCCGTGACTGACGTGTTCCTGCGCTGCTACAGACGTGGAAGATCGAGGAGGAGGTCAAGGTCCGCATCACCGAGTCCGGCGTCGGTGCGCGCCCCGCCATCTCGGCCCCGCAGGCCTTCCAGAACACGCTGGCTAAGTACGGATCGGCCAACGCCCTGCACTTCAAGAAGGACGGCGAGTGGTACGTGCCCTAAGAGCTCCATATCCATAGGGGATGCACTTGTTCTAACCCGTATCTTGCAGGACGTCGTACTCGTTCCAGACGTACTACGACAAGTGCTGCCAGTTCGCCAAGTCGCTGCTGCATGTGGGCCTCGAGCGTTACCAGGGCGTGAGCATCATCGGCTTCAACTCGCCCGAATGGGCCATCGCCGACGTCGGCGCCATCTTTGCCGGCGGTGTGGCGGCTGGCATCTACACGACCAACACCCCCAGGCCTGCGAGTACATTGCCAAGCACTCGGACTCTGGCGTCGTCGTGTGCGACGGCGTGAAGCAGCTGGAGAAGTTCCTCTCCATCGAGAAGAACCTGCCCAAGCTCAAGGCGCTCGTGGTGTGGAACGACGTCGTCCCTGAGGGCATCCAGAGCAACGTGCCCGTGTACTCGTTCGAGGACTTCATGGAGCTCAGCAAGGAGGTCAAGGACGAGACCCTCAAGGAGGTGATGGACTCCCAGAAGCCTGGCAACTGCTGCACGCTCGTGTACACGTCCGGCACGACGGGCAACCCCAAGGCCGTCATGATCTCGCACGACAACGTGATTTGGACCATCATGAGCGTCATCGGCATGATCAAGCGCAACTTCAACCACGATATGCACAACGGAGACCGTCTCGTCAGCTTCCTGCCGATGTCCCACATTGCCGCGCAGCTGATCGACATCTGGCTGCCCATTTGCGGCGGTCTGCAGATCTACTTCGCGCAGCCGGACGCCCTCAAGGGATCCCTGGGTGTTACGCTCAAGGAGGCACGCCCCACGTTCTTCTTTGGTGTGCCGCGTGTGTGGGAGAAGATTGCGGAGAAGATGTGGTCGATCTCTGCCCAGACGACGGGCATCAAGAAGCGCATTGCGACGTGGGCCAAAGACAAGGCTGCGCAGAAGACGACCCTTGCCCAGTACGGAAACTCGGGCGGTGCCCCATGCGGTTTCGGTGTCGCCAGCGCAGTTGTGCTCATGCGTGTGAAGGAGGCGCTGGGTCTGGATCAGTGTATTGCCAGCTTCAGTGGTGCCGCACCCATCAGTCGCGAGGTTGTCGAGTACTTCGGCTCGCTGGATCTGCCCGTGTATGAGTTCTTTGGTCAGAGCGAGTGCTGCGGCCCCCAAACGTGCAGCATGCAGGGCAACTGGAAGATCAGCACGTGCGGCCGCACGATCGACGGCTCGGAGACCAAGGTGCTGCCTGGCACGGACGAGCTTGTCTTCGGTGGCCGTAACATCATGATGGGCTACCTTAAGGGCGAGGAACAGACCAAGGAAACGATTGACGAGGAGGGCTGGCTGCACTCGGGCGACTGCGGCAAAATCGACGAGGATGGCTTCATGACCATCACTGGCCGCATCAAGGAGCTTCTCATCACTGCTGGTGGCGAGAACGTCCCCCTATTATCATTGAGGACACGCTCAAGGAGGAGCTGCCTTTGCTGTCGAATGTCATGGCGATTGGCGACCGCCGCAAGTTCCTGACTGCGCTGTTCACGCTGCGCGTGACTGTGGACAAGGAGGGCCACCCCACGGACACGCTGGACGAGAAGGCGCTTAGCATTATGAAGGAAATCGGCAGCTCGGCCACGACTGTCGCGGAGGCCCGTGCGGACGAGAAGGTGAAGGCTTACCTGGACGCCGGTCTGAAGCGTGCCAACGGCCGCGCAACGTCGCGCGCGCAGAACGTAGGCAAATACGCTGTGCTGGACCATGACTTCTCTATCAACGGCAACGAGCTGACGCCTACGCTGAAGCTGAAGCGCAAGATCGTGTACGAGAAGTACGAATCGGTGATCGAGGGCATGTACGCGTAAGCGTTACCTTCAACTCATGCCGTAGAGCGTATGGCCACTTCCAAAGCGATATATCGGCGCCGAGTGCTACGTTGTAGCTGCATGTTATTGCATTTTCTAGGTAGTTCGCTTGTGCTCACGAATAAGTAAAGGGAGTACAAGTTTCAAAACTTTGTGGCTGATTACGTTGGCATTCTCATCGCCAACATGCTCGCAGCAGTTCCATTGGTTATCAATCAACACCTACGCACGCTTGCTTTTCTGACGCAACTTGAGCTGCTGCTCCTGGAGCTGGTTGTTCTTCTGGATTGCTTCGTAGATGGCGACCAGTATGATCACCACCGCCATCATGAGCACGTGCGAAACGTTGAACTTGAACGACGACGCCTTGCCTGCAGCACACGTAACCAGTCAGATCTTCAACCCCAAAGGCACCAACTGCCTCATGACGATCTCGAACGTACCGAGCACTTGTTCCAGAGCGTAACGCAGCTTGTCGGCGTCTACAAAGAGCGTCAAAGGCACATATAACCGTTAGAAAATGGAGTTGAAAGCAAGACCCCAATGCTGTGCAGGTACAGGGCTTGAGCGTCTGCACAGCGGGGATCGTCATGTAGCTCTTGAGGTCTGGAGAGCAAAGAGATGCGAAGGAATGAGTTTACGCCCTCAGATACAGCACAAATAGGGATGCGCACTCAGAGTGAGGAAGCGGAAGACAGTCTGGAAGTTGAAAAGCGCCAGGCCCGACACCAGCAGCAGCACAGGCGGCAGCAGCAGCAGCTGCAGCGCGCTCAGGTTGAGGATCATCTTCAGGGTTGTAGAACTGGGGTTTTTGATTAATGGGTTTGTTAATGGGATATTACCCCGCCAAAAAATGGATTTACCGGTAACGTTAGCTGATTTTAATAGTACTATTTAAAGGTAAATTGTATTTTGAAAATATTATTTTCTGAAAATGTTAGCACTAACCTACTGTAAACTAAATATTAATACCGGTAACGTTTCCGGTAAACAGGATTTTCGGAATTCCGACGAAGGTGCAAATTAAAATGGTGGATAAATCGCAATTTAGGTACGTTGTTGGGTCGACCGGGGCGGGGTACATCACTATTGATCCGGTTATTGGCGTGGTTTCCAGTAGCCGTCTGACTGAATATCCATTCTCCACTTTGTTGTATAAATACTAGGCCGAAGCGTGGCTAGCTTATCCGTCCTGAATAGCAATGACAAAGGAAAACACTTGAGCTTTGAAGCTTCAGGAACACGCTATAATCCAACGTAAATATGCTCAAACTTCCAGTCAGCCGCACCCGGGCATCCTTCAAGTGGAAGGAGTACTCGTTTCAGGTAGCGCCTTGGGCCTACCAGACGGTCATCATAAAGGCAAGGTCAACATGTTGGCAATAATTGATCTTCTTTTGAACCGGTCCGCTACAGAGCTTCTAGGTGTTCTGGAGATGTTTGATGTGCACGAAGACCATATCATCGTCATCGACGAACCCATGAGACCCGCCACGACCACCAAAAAGGGAGTAGGCAAGAAGTAGTTGGATGTAGAACCCACAGCGTAGTAACTCGCATTAATGAGGTTTGGCCAGCCCTTACTTCCTTTCTAATGCTTCTTTACACCCCAGTACCAAATTGATATTCCCAGTCCAAGTCGCAGATGCTCTAGTTTGCGAAGAAAAATATTGTTGATTGCCGATGGAAAAGACGTTCACGCGATGTTGACCTTCCACAAGGTGTCGAAGATGCTTTGTATGACGAACTCAATTACCCAGCGCTCTTTGCCTATTACGCCCCTGGTGGGTGAGCACAGATTCTTGATAATGCAAACGAAAACGTGATCTGGGGTGTTGTCAACGGCACTCCTTGTATGATGCATTCTCTCGTATGGAATGACAACTTTCGTGCTGAAGCAGTCAACCAATTGGTAGTCGAAGCAAGAATTAACAACGTTTCAATCGTCGAAATTCCTTATCCTCCGGACTATATCAACGTTCAACTCGTTGATAGGAGCGGTAATGAAATTATTGCTCACGAGTGGCCACCGGAAAATAACCTCGAGACAGAATGGATTCTCGATGACAATGGAAACCCCCTCTACAAAAAGCATCATCATACCCATCGGCATAATGAAGTCCCAAAATGACAACGAAGTGATGCTCGCTCGAGAATTTCTTCTCCTGCACGAACGACTGGCATTGATTGAAAAACTTCAGTCATATTCGAACTAGAGCAGCCCTACCAGAACACGAACTTGAATTTTCAAAAGCGTGCATTAATGAAAGGATACATAATTACTGAGAATTTTTCGCGTTTGAACTGCGTTCAAGGTTGTGAGGAGGACGATGCAAGTCATTAGTGGAAATGATTTGAACCATCATTTCACGTGTCCACTCATCAAGCAGCTCGACAACCACACCGTCTTCAGTCTCAAACTGCGTTTCGTCGTAACTCAAGTCGCGGCTACCGTTCCATACACGAAGCTCCCGACGAAGGGCCTTAATTTCTCTTCTAGCACTATCTGAGTGCTCAATTGCATGCTGGTCGATACAGAAATTGTGTAATCGCATGGACGCGTGAATAATATGCGGCGCATTCCGCAAGCTCACACACAGCGGCTTCTTCAAAATTCTCCACTTATTGACTAATAAACCGAAGGCCATTTCAATGCGAATTCGACATTGACTCACGTAAAAATTGTAAACGTCACGCTGAGGACAATCTTTTAGCTGTATCTGATTGAATGGCGTCATAACCACTCTTGACTGTGTGTACGCATTATCTGCAACGACGTAATAGGGACCACGGATGCGCGATAAAACCCGACTTAAGGACCACTGCAAAAATGCAACTGAATCGTTTCGACCCCCGGGGAACGGCAAGCCAACGACATCGGTAATCTGCACAAGCCTGCACGTTGAGGCCGCATAGCTTGTAGGGGAGCCGTCTGGTAGCGCCAAGAGATCAAGGTCGGCCCGGCTTGGGCACTTCTCGCTACCAAGCGAAGACAAGTCTCGTCGATTCGACGAACCGGTGGGTCTGCACAACCCAGGACACCGTAACCTTCTAGCTGGGCGTAATCTGCGCATGGTGACCGCTCGCGTGCTGTCGTCCATCTTTTGGTGGAGGGCACAGAGTTTTAGCACGGAGACTGCCCCGCTCAGGCGAGTATCTGGAGAGTGTGGAGCTTGGTACTTGTTGGGAACAACACTCAACTGAACCCCGGCTGGGGCGAACCGCAAAGGGAACCGACAGGAACCCTGCGCAAACCCAACATCGCCGACCTGACACGGCGAATTGTTGTGCTGTTGCGTGGAAGCCGAACTAACGACGTTTTCTGTGAATCACAACACCACATAAACACATGCCCTACCGGAGCTGGAGAATACCAACTCACAGCAGGTCAAACATTCCATTCTGCTTTTAAGACGCGATCAGGATCACAACTCTCACGAAATGGATTGGAAACAATGCGGGGGCAATTCGACAATACCGTTGACTCGTGGTTGTAGATGAAATTTCGATGTTCAGCAGTGATTTATCGTTCTTCTTGATGGTCGGCTTCGTGTTCTGTATGATCCTGATCAAATGCTCGGCAGTATTTCAGTTTGTTTGGTACGTGATATGATTGTTTTACCTGCTAGTACTAGCATGTCCTCATCATTACTATCCAAACAATTCTGACCAACTTTTGTTTTTATAACAAATAGGTCGGCGACTATTTGCAGTTGAATGTCTTGATGCGAACACCGATCTGTAAAGCAATGCATACAAGTAGCGACGATGAAATTCTCATCCAAGCTCGTGTTTTGTTCAGCTGCTTCCGAGTTTTCTTCTTGGAACAACAACAACGAGCTGAATCTTGCCAACGCCAACAACAAAACTTGTCTGACTGCCAAAAACTACCCCTGCACTACCCTTAAAACCAACGCTGGACGAAGACAGATCTACGTGATTTCAAACCCAGTTATTGTGGGTTCTACTCGAAACTGGATTGAGCGATTGGTAAATCGCTCCGGTCCAATCGCCCACCCAATCGCTCATCCCGTCTTATTGCATATGCACGTATGCAGGGTTGCCTTTGCCTTCAATCTTCAAGCTAACATGACCAGAGCGCGGAAGGCAACCAACGGCGCTGCGGCTGCGATCGGAAGACGCCCAGCTCGACCTAGAGAGCTCGCATTGCCGTATCCAGTGAGACGACGTACACCCGTGGATGCAGATGAAGCCAGTAGTACGCCCGACAGTCTGCAATCACGACGAACGTCAAGCGAATCATTGCGTTCTGACCAGCGTTCACCATCGGCACTAAACAGAGCGTACGCTCAGGACAGGGACGTGGAGCGTCGTAACTTCGAATCCCAGTCACCACGACCATCAATACCAGCATCACCAGACGGACTAGCACCACCAACCCATTCGCAATTGCCAGTGCCTTCATTGCGATGCATTACCGTGATGTCACCGGCCCAAGACCAAGCCGAAAACGCACAGCCGTCCTGGGCAGTCGAATCCTCCGCACCGACACCACGACCATTAACACCAGTATCACCAGATGGACCTGCAGCACCAGCCTATCAGCTATCACCGGTGCCTCCACCGCGAGGCATTACGGTGATGTCTCCGCCCGAAAACCATGCCGAAAACGCTCAACCCTCCCAGACAATGGAGCCATTTGCACAGGAGACGCGCTTCCAGCTTTTAGTTAGACCTATTGTCAAGAGCACGATTAGCCAGCGGGATTCGTCTGGAAACACGCTTGATGACTTTGTCACCACTGGAGACTCGTTTAACGAGATCACTCACAACCTGTGGAATACATTTAGGCAGCATGTGAAACAACGAGCGATCAAGCAGGGTGATGGATGGTCGGAAGAAGCTCCTGATCAATCGGCATGGGCAAAGGTGATGCAGTTCAAGTTGAACAATCACCTTGTAGACAACACGAAGTCCGACCAGGCCTGGAACCAGTGGCTGGTTTCATCTCGGGGAAGACAGTGAAGCTTCTCATTTTTGAGTATGGAGTTGCAATTTCGAAAGCGAAGGATCTGGACACATTCGAAGCAGCATGCATCCATCCTGAACAAACCGATCGGGCTGGGGCTACAGCTGAATGCTCCCTTCGCGAAGTTGCTGATAAACTGAAAGAGCATTGGGGTTCAAGCTTTGACACAACGACAATTGGATGGCGTATGTGGGCAAACCACATCACACGGAACCTGAATCGTTCCACCTGGCAGGAGCAAATTGGGGATCCACCACCGGCTCACCTCGTTCATCTATTGCGTGCTCCACGTCTACAAGTTCAGCAGAGGGCACAGGGACTCACCAAGTCGGGCGAAATGGCGCTAGACTGTGTGGAAGGAAGTCTGCGAGACAACGAAGAACTACAGCAAGAAGTGAACGCTTTAGGACTGCGTCTGGAGGCACAAAACAAATTGCTGAATTCAAAACGAAACATCATCCAGCTTTCCTCGCCGACGTTGACGTCTTGGCAGTGTCTAATGTGATCGACCCTTTTTCACGAATGGAAAACCTGGACGACATCGAACATAAAGAGTAGCAGGTCTCTTCAATCACTCCCGCTGTGCTCGTCCACTAAATTAGATCCGAGTTCATCTTCTTCGTGGCTTGGCTCCACACTCTGCCCCCAAAATTTTGGCATCCCCTATTCTCGGTCGACATCGGGCCACTTGGATCAAAGTAGCCTTGTATCTTCCAACCGCAATGCTCAAATACTTTTGCCATGTTGTAGGTCTCGAATCTCTGAAATGTCTGTACCGCAAAAGGCAGTAAATCACGACCGCTACTTTCATCGTAGTGCCGCTGAAAAATCGCTTGGTGTACCCAAACATGTACTCGATAGGGTTGAAAAACGGGCAGTAGGCAGGTAGAAAAATCGGTACGATGCCGATGCTTCTCAAGAAGTGAATGATTTCGGGGTGTCTGTGAATGGATGCACCGTCGAGAATCCACACCGAATTCGAGCCTGGGTATTGTCGGACGCAGTTGCGTGTGGAGCTCGCAAAGTCCTGGCAGCACTTCACAAATTTAACGCGATCGAACGTGCCTTGTGTATCGAAACAATCAATAAGGCCACCCACCCCAATAAATGCTAGGACAGAAATCCTTGGCTTCCGCTGGAAGTCACCATGAATTGCAAGTTTCTACCCCTTGAGAGAATACCCGCGCTTTCTGATCATCCCGCGATTGTCAAAAGACACTTCGTCGAGAAAAACAAGGTTGTGATGGCTCCAGTCGATGTTGCTCAGCTCTTCCACAAATCGAAAAACATCTTGCTCCTTGATATGCATAGCACGACGCTCTAACACTTTCCACGTGAAGCCACAGTCGTGAATGATGCGCCAAACTGACGACTTTGAGATAGAAAGGTGATGTGCGCGCTGGAAGGCATCTTGGGCCTCGTCCAAGTATTCTAGTGGGTGCTCTGAGTAAAACTCGCAAAGCCAATTTTTGTGCTCGTCCGTAAACTTGTTGGTCCTTGTTGTTTGCGCACGGACGAACGTTCCTGTAGACTCGTAGGTCCGAATCCAGTTGCCGATAGTGGTTTCACTCTTCGTGAACACATGGGCAAGTTCCTTTCGCGACAAGCCGTGCTCGTAGAACGCGTACAAACAGTGAAGCACTGTGTTAGGGTGTGCGTGCCCTTGTATCATGGCTCTCTGCATGAAGCGAACGGGGTAGTCTGCCAGGTTCAACAGCTAACAGGAGACACAAGAGAAGTTAAGTGCCGATCCATCACGTAAAGGAAACACACAGGACATATTACCACGGCTGAGAAAGCACCAACACCCCTGACACCGTTCTTCTGCACTATCTTACTGCCGCTCTGCAACGCTGTAGGGCGTTCTTCTGCACTGCCGATGTGACTGTAGGTCGATCTTCCGCACTGATGCACTGCAACTGAATTTTAACCAATCACAGGGGTTGCGGGATTGCAGGACAGGTTGCCCAATCGGCCAAGGCATCCAAATTTAGCTAAGATTGGCAATATACAATCGCTGACGACTCCTCTAACAACCCAATGAAACAACAATTCTTGTATCAAGCAATACTGACAAGGCCGCCCTCACTGCTACAGCCGTCGAATTATACTGGGAATCCCGAAGAATGAGGGATGGACGGCCCCAACCAATTAATTCCACGGTACGGCGTAAGCGTAATCTGGGTTAACATTCGTAAAATGTTGCTTGAAAGAGAACGTATGTGGACCACACTTTTGTGGCCAACGGAGCTGTTCGTCAATTAGGCCCATTCTCAACCGGAATATATCGTCGCATGCGTCCAAATAAACGCACCCGATTGGTTTAAGGGTTAGGTTCTCGCGTGCGACCATGTTCAAAAATAGGCGCTCGTGCAGCGAGTTGGTCACATGCGTTGAAAACGGCGCACGACAGTGTTTTGGGGTTGCATGTAAAAACACCAATCAGAACAGTTCATTTGCCTCGAAATCTGACCCACTTCAACTTTAAATATTTAACGCTCGCTCACTTTAGCTTACCTCTGCTACAAGCCTCTGCAATGTTCGGGCCTCTCACGCTTTCAGCTGGTCAAGACATGTCGGGCTGTCGAGACGACGACATGGAGCTTTGTACGGTGATCATACCTACTATGGTCATGGTCATGACAAGCACGCACACATCTGGCAATGAGATGCGCGTTATTCGCGAGCGAATCAACTGGAACACTCACGCAGAGCGATTGGTGCTTGAGGGGAATTCAAGCAGTATTACAGGATGAGCTCCGCTAAGTTTGAACGTTTGCTGTTATTCGTGGGCGCAGATTTGGCCATTGACCCACTGCAGTCAGCAAGACGGGCACTAGGAGAACCCCAGTGTCACCCGCGGGGATGCTTCAAACGTCTATATCGTGGTTGGCTGGTGGAAGCTACCACTATATCCGGGTTATAACGGGCACAAGCCGATCTGGCTTCTATCGTATTGTTCACTCGGTTTTGCGTGCCATCAACGGCTGTCGAGGGCTGGCGATAAAATTTCCTCTTTCTGATGATGACTGCGCCTAGGTACTCTAATAGGACAAAGTCAGCCATCAATAGCTCCAATACACCCAGGCATGGCACGAACCGCACTCAATGAGTGAAAACCATACCGGCTTCGGCGAGCTCGGCTAATGTTACCCCGGCGAGTGCAGCGTTGGTGGTTTCTCCGTATTTCTCCGCGGTCTCACCTGTGTCTTCGCCGAGCTCTTCACGCCACAAGCGGACTAATTCGGAGTCGCGCCGCCGGAGACACCGTTCGGTCTCTCAGCTAAGGAGCGCGCCAGCGAAGACATTGACTCCGGCCGAACGCCTCCGTCAGTATTCTAACCCAGCGAATCCGACGGTGGCCGGCCCCGGCGGAGCCGGTCTAAGAGTGTTTCTCGCGGCGAGTTTGAGCGTGCTGTACCTGGTGAGGAGGGTTTCGACGCATAGACGACTTTGCTCCGGGCGGAAGTGCTCGCTGAGCATGCGCCTTCGCTGCCTATTCCAGGGCGGCATCGTCTCTGCTCTCCGGCGGCTGGTCTAAGCCGCGCCAATTCGAGCGGTTATTATCCCCAGCGACACTCGCTGAGTCCTCCTCACGACGAGGTTCCGGTCGAAGTTGATGAGACCGATGTTCACGTCGACGAGTCACCCGATCTTGGGGCCGACTCGTCGAGCTCCGTTGATCCGGACTTGGCGAGTTCGTCAGCCGTTTTGGTGAGTTTATCTCTGGCCACGAGCTCTTCACTCGGTCGTATAAGTTCTTCGCCGAGTCCAGCATCAGGATCTGTAGCCTCCACTGACTCGTCGATAGAGTCGGTTTCAGCAGTGGTCTCGTCGAGTTCGTCTACTTCCGTGGCGACTCCTTCGCTGAGTTCCGTAGTCTCCGTTCCGGCTTCGACTAGCCCTACGGTGCCTCCTCCTTTCGGCCCCCTCGACGTCGCCCCTTCCGAGCAGCAGCAAAGAATTCTGCTTGCATTACTCAGGCTGTTCTCGCCGAGTTAGACGTCCTTGACGAAGATGCTTTGGATGGTTCGCCTAGTCCAGCTTCGCCGAAGGTGGCGGGGTCCGTCCCTTCTGGTGATATTGAGCTTGGAATCCCGCCGAGCCAGACCAGCGATTCACTCAGCCGTCACCGGTTGGTTCTCCTGTGAGCTCATCGAGATGTTCTTATGGATGTCGAAGCTGAAGATAGCTGTTCATCGTCAGCTAGCACCGTGGTCCTCACGGACCGGGCGCTTCCACGTGGCAAGCTACAGAGCTATGCCGATGCTCGTCGAAAAGCTTCACATTTTGTCAAGCGAGGGAGTGCTCCGGCTCCTCGACCGAAGGGCTCGTCGAAGAAGCGATCAGCTCCCAAGTCTTCTCGCCAGACTGCCAAGAAAGCCAAGAACTCATCGATCGTTAATGATTCTGGTCCCAAGTCGTCGAGCAAGGTTGCCCCGGTCTCTCAGGCAACCAAGCCTAAGGCTTCAGGACCCAAGACGACACGGGCAGCTGCTCCTGTCGCCAAGTCGCCTGCGAAGGAGAGCACCGGCTGCTTCCAAGCGTTAGACAGGTTACAACTCGTCGAGATCGTCCAAGAAGACTCCTAGCGTTCCTTCGCCAAGTCAGCCTCCGACGACCCCTGGTATGGTGGAATTGCCTCGTCTGCCCGTACTGCAACGCTTAGAAGTGGCCCGACGAGTCTGACAACATCTGCTGCCTAACGGGTAAGGTGCAACTCCCCCAACTTAAACCTGCACCTGCGGGCTCATCCAGCAGTACGGAGACCCGAGCTTCCGCACCCTCATCCGAGCGTACAACCAGGCCCTCGCATTCACCTTCATCGGTGCTTCGTCGAGCGACGGGACGTTTGGTAATGTGAATCAGGACATGGACGTCGCGGGAGGGCAAGGTGTTTATACCTATCGCATCCAGGGCGCCATTGGTAATTACCTCGGGTCGTTGCTACCGTACAAGGATTCACACACAGGCCAGCCTACTGCACCCAAATTCGCGCAAAGCTACATCGTGGATCCGGACATGCAGGCCCGTGCGACGCGGCGAAAGTAAATTTTCGCCGATCTGGACACAGATGCGTTGAGGTGAGACTGCTGATTTATTTTAGTTTTGTACGGCTCTGAGAGCCTCTGTAGTCAATCCTATAGCTAATCCTATACGTAAATACAAATATCCAGTGTGAACAGATCCCAGTATGTGATGCCGTACCCGGATCTATAAGACCGAGGGTACGAAACTGAAATGGGTGCAAACGAGGGTTCGCACCCGGCTCTAAATGGCCGAGGGTACGACACCAAGATGGGTACAAAACGAGGTACTGGGCGTGGCGCTCACGGCCGAAGTGCGCCCATGAGCAACTTGACGGTATTACTCTTAAACCTTTTTAGAGTTGGTTTTAAAAACATTTTAGAATAATTTTCGGCAGCATAATTATCGAGCCCCCTTTAAAAATGTTTTTGATTCGAGTCCCCCTTTGGAATGTTCTATAATATAAAAACCCGGCCGAGGTTACAAGCTCCAGCAACCACGACAGATTGCAAGGTTGGAATAGTCTTAGTAAAAGCTAGTTTTAGAGTAATTTTTGGCAGCTTTATTATCAAGTCCCCTTATCTTTATATTATACCCTGCCGAGACCTCGGTCACTATCATTCCGGCGTCACTACTGCGCGGGAAATGAGATTAGTCAATCGGGTGGCATTGTCACCTCCGAAAACTTCGGTTAACAGCAACTGGCAAGCAGGACCACAACCCAACGCCACACATACATACAGACATGAAATCTAGGCCTGACCAGCAGGGCCAAACCCAACGCCACACATACATACAAAAATGAAATCTAGGCCTGGCATAAGCCGCTGGCACTTGGTCGGTAGAGAAGGGCGATGGTTTCAATGGGAAAAGGAGAAAAAGAGAGAATAGCGTGGAATATAAAGCGGCGGGGCTGAGAACCTCTCCGTGCCAGTTATTTACAATTAAGGTTAAACCCGCGTCCATCTCGCTAACCAACCACTGCTTAAGGTAATTAATTACACGTAGAAAGTCTGTAAAAACCGATGTTGGATCAGGGCCCCACTTGCCAATCTGCTGCGGCAAGTGAGCATGGTTCCCTAGTAACGTATGCATATTAGGAAAACGCCGTTTTCTCGGCTCACAGGCTGTTTCTGGTCTTCATACTCTGCCTACAATTTGTAGTACAAACGACACGCCTGCTGGTCAAACACACCCTACTTTAGATCCTTCGCATTTTTATACATATGTATGTGTTTAACCAACTTATTGTACAATCTATGTCAGTGTCGGAGCGAGTCGGTGGTCGGAGGTTTTACGTTATGGTATTATATCCATTCCGTTTCATCCAATACTTTTCTTTGCAATTCCAAGAAGCGCATATTATCTGGTTGTAGCCAATCAGAACGAGCGATTCCATTAGTTATAGTCAATAGTTGATGAGCCTGTCATGCAGCATTGTTCCAACCATTCCGACCATAACCCGTCGAAATCACTAAATTTTTAATGCCATACACAGATCTATAAAAATGCATATTTTAAAATACTCTTCAGTTTCTGACCCAAGGTGACGATAACGAGGTTTTCATTTAAAGTGAAAACTGCTGTCGAATCAACATGTCGATTGCGTCCCTTGCCCTTGTCAACAGGTAGAAAGCAAGGGTGACGGCGCGAAACACATTCTCGACGTTCTTGGCGTAAGAGCATGAAACTCGCTTCGGCTCACCAACTAATTGATGTTGACAAGACAGGTAAGGTGCTGCGTATTATACTGGACAAGTATGCGTATTCGTTAGCCAAGTCAGTCGGCAAGGTTCGAGCTAGCAATACGTGCCTAGCATATTATGGGAATGTCAAGAATTGGCAGGTGTATAAATATCCGCTACAAGGGGCGTTAGTGAAACCTCAATTACAAAAGGTTCTCGCGGGGCTCGGCTTATTTTGTAGCAACCGCGAGGAAGGTGGAGACGTCAAGAAAGATCCGCCGTGCTCAAAACAAGACCTTGAAGCTATCGAGCGCCTGCAATATTCGTCTGCTTCTAAGGACAGTGAATATCTCGATGCAGCACTAGTTGTGACGATGTGATACTTGTACGGTCGTAGCTCCAACGCCGAGAAAATGGAGAAGCGACAGTTAACCATCCTACCCGGTAAGCCATCTTTAATATTTTCAGATGGGTATTATTTAACGTCAGCAGCTAACCATTTACCCGTATGCTCAAAACAATATGGGTGGGGTTCTATTTCTCCGCTTCAAACGCGTTAAGACAGCCCTGCTACAAAGAATCTCCTTGTTCAGGGACCCCACAAGCTTTCTAACCTTCCCTCTACACGCTCTGGCCGTAGCGCTGGTAATGCAGGTAATGTCATGTCAACGCATGTTTCCGCAGTTCCTTACTACAAAGCGCAGCTCCGAGAATGTACAGGGAGTGCAGGAGCTGTCGCTAATTGATCTCGTCGAAGTTGACAACAAGCAGACAGCCTTGGGGGAAACGCACGTGACGTCAACAAGGCGGTCGGTTCCTGGTGCACAAGCATACGTTAACAGGTTGCAGGTCAGAGCTAAAGCGATAGCCGATTTGAGAGGCATTGAATTGACACCTGATCTTACCTCGCACCCGCCGTAGGGGGCATGCACGCGAACGACGGGAGTGTAGCAGAGAACTGGATCATCGAGCGGGGTGGCTGGCAGCTGGACCGCGTGAACAAATCATTCGGCTGTATCATTGGAACGACACAAGCCGACCAGCAGTTGCCCCGAGTCTTGAGTGACTGGAAGCCAAAGGACGGTGCGCGAGTACCATTCCTTGCCGCTCTTGACACACCCGTCCTTGGTCGCGCTCAGAAGGTGCAGAAACCGCTCTTCGCCAATACCATGTTGTTCGACGATACATCACTCAACCTGGACGAAGACGTCGCTAATGTACTCACTGCTACGGTGTTCATGCCCTCCCCAACAGGCTGCACCTCTGTGAACGCAGCCCGTTCATCTCCACTCTCAGAAAGATCATGCGAGCACGAGGCATTGGCGAGTCGGAACTCCAAGCGTGGAGCACGACGATTGCTCGAAGCCGCGCCGGAACACGAGCCTGGCTGCGTGGCTCCCGAAAAGATCAAGTTCGAATAAGACGGGGGCACGACAGAATGAGGTGGACCACAGATAGATCTCTCCTTCAGACAACCCAACAAAATACAGAGTTCCAAATACAAATATACAGCCACACAAAATTATTATAGACCCTTAAGTGTGGGGGGCCAGTCTCACTTGGAGCTAACACCCAAAGTACTGGTCAACTCTGGATGAATGATCACTCAACGCGCACCACCCTCACTTTGTAAGGGACACTCTTCTTCTTCACACACATATGTACTTCTTCTTCTCACAGTAGTCAATCAATCGAGTCGTAGGGGTGACTACTACAATCACCGAACACCGGAGGGTAATATAAAATGAACGCCACTCAATGAGCAACACGCAACTAGGGTTTTGTGAACAGACGGATCAGTCCAACCGCACGAACAGTCAGCCTCGCTGTCGATTTCAGTGGATTGGCGGAGATCGGTACCCATCCTGTATTCAGTTCGTGTAATCTAACAACTGATTTCAAGCGGTGCAGTCTGAGATACCCGAAGGTAAACGATACATATAGGGATTGCCTCAAGGACATACGTCAGACTGGGCGATATCATCATTCAGTGGTTCTAGACATCCTCATTCAGAGAGGGTCTGGGAGCGCTATATACATCTGGACGGAAAAGGCGTTCACCCGCCTCGCCTCACTTGTTGTTCCGAAACGATGCTATACTTGGTGTTCTGAACGGTGCTACCAATTCATGTCTTGCAACATGTTATTGTCTAAGCCTGTAAAACACCCTGTATTAGCTTTGATTGCTTTAGCTTTCGGTTTTGTTGAGCGAGTTGTCTTCCATAGCCCCGTACTCGATGTACGTCTTGCGGACAAGCGCGCGACACTTCCTCTCGAACTTGGCGATGATCGTCTTCCCCACGTGCTTGCGTGGTTCCCTCGTCGGCTCCCTGTCCACAAGGTAGTATGTCATGCTGCCCATGCGCTTGCGGTCAAGAACCTTGCGAATGGAGTGTAGCACTTCAGCCGCTTGATCTTCGTCGGCGCTCCAAACGGTTGCGATGTCAGAAGCAGCGTCGGTTTCGGTAGCAGGTATCAGGTATCAGTGCTGAGATCCACTCGCGGATGTCCGCAAAGATCACCTGAATAGTTTTTGGCAGTTGACTTGAAGAAGCGACGGTCGCGTTCATGGTAGTCGGATAGCCTTGTCACTAGCGCGGAACTTGTACGTCTTGAGCGCAGCAATACAGAGCTGCCTAAACTCTTTAGCGGAGCTGACAGGGTTCTTTAGCTAACAGAAGTCTGTCTCAATGATATTGAGATGCAATGACTGGTTAGCAATGGAAGGTAATATGCATCAATGTTAAGCAATGGTTTCTATAGTGATGATGTCGGTTGTGTGTCGACGTGCAGGATCAACGATGTGGACAGTTGCTCGGAGGAGATGATAGAGACGGACATGGGTGTTCAGGAGGTCGGTCTTATGCAGCTTCCGCAGGTTCTTTCATACGTTCTGACTTCAACGGGCCGCGATGTTGCGCTGCCGAAGAAAGGAAAGAAGCTCGTGCTCAGCCTTCGTGTTGACAGTCTAGGACGTCGTCACGGTAGCGTGGAGACGTTTCGTTCAGCTGGAATCCGTCCGCAAGAAACAACTTCATGAAGACGACTACGAGTTTGGCGGGGACCTCGCGTGCTTGGTAGCAGTGTCGACCGAGCTCCACATGCCTGGTACCTGGACGTACCACGTGAACTAGACGTCCTTCAAGTTTGTTGGCGCTGATGCAGTACGTCTTCGCTTGACTGAGGACTCGCTGGTGCTTGGTATCTCTCTGCTGACGTTTGATGGTGTTGTTTGTTTCGGTGTGTTGTAGCCTTAGCCTCCATTATAGCCATCCGGGCGTCAAGCTTTTGGTTGACTTGGACTGATTGCTCAATCAACGCAGTTTGATGAAGAACCACTGGGTGCTTTGTGATATCCGTTGTTGCAGCTTGGGTTTTAGAATGTTCTTCAGTGACGCTGGGCTTCCGGTCAATGGTCTAGTCCGACGACGACGCACGCAAAGTGTTAGTGATGAAGCCATTTTAGAAGCCACCTTAGGGTCGCTGGATTGCAAAGCCTCTTGGATTGACACCTTTACGGATGAGTAGTGCCGCAACAGGTACGCCATCAGTGTGTCAAGTACGGGCCTGTTGACGTTGAATTGTGCTGCTTATAGACCGGTGGAAGCTGAGAACAGGGCCGCGAAGACGGAGCGAATCTTCATTTGTGTATCGGAGCCAAAGCTGTCCAGGGATAGGAGAAACTTCTTTGTCGGGATGTCGACTACTCAAAATACGGGCGATCTCGGAAGGCGTATTGAAGACATAGGCAAATGCCTTGGCTCCTCCGTCGAAGATCCCCTGCACACACATACCAGCTCCATTGGCGTGCTGCACACCTCTGCGCCGGAATGAATGAAATGTCAAGCGCTCCAACACCCTGACTGGCTTGGCGATTCGATCAAGAACGCGGTCGACGTAGCTGTGAATTTTCCTGGACCCGTCTTGTTGATCTTGTCTTGGTCAGAGCATACGGTCCCGCCTTGTAGCGCAGCCATGTCGTCCGAGTGGTCAATTAAGTCGATGAGTGGAGTTATCGGCGTCAGGACGGCCGGAGAACTCAACTGCTGCTCGGTAGATGGCTCAACAGCGACAGCGTCGGCGATGACTGCGAGGCCAAGTAAAGCGCGATTAAAAGGCGTGGGCACGTGGCTTGACACGGAGCCTTCCCTTTCACCCGCATGCTGCCAGATCACATGCGCCCTTCTTCCGCGGCGCGGCAAACGACCCGCGTCTCGCCGGACTCTCTTGTATCTGTCAGACATAGCTACTATATGCACTTGCCATAGCCACATGTAACGACCAATGTACATAACGCAAACTATGCGTAGCGTAGCAACCTGAGGTTGCAATTAGGTCGTTGATATCGGCCAGTTTTATGGTAAACTGCAATACATGTTTAGTGCTGCTGCTTGTCGTAGGAAGCATTCATGGTGGAATGGAGTGCAGCTCCATTCGTGAGCACCCCGTGGCACGATTTCACTCTTCAAACAAAGGTGAGCGGGTGCGCGCGCACCTAGCCCTAGCAAACCCGCGCGAGGCGTCTCCGAAGCAGGCGGGCATCGTAATAGCAAATGGAGGCTCCGCGCAGGCCTACCAGCGCTTTATTCCGTACGCACCACTAGTCAAGGTACACATGTGAGCAACGTGGCCGCCGAAGCAGTCAGCATTTGGCGCGGCTGGTCAATGAGTCAGGCTGCGCCACCCCTTGTGAGGTTGAAATGGTGGTGCAAGTCACTGCAACAGCATCTTGCTGCCAGCCCTGAGTTGCTTTAGTTACCAGCGCAGGCAACTTAAAATTTTGGTGCAACTTATTAGAAAGAGGTGCGCTTGGAGCACCACTCAGGATAATTATCATCACCGGTCACAAATACATCAACATTTCCCAACCGGCCCACATTTAAGTTACTAAGGTTATATAGGACTAAGGATCTCTCATTGAGAAGCCCCATTGCGCGTTAGGCGTGCAAACGAGGAGACAGGGAATGTTCTACTCTCCAACTTCAGTCCCGCTTCCTGTCAGTCAAGATGCACACAAGAGTTGAAGCGTAGCTCGAAGTATTTCTCCAGTAGGCTATTGACCACGAAGACCCCGGCGTTCAGGCGTGGATAAGATAGTAATCACAATTTGTGCTGGTGTATGAATGAATACGATCATCTAATTCTTTTTGAACAGCATTCTTGCAACAAGTTGTGATGTCAAGTGCTGGAGCAGTACTGCAGTGGAGAAGACAAACTCGAAAATGGTACTTACGTATAACAAGAGAATTGGCCAATGAAATATCTGAATCGACTCAAATGTGGGCCGGTTATAAAAATGTTGATATTTTGTGGCCGGTGTTGATAATTATCCCACCACTCAAGTGCCGCTGTAATCAGTGCCAGGATAGACTGTAGGTACTCACCCATAAAACATGACAGTGGTTTGCAGACGTCTTGGGGTAACTACCAAGAAAGTCGCATGTGGTTCAGTCGTTTGCAATTTCAAAGACTAGTTTCGAATATTCTTAGTAAAAGTGAATTTAATAGCACTCGCGAATGCTGCCATTAGATTCAGGGGGTTACCCAGAGAACCCTCCCAGCGCGGGGAACGATTCGAACAAAGTCCAACACTTGCATTAGACGCTTACTTCTCCTCTAGTCATCATATGTACTACGTCTTCTTCATCAGCGACCTCACCAACATCAAGATCAAGGAGCTGCAAACGCTCTAGTTCCTCAGCAAGAGCAGTAGACGAGGCCTCGAACATTGGGTCGACAGGTGGCACGGCAAGTATGCCGTTAAACCCGTTCGAGATCGTCGAAGCGGGCAGCCCCTCCCTCGCACTGGCAACCCAGTCAACCACGTCATTCCTGGACGGCGCCTTGACCTCGCTGCTGCTGCTCTCCTCCCCGCCAGCTTGGTCATCAGCCAGCTTACCCAGCGCTGGCGCAGACGCTGCTTCAGCGGGCGGTTTTAAGCAATGTCCGCCGGCTGGCAGACGCCTGTATGCCCTGCTGGTACGTCCAGCAAGTGGATGTTGAGGTCGTGAGCGCGGGTGCGCACCTCCGGCGTCCAATGTGCAGAGAAGTCGTCGAGGAGTAGAAGGACAGGCTGTTCGGGATGCTGACGTCCACCGAAATGATACTCCAGCCAAATGAGAGTCAGCGACGTGTTCCACCAACCCGTGCTATTAACATAGATCTGGACGCCATGTCTGTCCTGGAGGCTCTCGATCTGCTTCCAAAGATGCTTGCCGAAGCCGTGTCTCAGCTCCACGTTATCGGCTTGCGTCGCCGCGACCTTGGATGGCCGGCCCTTCAGTATCAAAAACGGCGTCCGCTTCTCGCCGAAAGAGGACCCAAGCAGCATGCACGTCATCCTCTCCTTGTCCTTGCCACATGTTCGAACCCACACCGTACGTGCGCCGCGCTTGTTGAGTGTCGTGCGCGGCACGTACTCGAAGACAACGGGCGTTTGGTCGGCGGTGTAGGCGACATCAACGCCTAGGCGGTGCATGACTGCGCGCATCCTGGTATTAAAGCAAGAACAGCAGCTTCGCCGTATGCGGGACACTTCTGTCCTTAGCGCGTACGCGCACGGAACCGCAGCGCATGGCGGCGCACGAATCCGGCCCGCCAAGCCCATGTGCCGGTGAAAACGCCGCGCGGTATACCAGCTGCTACCGCATACTCCTGGGCCTTGAGCTGGAGCATTAGAGCCGAAACTGGCGCCCCATCGGCGCGGTAGGCGTTGACCCAGCGAAGAAGCTGAGACTCCGTCTCAGACGACAACACAGTGGCACTTCCTGCAGGTCTGAGCTTGTGCAGCACGCTGGACGAGCTGCTCTTCCCGGCCTTCTCGATGGTATCGCGGCGTTTCCGCCACAGGTAGATGCTCTTGCGCTTAGTCTCGAGCGAGGTGCCTTTGGTCTCAGGGTAGAACTTGGCGAGTGCAGAGGACACCCCGTGAGAATCAGAATGGTGAATGACATGGAGTCGAAACTCATACGTCGGCGTAGAGCGCTTGTACTGCCGAGCGCGGCGGCCTCCATCTTTACTTGCTCGTGCGCGGCCCATGAAGAGTTGGGAAGTGACTGCGCTTTAGTGGTCTGGTGCCTAACTTTTATCGATCCTTGGCCACCAATTTTTGGAGCTGTCGGAAATGACAACGATCCGGAGGTGTCCAAATTGCAGTCATCTGATTGGCTAATATGGCTTGTCGGATATAACATTCTATCGGATACTACACAGGTTATACGGTACCCACAAATACTTGGTCCACCCCAGCCAAAAATTGCGCGCGAAACTTACACACAAAAATAGTCAAGCAGCCATTAGCGGAGATCGCGGCTCTCCCATGCAGACTCCGCAGCGCGACGGCGGCGGGCTGCTCTCGGGCTCGCCGACGCCCACGCGCGACAGCTCCACGCTGCTGCGCGAGCAGGAGGCGGAGCACGAGCGACTGCGCATGGACAACTTCAACCAGGCGCTGCGCATCAACTTCCTGGAGGAGAAACTGCTGCGCATGAAGCAGGGCACGGACTTCGCCAGCGAGGACCTGGAAGACGAGCTGGCGCAGCTACGCATCGCGCTGGAGGAGCGCGAGCACGAGTTGCAGCAGCGCAACTTCAGCATGATCCGCGCCACGCAGGCCATCGACCTGCTCAACGCGCAGCTGCACGAGGCGCAGCACGCGGTTGCGAGCGCGCGAAGACGCACAGAGAGACGCTGAGGCGCAGCTGCAGGAGATGCTTCAAGCACGCGGACACGCGGACGCCGAGAGGTGGCGACAGGAGCTGGAGACGGCACAGCAGAGGCTGGAGAGGACGCAGGAGCTGCTGCAGAGACAGGACCACGCGGTGACTGCTCTCGGCAATCAGGTGCAGGAACTACAGGACGCGCGCACGAGAGACGAGAGAGAGACGGAGCTCCGCACTCAGAGGGAGCAGCAGACCATGCAGCAGATGGAGATGGCCAACGTTAAGCTCTCGGCTGAAGCGGAACACTGGAAGGTCATGAGCAAGCAGCGCGAAGAGCAACTTGCGGCGATGCAGTTGCAGATGGAGACGATGAGGCAGGAGAAGCAAGCCAAGCTCAAGCGCATGGAAGAGCAGGTGCAGCACCAGATGAAGCAGCTGCAGCGCGAAAGCGACAACTACCGCGCTGAGCACACGCGGCTGCTGACAGACCGGGAGAAGACGCACTTTGACAAGGAGCGACTCGCGATGGAGAACGAGAGCATCAAGCAGGAACGCGCGAGGCTGCAGACGGAGATGGAGCGTATGACCAACGACAGACAGCAACTTGTGGGCGAGGCGGAGCGCCTCCGTCTGCAGAACGTGAAGCTGACAGCGGCCTGCGAAGAGCAGAACAAATCGCTGGAAAGCTTCAAGGTTGAGAGAGAGGCCGCTATGGACAATATTCACCAACTCGAGTCCGAGCTGCATCAGCGGCGCAAGATCGAGCAGGAGCAGGAACTGACGCTCAAGACATTGGAGAGTCGGCTGCAGTATGCTGAAGCAGAGGCTCACAGGATGAAGGAGCAGTGTGACTTGGCCGAGTCTCGTTCCCAGCAAACGTCGAACGAACGGCTGCTGGCTTTGGAAAAAGACCGCCAGACAATGGAAGAAGACAATCGCCGACTTCGTACTGAGTTATCGAGCTTCCAGCTGGACCTGGAGGCTATGGAGCGTAAGGTTCTGGATAGTGAGGAGAGGTTCTCCAACGAGGCAGCAAATGCACTGGAGCAGCGCCAGCATCTTTCGGCGTATGAAAATGAGCTGGAGCAACAGTCTGTTCAAGTGCAGGAATATCAAAAACAACTTGCGAACTGTGAAGATGAATTAGCTCATCGTGCAGCTCGTTTGCAGGAGATGGAACGGCAATCTGCTCAAGTACAGGAATACCAGAATCAGCTTGCTGCCTGTGAAGATGAGTTAACTCGACGAGCAGCCCGTTTGCAGGATCTGGAGCGCCAAATAGCTGACGTGGTATCGGCAAGCTCGTCGACAAACACTACAGCTCGACAGCAACAGACGGAATGGCACAATCAGTTTGCAACAGAAAAGAGTGCATTATTGCGACAGTTGGAGGAGGAACGACGAAGAGCAGATGACGTAGAACGAGCGGCGTCCACATTAAGAAATGAAAGCTCGTCAACACAGAGAGAGCTCGAGGCTGTGGAGATGGAACTTCGCTCTCTGCTAACGAGTCGCAGTCGGACTTTCGGTGGCAGTCGACACCAGTCTGTGGTAAGTCTGGCAAAAGAGGCCGTCTCCGCTTTAAAGGACGAGTTCAAGGCAGAGGCTGCGGCGATGCAGACGAGTTGGAAGCAGCAAGCAAGCCTGATGGGCTCTAAACTTGACCGCTTGTCTACGCAATTGCAGTCAAGCCAAAGCAAACTGGAAGCCCTGGAGCGCTCTTCTTTCCATGAGAAGGATGCTAAACAGTCGTCAGAGAAGACGTGGTCTATCCGGTATGAAGAGCTGCGCTTGGAAAAGGAAGACGAACGACGATCACTCGAAGAAGAGATTCGTTATTTTCAAACCAAGGCTGCCGAAGCAGAGGAGGAACTTTCCCGGGCGACTAGCAACTTGCTGGCACTAAAGAAGAACCAACAGGGCTCGCGTGAGGAATCGCAGCGCGACTATCATGACCTGAGGGAAAGCAACCGCTTGCTCTTCGAGGAAGTTCAGGAACGCCGCCGCTCTGCCGAGCACGCCCGCAAGCAGTATATGCACGCGATTCGGGAGAACAAGGAGCTCCTAAAGGCAATTGACATATACAAGGATGCCATTGCTGACCGCGACAACGACATTAAGAAGTACAAAGCTACGATCATGAAGTATGCTCAGCAGCTGCAACGACGTGTTGAATTCGGTGGGGTGAAACAAACGTTGCTAGAGCAACTAGAGCAGACGCAGTACATGATTACGGAGACATACAAGCGGTGGGAGGACAGTCCTATCGGTCGAGGTCCTACAGTCAACGCTAGCGGCAGGGTGGAGAGCTACGAGGCTGCTATCCTACAGCTGGACGAGTACATTGGTCGGATGCACTTGGTCACTGAGCGTTGGGGTGAGTTCATGACGCAGTCTCAAGAATTGCAGCACAGGTACGGTAATGCCTGGAAGTCAGCCTCTCGTGGTTTCGATCGCACGAAGGATCAGCCGCGCTGGGTGGGCGACGTCGAACGGAAGTGCTCCCGTCTCCTTACCGAAACAGTGCGCGTTTCAGAAGCGATGCGCGATGTGGTAAACCACATCGCGGGTGCTCTGCAAAAGGAGCGAGATGAAAAGAAGCGCATTGAAAAGGAGCGAGCCATTGCTGTGGACAACAACGCCTCAGTGAAACGGAGAGAGGGCACGCCCTCGAAGTGGTTGCCACTTGATGCTGACTTCTTCGACGAGCACCAGCCGCGCTCACGAAGTGCCAGTCAGTCTCGTGCTCAGAGTGGCTTGGATGCACCTCGCTACAGCTCCAAGACTTCGCCTTCAGCTCGTCACAGTGTAAATGCACTGTACCGCAGCTCCCTCTCCTCATTAGGCCGGGTGGGTTTGAAGGTGCAAGATTTGGAGAATGATATCCGCAGTACCCAGGACTAGAGCCTGAGTATCCTGCTAGAGAGTTCCTGCGCCAAATTCAGCCGAATCCTGGCCACGGCCAGCAGTTATTATAGTGACGCTTTCGAGTAGTGTTTGACCAAGGCGAAATGTACTCAGTAGTCAACCACATTAATCAACACGTCCGCACAAGCACATTTGTTTTGCTGGAATAACACGGATCATCCTGGCGTAAAAAATGTTGAGGTTACCATTTTTCGTCAACGCAGCAATGACCGAGGATGGCACAACGACTATGTTGAGGCGATGCGAGGATCGTGTCTTACATTGCACCACGATTGCCATTCTCTACAGTAAAAAACATCTACTTGTACGCATCATCCACGCTGTACTTCATCTCGCGCAGCTTCTCGTAGCTGAGGAACGAGATGATGGTGGATGGCAGAGCCTTCACAGCATTCACAAACAGGCCGCGGTACAGCGACCGCATACCCCTCACGCCTCCTCCTTCCTCCAGCACAGAAGATCGTACGCAGTGCCACGCGCTATCGTACGTCGGGAACGCGAGCTCGGGGTGCCACGTTGCGCCTTGGAGCTGCACACGACGCCGGATGACGTCGAACGGATACGATATGCACTGCGACGCGAGTGAGGCCGTGGTGGCGCACAGAATCTGGCCGGGAACGCTTGGGTGGCCAAGTTGGTTGCTTGTGTCCTCCGTGTCGTAGAGCACAAACACCGGCCGCAGCGATTCGTAGAGGGCAAAATTGCAGCCGATGTACGTGAAGACACCGAGACTCGCAGGCACAAAACCCCGGTAGAATCCCCGCAAGCCCTCCTTGTCGCGGATGGAGCGTGCGCAGTCCACGATGCCACTTGAAGGACGATTCGAGTTGTAGTACTGCTGGACAGTCAGCCGTCCGCGGATGACATCCAACGGGTAGAACAAACTGTTGAGCGTAAGACCGGCGAGACCGCCAACAGCGAGGTGGGTCATACTCGCAGACACCCGAGGACCGCCTATGCCGACGGAGCTGAATGGGGACGAAGACTCGGGCAGTAGACGCGCAAGCTGCTCTTGGTATACATGACACAGAACAAACTTGGTCGGCACTGACGGCACCACCCAAATACAGTGCGCGAGATTCCCACTGAACAAGCTGCGCGTCCCGCTGAGCTTCACCATGTTCAAAAATCCTCTTGTCAGCGACGTGTACGGAGCCGAACCGGGCAAGAGCTTCGTGGTAGCCATCACTGTAGCCGACGTCGGCTTCGGGGTAGAGAGCTGCATCAGCATCTTCAGCCTCTCAAGAGGAGCACAAACTGTGCGTGCCAGTGCACCAGCAGAAATGGCCGCGGCGAAGGACGTGATCTTCGCCATCAGCTGCTGTCTTCTGAGCGTCGCGTTGATCTTGTTGTACGCTTTACTTTTTTATTGTCTTCCATATCCGGCTGCAGGTATTCCCAGTTACCACCCGTGGGGTTCTGTCGCAAAGCAGATATCCAACCAGCCTTGAGGTTAGCATCGAATGTGAGCCGCTTCTGGTCCTTTTCAATGTCCATGCGATCACCACCATGAGCTTGCAGCTCAGCCGCACGCCAGATCGTCCGCAACGAGTCAATATCGGACTTCAGGGCACCCAAAATGCACGGAACTCCTGCTTGGCTGCGAGGACGTCTGCAGATTCAGGTTGATCATCGCCATCATTGTCATCAGATCGAGCGTCCTCCACTTCGAAAGCGGCAATTCCACGCACCAGGTCGTCGTGCGTAACGTACTGATCGCCTAGCTGATGCACCGGCAAATCAAACAACCGCTCATAGAAGGCTAGGCGGTCAGGTGTAACCCGAATCGGTGTCTCCATCGTAGCTAAAGCGACCCTCGCAGAGTCACTCGTGGATACGTACTGGCGAATTGCACGAGGGAGATCGTTTAGCTTGATAGCAGCCTGGTCGGCGTCGTCTTGATCAAACAGAGGTGGCATTGCGGTGGGTACACGCTTGTTACCACCATCGTAACCATCCGTCACCGACTTCAACACACGGAAAGCTGCTTCTGGGAGAAGCTGGTCGATATTGGAGGCGCCGAGTGCGATGTGAAAATGCGCAAACTGCGAGAAATTGACAAGGCCAGACGAGTCGTTCAGTAGAAGCGACAACGCGAGCTGTACTGCACGATCGTATGCCTGCGGTGGTGGCAACGGAACGGGGTGGATAGCAGGACTTCCTAGCCCTTCCTCATCGTCATCATCTTCATTAGCACTATGCCTCACCAACATCATTTGCTGTGGATCCGTCAGCATACGGCGTAAGTCGCGCTCGGTAGCAAAGCTCTCGCTGGAACCGGAAACGGCCGTGGTGCCCACTTTCTTGAATAGTTTGTGCAGTGCAGTGGAGCCGCTGCGAGTGATAGTGAGAAAGCTTGCGCGATCCATACACCAAATCTTGGCATCCTCAAGTGCCTTCACCGATGCACCACGACGGCTATTGTACAGCAGTGCAGCTTCACCAAAACTTGCCCCACGGCCAATGACACGATCTACAAAAGGCTTCGTCGCCTTGGGTTTTCGACGAGACACTTCACAGCGACCGCTCTCAACTAAGTAGAAGTAATCACCCGGGTCACCTTGCCGAAGAATGGTTGTCCCTGCACGAACACTAAGCGGAAAGCATTTGCGAACCGCGAGCGCCTTTGCACGATCGTCGAGCTCAGCAAAAAGTGGATGATCCTCCAGTGCTTCCAGCAAAAACCGTCGCTCTTCCAAGGACTGCTGGCTTCCCGGGTGGCACGCTAAAATCTCGCGGAACGTACGCTTGTCGAGCTGCCACAGCACTGCAGCCTCTTCATCATCGTCTGAGTCGGAAGTGCTAGCTTGAATTGTAGCACGCCGGGGAGTGTCGTAAATGAGAGCGGACTCTCCAAACGCGTTGCCAGGACCGTTCGTGGCAACGAGAACACGCTCATTCTTGCCCACGAGACTCGACGACGACTTGAACTCAGGTAGCGCAATGGTTTTGCGTTTTCGCAACTGAACACGTCGCTGAAGTTCGAGGTTGACAGAGTTTTCTGCGTCAGCTGCATGTAGTGTTGCCTGCGTCTTCAGCAGGTGGTCATAGTCGACGAAGACGTCGCAATCTCCGCGCTCGATAATGTAGAAGCAATCGCCCTGCGCTCCTTGATAGAAAACAACTTCTCCTTTTGCCAAGACTCGGCGTCGAAACCGGGATGCTATCGCCAAGAGTTCCGGCTCACTGAGCGTGTGGAAGAGCTGGTGGCGCCGCAAGCAGTGCACAATAGCAGCCGTTTCTGTCCCAGTTCGCGGCCCGCGCTCCCTAGCCTCCTGCACACGCATCGCAAACCGCTCCGTCTCCTTCTCCAGCTCCTGTCGCAGCGAAATCTCCGGCATGAACGTTGCACCCTGTTGTAACTTGAGAAAGTCCCCTCCATCTCGACCGCTAAAGTGCTTGGGTAGATACGAGTTCGCCGACGGGTACGGTAGTAAGAAGCCTAGATGCTGATACATTCCCGCCACCAACTGGGAGCAGAACATTTTGGTGCTCTTCACCTCTCCTTCCACGACTGCGTTCTCGAACACGGAGCGTTCCCTGCCTCTCAACTCGGCGCCTAAAGCCTGATACCGTTCATGCACCGCCTCTCGTTCCTGGAGCAGCGCCTTCCTCTCAAAGACGGACATTTTGTCCCTATGAGCGAGCTCCGTGTCGAGTCTAGCCAGCTCCTTCTTGGTGGCCACCAGCGCCGCGAAAATCCGTTCGCGAGCGATTCTCGTGGGCACGGACACGCCGGCATTGAAGAACCTGGCCGGGTTGTCCTCGTAGGGGCGTCCAAGCTGCTGAGTGCGAATTGCACGGCCTTGTTCTGCAGCTCCGAAGAGCGGTCCACCTGCAGTTTGCGCACTGCGACCTCGTGGCCGCGACTGCGCAGCACGCGAGCCACGAGCGGTCGCAGCTTGACGCCCGTGAGCGCCGCCTCCAGTAGAAACAGCTCGTCCTCGGGCGATTGGGCGTCTGGGGCCAGCGATGGAGCGCGCACCACGACGCCGTTGTGGTCCCATTGCGTCCGGCCGAAGAACTTAGCGCAGACGCAGATGGCGCCGCCGTAGAGCCCCATGGAGGCGCATTTTCGGTCGAACATCACCACGTCGCCCGTGTCCACGCGCAGATCTCGCAGCAACTGACGCACGCGCTGCTCGTCTTGGGACGCAGGCGCGTCACTGGCAGAAGACGAGGCCATTGTTCACGATGAGGAGAAGGCTGTAGCAGAGGCTATTTGAATGGAGATGTGTGCTGTATGATAGGATTGTACCAAAACGTGTCGACTACGTGGGCACATGGTTGTCATAGCTAGTTTACCTGCTGGCCAAAGCAGAGTTTTCATTCAGCTGATCTTGGTGTGCACGCTGCAGGCGTCCAACTTGCAGCAACGTCACGGACGTCAGGGTCGACCACCGAGTCTGCCACTCAGCCGCCCTCGCTTTGAACTCGTCTCGCTCACATTTTACAGCATCGAGCTCTTGCGTCAATACCTTTCCCTGCTCACACGCCCTTCGCTTCTCCAGTTGATGCAGCAGCTCATCATTCTCGATCTTGAACTGCGCCAGCAATTCCTTCTCCTGCTTTTGAGCTGACGTCGTTGCCGCCTCTAACTGCCCTTCGAGTTCCGCTACACGCGCAGCTTGGCTTGATAGCTTCTTCTTGAACGCGTGAGCTTCCGCATCACGTCTCATCAGCTTCTCCAGCGCTGATGCCTCGTTTAACTTCTCTTCGTTGAAGTTCTGCTCCATGTCTTTTAAAACTTTTTGAAGGCTTACCAAACCAACACGCAGAGTGCGGTTGTCTGCTTCAATCACTTGGCGGTCGGTCTCCAAAACTAGCAGCCTCTTGTCAGCCGATCGCTGGCAGCAGGCAACTGCGTGCTCCATCTTCTTCTTGTCGGTTTTCATGGTCTCCACTTGAGTCTGGAATACCGATAAGAACTCTGCCTGGAGCTCTGCCACCACCTTCCAACGGTCCAGCTCATCATTAGCTTTGGTGTTCGCTGCCACCACCGTCTTTGTTCCATGCTGCGTCTTGCTCTCCGTGTCTCGTTGCTCTCTAGGTCGAGCATCTTCCGCCTCCCGAAGCTGGATGCTCAGTGTCTCAACAACATCTCTCAGCCGTTCAATCTCCCCTCCCACTCATGCACTCGACGCACACTCTGTTGTTGCGCTCGTATCGCGAAGTCGAGCTCAGCACGCAAATCCCCACAACCTTAGCCGTGTCATCATCACTGTCTTCGAGACTGTGATGAAGTAGCAGCTCGGCCTCAGCATCACGTTGGCCTTGTTCTGCCTGGGTGACCTCTTCTCGTACTCGACAGAGCTCTTGCACTGTTTTGCCCATGGCCACGTCTTGCTCTCGTAACTTTTGGTCCCGATCCGCCAGCGCGCGCCGCAGCTGGGCGAATTTGCTCTCCAGCTCTCCATCAGGGAAGCTCGTCTCAGCTTGGCTCGACAGATTTTTTGCTCCTGCAAGATGTCAATGCGTTGCCTCTGCTCGCGATTCTCCAGCTTCAGCCTCTGGATCTCCGCGTCTCGCTCTTGCAGCAGCTTGAGGTTGACTTCACAGGGATGGCTTGGCGATGACGGCACGCTGTCGCCACTGCCGCCGTTATCGCGGCCTTGGTGTGGCATCTCCATTGCAGGTAAGAACTTCGACCTCGCTGGCTTTTCCGCGCTTGCGAGTCGAAGTTGAAGGATGACCGTCACTCGGGCTTTTAAGCTAATGGGAGTGCATGTTCAAGTTGAAGTCACGACCATCACTCTTCATGTCACTATCCCCTGTCACTCAAGCGCGGACATAGCTGCCAAATGGGTGGCCGACTACGCCGACTTGGCGGCGCTGCTGCCTCGCCCAGAGAACTCTAGGACGCGCTAGACATGGTTCACCACTACGGCGGCACTTCTCCAGTGATCCAGAATTATCTGGGACCTTCCTTGCAGCCAGTACCAACCGTGAAAAGGGTTTGACGTTCGAGCGGCAGGTCGTGAGGTTCATGCAGACGCTCAACTGCGAGCTGCAGGCCACGCAGCAGTCACGAGACGGCGGCATCGACCATCAGGTGCGGACTGTTATGCAGTCGCTGTATCGTATTGATAGTTTCATACTGAACAACGCTTTTCTTGCTGGTTTGCAGGGTTCCTGGACACTGCCGGACCTGGAGGTGGACGTGGTGACGCAGTGCAAGAACGAGAGCAAACCGGTGGGTGTCCAATACGTGCGGGAGTTCTACGGCGTGCTGAGCTTCTTCCCACGCACCACTGTGGGCTTGTTCGCCTCCGCGTCGGGATACAGCCTCTACACCCAGCGGTTCTTCCTGCGGATGACCCACCCGGCGATCCTGTGCACCGTCGACACGGACTCTGGTCGTCTCACCTCCTTCCTGCTGAACGACCGCGCCCAGACTCTGCTTCCCAAACTCACGGTCGGTTCGTTGTTCGTCAACCAGGAGCACGCGCTCATGCTCACGTACGGCGACAAAATCCTCGGTTGAAATACACCGCAATGCATTGCCGCTGTATTTGTTTCACGTCCAGTCGATTGTTCCACCAACATACCAACACCATCGACCAAGAGAGAGCGTGATCATTGCTCCACGCTGTCGCCGAATCTGGTTAAGCCGGTTCGACCTTATTCCCGTCAAACACAGTACCTTCAGGTTCAGCCTTCGCTCCTATAGGTCAAAAGGCCCTTCATAACGTCTCCCATTGGTTCAAAACAACCCCGTAAACGCACCCTCACAACTTGACTCGAGCGGCTCCCGAAGGTGTCGCCATCGTCACCGCGTGCGAAGCCTCCGAGCTGCTTCACCCCATGGCCGCCACGTTGGACCTCGCGAGTCTGCAGTCCATGGCCCAGACACTGCGCGGCAGTTTCTGAGCCAGGCGCTGGTGCTTCTGCTGCTTGTGCTGTTGCTGCGTTACGTGGCCGCGTCCTGGCGCGCCGGCCTGGCGCCGTACGAGGTGCAGACGTGTCCGCCCATCAACCCGCACGTCCACTACCGCTACGGCGTGTCGCAGATGCAAGGGCGACGTCCGTACATGGAGGACCGCCACACAGCCATGGCGGATCTGAACGGGGACCCGACGCAGAGTTTCTACGGCATCTTCGACGGCCACGGAGGAGACGGCGCCGCCAAGTACGTTCGTGTGAAGTGGTGCGAGAGGGATGGTAACTTACTGTCTGCTGCAGTTACTGTGTGCAGGCCATGTGCCAGAATGTGATCCGAGAGCCGTCGATCACCAAGGAACCGATGGAAGCGCTGAAGAACGGCTTCCTGCGGACGGACCAAGAGGTTTGTGAGGCGGTTGCAAAGGATTTTTCAGGTGGAAGTTGAATTAATTGTCTTGTTGTTGTTTATTGGATGCAGTATCTGCAGATTGCCAACCGCAAGAACTCGGAGGATGGCACGACGGCAGTTGTAGTGTTGACGAAAGGCGACGAGATTTTCGTGGCACATACGGGCGACTCGCGAGCGGTGTTGGTGCACCGGAGTGGTAAAGTTTCGGTTTTGACGTCGGACCACAAGCCAAACCGACCGGACGAACGCCGCCGGATCCAAGAGCTGGGAGGATCCGTAGTGTTCTGGGGCGTATGGCGCGTAGAGGGCATCCTAGCTGTGTCCCGCGCTATTGGCGACCGCATGCTAAAACCCTTCGTTATAGCAGAACCGGAAGTGAAGAAGTTCACGCGTGCCGAGGCGGATCGCTATGTTGTCCTGGCTAGTGATGGAGTGTGGGACACACTCTCCAATGACGATGCAGCACAATTGGTGCTCAAACATGAAGACCCGCAGGTTGCAGCACAGCGTATCATGGAGGAAGCATACGCCCGCGGGAGCATGGACAATATCTGCGCCATGGTCATTGACTTGAGAGCGTAAGTGCGGATTTTCCACTACGCAAAATTAATGCTCTGATCGTGTCTACGTGAATTGATGTGTACAGGGAGAAGAACGAGTGCTCGGCAAAAGAAACATAGTTTGACCATTTAGTGGGCTTGATGATAGAGCGATACGGATAAAAAGTTGTCGATAGCGGTGATCAACGACTACAGCCAGCAGATTCGGTGACTAACATGCATGCATCTGAACTCTACCCAGCGCAAAATCAAAACAAGAAATGCCAATAGAATAGTGTCATATTCAAACCCAGAGTGGCGCATGAAGTGCATGACATGTAGTACCATGACACTGCATCATAGTATCCGATACTACGTAGTACTTCGAAGTATGCTACTTAAACGTTGGCTGGATAGGCTTGCATAGCTCTTTGCGGAACTGGGGCTTGACAACGGGGTCCAAAGATGCAGAGCTATCAGTGACGTAGCGCGCCTTCACGACTGCCTCGCCTTCGTTTGTCCAGCGTTCGTGGTGCTTCTGTAGCTCCTCACCTCGCATTGTATGTCCCTTCATTTCTCGCGGTGCAGCAAATTCGGTGGGCGAGCTCGAATTGTTGTACGCTGATTGGGAAACGGACTGCCACGTTGAAGAGCTTTTGGTCTTGTCAGCACCCACCAGCTCGTGGTAGTTGTACTTGGATGTGTCGTTGCTATTATGGATTCCCGCCCCAAACTCCTGTACCTTGACACGTGCGCCTTCTTGCATCTGAATGCGCGTGTTGCTGGTGTAGCTGGCGCCTCCGTCTCTTGTATCTTTCACGGCTCCCGGGCGGTACGCTTCCTCCACAAAGTTTCCTACGAGTGTCTTGCATTCGAACGACCGCTTGCCGCCTCGCAGGATGTTCGAGCCACCGCCTCCCAACATGAAGTTGTTGATAAATTGGCAATGATGCCGAAATGGAGATGGTTGATGAAGGAAGTCCTGCGTCCTCAATCGATGTAGCCATTCATAGCTCCCCATCTGATCTGCTAAAGATGGCTTCACAAGTTTGTGATTGGCCAATGAAGTTGAAGTGGCCCAAGCACCTGAATCCTGCGTCAACGACGCACTCAAAAAGCATATCAGAAGTTTGATCAGTTACACCGTTCACTCGAATTAGGGTTTGATTGCAATGCTTGGATGGTTTGTGGCTCGTCGTAAAAGGCAATTCGGACTGGACTCACCTTGGTCAATGATCTTCAAACATCACACCTCCAACACAAGGACAGCGACTCGGTGCTCACACCTGTCAATCCAAGTAGCATACCGTTAAAGTCGTTCCCATTGGTGACAGAGCTAGACCTAGATAGACACTAGACATCTCGTGACAGCTCCACATTGTGCCCAAACGTGAACGAGTGGTTACTTACGTTAAGCAGGGCATCTCTCCCGCCCAAACTGCAAATCAACGCATCATTTCGAGCTTGCTCAAATACCGACTTGACACGCAACCATGAGCAACTATTATAACTACCTAGGCATCCGTTTTTGAACGGCATGAAGAGTTGTAGTAAAGCGTCTCGAAACGGCTAGGTGGCTGTAAAACCCACACGTCGTCATAAAAGAATCCAAACATTTTGGCGCGTTTCGACTCCTCTATACAATCCCCAGCAAATCAGACCTCTCGGCACGCATACTCGAATTTCGCTAACTTGGATTTTCTCTCCTCCTCCACATACAAATGCGCAGTCATTCTCTATCGCGAAAAGCACTTTTATATCCGCTTGGTGCCACCCACAGCTCCTTCACTTGCGATTCCGCTGAGACGCCGCGCCAAGAAGCCTCCTGCAGCTCTCCGACACCATGGGCGAAAGCTTGACTGTCAGGTATGTGCTGCTGCTGCTCGTGCACATGCCAACCCCGCAGGAACGAGGGGGAACCGCCTCGAACTCATCTAGAAAACGCAAATTCACTCACATGATCTACTACTCTCTTCCTTTTCAGACTCTTCGTGCGCACGCAGACGTACGACATCCCGTGCGACCCGCGGCAACCGGCCAAGTGGCTCCTGCAGCAGGCCAGGACCATCCAGCGCTCCGGTCAGAAGAACACACCGCCTCAGGACGAGCTAGAAGTGCTCTTCAACCGCACAAGTCGCCGCGTCATCGACCTGGACGAGTCCATCGGCAGCAGCGTCTCCGCCATGGACGTCATCGACGCGCGCACGCTGCTGCAGACGCCCGACACGTCGTTCAACAGCGCCATGTTCCCGTGGCTGCGCTCGTACCCGGGTGGACTGCAGCTCTCTGCCGACAAGATCGACTCGTCCAACGGCCTCTTCTTCCAGCAGCTCTACGCCTTCACGCTCATCGGCAAGCGCACGCCCGTTTCGGCGGCGCAACGTAAGCAGAAACAGGACCAGGACTCTTTCCTCTCGCTGCTGCACACGTACGTCGTGGGTAATTACGACCAGGACCACAGGGTTCGACCCCAGCGGCAGACCAATGGCGGTGGAGCTCGGACGACCACCTCTTCCAGTACGTACGTGTCGTCATCCCACAACTCTGGAGCGAGACGAGCTGCGGGGCCGGCGTACCCGCCTGAGCATGACCCGAACGGCTTCTCAGACTCCGGATCGGATAGCAGCGTGGAAGGCACACCGTCGTACCCGACACGCTCTTCGCTGACGAACGAACACGCTGGACCGCAGCGTATCCCTGCCCCTTTGAGTCCGGTGCAGGTGCCGATGGTCTCGTCGCCGTCGGTTCCTCGTCCGCAGAAGGCGCTGGAGGGGATGGAAAACGTGTTCGATATTGTATTCAAACAGCAGGCTATTGGGATGAAGCTCGGAGCAGATGAGACCAAGCAGTTTGCTATTGTCAAGGAGTGCTTCGAAGGCTCCGAGGCGAAGCGGTATCCAGAGATTCAGAGTGGCGTGGTCATCCTCGCAGTGAATGGCCAAGAGGTGAGCGGTCTGGGACTGTCCCGCGTGCTCTACCGACTGAGGGAAGCACCGCGTCCGGTGGTCGTTCGATTTGGCCGCATGTCGACTCGTCAACTGCTGGAGCGGCGCAAGGCTCGTGGCCCATGGTAATTTACAAGACAAGAAGATTTGGCATTAGTGTGGCTGCGGCCTGAGAAGTTCCACTCGTGAATGATGCCACCTCGAGTTGGTGTTCGTATAAGAGACGACGACTTTCGATTTTGCGAGGCTGCCAATTGTGTACTTCGCTGCGATGAATTGACGCTGTAAGACAAAGGCATAATGAATACCCAATTGCTCTGTCCTTCGTTTGTGGACTCGGGTATTGCAGGGAGCTTAGATTTATGATGATGTGCTTAGATTTATGATGATGGAAGAAACGAACCGGAGGCGATGAAACGGCTTTAAATACCTACATGTAGTGTTTTGTGTCTCGCCTTCCCGAGAGAATCAGTGTGTTCTCTGAAATTTATTTCAGAGTTTATCAGTGATCCGATTTTCCGCTCAAAAGCATGCTTGCCCAGCTCCATAGCTCATCTCCAAATCTAATCAACCCTCAAGAACTGACAAAATGACATGTCAATTTTTGCTTTTGGTATGATTCCTCTCATAATGCAACTTCAACTTGCAAACCTTAGAGATCCCGACATTGACATGAGCCAAAGTCACTCCAATCACTAATACCGGTAAATGGCGAGAACTAGTCAAAAGATGCGTGTTGCCTGTGGCGTAACATTCACGTAACATCTATGTAAGTTTCCTTCCAATTATAACAATAGAAGCCGGCTCCATCGACCACACAGTGCTATTTTGTAGCGGTTAGCTCGTGCCCAGTACGTGCAACGAGGATCTGAACATGCTCAAAGACAACATGACTGGGACTCTGTGGAGCACACCCACATCGCGACGTCTACTTCAAGCCGGGTGGGTGGTTGGTTCTGTTGTCCGGCAAAATTAGACATTTTCCACGCAAACTAGGAAACGACATGCACTCAACTAGCAGCCAACCTGAGTATCTTCGACGATGAAACCTAAATACAATTTACCGCTCCTCATGTTCGTCTCCCTATGCTGGACCACCACGGTTTTAAAACGCAGCTCACCACCATTTCATTCGAATTTCAGAGCTCGCCCGGGCGCTAGCGCACGGCCTTGTCGGCCGTAGCTCGATGCAAGTTGAAGTGCAGGTTTCTTGCGCTCTCATTGGTCGGTTAAAAGCGATAATTTGCAGAATCGAATGGCGCTGCTCTTCGCCGCGGACGACAAATTCGTGGATGTCGTGTCTGAGCTGCAGGCGCGCGGGTGGCGGCGCCTGCCGTTCGTGGGCTGCCCCAAGTTCGATCTCAAGTGGACCAACTACTCCAAAGTGGCGTGGGGGCGCGTGACGCCCCATCAGCTCGTGAACCACCTGCAGCACTCGATTCTGTTCTCGCAGAAGGACAAATTCACGGAATTGGTGTACAATTACGCTAATTGTCAAAATAAGGGGCAGTTGCGAGTGGATCAATGCTTCCCGAGGACATTTGACTTGAGTAAAGCCCGAGACCAATTGCTCTTGAAGCGGTGGGTCCTGTACAGTGAGGCGGTTGCGGTGCTAAAAAGGAGTTTAAGCGGGAGTTTGGCGGTGGATGGAGAGCAATTGGAAGCTGCTACGAGACTGGCAAGAGCTGCACTTAATGATGAAGAGTTCTTTGAGAATTGGAGGAGACAGGGCAAACAGTTAGGAGACGTTGCTAAATTTGAGAAACCATTCTGTTTGAGGGCGCTTGCCTGCAGTAGGAGGGCAATTGAAGACATTTTAAGCGAGTTGGAGCAGCGAGACCCGCAGTTTCATGCCATTGATGGTGAGGATGGTGGAAGTGTTTGGATCTGTAAGCCGTCGAATTTGTCGCAAGGACGAGGGATCGTGCTGTGCAATTCACTGAAAGAGTTAGTTGAGATCACTTCACCTGTTGAAGAGGCTGGGGACATGTCGACGCCGCAGACGAAGTGGATTGTGCAGAAGTACATTGAACGACCGCTGCTACTGCAAAATGGCCGCAAGTTTGACATTCGTCAGTGGGTTTTGATCACCGAGCTCGACCCGAAGCCGGTAGCATTCTGGTTTGACAAGAGCTACCTTCGTTTTTGTTCTCGGAAGTTTGAGTTGACGCGACTACAGGATCGGTTCACACACCTCAGCAACTACTCAGTTCAACAGTACTTCACCCCCGACAGTATGCCTAAAGAAGATCAGACAGACTCGGGCGTTGATGCTACTGTGCCAGCTAATGCCGCCACTGACACGTTTGAGCCGATGTGGATGTCGGATCAGTTTCGGAAAGCTCTTAGGTGCGTTTGAGTTGTTTTTACTTACGCCATCAGTCTCATCGATTTCATCTTCGTCAACGAATGCAGACAAGAGCACGGACTGGATGTGTGGACGGAAACCATTTTGCCCCAGATGCAGAGTACTGCGCGCCTCGCACTGCTTACAGTATTGCCTAAGCTTAAAGTTGTCGGGGTACGCCAGGGATTATTGGTGTCTGACAAACCTGAGCTCTAACCAAGATTTGATGTGGTCACTTCAGCGAGGCTTCGAGTGGCTTGGTTTCGACTTTCTTATAGACGAGAACCACCGTGTATGGTTACTCGAGGTGAATGTGAGTCCGGATGTTAGCCACAGTACCCGAGTCACCGCCGAGCTGGCCCCCAAAGCTACGGCTGACGCATTTAATCGTACGAATTTGTAGGGAAGCAGGCTTTTGTCTGATGACCTGGCTAATGTGCGATGTATTTCACTTTCATATTTACAGTGGTGCTGGACGCCTCGCGATCCCCCGACAACGGATGGCTTCCATTTACACTACATGTAGAGTAATGCTACAAACTTAAGTAGAAGTACGAAACGTCAGTCTTATATTCATGAACTCGTGCTGTACCAGAAGTATACTTCATCCTACGCCATACGTGCACGTAACTCATTTTGCAGGGTGCCATTCTCTTGGCGAACACTTTCCAGATCAGTGAGGACCTTGTCCAAATTGCTACTGCTGTCGCGCGCCTCCAGCTGCGAAATCCAATTGTGCAAATCGCGAGCCGCGTTCTCTTTTTCCAACGTCACCGATAACCAAAATGAGCTCTTCGAACAGTTCGCGGACTTGTGCAAACTTTCGGTAGCAATCAACATAGGCTTCAGCTTTCGTGCTGTTTGAATTTTGCTCTTGCTGGCAGCACTATATAGCTTTTCCTCAGCCACAGCTTCTGTCCTTTTGAGCTTCTCCGCGGAGATGTTTAGTTGCTTTTGAAGCCCCTTGATATCCTCCAAAATCTTTGCGATATCCTGCTTCTGCTTGTGGACTTGCTTGATGATATCCATGATTCGTGACGTGTACATGTTGCGTGTCATGGGGCCACCATCGGGGTGGGTCTTCTCGCCGAGCTTGGCCAATTGCCGTTCTTGGATATTTTCCAAAGCGTGTACACTCTCCATCTTCGAGTGAATAATTCCAGTGATCTCCAGCATCTCCGTTCTGAACGTTTTAATCTCATGAATGAGTTGTCGGCATCGCATCTTGCGGCTAGATTTCTGGCCATCCAACTCAGCGTACTCCATTAGCAGCGGCCCACGTGTGATTTTCATCTGCTGCGCTATCTCCGCCTTCTTTTCTGCGTTTGTTTGGCAAATTGCTTCTAGCTTTGCAATATTTAATTGAGCTTGAGGGAGCATTGCTATGAGTTGCTTTTGCCTTGCGATATGCTTTTGCATTTCTTGGCCAGTGGATTGAGTTTGAAGTACATGTTGCTGGACTTCTTGTAGTTCACTACGCTCACGATCGAGTACCTTTCGCATGGCCGCAATGCGATGCTCCGTATCGTCCACCTGTTTTTGCACCTCGTCGAACGATTGTTCCAACTTCTCCTCTTGTTCTTGCCCCTGAATCACTCTCACCCCACTGGCAATTTTCTTTGAATCCAAGCTGCTCGATGCCCCAGACCCCACCAAGGATCCTTCTTCCACCGCCATCCGCGTCCCTGAAGATGATGAATCTAGCGAGATCGGCACTTCTGAAAGTGCACTAACCGAGAATACCTGCGGTTGAATAGTCGCAAACTTGTCGTCATCCGCTTCTGTTTCTTGCGGAGCTAAAAAGCCACCATCCTCAGCACATGTAGCAGCCTTCAGCTCATCCTGAAGTTTTGGCTGAATCTCCACCTCTCCCATATCAACTTCCCCATCAAATTCGTCTTCTCTTAGCAGCATTGTAGCACCGCACTTCTCCACAGCGAAAGCTTCCAAAAGTGACGTTGCCTTGACAGAGCCGATTGGAAATCCTTCAAAAGCTTACATGTCGATTTCCTATTCCATGGCAGTTCAAGTAGCGACGTCCGTAGTGGCAGTCGTTGGAACCCTCTCAGTTCTTTAACTTCGCTACTCGGCAGTACATACAGCGTCTTCTCCCGTATCCAGCTCGAGAAAATATTCCCCAACTGCTCATTCTCCAGCACCGAATCCTGCCATCCTGCAGCATCCACCCCACCCCCCAAAACATCACTTTTCCCCCGTCCTCCTCGTTTTCCTCCAATTTAGACCTCGGCAGCTTCCCCACGAGCCACGACAAAATGTTCCTCGTCTCCTTCTCACTCGGATACAGAAAGTGGTTGTACCCACAGTCTCCAGCGTACCCCAACTCCTGCAAAACAAATTTAATATTAGTTTTCAAGAAATTTACAGTAGAATATAAAATATGAAAGAACCTTGAGTATGTTGGCGAGCTGGGAGCCCACGCGGTGCCTCGCCGCGACGCCCACCGGGGCCTTGACGCCTGTAGAAGGAAGAGTGAAGGTGGAACTGTCGTCTTCCTCATGTAGCTGTGTCAGGAACTGAAGAACCACGACGATCAACGCGTCGGAAGAGAGCTCCGAGACTGTCCAGGACGAGGTCTGCACGGAAGCTTCCAGCCTGGATATTGGGTGCAATTTAAAGGTAAAAATCGTGAAAATCACATGAGCAGAGGCACGACAATTGATGTGTAGACGAAGGACAACGTGAGAGACTAACGCACCACCCGCTCTGCTGCAGCGCCGCCAAGATGAAGGCGTCGGCTTCTGCCATGATTCTCAGGCGCCGAAGATTTGAAATGGGTTCGGCCTCTCAAAACTGATAGATACTCTCTCTAAATTGATATGTTTCTTACTTACATGGAAATTGACTTTTGCGGTAAATTCATAATTTTTGCCTAAGCAATATAAAAAATTAAACTTTCGACCAAATTAACCCTTTTCCATCGTTAGAAATTGCTGATCATGGTTGCAATCTATCATCATTTAGTTCGTACTTAGCTGAGCTGTAAAAAGTATCTTCGTCCGCGTCCCTTCACCGGCAGTTCCAGTTAGACCGAGCAAAATGGAAGTGGAAAGCACCATGCAGCCCGAGTCGGAGCCCGTGGAGCAGCTTGAAAGTGCCCCCGTCAAGGCCGATCCAACACCTGCAGGTTTTGAGGCGTCTGCAGAGGAGGATTCAGCTATTCCCAATGCAATTTCAGTGGACGTACAAGCGCTGCAGCCGTCGGAACCAGGCATGATGTCGCCCTCGTCTTCCATTGAAGTTCTGGTCAAGAAGATGCAGGAATTGGTGCACAAGTACAAGACCAAGAGTGGGGTGGACCCAACTACAAACAGCAATAAAGATATTTCTGAGGAGGTTCTGAAGCTGAGGAGTCGACTACGGGCCCAGGAGCTACTGACGCAGCAGTTGCTGGAGAGAGAAGGGGAACGGGAGGCCGAGAGGGACTACATGAAGAGGAGCGTGCTGGCCTTGCAGCAGGACCTGCTCCGACTCATGAACATCGTGGAGCTGCAAATGCAGATCCCCACCACCATGACCATGTCTATGATGCCCATGGCTGGCATGGAGATGGCCTATAGAGGCTCGCCTCGGTATGCGGGATACGTGGGGTGAGTCCGACCTCGACCTCGCCTGGAGGACGAAGTGCTACCAATGGTATGAAGCGACCAGCTGAAGGAGGTGACCATGGGCAGGTTCGACTCATGGAGACGGCACTGATCTCCCCGGCACATGATGCAAACACGTTGGCGAAGGAATCCATGTCGCCCCACTGCAAACGAGCCAAGGTGTCGGCGGCTTCTACGCCCAACAGCAAGCTGAGCAAACGTCCGTGGGGCGCAGATGAAGACGGGAAACTGGGTATCGCCGTACACACGACCGGTGCAAATGACTGGTCGGCAATTGCCAGGCTGCTGCCAGGTCGGTGTGGGAAGCAGTGTCGGGAGCGCTGGGTGAACCACTTGAGCCCGGCAGTGAACAAGGAGGCTTGGACGGAGGAAGAGGACGAGCTCATCTTCTCAACGCGCGACCGCATCGGCAACCACTGGGCCGATATCGCTCGCTTGCTGCCTGGTCGGACGGACAACGCCGTGAAGAACCGCTACTATTCCACCATGAGGCGCCGTGGACGTCAGCTACGCAGCAGTGGCAGTAACAAGAGCCGATCACCCGATTCGATGTCCGAGACGTCTGAACTCGCGCTGACCGATGACAAATCTGGCATTACGGGGTCCCTTTCGGGCTCTCCAGCATCATCGGAGATGAGTGCCGCTGCACTCCCTTGGAAGATATCTGAGCTTGGGGTTTCACGTCTGTATATACCATCAACAAATGAATTCCCTTTGCACTAAACTGCACGTGTACGTGCTGCTAGGACGATCTCTTGGTCTGGATCACGCTACAGTCGAACCGTCGCCACGACTCGTCCAAGTTTCAAAAGCATTCGAGGATGACTACAAGAGCTTCAATTCCTTCCTATACTGCTACCGGATCGTCCAGTGGATCAACTGCATCTTCATCTGTTCCGTCCGGCAGTGGTGGTAAATTTCGTTGGCGTGTAGACACCGAGAAGAATGTGGTGGTGTGGAACTTTGAGCGTCGAGGCTGGACGAAGACGGAAGGTGACGACTGGAACGTCTACTGGGCGAACAAGACCACGATCAAGAACATGTTTAACCCAGAGAACGGGATTCGGTTGGTGGACGGCCAGTACGTGAACCATTTCCCAAACCACTACGAGCTTACTCGAAAAGATCTCCTTGTCAAGAACATCAAACGCTACAAGAAAGAGATGCTGGCAGTAGCAGCAAATGCTGCGAGCACTTCGAGCCCGGCAATGGGAGGGCCAGCTTTTACTTTGACTTCTAGTGCCACTACTGCACACACAGCCGCTGAAGTTGGTGGGTCTGGTACTCCTGTAGAGACGCTAGACTTTTTACCGACTACGTACACTCTACCAGCAGACTACTCGCTGTTCGTGGAGGAATTCCGGCGCAACCCAAACGTCATGTGGATCATGAAGCCTTGTTCACAGGCCCAAGGCAAAGGAATCTTTATCATCAACAAGCTCTCTCAGACCAAGAAGTGGGCAAACCAACGGTGGACGAATATGCCCATCAAAGAAGGATATGTCGTCTCCCGCTACATTGAAAACCCATTGCTAGTCGGCGGCAAGAAGTTCGATCTGCGGATGTACGTTCTGGTGCTGTCTTATCGACCTATGCAAGCTCTCGTGCATCGTGAGGGTTTTGCTCGGTTCTGCAATGTAAAGTACTCAGCAGCAGCCGATGACATGGACAACCCGTTCATGCACCTCACGAACGTAGCTGTGCAGAAGAACAATGAAGACTACAACAGCAACCACGGCGGCAAATGGAGCGTAGCGAACTTGTGTCTCTACGTGGAGGCCACGCGTGGTCGTGGTACGGGCGAAAAGCTACTTCGTGACATTCATGCAGTCATGTTGCATGCACTAAGAGCTGTACAGAACGTGATCATCAACGACCCGCATAGCTTCGAGTGCTACGGCTACGACATCATCGTGGACGACAACCTCAAGCCGTGGCTCGTGGAAGTAAACGCATCGCCGTCGCTGTCGACCACAACACGAGAAGATCGCAATATGAAGAGTCGACTGCTTCGAGACGTGCTCGAGTTAGCAGTGGCAGCTGATGCCGGACCCGATCAGCGTCGTGTAGTGATGCCACCACCTACACTCAGTCCTACCACAGGTTTCACGTGGTTACTCAACGAGACAGCTCAACTTGAAGCTGATCGATTACGAAACGATGCACAGCGCAAAATGCCAAACGAGCATCTAGTGCTCAGTGGAGGTGATAGGTGTTATTAAATTGATAGTTACTCATCCGACCAACCATAAATCTCGATCTCGTTTAGTTCTTTCTCCGATGTGGAAGGCAGTTTTTCATACGAAAGCAGTTGGAAACGAACGGGTATTTTCATGCCTACCAAAACGTTTGGAGGCGTGTGAGGATCTGTCCGACGCCTGCAGTTTGTATTTGTGACGAGTACTGGAATGGGGTCGGAGAGAAGGCTGGAGAGGAAGTTGCGTCGAAAGGAAGAGAAAAAGGGACTTTGTGATGACTCCGAAGTCTCGAGCAAGGTCGAAGTAGACCTGGGCGCTCCTGTCCCTGCTGATGTCATCGCTGCATCTGATGCTACTTTTGACCATTCGAACGAGGGCAAAGCACAGCGCGTGATGCCGATCGGGGAATTGCCATCCCGTCAGAAGCCCAAGACAGGAAAGTCTCCAAAGAAGAAAAAGAAGAAACCCGAGGAGGATCAGGAAGGTGAACCTGTTGAATTTCGAGTGAACGGCATTCTTGTCGACCGCGACGTGACAGGAGGAGCCAAGAAGAACTGGATGGGTGTCTACATGGTTCTCTTTCGAACCAGCACGCCGTTGGGCCAGCGAGTGGCTTTTATCCTGATTGGCCTTGTGACCGTCAGTGTCTCTGTAGCTGTTCTGGACAGCGTGAAGGAAATTCGGTACGCATTATCAGCTTCCTTACTACGTTCATATTCGCAGCTAACTTGTGTTGTTCTCGGGATTCAGAGATCTATTTGGCGACTATCTGCTTGTCATCGAGTTCGGATTCACGATGCTGTTCACTGTTGAGTATGGCCTTCGAATTGCTTGCCTCCGCAGACCAGGCAAGTTTATCTTCAGCCTGCTAGGCTTCGTGGACATGTGCGCTCTGGTGCCGTCATACTTCGCCTACATTTTTCCTGAAGCGCGGCCACTGCTGCATCTAGCAGTTCTACGGGTCTTCCGCGTGATGCGAGTTTTCCGTTTGATGCGTCTAGCTCGCTTCGTGGATGCTAGTGCCGCATTGACCGACAACATCGAGACCAACCGACGGAACATCGCAGTTTTCCTAGTCGCATTGTTCACCGTGATTCTCGTCATTGGTTGTGCAATGTACCTCATCGAAGGCGACCGTCAATTCGGTAATATCCCCGTCAGTCTTTACTGGACAGTGGTGACCATCACGACCGTGGGCTACGGTGATATCTCCCCCAGACCATTGTTGGGCGGATTCTTGCCACAGTAGTGATGTTTGTTGGTTACGGAATTATTGCTAGCCCAACGCTGCTAAGCGCACCAGCGGCGGCACCTGTCACATCAGAGACGATTGACTGCCCCAAGTTCACCAGAGTACAAGAGTGCCTACGATGCTTCCAGAAGTTTCACCAAGAAAGCGCCAACTTTTGCTGCATGTGCGCGGAACCACTGCGGAAACCTGAAATCAAGGCTCCCAGAGTAAATGGCGAAGAACGGAGGCGTCCCACAAAGGCACGTGCGTTAACACCTATCGAAAATGAGTTTCTGGTGAAACCTGCACAGCCTCAAGCGCTTATTGAAGCAATTGGAAGTGCCAATTCGTTTTTCGAAGAGATGAAGCCTGCAGTGCCTCTCACAGCGCAATCTGAAGAGATCAAACCCGCAGAGCCCACTAGCATGATTTGCTAAAATTCACAAAACGATGAAAGAAATAGATAGCCTAGTCTGGTCATACCTGGACAGATTGGCGGTTGTGATAAATGAGAAGTAGGCTCCCTGGTTGTCCTTTTAGCACAGACAAGATTATTTGTCTGAAAGGAGAGAGTGAATTGTAGTTTGCTCTTGGCAAAAATGCATTCGTGTTGAAGTTTTCCTGATCTACATGCACATTTGGGGGTTATGGAGCAAGCATGGCTGGATCTTCTTCCGTGCGCAGCATAGTCAGAGAGGAGTCAAGATTGATCACACCAAGCAGTTTGCTGAGTCTCACGACGTAGACCTTAGTCCATGCGCTCATAGCCGCAGTCTTGTGCACACGGTAGAGGTTTACATCCTCTCCAACCTGTTAATATTTGCCAAGCAATTGTTTTAGTGCATGTATGTTGAATGCACCGCTCTTTATCGTGAAAGGTGTTACCTGGGGTGGGTAGCTCTCCACAGGTACCGACGTGAACGAGTAATCATGAAATGGTGGTCCTAGCTCCAGCTGAAACAATAGCGTGTCAGCAGTTGGAGCGATACAATTGAAGGGGACTTACCGGACTAGATAGAGAAGTGGCATCTTTAGGTTGGAAATCGACGAGTGAATAGTCTTCCACCATGGCACTCTTCTTCTTGTCGATGTCAAGAATTTTGGACACTAAATGCTGGATCCTCAGCGAAACATTCGGGTCTTTGGCATCAGGCATCTGTAGAAGATCAAATCTATCAGCCTTATGCTCAATCGTTCCCAAAAATCCACACATTACCTGTTTCCGGTGTGCTGCGATGAAACGCGCCACTGCAATTTCAAGATCATAGCGCCGCAGACATCCCTGCAATGAATAGAAACACCAAAAGCCGTTAGAACGACGTCATAAACAGCTATCTGGAATTTTTAGGTCTGCAACTGGGACTTACGATCAACATTTGCGTATCGGTACCGTCGCACAGCGGAAGTATTCCTCCTTCTTGTATGTGTTCTGGAATTCACGGAGCACAAAGATCGCGTTAGTCTTCCCACGCATTTCATGACGGCTACCTGATGCTTACCAGAGCTTGGATGGCCTCCTCGTACGTTGTTTCTTTCGTGAAGAAGGCAGGGACAGGACTCATGTAGTCCTGGGCGATCTTTGGCTCAAGACGTGCTCATTCAAGTCGTAGCACACCGAGTGAAGCCCTGCCCACCCAGCCATGATATCGTAGATAGAAGGCGAGATTGCTCCGCAGACAAAATATGACACCGTACATGCCGTCATGACGGGCACCATGTGACTCAACTGAGACGTGAGCTCGAAGAAAATCACTGCTGTGGACACCGTTTGCGTTGCTGATGCAGCAAAGCATGCCGCTCCCACCACAGCGTACGTGGCCGGAGATTGGGTAGGATTCCAGTACCTCATGAGTGTTTCTCCGTACAGTCGGCCGACAGCAGCACCAATTGTGAACAGAGGTCCGAAGACTCCGACTGAGATCGGTGCACCACAAGGTAATAGAGACGTCAAAAACTTGAGGATGATGTAGACAAACAGCGTCACCTGTGGGTATTCCGAGATCTGCGTCCACTGGCGGAAACTCAAGTTTTGATCACGGAATACTTCATTCACAATCGATCGGTCCGAGAGGCGCATGATGCCGAGCGGGTACGTCAAAATTGCAGTGGCAAAACAAATTGACACGATGTGGACTGTTCGACGTTTCAGCGAAGGCCCATTGAGGCCGAGTTTCACAAAAAGCCTCATCTGCGCCCACCGAAGCAGCACAGCTAGCCTGCAAAATATACCTGCGCCGATCTAAGTATCAATAAACACCAATGCACACGTCAGATTGCAAATTCTCGGTCACTGTTCATTGGTACGTACGCCAGTGACAACGCCCAGCAGCACAAATGCGAAAATCTCATAGTCCATGTCGAAGCCAGCGAACGTTGTCCGTTCAAAAGCACGTCGCGCTTGAGGAACGTGATCACGTTAAACACCAGGATACAGACCGAGGAGCAAATAATACCTTCCCACAGGCACTTGATCTCATAATACTTGGCTGTGACTTCAATACTAAAGAGCAAGCCACCGAGCGGTGCACCAAAGTTTGCGGTGGTGCCGCAAGCCACGGCTGTAGCAATCAGCACAGCAAGCAGATGTGAGTTAAAGGTGTCACCATTCGCCTATTTGTAAATATTCCTTTACGCACCTGCGCGGATAAAGTTGTAGTTCTCCTGACCAAAGTTGACGCGACGAAACAGTGCCAACTTGCCCATAAGAAACCCGATCATAGCCATGAGATGGGTGAATGGACCTGCTCGTCCAACGGACAGGCCAGAACCGGAGGCGATCACTGTGCTGAGCGACTTGGCAACAAGGGTCCTAAATGACAGCATGTCACCCGGGTTCTGGTACACACCCGCAAAAAGCGCACGCATAACAGGGATACCCGACCCGTCCGATGCTGGCGAGATGAAATGTCCACAGGAAGTTGCAAGCATTGCCAGAGTAATGCACCAACACAGCCAACATAGAAACCCCGGAAATGAGTCCGTCCCCACCGATTCGATGATGACACGACGGAATCTGAAGAGCGTCCGACCCAGTTATCGACCAGCAATCTGCAGTTTATACAGAAGATGGTCAACACAATAAAGGCGTGAATCGGTAAGAAAGTACCCAAGCCTACCCGTAAGCTGCAGCCATGGAACCAAGCAGAACGAGAAACAACCAAGTGATCGGTGAATTCGGAAGTTGCTTACACAACCGAAGTGACCGGAGGCAGAGCTGTCGCATAGTCAACTCTACCAGCGGGCGTTCGCCTCGCAGCAACTTGTCGTAGTGCTCCGGCGAGTTCGCTCGGTACCAGCAATCTACGCAATACACATAGCATCAATCCAAACGTCAGGTATAATCCACCAAACGTGCAGGGCGGTGGTATCGTACCATAGTTGCCACGCATCGTTGGTATTTTTCACTTGGTGTGAATCGAGCTCTTACAGAGAGAGGATCGCTCCAAGTGGAAAGGTCGGGGACAGGTTCGACTGTTGGTGTCTGTCGTCCGTTTCAACGGCGAGCTCCACCCCAGTGGAGTGACCCCACATATGGATACCATGAATTTCGAAGTATTCGCTTTTGTGTATTCCTCGGTGCCTGAATATGCAATTCATGTAACTCATGTTGGGTAGCATATGAATGCTCTGAAGAGATACTGCGTATGCGGCGTGCCCGCGAAGCAATTAGCAAAAGCTCTATCCAGTTGTTGCGGTCGTGGTTGGTGCCACCCTCACTTTGGTTGAAGACTCAAACGATTTTTGTGGCTCAATCTCTGCTGTTGGTAAGACCAAACGCATATGGCTTATGTCTCTAGTGAAAACCTGGCTCTTAGAGCGCTTGAGAGCTCACTAGCTAATGAGCTGGGGGCAGTGGTGAATTTGCGGGGTTGCGAGATGCTACGTATCCGAATTTCGGGCCCCCAAGTATCGAAATCAGCTTTGAAACCTGGGACTGATGAAGTTCAGAGCTTCGCGAAAGGCGATTTGTGCTCTGATGATTCTGGCATGGCGACCGGTGATCTCCAGGCCTATGAGGTCGATTGTTGTGTACTTGGACACGAACTGCAAGGGCACACCGATCCGGGTTACTCTAGTGGGGGATGAAGAGTGCCTAGTGGCGAAGCTGTCTGCTCCTCTGACGAAGAGAGTGTCGGCACTCAATACACTTCATCTAACTGCGTCGATGTTGACCGCCACACATACGTCGCTCAAATTTTTAGCGAGTTTTCGTTCGTGACGCTGGAGTACTACTCGAACGACAGGTGCGATACTTTCCAGGGGTCAAATTCGTTCCTTGCGGCAGGCACATGCCAGCACGTTGGGTTTGGCAACAATACTTCATCTTCAATCGTCAGACTCTACTCGAACGGCTCAGCGGTGCTTCATTTATTCGAGGACACGTTTTGCGGGATCGACGCAGACTCCACCATGCACATCAATGGCAGCGATATAGCTGATCACACCTGCTTCGGATCAAGTTCTGGAGCCAAGTTTTTTCGAGCCAAAGCCCCACAAACAGCTCCAGTGTCAACCCGATGTCGGACGGCTCGACTACCGAAGGATCCGATTCTTCGGTTGGCCTCAATGCGGGTGGCATTATAGGCATAGTTGTCGGCAGCTTAGTGCTCTCACTGCTTGTCGTTGCAGTGTTTGTCTGGCGACGCAGGTCCAAGTCAAAGCGGTGGCATCCTGCAGAAAAAATTGAGTCCCATTGATCATCAGTGCGACGACAGTAAGCTCAACCCTCATACATGTCGGGAGAAACGGAGCGAGGCACCATGACGGAGGTTCATGTACCAAGAGGCTCGAGCATGCTGTATCGAGACAACTTTGGTGTCGGTGGTGTCTGGGACGATGAACCGATCGTCGCAGTGAGGATTCCGCGAAAGAAGGTGTTTGTGCACGAACTCATCAGTCGTGATGGATACGCGGAAGTGTTCAAAGGCACTTTCAATGGTCAGCTAGTCTTCGTCAAGACGCTGCTTCCTCAAACACGCAAGAACGTCGATTGCGTAACAAACTTCTGCTCCGAGGTGAAGATGATGGCCACGATGGACCATCCTCGCATCGCTCAGCTTGTCGGTGTCGCCTGGGGAATGTTTGCATCGTATCCGAGTACTTGGATGGTGTCGACGTCCGCGGGCTTCTCGACTCATTTGCCCAACTGCAGCATCCCGTTGGCTTCGACTACGACAAAGTGAAGATCGCATTGCACATTGCGCATGCTCTCACGTATTTGCACTCTCTCGAGCCACCTATCATCCACCGCAACTTGAACTCCAAGGATATACTGCTGAGCTACGAGTTGGACGCCAAATTGACCGACTTTGGCATTTCTCGGGAGCAAATGGACACAACGATGACCGCTGGTGTCGGATCAGCGTTGTGGATGGCTCCGGAGGTGGTAATGGGGCACCGATACAACGAGAAGGCCGACGTTTTCTCGTTTGGCGTTGTCCTCTCCGAGCTCGACGTACATTCATTGCCATATTCGCACGCAGAGGCGCAGAACAAATCACGACAGAAGAGAATGCGTAGCGGTGGACCCAGATCAAAGACCAACAGCTGCAGAGGTGCTGTGTAAACTTCATAAGATTCTGTCGCAGGAGATGTAATATGGTGAACAAGTTTGGTTTGACACAGTACCATTTAATCTACATGCACGATACAACAAATATTTCCACAAACCATCCTGCAACTTTGTGCTTGTAACTATGAGAACAACACCACAGGAACACTGTCAGTGACCGTCAACAGGTTATTTTGCACGTTGACAATCAGAGCGGAGCCGCGACTGGTGAAATGCAACACAAGCTCCTGCATCTGCACGTGCCCGCGCTCGCCGATGAAGTTCTGAGACAGATCCAACAGAGTTAGGCGAGACTCGCCAGCAATATTATCCCGAGGAAGCGCAATGGCATCGTAGAGATCCATGACGCCATCATCCGAGATGCAGTTGCCGACAAGTGATAGAGTGCGCAGCCGTGGGAAGTTGCTGGACGGGCCTGCCAACACGCTGGCAACATGACTCGTCACGTGGTCCTTGAGTCCCTCTGAGTAGCAGAAGTTGAGCGCAAACGCTGCCAGCTTAGGCAGCTGAGCATTGCACAGTGCATTCAGCATGCTGCGAACCAGCACATTACGCGAAACCAGCATCTTCCCATCTTGGAAGTTGAACTGCTGCGCTTGTGACCTGCCCGTCAACGAGAAACTCTCGAGGTTGGGGAACCGTTGAAATAACGAAGCGCGGGTTGTAGGCGAGAGTTTCAGTAGCGACACCGTCGTCACGTCGATTGAAGTAACAAACTTTGGGAGCTGTGAAGCTGCCTGTGAGCAAGTAGCAGCGCACTGCAGTGTATCGGGGGCGGCCAGGAACGAACACACGTGCTGCAGCAAGTCCCAGTTACCATCGAAAAACAGCGGACTGGTGGTTGTCTCAACCGACTCATACCGAGCACGCTTTCCACCGAGAGCAATGTCGTCTACGGCACTGCACTTGCGCTTGCGGAGCATTGCAACGTCCGTCTGAGCCTGCTCAACGGCAAACGCCGCATCTTCCGTCGCCGCGAGGTTGTTCAGGTGAAGCTTGACGACCAGCGAGTGGAGACGACGACTGAGAGTCTGCGGGTTGCGGTACTCCCACGCCGAGAAGGCCTGGCTGTAGAGCGCGAGCTCGGCACGGCGACCGATGTACGAGATCTTGGCGTCCACTTTGCCGTACTTGGCCTTGAGCAGCACCAGACTGAGCAACAAACAGGAAAAGGTTGTCAATGCTAATGGTCTTGAGAGAAACAATGCGAGAGGTGAGACGTACATTTGCAGGAGAACAGTGCGACGAGCAGCCAAGTCGATGGCTGCGTGCCAGTTTTGCTTGGTAGCTGGATCGGTCGTCCACGTTGAAGCGGTGGAGGCGAAGGCAGACGTACTCATGGAAGGTGGAGGAGGTAAGTACTGGCACGCAGTAAGTAACGAGATTGGACTCCGACGGGAGTAAAGCACAAATGATGATCTGCTCGGGATCAATTGAGTCAACGACAAGCGTCATTGAAGCCTGCTCTCCCACCAGCAGGTGCAGCCCAGAATCACGGAAAAGAGAACTGATCTACGCCTTCACACGTCACAGATTGCAAGTTTTGGGAACCTATGTATTAGCATAAACTGCGCTAGCGTAGGGCCTGTCATAACCGAAATGTTGCATTTATATAGATTACATAGGTTATGCGTAAATAGGATCGATTTCTCCTTAAGAATGTATCGAAATACTAATCGAAGAATTTTGTACCCACGATATCATCGGGTACTAAAGGCTCATTACTCTAATCCGCATATAGAGTTTCGAGGAAACCATTGCTGAGCCAGCTGGCCGGTGGCATATGGTGTGAACGAAGCGGACCCCGTCACGTTGCAGCGCCATTGCTTGCTTGTCAGCCGCTTGTTCAGCTATCCGCACGGCAAGCTTGGAATGATACTGGTGGGTGATGCTTGGTCACCTTTCGACCAGCGTCTGATGGCATTACGCTACAGACCAGGGACCCACTCGTGATACATGACGCCCGCCACATGGGCTGTGAGAGCGCTGCTCGTCCAGCTGAAGGATACGCCTTTTGAAGCTGACCCCCAAAAGTTTACTCAGGATACGATTGATACTGCTGCTCTCACCAAGGTGTCAAACGTGATCCTTCCTCTACGCCGGCATAGGAGACCTGTTGAAGAGGAGTGATGGTCAACAAAGTTGAATTTTTTAAAAGGTATAGGTTTTAAAGCTTTTATTGAAAATAATGATTTAATTTTAAAATTAGGATTTAGTCATAATATTATTATAACAATCCCTTCAAATATTAAAATTATAAATCATACAAATTTATTAATTTTAAGTAGTATAGATTATATTTTTAAGTCAATTTGTACATTTTATTAAAAGTCATAAAAAATTTGTAGCTCCTGATGATAATAATATTATTGTATTTAATAATGGAATACCCCAAGCATTAACAGTTTCTATACCTAAAGGAGGCCATAACCCGTCACATCAGGGAAGTTGATTATTTTTAAAATAATTATTAACTGTTTAGTATAATTAATTAATTATTTAATTATAATAATTTTTAATTTATATTAAAAAATTAAAATTACTAAAAAGTGATTAGTAACTTTGAAAAAATCATTATTTGCTGTTCTTAATAATCATTTAATAGATTATCCTACACCTATTAATTTAAATTATTTTTTGGATTTGGTTCGTTAGCCGGTATTATGTTAGTAGTACAAATTTTAACTGGTATTTTTTAGCAATGCATTATACACCGCATATTGATTTAGCTTTTAATAGTGTTGAACATATAATGAGAGAATTAACTAAAACTTTAGAAGAGAAAAATGCAATGTTTTTTTCAATTATCGTAGCAGCAACTGCTTCAGATTCAGCTCCATTACAATATTTAGCTCCTTAGTTTACTGATCCTTCCTCTATATTCTCATTATATATATTTAAAATTTAAAAATATCTAATATTTACTATTTTTTTTTTAAATATCTAAATAATAATAAATTATTAAACTTTTATTACGAGGAACTATTTAAAAAAAAAGTAAAAGTATTTACATTTATTACCTAATTTGTTTATACTTGTAATTAAATTAACTTTTTCTTCTCGTATACCTAGGTTATCGTCTTAACTAGATAGATTAGAACTACTACTAAAAATAATGAAGATGGACTATTCATAGCATTATCTGTGTTCATACATAGTGCGGTATCGTTAAGATTATATGCGACACTTATTAGTATTCCAAAGATTTTAATTTTTTTTTTTAATTATATTTTAAGTATTATTGATGTAGCTTGTATTCTTATTTTTATAGGAGCAATGGGTAAATCTGCTCAAATTTTTTTACAAAACTAAAATATAAGGTGTAAAATATAAGGTAGCTTTTGGAAATAAAGGAACTAAAAAGCGAATCATACCATATGAACCTAATTTTAATAAAATACCTGCTAATAAAACATTTTAGCAAAAGCTGCAGAAACTTGACTAATAATACCACATCCTGGTAAAATTAAAATATAAACTTCTGGGTGACCAAAAACCAAAATTTAAATTGTTTTTTATATTTAGTTTTTTTAGGGAATAACATAATTAAGATTTTTTAACAGTTAATTTTTTTATTTTATATATATTTTTAAAAATTTTGAATTTAATGCTATGTTTGTTGGTTTAAAAAACCCATAATTTTATACTACAAATCCCAGAAGGAGTTTTAAATAGTTAATTCATAAGAAATCATTTGGGCTGTAGATCTTAATGCACCTAAAAGAATATTTAGAATTACTACACCAACCTCCAATAATAATACCATAAACCCCTAATGATGATATTGCTAATAAATATAAAATACCTATATTTAATTCAGTAAAAACATACCGAATCCTAAAGGTATTACAGTCCAACTTAATAAACTTAAAAAAAGCTAAGGAGACAGCGGGGATGTCGTTACACCATTCATGCAGGTCGGAACTTACCCGACAAGGTTAAATCAATTACAAAAAATTAAACAAACTTTTAAATATATATATATATTTCGTTATAATGATTTAAATATTAATGAAATTATATCTTTTAATTTAATAATTATGAAAATATTTATCTACCTTTTACTTTAATTAAAATTGATAAAATTTCAACAATTGCTATAAAATATGAAAATATTATGTTATTTAATTATGATTTGAATTATAATATATTATATCAATTTAATAAAATTGATAAAATAGTGAGATCTTTTAGTAATGCATTTTCTAAACTAGAAATCTATTGAAAATTTTAATTAATTAGGTGTCACAAAATAGGGGGTTGCGACTGTTTAATAAAAACTTAGGACTCTGCTAAATGGTAACATGATGTATAGGGTCTGACACCCGCTTGGATTTTAGTTAAACCATAACATCTAGTAATACCATCACTCATTGAAAGAACAATACCTGTTTCTTGTAAACTTTTTCATCTTTATATTTTTTAATATTTGATTCCAATATATATGATAATTCAATAGCCATATAGGTTATTAAATTATCATATTTAAATAATTATAAGAATAATTATTAAAAATATATCAAATATATATTTTATACCCTTTACGAGAATTGAACTCGTATTTTTGCCGTGAAAAGGCACACTCAGAGATAGCTGGTTTTCCGCGAAATCTATTGAAGTAGAGCATTTAAAATCTTTTTTGGGGTAGAGCACTCATTGAGCTAGGGGCGTAAAAACTTACTGAATTCTTGGAAACTCCGAATACAAAAAAGGTTTTTCACGTTCTTCAAACCCCCAAAAATAAGGTGTCATAGCTCCAACATCTAAAGCATGGCAACAAACAGCTAATAAATGATTTAATATACGAGTTATTTCTGAAAAAGAACTCTTATATATTGTGCACGTAATGGGTTGAAGCGATCCAGTTGGATACATTGTGTACCAAACACAACACAATCAATTGCGAATATGGCGGATGCCCACGCGTATCTCGGCGCGTTGGAGGCTGTAGACCGCCGACAGCTCTCCATTTACCCCGAGGGGAAAGTGCTGACGCTACCACTCATATACCTGCCAGATATTGTAAGCAGAAGCGCGCCGTATCGCCGCAGTGCAGCTCTAACCGTCCCTATACTCCGTAGGTTTTGTTCCCAGGCGACGACCTGCCGCTTCGTTTGCTGTCCGAGTCGATGATTGGCGGCATTCGCGAGCTCCTGTCAAGTGATGGAGCCCTGCTGGCTGTGCTGCCTCCTCACCAGACTGGGACCCAGTACGGCTCGACGGTCCGTGTTGAGCGGTTCAGTGTGGAGGACCACAGCGCGAGGTTGACTGGAGCTGCTCGACAGCGTTTCCGTCTCAAGCAGAGGCTACGAGCGGAGCCGGGTGCTCCGATACTGTATGGACAAGTGGAGATCTTGCCGCAGGACAGAGCGCAGCCGCTTCCTTTGACGATCTGAGGTGGCATCGAGAGGGAGACGAAGACGAGAAGCAAACCAGGAAGAGGAGTCTGCGTCGGTTGCGTGGACGGCAGTGTTTAGCGTACTGGGGTGGCAACACGTACGCGCTGTACGATACACGAGTGCTGGTGCAGAAGATTCAGAATATGCTGCTGTCGAACATCCACGGCGAGTGGTTTCGCAAGCCGCAGACGGAACAATCGAGTGAACGAGATGACAAGTCGTCGTTGGTGCATTACTTGGCACTCCCGAGCGACCGCCAGGACCCGAACCTATTCGCATACTGGGTTGCTGGCAACTTGCCATTGGACACGGTCCAGCGACTTGAACTGTTGGGAATGAATTCTACTGTGCATTTGCTGCGGCGGGAAATCGAGCTGCTTGGACAGGTCGAAGAAGACATCTTCTGCTCCATGTGCGGCTCTTTCCTGGCAAACACTCGCGACATATTCAGCATGACGGAGCGTGGTGCAGCAGGAGGCACATTTGTCAATCCTGGCGGCCATGTCTTCCAAGTACTGACGCTGCGTGACGTGGATCGCGCACACGTGTTCATGGACATGATACGCAGCACCGAGGACACGTGGTTTGCGGGCTACTCATGGAGTGTCACGCACTGCAATTCCTGCTACCAGCACCTGGGCTGGCGTTTTGACCGCGTTCATTCAACGTGTCTACCTGCTTCCTTCTTTGGGTGTCGGCGAGCAGCTCTTACGCGGTCAAGAGGTTCTCGACAGGTCGACCCTCGGTCGCACGGCTTGGATGGATACGACACAGACGACTACGCAAGCTCTGTGGGTTCGAATGAGAGCAGCTCCACCGCCAACAGCGAAGAAATGCCATTGCTGACGAGGGTCGAGTAACAAGCTCGTGGAGTACTGCTTCAGCGTCATTTTTATTGTTTTAGTGTATTGGAAGCAGTGCACGACGAAGGTCGCTGCATGCAGTCAGGAATGTATCCCTAGCGCTGCGCTGTGGTTGCTTAGTTGTCCGAGACGATCCACGAGTCGAGGGCGCGCTCGTAGTTGCTGACCTCGGCGGGGGTGAACCACATGGAGATCTCGTGCTTGGCCGAGTCGGGGCCGTCCGAACCGTGCACGAGGTTGCGTCCCGTGGAGATGCAGTTGTCGCCGCGCAGGGTGCCGGGCGCCGCCTGGTTGGGGTTGGTGGCGCCGAGGATCTTGCGGCCTGTGAGGATCACGTCCGTGCCCTCCCACACCATGCAGACGATGGGACCCGAGGTGAAGTACTTGACGAGGCCCGGGAAGAAGGGGCGTGCCGACAGGTCGGCGTAGTGGTTCTTGGCGCGCTCCTCGGTGGCAGTCATGAGCTTGAGCGCCACGAGCTTGTAGCCCTTCTTCTCGAAGCGGCCGATCACCTCGCTCACGAGGCCGCGCTGCACGCCGTCAGGCTTGATGGCGATGAATGTGCGCTCCGTGGACGTGCCAGGCACGCCGGCCAGGGGCGTCACGGGCTTGGCGGCGTTCTCGGCCACGGGGCGGCGGTCAGCGCGAAGGCGGCGACACCGGCGGCAGCGACGGCCAGAGCGGCAGGAGCCTTGACGGCCGACGCGGCGCGCGACTGCGTGGCGAAGGTGCGGGAGGTGCTGCGCTTGGCGGCGGAGGCGACACGACGGGACACACGGGAGAACATCTTCGGAGCTATGGAGGAACGTGCGGCGCACAGGGCAGAAGCGTAAGTGAAGGAGCCTGTGGCGTACGTCAGCCGGATCTTGTCGTCCGATCAAAAATAACCGCCCGATACCGGTTCTTTACACAAAGTGTACACCAATTATCTGACGTCGCCTTTTCAGCGAATCAAGGGACGCCGTAGATGCGCGCCATGGATCGGCTGGTCATTCGGAGAAATAGCAGAGACCATGACGGAGGAGGACAAGAAGCAGCAGGAGGGCGAGGCCTCGGACGACGAGGAGCAGGTGGAGCAGGTGAAGAGCAAGCAGGACGAGAGCAGCGCCATGGACAAGCTCACAGACCTCGTGGAGGAGAAGCAGATGGACGAGAACAAGATGAAGCAAGCGTTCCAGGCGCTGCACAAGCAGGAGGAGGCCGACAAGGAGGCGGAGCGGCTGCTGGAGAAGAAGCTGGCGGCTGTGAAGGTGGCCAAGGACGACGTGGCGCTCGTGGCGCACGAGATGGAGCTGACCACGCAGCAGGCGGACCGCAAGCTGCGCGAGTCTGACGGAGACGTCGTCAAGTGTCTGCAGACGCTGCTCACCGCCTAATTCGCAGTCTATAATAGACTGTGACGTCTCTTTGTATTGATGTGTTGTCTTGCCAATAGAGAGCAAGGAACAGAGGCTGGAGACAGTGGGGGGCTCTAGTTTTGTTGTTGTATTGATTGGTTGCAGGGCACGTACACGCACATGGAACGGCTTTATGATTGCTGCTGACCCAAGGCTCCGGAGGACATCTTTCTCCTGGCTTGAGACTTCTGGATCGTACTCATCATGCGTTCGAGCTGCATGTGCTTCATGTCGACGTGGCCGGGCCGTAAGACCTGCAGCGAGTCGCGGAAGTGGTGACACGCGGCGACTAACCTCGATCCTTTTCGGTTGGTGTGCGGGTCCAGTGTGTCGACTACGTTCTGGAAATGCATACTCTTCTTGAAGCGCGGGAAGCTGTCTTTGACCATGAGGCGCATGATCTCGTCACAAGCCTCGTCAAAGAAAGTGGCCTCAATGGCGTCTGCTGGAGACCGTTTGTTCAGCTGCTCTAGGATGCTGTCACGTATCCGCGCCGGGAGATTGACTTCTTTTGGGGCGTCTGGCTGGACGTATCGCCCGCGGATGTGGTCGGACATCTCGCGTCTTTCGTTGTCATCCTTGATCACGCGGAACTGTTCGATGTTCTGAAAGAAGAGGAAGTTCTCATCGCTGTGCTCGGACTCGAGGAATGCCTGAAATCGCTGTATCAGGACGCCATGTCGCAAAACACTGGCAAAGTCACATCGCTTGCCGAACCACGCTATGTTTGCTGCTGCACCGGCTGAAGGGTATTCTTCAAACAGCTTTTGAACCGTGCTAAAAGGGCAGGTGAGCAATACTGCAGATGAGCGTGCAGTAACCTTCCCTTTGCGCAAGTTCATGCGGTCGAACGTGAACGGACCCAAATAGCATCCAGGTGTAAGGAACACGGAGTTGTCGCGTCCAAACTTGCTCGGTTTCCTGTGGCTGCCTGTGATTTCCAATGCTCCGTACACGAGAAACACAAACTTCGGGTCCTGTGGATCATGCTCGTCGTGTTGCCGAAGTACGATGTCGCCTTTATGAACTTGGTCTTCGATGTCAACCTCGTGGCTGAACCGGATCATTCTTTCACTGGGTATTGATTCCAGAAATGGCAAGACGCCGCTCAGTATTGTCTTGAGCAACAGTCTTTCTTTCAACAGTTTGACCACGCTCACTCTCGCGTCAGGACACTGCTCCAATAGCGTGTGGAACGCTTTCTTCTCGATGCTCATGAGCATGCAGCTATCAAGGGCTTTGACTGTAGCTGCACGGGGAATATTGATCAACAACGACATTTCGCCGAAGAAGGATCCTGCCTCCAGCTTTGCTAATGGCCCCGTTGCTCGAGAACTCGTGACTTCGACGGATCCAGCCAACGTGACAAACATCTGCGTGCTAATACCTTCATCTTCTCGAAAGATCACGCTGTTGCTCGGGTACACGCGGATAGTCGACATTTCCGTGAGTACGGCGAGTTTGTCTTTCGGCAGATTTGCGAAGAACGGGATGGTCCCAAGAAGGCCTATAAAATCTGCGTTGGTCAACGCATTGAGTGACGAGTCTTTGCTTCCTTGAGTTGCACCAGGCAGAGACTGGGGAGGCAAAAGCAGATATCGCGACTGGTTCTGCAAGTCCACGCGAGCGCACACGGTGGACTGGAGTACGACTTCATCACCGCTGCCTTCGGATACGTATCGGCAGACTACTTCCTTTCAGATTTCCAGAAGAGAAATACTTCCGATGTGAGGACGACCTCGTTATCTTCTAGTTGAGGGTCAAGTTTGTACCCGAGACCAGAAGTGGGCACTACCACTCGCGTATGTCCAAGCGGCATGAACGCCCGAGCATTGAGCGTATTTTTGCCTTTCGAGTCGAAGAGACTTGCACAGCCGTCGAAAATCACAGCAAGTTGGCCGGCCTGAGCCGGAATTGATGAGCGATGGCCAGTCTGAGATGTACGGTGGCCAGCTTCAGCCTCCGCTTTTCGCACTTGAGCATAGCGGATGATTTCTTGAATGCTGTCTGCTCCGATGAGCTGGAGGAATAAACTGCCTTCGAAGACCCGCCGAACCTGGACAAATCTGTTGCCTTGGCTACAACAAACGCCACCCATTGTTCAGATTCGCTACACCGCATCAAGTCACCGCGCAAACGACTCGGTGGCACCCTGGGTAGTTGCACCGTCGTATAGATAGATGCCATGACTCTATTTTCGACATGAGGCAGGCACCATAATTACCGATATTTGCGCGGAGGGCATTCACATTGAACCAAACGCTTCAATGTTAAAGAATGTGAGGGCCACTGGCTGGTCCTGTAAGCTTTTCAAAGCCGTGTGGATGAATTGGAAAACTAACACCAGAGTGTTTGACCACTACTATTATGCCAAGGACGTGCTGCTTTTAGTTTCTGGGGTTAAGTCGACAATTCGAGTTCCCACGAGTTTGTGAATTCGATCACACAGCAAGCTTGACAGTCTGGCTCGCAAGCGCTTTAGACGGAGGCAAGGTCAGAAGCGAGGAGTCATATTTTTAGTAAGACGTGATGCCTCCAACTGCGGTCAGACACTCGCTATTCCGGGCGATACTGCGTGTGGTTTCGCCTAATGCTGCCATAAGCCAGAGGCCGTGTAACTCCTTTGCCAGGCTCAAATCAGCACGGCATTTCGTGCTACGGCTCAACGTCCGGGACTGTCGAGAGATCGTCCGTCCCGCACTTGCTAACGCATCTATCAGGCAGAATTAAGCGCGGGTTTGCAGTCGCGCCGACAGCTTCTGGTGGCTCCTTGGAAAAGGATGCGTTTGCGTTGATTCCTGAAATTCCCCGCACGACAATGACTCCTCCACCAGAAGCAGGAGCCAAACCAATGAATAAACCACCGACCACTTCCGAATATCCCGATAGACCATCAGATTTAAAGAGAAGACTCGGCTTCGTCGAGCTGACAAAGGTGAGGCCTTTTACTGCGAGTAATCGGGAACTATTGATCAACCTAACGCTGGAAAATTTGTGTATTTAGGGATTCGGCGCAGATTATGTTATTTGCCGGCTCTTGCCGCGAGAGAACGCGGTACGTCGGTGGTGTGTTCTTTTAGTTACACATCGATACTTCGATCGCTTTATCATCGCGGCAATCGTGGCGAACTCGGTGATACTGGGGTTATCGGATTTCTCCGTGGTAGACTCCGATTTAAACCCTGCGAGTTCAGGGAAACGATTTGAGGAAGGCACCCTTGTCGACGCATATTCGCTCCAAAACTACATCGTAGAGATTTCCGAGATGCCGTTCACGATCATATTCACGACAGAGTGTATACTCAAAATAATCGCGATGGGACTCCAGGGCAAAGGCTCGTATGAGCAAGATACGTGGAATGTCCTCGACTTTTTCGTTGTCGTATCAAGGTACAGAGTCAGTATGACTGCCTGACTGCGCAGTATGAAGTATTTGCGAGCTCACGTCTTGTTTCTTGTCATTTCCTAGTCTCGTCGCATCTCTACCGGGAATGCCAAACGTTTCAGCCATTCGAACAATCCGAGTGCTTCGACCGCTGCGATCACTCTCAGTCATCCCTGGAATGAGGCGCCTCATTGCTGCACTGTTGAAGGCGTTGCCCGCACTCGGAAATGTTGTGATTCTTCAGATTTTTGTGTTTTTCATTTTCGGGATTTTAGGCATCCAGCTTTTCGGTGGCAGCATGAACCGCCGATGTCGAACGACAATGTTTCCCGTGAAACTCCCGCTTGATGACACCAATGAAGCGATTTGGCCAGTTCCCCAAGACTACCTGGACGAAGTGTATGGCAACGAGACCGCGTTTTACTGCATCGACGGCCCACTACTCGACTACGAGAGCAGCACAAGTGAATATGTAAAAGAAACATCACCTTGGAGTACTGCCCAAGACTGCTTCTGGCCTGTTGATGATGACGACGAGTCTCTGTGTGCTGCGACAGGGCAAGCAGGAAATCACGCTTGCAACGACGGCATGACTTGTGGTTCGGACTACGACGCATACGGAAACCCTCGCTTTCGGCACCCCAAGGCAATGAAAAATGCTTTGTATCGGCGTAGCTTGGACTGGGGTCTCGCAACATTTGATAACATTGGCCGAGCATTTTTTACAATTTTCCAATCCATTACACAAGAAGGCTGGACTAACATCATGTACATGGTGATGGATTCATCACAGCCAACAATCGGAGCTATCTTTTTGTGGTGCTCATTATTTTCGCGTCATTCTTCGTGATGAACTTGACACTAGCAGTCATTTCCGAGGAGTTCAATCTTGATCAGAAACCTGGAAAGACAGCCGCCCAGAAACGAGAAGAGGAGAAAAGAGCAAAGTTGGAGCGAGAAAAGGCCGATAAAATGGCTCGTGAACACTGGCTGAATGCTATTGTGTCTCATAAATTGTTTGCCGCGTTTATTATGGCTGTGATTCTTGCAAACACCGCCATTTTAGCACTCGATCATTACCCAATGCCTACTGCCATGGATGAAGACCTCGAAATTGTAAATTTCGCGCTCTCCTGTGTCTTCGTCGTAGAGATGGTGATGAAATTATTTGGTCTTGGGTTACGCCAATACTCACGTGACAGGTTCAATTTGTTCGATGCATTCATCGTAACGATGGGAATACTAGAGACTGTTGCATCCCCGCCATCTTTCATGTCGAATAACCCCCTAAAAGGGGGCAGTGTCAGCGTTGCGATCATTTCGGCTTTTTCGTGTCTTTAAGCTTGCTCGAGACTGGAGATCGCTTCGTGAGCTCCTTGAAATGATTATTCGCGCTGTTGCGAGTATTGCAAACTTTGGAGTACTTCTCTTCCTATTTATCTATATCTATGCCTTGGTAGGCGTCCAGGTAACCAGACTGAGTAATGCTCTTCAACAAAGGATGAATATCAAGACTGACTTGTGCCTTTTCCTGCTTGCTGCAGTTCTTTGGAAACACCATGCGCTTCGATGATGAAGGCTATCCAACACCGTTCACACTAGAAGGGTTCTGGGATGGAACGGTAAGGAACCTTAGTTTGATTTTAAGCTTAGCAGTGACTAACAACATCAAATTTCCTCAATCGTGACCAGGTTCCGCGAAACAATTTCGATACCTTGCTGTGGGCTGCTGTCACGGTCTTTCAGATCATTACCGGAGAGGATTGGAACAACATCATGTACTACGCAATCCTCGGTAATGGCATGCTTTCATGCATTTACTTCATCTCGCTGGTAAGTTGTTGTTCCTTCACTTCTAGAACGTAGTCCTTAACCCATTTTTGCTGTACCCAGGTGATCTTAGGTGATTTCGTGCTTATGAATCTGTTTCTGGCGCTACTACTCGATAACTTCGGCGGCGATGGCGACGAAGAGCAGGCGATGGAAAAGCAAGAAGAAACAAAAAACTGGCCCAGAAGATGTCCGTAATGAGTATGAAAGTTGTTCCCGTTACCTCAGAGAACGAGCGAACAACGACTACCAGAGGAAGTTTCTTGCTAGTATCGACAGCATTTTCGCTGGGGGCACGCCGGCAGTCAATAGTTGAGATGGACGAGGATGGGGACGAAGAAGATGTTCGAGTAGTCAACATGGAGAAGTTTGCAGACGAACTTACACCAAGTGTGCCTCTGGCAAAAACAGTCTACATTGAGCCACCGGGCCGACTCACACTTCCGACCGCATCGACTAACACGGACGGCACAGGCGGCAGGCAAGGCAGCTTGAGAGGGAAATCGCTGAGCAAGTTAAAGGAAAGAGTCAGTGCTCGCGGCAGTATTATAGCAAGCGCGCGGGCGAGTATTGTATCTGGCATGATGTTAGTCACTGGTGCCCAGCCGCCTCCAGATCAAGCTGAAGAACAAGACGAAATAAGCAATCTGGAACCAACATTCAGCACAGGAAGGTCCTTGTTCCTTTTCGCGGAAGAGTCACGGATACGCCGTGTCGCCTGCTTCCTATCTGGCCATCGGTGGTTTGATTCGACTGTCTTTGGCCTTATCGTCGTATCTTCCATTGCACTGGCCGTCGACAACCCACTCGCTGATCCCCAGTCGGGTCTTGCTACGTTCCTGAAAGGACTGGACAAAGGTTTCGCAGTGATCTTTGCGCTTGAAATGGTGATTAAAATCGTTGCAATGGGTCTCGTCATGCACAAAGGAGCATACTTACGCAATAGCTGGAACGTCATCGATGGCGTCATTGTGGTTACCTCGATCATTATGCTCGTAGCGGAATCGTCTGGTCAAGGGAAAAACCTAAAATCTCTGCGGTCGCTCCGTGGTCTCAGAACATTTCGCCCTTTGCGAATGATTAGCCGTCGGCCAGGGCTGAAGCTGGTGGTGAACGCTTTATTTGAAGCCATTCCAGAGGTGATGAACGTATTATTCGTCTGTATGCTCTTCTTCCTCATCTTCAGCATCGTGGCGGTAAACTACTTGAAAGGCACATTTTATGCGTGCAGTGGGGACGCCTACATCGCGTTATCCGATGCCCAACTAAGCCTTCTTGTTACTCCAAGAACTTGGGAGACACTTTCCGATCTCGAACGCAGTTGGTTTACTGGCACACAATGCGATGGGTTCCCTACCACCGACACCCTGACATCTCAATATATATGTGGGTGTTGGGGAGCTGATTGGGGTGCAGTCCTTCCCCAAAATTTCGATAATGTTGGAGCTGCCATGCTGACATTCTTTGAGATTTCTACTACGGAAGGCTGGGCAGATGTAATGATGGCAGCAATTGATTCGAATGGTATTGGCATGCAACCCATTCGCGACAACAACATGATGTGGGCTCTATTCTTCGTGCTCTTCATCATGGTTGGCAGCTTCTTCGTCGTCAACCTTTTCGTGGGCGTTATCATCGACAACTTTAACCGCATGAAAGCTGCCTTGGGTGGAGACTTTATGCTCACACCAGAACAGAAGAAATGGATCGAAGCACAAAAAGCTGCTTCTCGGGTTGGCCCAGTTCGGATTTTGAAGCCTCCAAGAGAGCAATTCCGGCGCATCTTGTTTTATCTCGTCAAATGCAGCGCTTCGAATGGTTCATCATGATATGCATCATCGTGAACACGTTTCTCATGGCTGCCCAATTCTTTGGACAATCAACGCTACAAGCCTACGTCATTAATATTATAAACGAGGTCTTCGCGGTGATCTTCACGACGGAAGCTTTGTTCAAGCTGACAGCATTTGGGTTGGAGTATTTCGAAGACCAGTGGAACCAATTCGACTTCTTTGTGGTACTGGGGACACTGTTGAGCGTTGTAGTAGAGCTATTTACTGGAGCTTCCGTTCGATCACTCGCTATGCTGGTGCGTGTTTTTAGAGTCACGCGTATTCTGCGGTTGGTCAAAGCATCGAAAAGCATCCGGCAGATCTTGCTGACGCTGTACATTGCTCTTCCGGGTCTCAGCAACATCACGTCCATCCTGTTTTTGATGCTGTTCATCTACTCGACCATGGGGGTTCAGATCTTCGCCAAAGTTGCTCTGTCAGACAACATCGACAGTCACGCCAACTTCCAGGATTTTGGTAAAGGATTTCTCTTCTTGCTTCGCGCTGCAACAGGTGAAGCCTGGAACAGCTGCATGCATGACTTGGCGTCGAGTACAGAAGGCTGTGTTGATGATCCTCCCTACGATCCAACTATGTGCGGGTTTAACACCTACGAGGGATGCGTACCTTTGAACGGCTGCGGGAACCCAATCGCCTACGCTTTCTTCTGCACATTCACGTTGCTGGTGACGTACGTCATGCTCAACCTCACGATCGCCGTTATCCTCGAGGGTTTCTCTCTTTCGCACGAAGACGAGGAACCGTTGTTTGAGCCTGAGATTCTTGATGAATTCCAGACCAAATGGGCCGACATCGACCCTAAAGCCACTGGGTTCGTCAAGGTGGACAAGATGCTGCTGCTTGTGAATCTGTTGAGGCCTCCTCTGGGGAAGCTTGGTGTCCCCTTCGACATGGCTCACTTCTTCAAGTATATGTGTACGTTTCGATGCTGCCATCCTAACCAACTCGTTCTCCTTTCTAACGCAATTCTGGGTTTGCAGGCCAACTCAAGGTCCCTCTGTACGAAGACGAATACGTCCATTTCCGCGACGTGCTGCTCGCCATGACGCGGGAAATGGTCAAAGTACGTTTGCTCTAGACAACGCTGTAAAAACATTCCCCACTAACCTGCACACTGTAGCTCAACGCAGGAACCATCACCGACATGCCCGCCGACCAGGACGCCACGAACGCCGGTGCTCCTGGCGCCAAGCGACGTATCGAGTTCTTGGCGCACCAGTACTTCGGGGCGCGCCGCATCCAGCGCCGAGTGGCCGAGTGGCTGCGCATCAAGCGGCAGCTCGAGAAGAAGTACATGGAAGAGTACAAGAACAAGATCAAGAAGCCCAGCGGCCGCCCCAGAAAGCAGCGCGACGCACGCGTCTTCACCATAGGATAGCAACAACCCCCGTCGTCTCGTCCCCTTACAAATAAACTCACAGGACAAAAGTCTCTCGTTGCTTTGAATTACCGTCGACCTGCGCGGCGGCCTTCGCGTCGCTCTGCGTCCTTGCGGAAGGCCCAATCCACGCGGATCGTGCTGCCCAGGATCTCCTGCCCGTCCATGCGCTCCATGGCCGCCTTGGCGTCCTCGAAGCTCTCGAATTCCACGAGCGCGTAGCCCTTGACGAAGCCCGAGCGACGGTCCAAGTTCAGGTGCAGGTCCTTTACCTGTGCGTCCTCTGCGAAGGCGTCCATCACGTCCTCCTCCTGTGCCTCCTCGTGCACGCCCGTGACAAAGAGCAGCCAGCCTTCCACGGACCGCAGCGCCGTCGAGTGGTCTCTGGGCGACGTCTGCAGCTTCTCGAACACGCCACTCTCGGCAGGGTAGCGAGCCACGTCCATCGCTGCGGAGCCAGTTCCACGGCCCTTCACCACGCGCGGCTTGTCCTCCTCCTCCTCTACGACCATGGCCGTGTCGCTCTCGTAGTCCACCTCATCCGCCATGACTTTCTCTTGGATTGTGGGGAGCTGCTCGAGTTAACAGTAAGTACGGATGGGATGGATACATGTAGCCATGTTGAAGGGAGAGAGATGTAGCCATGATGAAAAGGCAACTTGTTGGGGTTAGTAGGCGGGTTAAATACTTCCGAGGAAGCGGGGAGCTGACGCATGAAAGCGTGGCTGCTGCACAACTGACGGCGAGGTCAGACGTTTCTTGAGGAGCGGAAGCGGTGTAAGGAACGCTGCAGAGGCTCGCCGTCCTGCAGGGCCTCGAGGATCTTGTTGTCCTGGTCCTCGATGATCTCCGCCTTGCTGGCGATGACTTCAGCGCGCTCGACCGGGATCACGAGCACGCCGTTGATGTCTCCGCGGATGATGTCGTTCTGCCGCACCACGCAGCCGGAGACCACCACGGGACAGTTCACTTCGGCAATCATTGTCGAGCCGTACTCGCCGTGCACTGACGTCCCCGTTGCAAACGCAGGGAAGTGCATCGTGCAGAGCTCCTGCACGTCCCGCACACGTCCGTCTGTGACGACACCGGCCACACTTCGAGTCTTGGATGCCGTAGCGAGCAGTCCCCAAATACAGCCGACTTGACCCCCGTCGGGGCGCTGATCACCACCACCTGCCCCATCTCGGCCGTATCCATGTATTCATACGAGCCGTACGAGCCGTCACCGGTCATGGCGCCCGTGATCGGCATCATCTTGACTGTGAGTGCCGGTCCGCAGATGTTCATGGCCAGGGGGCGTCGTACCCGCGGACGAGGTCCACATCCAGCAAATGTCCCTGGATCTTCATCTGCGCCATGGCGTCTGCGATGACACAAGTGGAGAGTTTGGCCAGGCGGAGCAGCACCTCCGACAGGTCCAGCGGCTCTCCCTCGGCCTGCAGCATGTTGGAGAGCAATTGCTGCTCGGACCTTCTCAGAGCCAACGTCTGGGCTGTCTCCACCCCGCGTTGCTGTACACGTCCGAGTTGGCGGTGGGGACTACAGCCAGGGACGCCACCGTCGCAGCCATCGAGTCGGCTGCTTCCGTCACCGACTGCGACTCGGAATTGGTCGTAGACACATGGTTTTTCTTCTTCCCCTTCTTGGACTTGGGTCCCTCGTACGGGTCGTAGGCCACGGGCGGCAGGTTGGACGGGAGACTCGTCTCTCGTTTGATCTGGTTGTGCTCGAACGTGGGCATACACTGCGCCTTGAGGTGCTCTGCCAGGCGCGTGGCGTTGCTCGCGTACTGTTTGTTGCACTTCTGGCACTGGTAGCGCACCATGCCCTTGGCCTTGCCGGCCTCGGGCTCCAGCCGCGTGAAGTAGTCGTACACGTTGCTCGGCTTGCGTCCCATGCGTGGCGATGTAGTTTACGATGATTTATGACCAGTTGCTGAAATGTATGGAGGGTTGTATGCCAGCGTTTTTGACGAATGGAAACGGTTATAAATTTAAAAACGGAATGCATTTTGACGAATCAGAGTGGTGGAAAGAGTGACTTCAACATGACCTTCAGTCCTCGAAATCATGACGGCCCCTTCGCTTGTAGACCATGACGTGCTGCAGCGTCTGGCCAAGCTCTCAGTGTGTGCGATCGCCGACGCCATAGCCAAGCTCAAGATCCAGGGCCACCTCGTGGACGTGCGTCTCGTGCGCGGCTTCGACGCTCCTTTGGCCACCGACATCTGCGGTCCAGCCTTCACGGTACAAGTCGTTCCTGCCACGGGCGCCGCAGTCAAGAAGCTGCCGTTCCACTACGTGGACAAGACCGAGAGCGGGCAGGTCGTCGTCATCAGCGCCCCGGACGGCAGCACCTCGGGCGTGTTCGAGGCCTATTGGCGACGGCCGCCAAGGCTCGCGGTGCTGCAGGCGTCGTGACGGACGGATGCGTGCGAGATGTGCAAGAGCTGTGTGCCATGGGCTTCCCTGCCTTCTCTCGAGATACGTCGGTGCATGGGCAGCAGGGCGCCTCATCCGTCGTGGGCGTCAACTGCCCCGTGGTGGTCGCGGGCTGCGTGGTGCGTCAAAACGACGTCATCCGTGGCGACATTAATGGGGTCATTGTCGTCCCCGCTGAATGTGCTGCAGAGGTCGCAGCCAAGGCCGAGATCATCGAGAAGCAGGACAACAAGGTCGCAGCAGTTGTCAAGCAGGGCGAAGGTCTGCAACACTCGTTCCAGCGCTTCCGCTCGCGACTGTAGCGCGGACGCACTGTTGTGCAACATAACGTCAATGAATTCGCTACGCTTCTTCATGTAAGTTAGCTCGGGGTGCAGCATTCAGACAGAGAAACAAACTACGTCGGTTGCCTCAAGTTTCAACCGTTGATTTTTACACGTTTACACAAAATTTACACCTTTACACAAAATTTTAAATTTTTTGTGTAAAGGTGTAACATTTTTCGAACCAATCTAGATACTTAACAATTCAAGAAAGTTAATTGTTACCTTCTTCGACTTAGAGGATGTTAATTTTGAGAAAGTTCTTAACTTTTTTTCGAATCAACCTAACAAAAGCTACTTAACATTTCGAGGATGTAAGCGTTGTGTAAGTTTGTTGCCTTTATCGAACCTACCCTGCTACATAGCAACTTGAAGATACCCTTGCGCCAGCGCTCCTTCCGGGCGAATCTGAGCTCCCGCAGCGTCTCCGACAGCCGCACGCCATCCAGCAGACACTGACGCAGCTCCGCCGCGCTCTGCGGACTCTGCGCCTGTGTAGCGATGTACTGCAGCGCGTCATGGAGAAAGCCGCGCGAGTCGTGGACGCTCGTGAGCTCCAGCTCCCGCACCACGACAGCGTTCATGTCCATGGCCACACTCACTCGCGGCCGCAGCTCCAGCCGTGATCGGTCCATGAACACCACGCAGCCCATGGACTGCACCAGCGACGTCGCGACATCCGCAGACGCCTCGGAGCCGATGAGATCAACAACGGCGTCCAGCGCCAACTCCGTCTGTCGCGAGAGGACGTGGCGCACAGCAGCAGGCTGATAAATATCTAGAGGAGTGACGGAGGCGTACTGCATCCCGCTACTGCTGCTGCTGGTTACGGCTGTGGAGAACACGTGCAGACTCTGCGCGTCGAGCTGCACCGCTTGGTGCAAGTACCTTGTCAGCAGGTTGGAGAGGATCGTGGCAGGTCCGTCGCACAGGATGGCGATGCTGCGGGTGTGGCGTCGTTGCAACTCGCTGGTGATGGACAGCACCACGGACATGTCGTCAGCCAAGAGTGCCAGGTCGTCGGGGACGACAGAGGGCACCACGCAGAGGTTGCCAATTGGCACTACGATGTACTCGGCGAGTGCACCACTGGATGCACTCACACCGATGCAGGAAGTGCTGCTCTGCGAGCTGTGAAGAGATGGTTCTGCGTGATGATCTTGTTGGTGTTCTCCTTCCTGCTCGCTGGCTGTTGCGCGACGGATGTATGGTGATGCAACGACCTTGTCGAACAACTTGACGGGGTCGTGCGCTTCTCCTGTCATGGTAACGTCGGCCTGGTGCGACAGCATCTCACTGACAACGCCGACGAACGACCTGCCCAGCACGCCATTCTTGCCCAGGATTTCGCCCCGACACGTCTGCGCGTCAAAGAGCGACGCGGCTGCTCGCAACACGCGCACTTTGGCTTCCCCAGTCTCGGCGATGTCGCACACGATGCGACTGACGGCAACCACCGACGAGTCTTCATTGCAGCGACACGTCGCTCGCAGCGCCGTCATCTCCACCGCCGGGTCCGTGGCCACACCAAGTTTGCTGTCATCCTGTCCAGTCACCAGCGAGCCCAGCAGCGCCCGCAGCTCGTCGCTCTTGGGCGGACTGAACTGCTCGTTGAGCGCCTCAATGAACTCTCGGAAGCCGGACTTTTCGACCAGATCAACGGGCAGCTGTTCGTGCGCGAGCCACCGGGCCAGTGCGAGCTTGGCGTTCCCAGCTTTGAGCAGCAAAGCGTCCTCGACGTGTCCCGTCGACTGCCTGGCCGCCGCCGTCTTCTCCTGCTGCGTGCGCCTGGTCCTGGAGGCCAAGACACTGGGCGACGCCTGATTGCGCTGCTCCAACAACTGCAGCAGCGCGCCGGCGTGGTGTCGCTCCAGGTGGCGCGTCAGGTTGTGCGTCTTGTCCTTGAGCTTGGCCGCGCACAGCAGACACACGCGCGAGGTGGCGTCTTCGGCCGCCAGGTCCGGGTACAGGTCTCGGATGTCCACGGCCTGAATGCGCGTGACCGTCTCCACCTCCGTCTCGTCCGCCATGGGGATCGGAGCTGTCGGCGGTGCTGCAGTGAGCAAGTCAATGAATCAGTTGTGTATGAGATGGCTACATCATAGTATGACGAGCTTTGATTGGTCAAAACCCAGGAACCAACTTTTGGTCCAAAATGTGCACTTCAACTTCAGCCGACCATTCATGAAGAAGCTCCTGGGCGGCATCTTCGCGCGCTCTCCGTCCGCTGAGAGTACGCGCGCGGCCTTAACGCCCACAGCAGATGCGAACACTTCCGCTCCCAAACGCTGGGGCGCCTTCCTGCTGCCTTCAGCGCCACCGCAGCCCTCCACCGCCGACCCAGTGCGGAACTCGTAATTTTTATTTGGAAATGTTGTAAAATAACATTTTATAAATTACATCCAGGCGACACTGAAACATTTGGACGCGGTCATGCGGGCGTCGCGGCCCACGTGAAAGCGGTGATAGCCAAGTCTGTTGACGGCGAGGAACACAGTGCGGAGCTGCTCGAGCTCGTGCAATTCGTGGAGAAGTTGCAGCAACAGTCAAGTCAGTCCACAAGTGCCGGTATTTTATTTCACAGGTTTTTGTTGACAATTGTATGTGAAATTTTGTAGATGAACCTTCGTTGGATGTACTTAGGAGCTACCTCTCGTGGACGGAAGGGATTGCGTTCTGTGAGCAGACCGCATTTCCGTCGCTGGTGCTGGATTTTGTTTCGAGGATGCGCGCATTTGCCATGAAAGAAGAATTGCAAGGAATGCTAAGACCTGGTGGTAACAGAGATCACACGAGTGAGCACATGACAGGTGGAGAAGATGCTACGCTGCAGGAAGAGACGGCGCTTGGGTTTGCAAAGCTGGTATCTTCGCTTGAGCTATTGATGAATTGCGTGCTTGCCATCGCGTCGAATGAGACCTTGATGGATACGTTTCGGTGCGAGTTGCCAAACCTACTTGCTCTTACGGCAGAAGAGTACCCGCCAACGGCATTATTTATTCGTGATTTCTGCGGTCGTTCGCTGATTTCTGTTTCCGACCGTGCTTTCAATGCTAGCCTGGCATGGTACTTGCTGGACTGTAATACAATTCCCAAGTCGATTCAGGTGATGACCAACTATGCTCTCGCTACAATCACCACTCCTGAAACGGCAGCACGAGCGTTGGAGCGGTATCAAAATACGCCTCGCAAACGCTTACAGTATGATAGCAATGACACCAGTATTGATAACTCTGCTGCAGCTGCTGCTGTCAGCGACGCACTTGGTCTCAGTCGGATCATTGGAGGAATGAGCGACCGCGATGAAGTCGTCACAACTACATTTACGTCATCTCAGAACTTGCCGCCGAGTGAAAACTTTCAGAGTGATAGGAGTCCAGTCGTGCCCAAAACGTCCGACATATTCTGCCTACCATGCTACGATGTGCGGGTGGGCCTCAAGGCAGTCGTTTACGTGTTGGAAAAGACGCAGCGATTTACTCCTGTTTTGTTGGATGCGTTCCAGACCTCTGGTGGCTATACATTACTCCTACGCCTCTTAGACACATGCAATGAGGAGGAAATCCCAACATTTCTTGATTTGTTGACGTCGCTTATGTTGTTTGGACCCCGTTCGTCGGATGCTAACGACAGCACCGAGCGTCTGGTGAATGGAAACGTGTTTTGTGCGCGGAATGTAAATGCCTTTGCGGCAATGAGAGATTTGTTATTAAACTATATCGCCGAACTGGGCAGAAGTGCAGAACCTGACACGGAGTGTTCTTTTGCGGCAAAACGTAGAAACGAGAACCTCATCTTGCTGCTCCTTACAAACGTTTTGCACGTATACACGAGCGATTACGACAATTTCGTGTTTCTTGAGCCGAAAACACGTTCGCTGGCACTGCTGTTGACAAAATTGCCGTTTACGGCGTTCTTGGACGCGCAAGTCATTATCTTGCGCATCGTAGAGTATGTGTGTTGCTCCGCAAAACCTGACGACCCCCTCCCTCATGAAATATTGTCGATTGTATGCGGAATGCTTGTTGCATACGGTCCTCTCAGTAGCCAACGGGATACGGAAAGTTCGAAAGCACAAAACATTGGCGCCAGTTTATCATCCACCCTGAATACGCCCAAAGATTTGATGAGAGCGTTTGAAGGACCAAGCACGTTGCTCTCAACTTTAATGTGCGAGTGTCTAATGAAGATCCTACGCAACTGTGAAGCGGATAGGTATAAACAAGAACTGAGTGGCTTTGGGTTGATGGACCGTGGGATTTATCTATGGCTAGAGAAAATTGCTACTTTTTCACCTCAGCCCCAGTTACGGATGTGTCCACTTTACACGAACATCTGACTGCACTCAAGCCTCATCTTGAGTTATATGGCAATGTATTGTGTTTAATGTTACGCAATAACGCCCGTGAATGCATTCGGTATCGGGAATCACGAATATACCAGTCACTGTATGTTATTATAGAAGCGTTAGTATCAGGCGACTTGTTGTCGACTCCTTTTGATGAAGTACGGTCATTTGAAAGCAGCCAATTTGCAATTGTGTCCGCCTTTGTGGAGCCTGCGGGTATTTTGCGATCCGTGAGCAGTCGTGGAAGTGAGTTTGTGTCGAGCACCATACTCCTACAGACTGGGGTTGAGTCGGATTTAAGCTTTATCTTAGAGCTGTTGCAGCGATTTCGTGGAGCTGTTTGGAGACAGATTTTGTTACTTTATATTTTGATGGATACTTTGAAAATAGGTGGGCTGATGATATCATCATCATGGAAAGGATGCCAGGGCTATGAAATTATCCTCGCTACACTCTCATCTGTGGACCTTGCACAGAGTGACACGCTTGATCGTGCGTTTCAGATGATGGATTTGATTCTTGTGATTTTAAGAATCACCCTTTGCTCGCAGCATAACGTCGAGTACTTCAAAAGTATTGATGGTTATTCGACTGTTGCAAGCTGCATAATCACCTCTGGAGTTCTTGACAGTGCCAAAAAAGAAACGATTATACAGCGAATACTTGAGATTATTGTTTGCGATGCCCAACAACCTGAAATACTCAATGGCGACGCGGTTCAGATAATATTTTGTCTTCTTCCGATCTTGCCGTCAAATGATGCCGTCGATATAATGGCAAAACTACTCTCAATGCTCGAAACTGCAGGAGATACGTCAATTCTTCGCAGGAAAGAGCAGGTCAGCCGACTTGTTCGCGCTGGTGCCCTTCAATGGATACAGAAACCCAAGCTAATTAAGAGAATGCTACGAGATGAGGACCCGTTAAAGCCATTTCTTGTCAAGTGGATTGTGTCGATTGTATTAGAGGAAGATCTCCCAATCCCCCGCTTGCAAGATTTTCTAGAAATTGCAGGGAAGACAATGCCGGAACTTCTTGGGGGTCATATCTGTGCAAAAGGGACTCTGAAGGATGCATCAGAGGTGAGTACTGGCGATGATCATCCTGAGGTAGGGTTGCTCTTGCTACAGGCAGTGTTACGAAACCCTGCCGTTCGGCACGTATCTGTGGGCAAACCCCAGGGAACAGAGCAGACTGGGCGATACGTTCATATTGTGAATAGTGCTGATCGTGTGTGGCCTCCGTCATCTGGATATTCATTTTCATGCTGGCTTCGATTTCCTGGCGCTCCCGCTTTAAAAACTGTGCAAACCGATGCAACTGCGCCAAGTTATACGCTTGAAAATAATTCAGTATCCGTCGCTCTATGTGAAGGGTATTTGAGCTTGACGCCCGCTGTGGAGGATGAAGGACGAACGGATGTTTATGGAGTCCTGGTGGGGACAACTTTGACGCTGTTTAGCTCAAGTGACTGTGCCGCTCAAAATCAGGAAGCGATCGCCGAGTTGGAAGTATCAAAGATTTCTCGAGCAGGGCCCTTAGACTGGTCCATTTTCTCCACTACGGGTCGCTACCTGGCAAGCTGTGTTGATGCAAGCAGCATGGAGATGTGGTGGCGTGCAATAGAGCAATCTGGAAGTTTTACTGGCCCAGATTCTAGACCCGACTCAGATGACACTTTTAATGCTTCATTTGGAGGCGCTAGTCTTGGTGCCGCATCTACACTAGATCCAACAAGTGAAGTGACGAGCGATGCAGAGGAAGGGTCTGCCTGCATCGTATCCATATATTCTTTAGAGTCTTCCGGGTGTTTCGTTCGAGCATTTTTCGAACAATTTACAGGCTTGCTTCGCTTCAATACCGGTGCTGTAAGTTCCGGGCCCAGCATCAATGCGAATCCAAAGCACACTTCTGTCGTATTCGAGTCTGTGGCAATTGGTGATCTTCGGTCCTCTCTATCTTGCAGTGACGATTCCAGCCTCAATTCTAACGAAATAAATGTTTTACAGATGCCTCAAATCGACCGAAAGCGCGATTGGCATCACTTCGCATTCACGCATCGAAAAGCGGTTGTCGGAAGTTCTGTGGTTACGGTATACATTGATGGGAGGGAAGTAGCAACAAAGAAATTGAATTTCCCATCCGCTCCTCTGCGGGGTCTTATCAAGCCTTTGTGGGTAGCGACGCACAAGTATGTAGTCCTCATTCAGCATTATCGTGGAAAGCAGGACCGATGTGGCTAACGGATGAAGTCGTATCAAGCAGGACGATTGCGGCTATATTTTCTCTGGGCCCTACGTTTGCACACCAGTTCAGTGGTCATGCATATCGATCAGTGGGAGAGTGGCCAGAAGCACTTGCAAGCTCGCACTTAGCTCGAGCAGCTGACCGCGGAATTGAAATCTCCCAATTTGCTCAGAGACTGCAACTCTCAAGACTGGGGCGGTCATGCCGCCGTCAGTGGCTCGATGGGAATGACTTGGGTACCGGTTCTGGTTCAGCCCAAAATGCTTCTAATGATATCGTCGCGACTGGCACCACTTCGATAGCGGAATCGATGATCGCCAAAAAAGAGGAACTTGCTGAAGGATTGCGCCTTGCTACAAGCGGTGTCGGCCTTCCTTCGAGAAAAATGAAGAATAAGGTGGTAGCTTTTCGGAACTTCATCAGCTACGATTGTTCCCTGAGCTCGTTTGGAGGTGAAATCGAGTATCTTCTCGGAAATGCTAAGCTTCCAGCAGATACCGTCCTTTTCACTCTGAATACCTCGTGCAGCGATCGCTCCAGCACGCCAGTATTAGTGAACACCCAGGCACATTATATCAACTGTGCCCAATCGTGCCACTTGGATTTAGCCCGATCTCTTCCTTACGTTGGAGGTATTACCCAAGTCTTATTCCCGCTCTTAGATCGGGCCAGACATCAAGGTGACTTTTACCTCGTTTTGAAGATGCTGGCGAATGTATTGCGCCGCAACCCAGCGTGCTTAGCAGAATGTATCGGATCCAACGGTTATGCTTTTATCGCAGCACTGCTCTGCAAGCGTGTGCACCTGATTAATGAAAAAGCACTTCGGTGCGTCGTACGGTTAGCACAAGCAGGAAAACTTGTGCCATACGCGGCAACCCATGCAGGTGCCACCACTAGCAAGATGCTCGCGCACCCAGTGGTTGTAAATGTTGTTGCTCTAACTCAGGTTGTGTTAAGTACCGAGTTGCGCAAAAAAATGCCGCACCACTTGCAGTGCCAACTAATTTCGCTTTTAATGGACTTGCTGGTAGTGTCGAATCCCAACGCAGTGTTTAATGCTCGTCAATTACGAAGGGCAGGATTGCTGCAGTGGATTCTCACATACCTGTCAGAGCTAGGAAACGAAGAATGCGATATGGACCCAGGTACTGCTCTAGAAATGCGGTGGTGCTTTCCAAAGTTCACAGAACCAACATTTGAAGCAATTTTGCAGTACGCTCTGTCGTTATTACGAGCATTTCTGAGAATTGAAAGCCATGCGGATGACTTGTATCGTATAACCGAGGTGATGTTACTTTCAATGACGAGCACCGCCATGCACAGTCGTGACAGCCCGATTCGCGTGATTCTTCTTCAATTTGTACTCCATGAGATTGAGAATGACTCACTAAATGCTTTGAACTCTCGAACAACAGATCCGACCACGAAAAGTGGGATTTTGGAGGCACAACGCCTCTCCGATGTTATTATTGAGGCTATTTTGCACCGTGAAGGTGCTGTTTCGGGGATCAAAAGGCGTGTGGAAAATGGAAATAGTTTCGAGGCTGCGTCTTTGGGTTCTCCAATAGCAGAAAGCAATTTAAAGTTCGGAAAGGGTATTTCATCGACTTACCCCGTTGACGGCTTTGCAAGTGTACTTCTTGACGTCATCGATCAAGACACTGACAACGGTCGCTGGATATCTGCAGAAGCACTTCTAGGAATTCGCATTCTGTTATCTCTGGCTCAATTGCACGTGGCGTTTGCAGAGCATTTGCTGTGTAAGACGGTGCTAATGGGGAAATTGAAGAGAGTACTGTTGAAATATAGCACTGATTGCTGTGTATATACCCTTACTGGCGTATGTTTTCAGTATTCCTGTTGCTAATACCAGCTACGACGATCCTGATACACTTTCAGCTACTGATGTGGCCTTCTGTTCGCTTTCGTTGCCCCCTCCGTTCAAGACACTAGAGTGCACTGAAAAGTGCGTTGGTCAGGTATGGGATTTGATTGGAGAATTGCTGTTACAGAATTGTCAGTTAGTCTGCAACCCTGTTGCTACCGAAGTGAATGTTAATGTGCTAGCAAAACTGGCTTATCAAGTGAAAGCAAGTTCCACCGTTTTTGCTTCTATGTGCAAGTCGAGTGGAACGATCTTTCGGATTATAGTGCAATGTCTGTGCGCTTGTTTGGATAATACTGCAAACATTCGAGACAAGAAACCTCGTTCAAGAAGTAGCCAAACAGAAACTGGCAGCTGTTCCGTCATTGACGATCAATCCGCGCCATTTGAACGACTGAGTGAAACTATGAGAGCCGAATGTAGTGGGTCGAGCTCCATAGCTGATGCGTGTGTGAATTTGACTCAAACGATCATGATTCGAGCTCTATCTGGTAGCGGTGAGTTCGGGTCTTTGATGATGCTCTACTTGGAAACCCTCGACGAGAGTATTTTGAGGCTGGACGGCTCAATATTGTCACGTGTGAGTGGCCAAAAGTTTTGGTTAGCTCTCCTAGACTGTATCATTGAGAAGGAGGCGGCAATAACAACGAAGTGTGAGTTGATATCGATGAAGAATGTATGCACTGTCTGCGTTGCACTTGCTCGGTATCTAGCGGACGGAGATAATCATTCGAAAGAGACGGCTGAAACTGTTTCAGCATCATTTGATTCCTGTCATTCAGGTGCAGCTTTTTCATACGCTGGTAACCCTGAAAGAGCGCACATTTCTTGCTTCGGGGAGGAGGCTTTTCGTTTCTTGGTGAGGTGTTGTAAAATTTGTGCTGAGCCAACGGCTACACAAGTGCTTGGTGCGGATGTTCAACAGTTTTTCTATGGCGCATTTATTTATTCTGCACAGACTGTGTTATTGAATGAACTCGGTGGTGCTCATAAAATGAAATTGCCCCACCACAGCTCTTGAGTAATCTAGTAGAATGGAAACACATTCTTCTGGAGCAGCCCAGTTGGCAAGGGTTAGTGATTTGTGGCACTCTGGCACAAAGCTCGACTGGTGAGGTCACTGGAGGACTTGATTCCAACAGTATCAATCCTCATCTGGACGCCCACGTCGGATGCACCGTGCCCGAAGTCTGAGCGCAAACGCTCAAAAGAGTTTGGTATTGGCACTGAGTCGGATCGTAGTTTTATCCTTTCGTTAGCTTCACTACTGTTCAGAATGCTGATGGATGACGCAGCGAATGTTCGTCACACTGCAATCGTTATGTGGCAGTTCCTAATCGACCAACGGTTTAACGTGTTGAAGGAACTGTTAATCGCAGAGCCCCGCACTTCTCTTTGCATACGATCACGTCGACGAAGAAAGAGGCTGCTGTTGATATCTTCCACGGCGGCTTTGATCGACTACTCTATGCGTTGCATACTACCGAAACACAAACGGGGAGTTCGCGAGTTATAGCGAATAGTGACACTGTTGGACTCAACCAAGAGATCTGGTGTCAATTCCAACTTTGGCTTGGCGAAAATAATGCCTTACTGACAGATCTCCTAGTTGCAAAAACGGACACAATATACCGCCACGTACAAGATGTCCTTTTGTCGTGCATCAGCCTCCAAAACTTCCGAGTAGTGTGGACGCTCGAGAAACGCTTCAGCTTAATTTCCGGTTCGGCTAGACGTAAAAAAGCTAGTCAAATGAACGATGGCTTCGAATCTGAGCTAGGTCGCCGCGACATGATAGCGAAAAAGGCTGTTGTGAAGTTTTCAAGTCTCAAAGATAGCGCACTTGAGTCGATGAACGATGGCTTGTCTCAGTGGCATGAAACTTCATTGCGCCTCGCAAATACAAGAAACATTTGGCGAATGGGAAGGTGGCAAACAGAGTCATCAGGAAACTTTGCAGATGAATTCGTCGCTCATTTCGAGGAGCAGCGAAGCTTATTCCAGCGCAGAGCACTTGGTTATCGCCTGGACATCACGGAGGGCCCCCAACGGATGAGACTCCGACTTATCCGAGACTACTTTTCCAAAGAAAGACCAAAGCAAAACTTGACTGAGAATAACGAGAACCAGCCAGGTACAATAGATGACCGGTCAACGCAGAGCACAGTAGACTCTCTGTCGTCATCTCGTCTCTCGGTTTTAAGCAAGATTGAGAACCTTGAAAGCGAGATATTTCGACGAAGTTTAGAATTTCACGAAGCAGTGGAAGTGTTCCGGGAATTTGTGTACCAGCAATCCATAACGACCAGTTGTGGGGATGGCATTCGCCACACTCTTGAAAACATTTTGAGTCGTTGCAAGTTAGATTCAACACAAGAATTCTTTTCCAGCATTAAGGAACCAGCACAGAGCGAGTGCAACGATGGAGAGTTGACACCTCTTACGATGGCCCGTTTGCTCTATACTTCATTCTTGGAGGGATTAGAAAATAATGACGGCAAGCGCACTAGGGGCATTTCACCGTCTATCCTCGCTGATATTGATCGCTTTATTCAAGAAGCTGGAGACAATCTCGACGAAAATCCTATCCAGTCGACAATGTTTGATGCGGCTGATGCTGAGGCGACGCAACATGCGCTTTGTTCTGTGCGTGAGGAGAGTTTTCGATCTATGCGAGGCGAAATGCCTGCTTTGGTGGAGAATGGCCCTGAAGAGGAGCGTGATGGCTCAGATTATGAGGCTGAAAACGAAACACCAATTGGATCAGGAAATCTGGTGGATGATGTAGAAAGTGATGACTCTGATGACGGGCCTGCAGATGTAGAACAAACGATCTTTGGACCAGAAAAGGTAACCCACGCTGAAAATGAAGGAGGCACCTCCATTGAGGTTTCGCTAATAGAGTCTACATCACCGAAAGCAGAACAAAACAAGCAAATGGATACGTCGTCCGATGCAGTCTACGGAGCTGTCGCACGCTTCCTTCGACGCGACGACTACCCTCCAATGCGAAGCTACAATGCTACGTATATCGCGGGTATGGGTGGGATCCCCGGTCTATTCATCATTTGTAGATCCGGATTGTACTTTATCGGGGGTATGGTAAGTTGTTCAACGACCTGATTGATGGTGACGCGGGCATAGCAATCGACACTGATGAAAAGCCCCCAACAATGTCTTTCAGTACCGAGGGAGGAATAGGTACTAGCCAGCCAAACTCTCAGAGTGGTAAATTAACGAGCACTCCAACAGCAGAGAAGAGGAAAACTACCAAGACGATATTGCGTGCAGCGCTGACTGATCTGGGTTTTTCTCAATCTAAGGCCAGCGGCGAACAATTTTTTACGGTTGTACCTTTGACAGAGGTGTCTGATTACCCTGGAGATTCTATTCCGTTGGCATCTTCATTTACAACAGCTACGAGCTCTCGTTGGAGTATCAAGTATTTGAATGTCAAACAATTCTGCCGCATCAAGTATCAGCTTCGCCCAGTTGGTATCGAGTTCTTCGACACGTTCGGTTCAACTTATTTCCTCCAACTGGAAACATCCGCTGACCGAGAAGAGGTTGTAAAATCGCTTTTCCAAATGCCATTGGTTAACAGCATTTTCTGGAGCCCTGTATTTCGTACGGGATCTCTGGTACCGTCTAGCAAGCGAATACGCCAAGCGGTAACAAAACGTTGGCTACGAGGGTCTATGTCTAACTTCGAATACCTTATCCACCTGAACACGCTGGCTGGGCGCAGCTTCAATGATATCACACAGTACCCGGTATTTCCATGGGTGGTCGCCGATTACACAAGCGAGTTTTTAGATTTGGACACGCGTGATACCTTCCGCGATTTATCAAAACCGATGGGAGCGCTTGGTCCAAGTCGAGCTGCACAATTCTCTGAGCGCTACACAACTATGAACCAAGACATGGATGTCGATGATTCAATGGGGACACCAGCTTTTCACTATGGTACACACTATTCGTGCTCGGCGTACGTGATCAACTACCTAATCCGACTAGAGCCTTTCACGGCTTTAGCGTTAGAGTTGCAGGGAGGGGTCTTTGATCACCCGGATCGCCTTTTCGCAGCGTTTCGTCGTCCTGGGCATCGGCCTCGAGAGAGAATCTGCAAGACGTGCGCGAGCTCATTCCAGAGTTCTTTTATCTCCCTGAGTTTTTGTACAATGCCAACGACTGTGTATTTGGCACCACGCAGAGTGGTGAGGAGGTATGCCATGTTATGTTGCCTCCATGGGCACACGGAGACCCGCGCGAGTTCGTACGTCTTAATCGGCGAGCTCTCGAGTCCAAATATGTATCAGAACATCTACACGAGTGGATTGATCTAGTGTTTGGTTCCAAGCAAACTGGGCAAGCTGCAGTAGATGCTCAAAACGTTTTCATGCACTTCACATATGAAGGCACAGTTGACATCGACAAGATCTCGGACCCGATAATGCGTACGGCAACGTTGGCACAAATTGAAAATTTTGGCCAAACGCCATCACGACTCTTTTCAAACCCTCACCCTCAACGTAAAGTACCTACACTGTTAGCTGCTACACTAGTTCCTTCCCAAATTGTGGAGGCTCCATCAATGAACCCCTCTGTTGGTCATCAATACGATGGCATCACACTCAGCACAATTGAGGCTTATGTCAAATGGCACATGCCTTTGGCACCAGCGCTTGTGTCGATCGGGAAAGACTATGTGTTTATGAAGAAACACTCGGTACTCTTCGCGCAGCTAAATGGGGAGCAGTCGGTGACGTGAAATTAATCCATGACAAGATGCAATGTCAAGGCTTCGGGTGCACCTTTATGCCTCCGCGATTCGCAAAATATTTGGATTGGGGGAACAACGGTGGTCTCATGAAGCTTCGCGCTCACCAACACAGCGCTGCTCGGTACCGCGAAGGGAACAAGGTTTTAGCCGTTATCGAGGGAGCTCATCATGACGGTGTTAACTGCGCGGCAGTCACCGACGATGGTACCTTATTGGTGACTGGGGGCCAAGATGCAGTTGTAAATTTGATTGAGTGCTCAAAAACGTCAGACGGACGCCGAATATTCAAGCAAGCAGCAAAACTCGTTGGCCACACTGACTTTGTCGTCTGCGTCGCTATCAACAAGGTAAGAAGATTCCGTCCTAATAAGCACAATGTGTTTCAATCGGCTAATTTCTGCTTTATGACATGCTTCAGGAACTCAATTTAATAGCGAGCTCCTCTGCAGACCGCAGTGTACTAGTGTGGGACCTGCGGACACGTGCATTGCTACAGGAATTGGCCGGGCATATACAAACCGTTACCCACGTCTCTATCAACGGTGCAAATGGAAACATATTGACGACCACTCTCTCAGAGCTTCGGCTTTGGAGTATCAATGGCGATCTTCTCGCAGCATCAAGCTCGTCTGCATTTGGACTCCAAGCAATTGTAAGTGATACACATGTACCTACCCCAACCTGTTCACAAACTAATGATGCTGTGCTCTCTGGTCAGACATGTGCGATATCGACTCGCTGCGAGTCGTGGCAAAACGGCGTGATAGCCGTCACAGGGCATACAAACGGTGCAATAGCACTTTGGGGGCTCCGGTATCCCGGTGATTTGGCTCGTCAAAACAAGGATACCCTGGATGCAGAGACTGTATCAGCTGAAAAGCTTAACCCGCTACAATCTGCGAGCGAGTCTGGGGTATCTTTTGTCTCGCCAAGTAACTCAAAGAGGACAGACCTGGCCAGCATACCGGTATCGGTTAGTTCGTCCCCAAGTGCGCGCAAGCAAGTTGTACCTTCCTGCCAGCTTTTCATCCTGAAACTGCTACTCGACCATCGTACGAAGGTAACTGCGCTCACACTTGGCCCAGAGCAGCGCCAATTACTTTCGGGAGATGCAGAAGGAAACTGCATTCGTTGGGTGGACGACAGTATTAGCACAAATATCCACTAGACTGGCAATTAGTTGGATAACCGCCATTCTCAAAACGCGGCTCTATAATTTGCCGACAGTTTGGTGTAAATGAAACTTCCGAGTTCGAGGTTGCCCATACCAGACACCGCGATTCACGCATTGGTTTGACTGCTGCAACACGAAACAAATGAGGGAACACAAATTGGTTGAGGCTTTACAGAAGACATCGGATGCTAGACTTTCTCGTTCGTGGGCCTTGAGACAGATATTGCGGTACGCGATAGGATGGTTCATTGTTACCGTATCGCTAGCAGCAGCTACAGCGATTGAACCTCAACATCATCATCATGACTGCATTCATGATAAGAAAGCCGACGAGTTTGAGCGAACGGTGGACATGAGCTCGCTCGTGAGTCCGCAGGTATTCGTCTCCGAAGATGTATCTCCTACACAGACTCCCGCGCGAGGTTACTTTGTAAACGCTTTTCTCGATGCAATTGGCATGGCAACAACAAGCACTGGACGTAAACTCGAAGCAGTGGCCACTTCCACCTCGTACCAACCGCTTCGAATTGCCTTCGATGTGTCCAAGCTCTATTCGTAAGTCACTAACCAATGCTTTTGCTGAAAGCTGCCATGGCTTACTCTTGTGCTATTGCGTTGTGTTTTATATTTCTAGTGATCCTGGCTACATGTGTGAAGAGCCTGGAGATATCGTTGAAGTGGATAATCTTAACTACACGTGCTCCCAAGGAGACATCCTTACTCCAGCCAAAAAGGAGTTCCTCACGTCCATTCTCCTCAAAACTATCGCGAACTACTTTGGCACTACACTGTCCGTGAAACGCGTGGCAGGAAATTTGGTGGTGTCTGGGATGTCATGCTCCAACCAAACCGATTGGGCTTGCTGCAAACGCTCTATGCCAGCTGAATACCGCTCCGTAGGAGTGGCTAACGCAGACTATTTGCTGCACGTTACAGCGCGCCCTACTACGGGCTCTGTCATCGCCTGGGCTTTGCCTTGCAACCTTGATCAATTCGGTAGACCCATTTCAGGCCAAGCCAATTTCAGCCCTTCACGTCTCAACCCGTCGGGTACTGCTGGTGCGAGCCGCACCGAACAAATGGGTACTGCACTGCATGAAATGACGCACGCGCTAGTTTTTCCCAGAGGTTATTCACAAACTTTCGGAAACCGCGTAATGGTGCGCTATGGGGATACAATAACGTAGTCTCGCAGTCACAACGCAACGGAGTTGTCGTGAGCAAAATCATCACTCCGCAGGTGGTGAAGAATATCAAGCAGCACTTTAACTGTTTTGATTGGGTTAATGCTGGGTTAGAGCTGGAAAATGGAGAGAAGGGAAGTGCTTCGTTCAGCTCTCACTGGGAGAAGCGTGTCGTTATGAACGAGTACATGAGCGCAATAAGCGCGTATGACCCTGTGTATTCTGCACTCACATTAGCATTGTTTGCGGATAGTGGTTGGTACGAGGTGACTGGATTCGCTCTGGCACAACCATTAGCCTGGGGGTACCACGAAGGCTGTGGCATGGCACAGTCCAAGTGTTCCGAGTGGAGTGACCGGTATATCTGTACCGACAGCTCTGACCGCGGTTGCACGGCTGATTTCAATGTAAAGGGTTATTGCAACGTTGCTAGCTACAGTTCGAGCATCCCAGCAGGGTTTCAGTATTTCCAAGACCCTAAGTTTGGTGGTCGTGATGTCTACGCAGACTATTGCCCATTCTATCGCGGATATAATAATGGAGATTGCCGTGGTATTGGACGTACAGCAACTCTCACGGATTTCGAAATGGAAGAGGTTGGTTCGTCAAGCAAGTGCTTTGAATCCAGTCTGCGTCGTTCGTCTAGTGAATCGTCCGACATGCGCCCCACTTGCTACAAGATTCTAGAGTGCTCTTCAACAACGCTCATACTATCCGTTGGTGGGGTAAAGGTGCAGTGCCCCGTTGAAGGTGGCGAAGTGAAGGTCGATGGATTTAAGGGAAAACTTGTATGCCCATCTAGCACACAGCTTTGCCAATTGTTGGAAGACAAATGCTCTGGTAATGGTGTGCTTCTCGCTAGTGGACTTTGCGAATGTTTCCCAGGGTATGTGGAAGATGATTGTTCTGGAGTCGAGTGTCCGAGTAATGAGGCAGGTGTGGAATGTGGAGGAACTAAAAATGGTGTGTGCGACCGAAGCGCAGGCCAGTGCACGTGTTCTAGCGGATATTCGGGACTAAGCTGCTCAGATCTGGTATGTCCTAATGGTGACAACAGCAAAAAATTATCGCAATGCTCTGGAAATGGAGCGTGTGATGCGGATACAGGGACGTGTACCTGCCGCAAAGGTTACTGGGGTGATCTTTGTGAGTGTGTGCCCGGCTGTACTACTTCATCCTGTGGTAGTCATGGGAGTTGCAGTTGCGAGTCTGGTGCATGCACATGCGCCCAGGGCTACTGGGTGTCAGCTGCTCGGTTGCTCAAGCTCCAGCCGTGGTTGAGCTTAGTGAGGCGTCCGGTGCAATATCCGTCACTGTTGGTTCCAAGGAGTACGCATTCTTCAAATTTTATCTCTCGTCGAGCAGCTACGATGTCACATTTATTGTTGAATATCCATCAGGGGCTGCTATCACAACTGATGTAGACCTATACGGCTCTTTCGATGACAAGTTTCCAACTGCTCTAACATCCAGCAGCGTACGCTTTGGAAGTACTAACGAAGCAAAAGTCAAGGATGAAATTCACCTCTGCGGGACGCTAAGCGAATTTCCACGTGGTATCAACTCTACGTCCCGCTATTGCAGCAAAGCCACCGAGTCTTTTGTACAAGGAGTTCCTGGTTATTTCTACATATCACTTCTAGGCTTTTCGGCTAAAAACAGTGTTGTCAACCTACGCGTGGAGACGGACAAATGTCGAGGTGTTACTTGTTCAGGCCACGGCATCTGTGGTCGAATAATCCCTGGTGTATGCAGTTGTGATCGTTATTGGAGTGGTACCGATTGTAGTGCCCCGAAGTGTGGACCGGACTGTCAAGATCTAGGAATATGCTCAGACGCTACTGCATGGAGTGGTGTGTTGAATTTACCAAGCACTTCATCATCGGATCCTTCCATCGCATCAGTATCCATTGGCACCAATTATCTACGCAGCACATCCGAGTGCTATGGGAATGGTGTGTGTCAAGTTATTGGAGGCGGTGAACCGGTCTGTGTTTGTGATGAAGCGTTTTCCTTTGATTCTCCAGCAACATCCAGCCAAGCTCTGTGTCAGGTACTTCGACCATCCGTGGCGTATGTACAACATTTCGCAAGCCCTTTTCGGGCGGAAGTAGGTCTTTTGGACTTGCAGATTGCTCGCGGTGCCTGGGCGTTGTATACGCTTCGGGTTAAGGACAGCTGGAAGGTTCTTGTAGCCAACCTGGAGATTATTTCGTCAGAAGGAGATGCCATGTTTTTGTGCGTCGGGATACGCTGCCCAAAACATTCCTAAGTTCATCCTCTTCATCTGACTCGGTGCAGTTTGCTGATTTAAACGGTTGGACTTCAGAATCGTCGACTCAAAAAATTGTACTCACTCGTGCGACTTCCACGCTCAGCTCGGGGCTCTACTACATTGGCGTGCACAATAGTGAGTATGCCCGTGGATCTCTTGGATTCCGTCTAACTGTCAATGTAGCAGCGAGTTGCAGGACACCAGCACTCGTGACAGCTTTCAAATCTGTCGTAGACAAGACTAACGCGTCAATATCAAGTGGCAGCGGTAGTTATTTGAGCGACGCGGCTGGGGATGATAGCAGTTTGAGTGTGTGCTTGAACGGAGGGTATGCAGTACCCAATCAAGCGAATTGTGTACATGCAAGGGAGGAACCGCAGGTCGATACTGCACTCTAAAGCCTATGCGGGTAGTCTTATCCCGAAGTACAGGAACTTCGGGATTAAATGGGGGCGACTTGTCTTCATACGTGGCATTTCAAACCTCAGACAACACCCCACTTGCAGTTGGTGAGTGGGTCTACTTTTCGTTTGACGTGAATGACACAGCAGCGAAAGCTGTTGAGTTTAAACTTCATATACAGAACGACATGGTTGAGGCTGCTACTCCACCACGTCCGGTACTTCTTGTTCGTGGACCCGACGACGCAGGATTTCCTTCACTGGCTTCAGCTTCATTGCAAGATTTCGAGGCTGCGAGCTCTCGTTCATCATCGCAGCGCGTGGCGGTGGCAGTGGATACGTCCTGTTCATATTCTGCAACGGGTGCAGACTGCTACAAAGTGGCTTTGCACAATCGAGCTGTTTCCGGGGCCGCCTTGATATATAGCTTGGAAGCGATTGTGCACACAAGTACAGCAAAGACCATTTCATCCCCAGACGCATGCGGAAGTGATGGAGATATGATAAACTGCCATGATCATGGTCAATGCATTCTACAGAATGCGGTTGCTTCGTGCCAATGTGCTACTGGATGGTCAGGCATTTCTTGCAACTCTCCTACGGGTTTTGAGCTGGTTCAACTATGGGGTGCCTTGGACAATGCGACGATGTTGTGTTCTACATGTAACACCAACTTCACTCTAGCACGTGGCGAGGTGAAGATGTTTCGAGTTCCAGAGCCACTTCAACAGGAGTTGGGCTACGTCTGTCACTGCAGTCAGTTGGTCAGACTAGTGGTGAGGCACCGAGCGTGTACGTGAGTGAAGTGCTCCCTCGGTCCATCTACGACTTCACGTACATTTCGCTTGTCAGTGCAGATGCAAGTACTCCGACGGAGACTCAAGTGGTGGAAGTAGCTAACCCTCATTCGCAGGAGATTTTTGGGTGGTTGTTCACTCGGACTACTTGTCGCCAAATAGTAGCAGCCAGCTCACGGTGGCCGATACAACTTCTGCTCAGGTTCGCAAAAGACGACTTACGGACAGTTCGTCAGACAGTTTCTCTTTCCAACTCGTAGCGGAGCAATATGAACTGCCTGACTCTGCGCTGAGCAGTTCTTTGCTGACGGATCAATCTTTCGCTCATGCGATATTCACCTGGGTATTTGATAGTTCGGCGGGAATTGCTGTTTTTACCTTTGCTGTGGCACTGCTCGTTATCGCGCTGTGCTTCTGTGTTTTCCGGGTTGCCAGGGCACCAGAAAATCAAGACAAAGTTCTCGCTCGGCTTTATCCTTCGCAAAACACTGATCCTGGTAACAGCGAGAATACGACGCCAGCCAGTGCAAGGAGGGCTAGTGGTGCTTTGGTAATGGACATTCAGGACGTTATCTCAGGTGAAGACTATGAACCTTCGAAAGTGGCGAGCAGCACAGAAGATAGTGGACATGTGAGAGCTGTGGAATCACCAGCACAATTGACTGTAGAAGAACTGGGATTAGAGGCATGAAGCAAGTCCAAGCGGTTTGAATAAACTTTTCGACGTACTCAAATTTTCAAAAGAAACAGTGAAATTCAGCTGATATGTTCTTGCTCTGTTGCTTTCTCACTATTAATAGCCACCGCACAACGTCCACTTTGGCGTACGTGGTGGATCCCCAGCTGAGCAGATAGCTTTTTCGTTGAAAAGTCGAGGATGTCCTAACACGTCGTAGTTTGAACCACACGCAAATCCGGAAGTTCACCTGTGCCTAATCTCTGACAAAGCTGTGTACTCGCGTACTCTTCGTGGCTAATACACCAAAACCAATCTTGAAGAAATTTGCTTCTGCAGGATCGGTGTAGGTGTACCGAAAGGCAACTACATTTGAACACTGGGTCCAAGGAGTATTGTTTGGTGGCAGTTTGACAGAGAACTCTGTTATTAATATCCGACACACTTGCAAAATGGGTCCGTTTGTCGAGACGGTGGGCAATTGCTCACTGAGGCATGGCCAAAGGGGTTCCTGGAGTGAAAGGTTGTTTCAGTGGCCTGTAGAGTGCCAACACATTATCCCAGCGTGGCCTGCAAGTGAATTGCTTGTGTCGTGCCGTACGACTCGTACGTAGATGACGGTGTTGGCATTGTTTGTATCTGCCGCCGCCAATTCGATTTGATTGCCCTGGGCGTCGGCCGATACGGTACTGTATTTCTCAACCCAGGGTTTCCAACCGCGTAGTTCAAAGTACGTGTGCGAAAACGCCCACCGTCGTCGTTGTAAGAGTCGGAAGAAAGTGTCCGCCGATCTGAACGAAAGAGCGTGAGTTGATTCCACGAATGTGCAGCCTGGACGCCAAAACGGAGGAGCTTTCACCGTCGAGTCGCCAGCAATTCATTCACCGTTTCACTGCACTCCAGGCCGTTTAAGACTGCAATGACGCGTTGTAGCCGTAACCCTTGCACTCCAGCAACCTTGACCACCACGATCCATGTAGCATGACGGAAAACTCGATCCCTGGTAGCTCGCCTTTGACGGATTTAACTGGCCCCTTCGGGGTTGCATCGCCATCTCCGCCGTTCATTAGTTATCGGCCAAACCGCTTCCCAGTCAAGTGGGTTCGTTCCAACTTGAAAGTGCCGATCTGCTGGTCCGAACTCCCACCAGCTACAGCCGTCGGGAAAGCCTCGGCCACCGCAGCGCCGTGGTCAGCGCTACTGGAAAATCCTGATGGCCTGCGTCGTTACTTCCACTTGCACCTTTTAGGTCCGGAAGTGCACTGAAACTCAGTGCCAGCGCTGTAGTCGCAGTCAGTCCGGAATTCGCTCCACGTAGTCGCAGCAGACGATGGGCTTGAGTCGTCGGGCCAAGTCGGCCGAGGGCGCCTCCGCGTCCTCTCGCTTCCTGGCCTTCTTCTCGCACAAGAAGCAGGACCGGGCCAAGAGGGCCGGCCATCGGGCCAGACGCAGTCGCAGTCGCAGCTTCAGCGGCGGAGAAGAAGACGACGAGCCGCCGGCCACCGGCCAGGCCTCAGCCAACACACAGCTGGCCGCGCGTGACGCGTGCGACGGCGTCTTCCGCAGCGGTCGTCCCGATCGTCGTCTCTTCAGTACTCGACGCGGTCGTCGTCGTCGTCCTCCTCCTCCAGGTCCTCCGGCTCCTCACTGAGGAGAGAACGCAGACAGAACTTGGGCCTGACGCTTGGCCGGGACCACGACGACCTCCACAGGCGACGGCGTTCGTCGGCCGACGACGCGTCCGTCGAGTCTGACACGCAGAGGCCGTCCCAGGAGCGAGAGATGTGGCGCGAGAGCTCCGTGGACGAGTTCCTGGCCTGCTTCCCGAGAGACCTGACGGCCGACGTGCGCGTCACGTGCAACGTGGTGCGGCCGCGCGCGTCCAAGCGCTACGTGCGGTCGCTCATCCTATCGCTCGAGTTCGAGATCCGCGCCACCAAGTGGGCCGCCTACTTCCTGCAGCTCGTGCGTCGCGCGCGCAAGCAGCACCGGGTGTCGCTGCGGTCGGCCATCTCGCTCAAGTGGGCCATCTGCGCCCATGTGCACGGAGAGGCACGTGCGCGACAGGAGCAGCAGAAGCGGCTGGACGTGACGCTGCAGCGCAAGATGACGGAGTACCGCGTGGCGCTGCAGTGCGTGGCCGGCACGAGCGTCGTCAAGTTCGGCCGCAAAGGTCGGCCGCACGCCACGACGCTGTGCGTGGAGAACGGCGACACGCTGCGCTGGACGTCAAGCTGTTGGCACACGCCACCCACATGGCGGTGGACGGCGTGACCGCCACCACGACCATGGGCAAGAAGCGCGCCCAGGCCAAGAACGCCATCCCGCTGGCCAGCATCCTGCGCGTCTCGTCGGGCCCGTCGACGAGTGTCTTGGCTCGAGCGCTGCACAAAGGCACCTTGGTGCTGGACGACGCGGGCTGTACGCTGTCGGTGGTGACGCACACGCGCACTCTGGACCTCAAGGCCAAGACGGCGGAAGAGCGCGAGTGGCTGCAGCGCAGCTTGAATTCCTCGTGGAGCTCGCGCGCGACCACGAGCGGCGAGTGGCGCAGCAAGTGGAGCTGACCATCATGAAGCGCATGGAGACGCTGGCGGTCTGGAAGTTCGGCCGCAAAGGCCGGCCGCACAAGACGCGCGTCTTCGTGGACCGCTTCGGAGAGGTGTCGTGGATTGGCCGCAGTGGAGACTCGCTGCAACTGGACGAGATTGTTGCGGTGCATGAAGGACACCGCACGCCCGTGTTTGCGAGAGCAAGAGCGGCAGGGCGGGTGTCTCCCGCTAAGGCGTCACACTGTTTCTCGCTGGTGACCTCGCTGCGCTCTCTCGACATTCAGGCAGTGAACGAACAGCAACGCGACTGGTTTGTGGTAGCCTTCCGATACTTGCTGGACAAAGTGCACGAGAAAACTGCCGCCATGCAGCGCGAGCGAGCAGAAAGGCAGCTGCGCATGTTGCAAGACCTCTGTCGTGAAGATGAGGAAGACAACTTCCTCTCTGGCGATGGCGACGATATCTACTACGATGACTGCCCGCCAGCACGGCGTGCTTAAGGTCGTACGCCACGGCACAAAACTACAAACTATTGTTGATCGGAAGGGCTAATGTCACCCGCCATCTTTGACAAGCAAAAGATAAAGTACAAAACCGAAGAGTATCTATCTATTCTATGTCTCTCAAGCGTTCCTCCACTTGTCATCTCACCGCGAGAACTGCAATACGTCCCGCTGCATCTTCAGCCACTCCTCCATCTGTAGACGCTCAAGAGCACGTGCATTGGCGAGGCGCTGCTCCACAATCTGCGCTAGGGCAAGTTGGTGAGCATTTTCCAGCACCTCGAGCTGGCCGTTGCTCAGCGTACCGAGATCCGTTCCCGGAACCAAATGGAGCGCACGCAGACTTACAGCGGACGCCCGTGGTTCCGAAGACTCCAGAATGTGCTGCATGTCCTCCATAGAGTAATGAACCGAATCGTTCTCACTTGACATGGAAAGACCCAGCGCCGCAGCTTGGGCCTGCGCTAGGCTATTGCGCGTCATAGACCCCTTTTCGATCACTTCGTGGCATCTCACGCACTTAAACATCGTTGAGTCGACCGTCAGGAAGGCCGAAGACTGCAAGCACGATGCACAGTACAGCTGCGTGCATGAGGTCTTGTCGCCGGCACTAGACGCATCACCACTGCACTGTAAATTGTCATTCACGAGCTCGCCACATAATCCGCAGGCAAGGTAGCCCAGCGTTTCGGCCACGTTCTCGTTGCTTAGACGCAGCTTGTTTACCCAGCGCTCGCGGGCCTCACGCGCTACTTGATGGTTCCCACTGGCGCGCTGCTGTTTCCATGTCAAACGTCCTGCAAAAGAGTAATGCAAACCAGCCGACGACGACGCCGACGACGCTACGGTGTACGGAGCCATCGCAGGCAACGAATTAAAGCCTGGTCGCCATGGTGACCCAGACGAGAACGGAAGCCCTCTAGGAGTAATCGATGCCGATGACATGCTTGACGTGTTAGTCGATCCAGGGGGTAGTCCAGGCGATCTGAAAGTCATGGCATTGGGATTCAGCAGCGACGACGACCCGATTGACCTAGGAGTACGGCTAGTCGCAATGAAGTCATTCGGTTTTCCCCACCGTTCCTCTTGAGCCCTGCTGGAAATGTGTGCAACAGCACCAACTTCCTTTCCGGGCGAAGGAGTGAACGTTGACGTCTGCAAATTTCTATCGATCGCACTTCTTGGTCGTTGATTGAACTTTCGCCGAGGCATCTGTGGGCTTGCTTGCGGGGAGAAGCAGCCGTGGACTTTCGTCTTGCCGGGGTGGACAGCAGAGCCTTCACTTTTTCGGTGAGCTACTCGGATTCGCCGCAGCGCTGGGTACTGCTGCCACGGGTGAGCGATGTTTCTTGCCTACGGTTGTCCACGCACCAGCCGACGGGGTAGTATCAACCTGGGTATCTTGTTCAACTTTGACACCTGCCGCCTGGTTCATTTCGGAGTCTGATGTATGCTCTTCAGCCTCGTCGTCGCTATGCTCCTGGCTGATGGACACACACGAATCGCGAAGCGCATCCTCCTCTTCCTCGTCTGAGCTAGCAGAACCCGTTACTTCATTCTTCGTCTCGAGTGTACCCGCCATATCGCGATCGGGTTCTGCAGAAGGCTCTTCGACAACAGGTTCTGGCATGACAGACTTGTCACTATTGACGTGACTCTCATCCTGCTCTGTAGTTTCGTTGGTAACTTGGCTCTCAGAAGCTTTCTCCTGTTGCAGTTGCTGCTGTTGCTTGGCTGCCGCCTTGCGTTTAGCCTTCTTGTTTTTCTTCTTGCTCTTCTTACCGGCCGTGCTATTGCCGACGCCATTGCCAGCCGTAGCATTATTGTCCGCCTCCTCCTCCATCTCCAGCATCGCCATCATACGCACCGCCGCCTCCTCTTCCAACTGGCACCAGATACCACGCAAGTGCTCCACACACGGGCCACTCTCGCGCAGCTCCGAGTCCTGCGCTTCTTCCAGCGGCGTCTGTCCGATCGCGTTCCTCAGCGTGATATCTGCACCGAACGCCAACAGCGTCTTCACACATTCCAAGTACCCGCACGCCGCCGCCAAGTGCATGGCCGTGCTGCCCTCTCGGTCCTGAAAGTTGGCCAATTTCCCGTTCTTCTCCAGCAGCATGGTCAAAATCTCCGCTCGTCGTGCGTCGCTCTCCGCGTCTTGTTCTGGGTCCTCTCCGATCATCACTGCGCACAGCAGCGTGGAGGCGCCGAACTGGTTCAGCACGTTCACGTCTGCGCCGTGCTTCAGCAGCACCTTCACCGCCGCGGCCCGGCCTTCAATGCAGGCCCAGATCAGAGGCGTGTCAGCATTGACGTTCCAGCAGTCCACCACAGCCGCGTCGCACTCACACAGGGCAGCCACGATTTTCTCATCTCCGTTCTACAGTAAAAACAAAATGGCAGCATCACACCTCAGTCTCCGCTAAAGTTACAGCTCCCTATGACCAGCCACCGAGTCTACCTTGGCCGCGAAATGCAGCGCAGTGGATCGAAGCTCGTGGGTGCGCACACCGACGTCGGCACCACGTCGCAGCAGCGCGCGCACCACGTCGCGATGACCTTCAGCTGCGGCCACCATTAGAGCCGTGAAGCCGTCCACGTCGATGTCGTTAACATCCACGTGGCCGCTCTCCAGGATCTCCTCGAGGCAGTCCAAGTCGCCCTCGGCTGCGCACTCGTAGAAGTTGATGGCCCACGTCTGGCCGTCCGCCAGGTCCACGGAGAACTGGGCGGTCGTCACATCCTCTTCGTCCGAGTCGGCCTCGCCTTCCACTGGGATCTTTGCGATGGTCAGTACATTGGAAGAGGCGTCTGTGTCTAGAAAAGAAGATGGAAGGGATGGCCTCATTGGAGACGATGATACGGCGACGCTAGGCGGTGGCGTAGCGCCAGCGTCTACATCCGCGGCCGCCATTGCTTGATGAATGCTGTTGACAGGCTTACGATTATGTCGATGACAGGACGGTACCGTGAGTGGCATTAAGAATAACGCTGACAGAACACAACGCCATACCCGCTTTTTTAATAAGTTACTCTTACTTAGATTTGTTTCTCTTACTTTGATAAGTTGCCTCTTCCGGCGTATACCGGTAGATATTTGTATCGGACCTAACCTTTTTGGTACGGATCATATTTTAAGTCATTTTGACTTGCTTTCAGTACGAAATTCAACTCGTGATCCAAATTTCTCGAACAAGCAAAGCGAAATTGTCTACTTTTTTAAAAGCGCAATAGGTAGCGCCTGGCGAATTTATGGAGTAAGTTTTTACAACTTTCAATAGCTTGGGAACACTGCCGCACCGCTTTTTCTCTAACTCGGTTCTGGTCCACGGCAAAACGGAAGGCTGCCTCTAAGACGAAAACCACAATACACCTTCGGTATCATAACTTTGATTCACCCTTACACTAATCACTCTAATAACACAGGTTTCCAGGTCAATGCCATGGCTGGGAACGACAGGGTGGGCACTATAATAAAGGCCGAGGGATTGTGCACAACAACTTCACCAATGACTGAGAGTTGCGACGACTGTTTCTGACCAAACAACAACATCACGATTTGCATCTTGTTGTCCCCAACTTGATTTCGGACTCATTTCCTACGGAAGTCGGAGCTCAGGCTTTTTTTCTCGCTACATTATACAAACCTGTAGAAGAGAAAATTATTTTGCTAGGCGCACCACGACGAGATTTCAACTATTGCAGCTTGTGCACCTGTTCCGTGCAGGTAGGTGGCAGCCAGAAGAAACTGGTGTGCGAGCATGAGCCGCTTCACCACGACTCGGTAAAGAAAATCAAAAATTGAAAATGATCAGCTGATCTTTAGCTCAGTAACGGGATGTACATGTCGGAGTCGATCTGCGAAGAGTCTACAGCAGTATTACTGCGACGACGAATAGTTAGAAGTATACATGTAGCCGCAATTGCCAGTACACCTCCACTTAACACCATCATTGCGATAGGATGCTCTTGAGTGACGTCGGAGAGTAAGGTGACAGGAAAGTAGTAATAGCTGTTGTAGGCCCCGTTGAAGGTCACTGGTTCACAACGCATGAGGTCTTCGTCTGTGTTGGGTGTGTTTAACAACGGTGTGCAAACAACGTCCGTTCGTGCACAGCCCTGGCAGCACTTCTTCTCGCCTGACTCCACGTAGGTGCTGGTCTTCGTGCTCTTGATCATCGCTCCACCGCATGCTGCGTACAATCCAGCCTTCCCATTGCCCGCGCATGCATCGTATTCACACTTTGCTCCGGGTAGGTCAAACTGGGGGCCTTTGCAGTCGATAATGGAGAAGGAACGGCCACAGGTCTTCGTATGTGTAGACTCGCTATAGTCCAGATACGTAAAGTCGCACGACACGTCAAAGTTCGTGATCGCTTCTGTGCTTGGAATGTGCAGCATTTCCACACCAAAACGTGTTACGATCTGTGGCGACTTTCTCGTCACTCTGAAGATCTCAACTGGTGTTCGGTTCTCAAGTGTTCCCGTACAAACCACTTTGGACACATTCATCCGCAGTGCAGTCCGTGAGTATTGAAGTCCAACATTCGGGTGGAAATCAAAGGTTAGTTCCGCAAAATCGCTGCCTGGGTATGCGCACATGTGCGCGGCGATGGGAAGTCGTGACACAGACGTCTGGTACCACATATTGCTGAAATCCTTGCACACATCAACAGCGCTGTTAACATGTAGGTGAACATAGAAGAAGAAACTGCGAACAAGTCCACATTGAGTCCATGCTTCAATCGAGATTTTCGTTTCCGGGTCCGAGAATGTGATAACGTCGTCGTTGTCGTACACAGCTTCGCACGTTGACCACTTGCACCCAGTTTCCGCACTTGTTTGACGCCGAGTTTTCCACAGCTGCCACTTCTCCGAGTCGCCGTTCACTTTATAGCGCCAATGAACAAAATCATTTACACGATAATCTCCATCGAAGTTCAGAGTATGCGTAGTATCAACGAGCTCAGAGATCTTCGCCATGTAGACACATTGGCCGTCGTCGCCATAATATGACGTGCACTCGAGAGCACGATGCACCTGGGTTACCGTCTGGAAGTCTTCTTGATGCAGCTGCTGCAACACTTTCTTGGACTCAGCTACTACGTCAGGCTTGATGTGGGCGGTGGCTGTGGCGAGCGTATCCCCTTTAAGCACAAGACATTGCTCGAAAGTGCAGGACTGATCGCTGTCGCCTTCGCAGTAGCGTGCGTCATAATCCGATCCGCAACGGTAGTCTGTCCAAAACTCCCGCAGAGTGGTGGTCATTTTGCAGCAACGCTTGCATTGGCCAGCCGGCACCGGATTGATCTCGTCATAGCATTTTCCATCGCTCTGTTTTAGTGGGTTTACTGTCACCTTTGCGTGGTTCAGGAAGTCCCCCAGCACCAAATCCTGATCAAAGCATGAAAGACCCTCGTCGTGCGAATACCGAGTGTACTTGCTTTCGAAGAAATTTTGCTTGCTGAACTGGTGCAAATCGCAGCGGTTGTTGCCACTGCAGCCATCGTTCTCGGCTTGGTCACCGTACTCAAAGTATTGCTGGATCAAGCTATTCGCTGTGGCCATGTTTTCTAATGTCAGCTCAGCGGTGCATCCACAGTTCGCAGCTCCTGAAACCGAGTCGCAGATGCTAGCCGGGCATTTGGTGGTAGCTTGCGGCCTGTAATTGTCTATAATGGCGAGATAACCTGCGCATGTAGCGCTTGAGTAGTAGTCGTACGCATCCATCTCCAATCGGTACTTGCCGTAGTCGTTGAAGACTATACTGTTCATTGCATCAGCTCGGTTCGACTGATAATCCTTCCACGTCTTCGCCGCATCATGTATGGGAAGATCGTCATTGCCAGGAACCATTGGGTCGAATTTTGCTGCGCTGGGAGCTTTCACAACAACATCTTTGAATTTCAGTGGCCACGTCGAAGAAACGCTGCCAAGAACCTTACTGAGGTACTCTGCGTAGTACTCAGGCTTCTGTTCCTTCACAGCAGTCACCCGCACACGTGGATCCAGCGAGGCATCGGCAAGCAGGAGGAGCTTGTTCGCGCCATAACCACTCGTCGGAAGCGGAAGTGGGATGCCACATTTGTCCACGACGTGATCAAACGAGCAAGCACTGGACTTCGAGTTCACGTGATGGTAGTAGCCACTAACCTTGCTCCACACACAGTTTGAGGCATTACCCCCAACTTTCACGCACCTTTTATCCTGCCCTTTTGTCTGCATTTCGTAGCCTGCCGGGCAGCCACAGAAGCACTGGCGCGTGCCATCGTCGCCAACGAGTGTGACAGGAACACCGTCCTCGAGATCCGCACAATCCAGCGACTGGGTCACAGTGAAAGGGTTGTACATGAAAATGTCTTCATCCACTTTCAGCTCGATGCAGCTTTCCGGTCCACCTTCGCAGTTCTCCCCGCTGCCACTTAGCTGGAAGTTAATCGTGTTGACAATTTGAGCCGTGCTCTCAAATGTGACGATCTCATTGTACGAAGTGTCGTCTGTTGCGAATGAGATGACTGCAGTGAATCCGTCGGTGGGGTTTGTAGCCTGATCCAGCGGGTAAACGTCACCAAGTGTTGGGAATGCCGTGAGTCGGTCCAAGTCAGCTTCAGTAACTTGTTGAGGCGAGGTCCCGTGACCCGTGTTGGTGCAGATTCCAGGTGCCATTGTGGCCTTGAAATTCAGGGCGACACCGTCATAGTGGCCGACCGTATCTTCCACAATGTTCTTCATATCCCGGGCCCAAGTATCTACCGTGGACAGCGTCGAGGTTCTGATACACTTGGAAAACATCAGAAGGACGTCGATTGAACCGTCGTAGACTGCGTCTGGGTGCTGGGAGCACATGACCATTTCCTCTTCAACCGTCTCGTTGCTGCCGTAACTCTTCTTCATCTTCTTCTTGGTCACTTTCTTGTCTGCCAACTGCGTCATGAGCAGGTCGCTGCGCAGCTCTTCCGACGACGCAGCAAATGAAATGCCGTTGCTAGTGAGGGACACGGCCAAGTGGCTGTTGAATTCCAGCACCGCGGACTCAATTGGAACCGCGAGGTGGAGAAAGACCTGGAAGACCCACAGCATCACCAGCTTCGTCCGTCGCGCAGATACAGAGCTCATAGCTGCTGGACGAGCGAATCCGAATTGATGGCCATCAAAATCTTGGATCTTTTTGTACGCCCTTTCGTCGAGACGCTATGATAGTTGAATACCGGTACATGTAGTTGAGTTGTCTAGGATAACTTTAGGTGTTTGTATAAAAGTGCGATGTGCATCGGTTGCCATGAAAGACTCGACGTCGGAGGTGTGGGCACTCGATAGTACTGAGCAGCAATGTTCATGGCCAGCGAGCAATCTAGACGACGGCAATGCAAGTGCAGGGCGGAACAACGCTGCAGTCGTTCGATGCCAGCCGAAAAATGCTGTTCGACTGTCCCAGCAAGATGATCCGGGCCAGCAATTGCTCCACCACGACGGCGAGCTTCGCTTCCTGGTTTGCGTCCATCGATACAGGAAGAGCGCCGTTGCCTTGTAGAAAAGGGGTTCCAAAGAGTTCGCTGCCTTGCCCAGGATAAACAGACGTCGGTGTCCGTTCCGCCGATAGGACAAAGACTCGTATCGGCCGAGATGGAGATCGTGCAGCGATGCCGACAATGAAGTGGGCAACCTCGCATAACCGACCATCCAATCTCGCAAGTGCAGGGACTCCAATGGAGACCGAAGCATCCCCGGATTCGTATGGCAGTCACCTTCAGTGTCCTGGCAGACAAGCGTCTCCGCTGGACAACCGTGTACATTGTAGCCAGCCAGCCGGGGATTTGAGGCTGCGAGTCTTTCATGAGCAGTAAATGAGTCCTGGGCAATTTTTCGGGCGAGCGCACTACTACATGATGTAAATACCGGTAGCGTTGCCGTCCTGCAGGGCTGGCGATGCACGCTTGGTCGATCTCTGCGTCGAGGACCAGCTGCCTGGACCTGCAGGCTGCAGCTTCAGCAATCGCGTCAAACAATACATTGTATGTACTATAATACATTGTACCTCTGCCAGGTTCCCAACCAGCAGGCCGACGTCCGGAGCTGCTTGGGGGATGCACCGCTCCGAAGGACTATAGACAGGGCTCCTATAAATTCTCGTCGTGCGTGGCGAGCCGCGTCACACTTGTTAATTCGCCGCCTGGCCCGCACCCGCCATGGACAGCATGGGCGCCACTGCGCGCACGCCGCGGATGCGCAGGTCGCCTCTGCCTGGCCGCCGCGACTTCGGCAACCTGCTGCTGCCCGAGTCGCCGGCCGTCAGCATCAGCCGCACGTACGACGGCTCCGCGCCGCTGTCGACGCGCGCCGTCAACATGAAGACGCCGCGCCACTCGTACCACCCGCGGCGTGCCGGCGCGGCAGCCTCGAGCATGGACGACCTCGTGGTGGACGTGGAGGAGAACACGGCGCTGCTGCGACCACGGACGGGCCTGCGCTGTCCCCACACAGCGGAAGATCAAGATCGGCGTCTACGGCGTGCTCAACACGGTCATCCTCGTGCCGCTCATGATCAGCTTCGCGCAGATCATCTTCCGAGACCCCGAGTTCCAGCCCTACATGAACGACCTGGTCAAGCTCGTGCTCGTGTCGGCCGCCGTGCACCAAATCTGCTTCACGTGCGTGAGCACGCTGCCCTTCGCCATGGGCCAGGTGCAGGACGCGGGCCTCATCTTCCTCTCGGCCATGTGCTCGTCCATCATCAAGACGTTGCACGAGACGAGAGGGGACGACTTCTCCATGGAAGAGGTGCTGGCCACCACGCTCTTCACCATGGCCGTATCCACGGCCGCACTGGGCGCTGCGCTCATCGTCACGGGCAAGCTGCGACTCGCCAGCTTCGTGCAGTACCTGCCCATGCCGGTGGTCGGCGGCTACCTGGCTTTCATCGGCTTCTACGCCATGGAGGCCGGCTTGTCGATGATGACCACGCAGAGCATCAAGGAACCCGCCGACTGGGTCAAGCTGGCCGACTCGGACGCGCTGCTGCTGTCGGTGCCGGGCATCATCGCTGGCACCATCATCTTCTGGGTCAACACGCGCTGGGATCACATGGCGGTGATGCCCTGCTGTCTGGCGGCGATGCTTATTGCCTTCTACACGCTGCTGCTCGTGACGGGGACGTCTCTCGACGACGCGCGCTGCTGGGTGGGTCGCGGAACCCCCACCGTCGCCGCGTTCGCTCACGCAGATCTACGGGTTTTACGACTTCTCCAAGATCAAATTTTCTCACCTGACCGCGCAGATCCCGACGTGGGTCGCCATGTACTTCGTCGTTGCGTTCTCGTCGTCGCTGGATGTGGCTGCCGTCGAGACCGCACTGGGTAAGCCGCTAGACCACAACCACGAGCTGCAAACTGTGGGCGTCAGTAACTTGCTCTCAGGTCTGGGTGGCGGCTTCACGGGATCGTACCTCTTCTCGCAGACCATCTTCACTCTGCGCGGCAAGCTTGAGTCCCGCTACGTCGGATTCATCGTGTTCATCCTCGAGATCGCCATCGTGCTGAGCCCGTTCTCTATCATCGCCTACGTGCCCAAGGTTTTCTTCGGCGCGTTGCAGATGTTGGTGTGTCTGGATCTCATGACCGAGTGGCTGTGGCACGCTCGCAACAAGCTTCTTTCGCGCGAGTATGGCATCGTTTGGCTCACGTTCTTGTCCATGGTGTTCGTGAACCTTGAGCTAGGTATCGTTGTCGGTATCATCATTGCTGGTTTCAACTTCATCTACTCGTACATCGCGACGTCCAGTGTTCACCGCGTAATGAAACGCTCGCGCGTAGAGCGTGACCTTCGCGAGCGCGTGCTTCTTCAAAACATGCGAATGTCTATCGTTACGCTGGAATTGGAAGGCTACATTTTTTCGGCTCCAGTGTGAAGGTTATGGACGAAGTCCGTCGGCACGTGCTGGTAACGACCACGGAGAAGCAAGAAGCGAAGACTAGCACTCTCTCAGGTGCTTCGCCCCTAATAACTCGACGCAACGCGTCGTCTCCGTACGTGGCTCGGTCTCTAGAGGACACGTTCAACGACGACCTCGCAACGCTGGACTCGGTTTTCGACAACCAGGAGATTCACGGCTACTCATCCACGCCCAGGGCAGGGAAGAGCGGATCTGCGGCGCTTCATGCCGCTCGTACAAGATACTTTATCCTGGACTTTGAGAAGGTGAGTGGCGTGGACGCCACGGCTGTGCGAAGCTGCTTTAACGCAACAAAGGAATTGCTGGCGCAACACGGTATTGCGATGATCTTTGCCTGTGTTCCGTCAGACGCTGAACGACTGCTCCGAGTTCACGACGTGATTGAGAAAGAGGACGGCTCTGGCACGGGCTCGCTTGTATTTGATACCCTCGACAAGGCATTAGAGTGGTGTGAGGACGAGCTACTGGTATCTGAAGGAGTGCTGCCGCTCAGTGAATCGGCGCCGGCACTTGGTGGTAACGAAGGTCAGCACTGGCAGCTGCTGGACGAGCTCTTGCCTCGCGCGGATGGATTGCATCGTAAGGAGGAAGAACCCGTCGTTGCGAATGCGCACGCGGACGGTTCGCAGCCTGAAGCGGACAAGGGTGCAGTGCTCACGAGAGAGCTAGGTGAGATGTACGTGAGTCATTTACTGAAGCAGGAAGGCGAGACGCTGTATCGTGCCGGTGGGCTCGTGAATGGTGTCTACTTCATTGGTTACGGCAAGGTGGACGTGTTCATGCCGTCAAAGATTCACGAAGGTTTGGGCCCAGGCTTCCGGGGGCGCAAGCGCATCACGCGGGTGTGCCAAGGAGGTCTGGTAGGAGCGTCCGAGATGATTCTACACAAACGCCACCAGTTCACCGCGCAGGCTCGAGCATCGAGCTCCATTTTCTTCCTGAGCAAGTCTCACTTCGCGCGAATGCATAAGGCCCATCCGCATTGGCTGCGCGCTTTCAGCAAGCCATGCTGCAGTCCATGGCCATTGGTGTGCTCGAGTCCAACATGACGGACGATTGAGCTCAAACTCTTCTTGCATGAAATAGTGGCAAGCATAGACCCAACTGCTGAATACCACTGTTTTAGGATACGATGTTTGTTTTGTGCTGCCGTGTCTTCTCGGTGCAGTTGAACCAAGTTGATGCAAACTTTTATTACAATGTAGAATATAAATTTTCCTAACGCACGCGGGCCAGCCTTGCATCGCTGCCAACCTCCACTTCCATAATCATCTCCTGCATCGCAACATCCTTCGCGCCACTCGACCAGAAGGCGATCAGTCCTTGGCTCGCTCGCACTTCGGTTAACTCTTTCTTTGTTTTTCATTTCTTCATTCAGACGACGTGGTCACTTCATTCACAGGCAGACAACGATTTAGCTGCCTGCTCTGCTACCGGCCTCTCCTGTTTCTGCAGTTTTTCTGGCGTTTTCTCTCTCTCTTGGGTCGAATAAGTAATTAAACAGAGGCACGGGAAGACGAGTCAAGACGGCGTCGAGCAGGTCGATATCCCAAGCATCGGCTCTTGATGGTGATGGTACAAGAGCGGCTCGGCCGATGACGGCGGGGGCGGGAAGTCGCACGCAACGGAATCCGGTCCAAGCCGACGAGCGCGCACATTTCGAGACGTTACAGATCTAAATCCTGCATCTGCTGCTGCAAGTTCTGGCGTGTTGCCTGCTGCGGATGCTGCTGTTGCGTCGGCATCACCGGCACCTGCTGCTGCGCCGCGTGGTTGTAGTATCGGATTCTATTGTTACGAGGGGTGGACGTGTTTGACATCTCTTCGTCATCCTGGACGCCACTGTCCTCAAGCCGTGAGCCGCTTGCGTGCAAGTGGCCGGTCGTTCCGAAGAAGTGCGGCAATCGAATCTTCTTGGTCGGCTTGATCGAAAGGACCGTGCGGCCAAACTTGACGTGCAGCGACTGATTGTTGTGCAGCGTCAGCGGGCGGTAGATGTAACGCAGCGTGCCGTTCGAGCTGCCGGCGTCCTTGAGAAAAACTCCCTTTCGAGTAGTGAATCTCCGCGTGGATGGTGGACACGGTACGGTACTTGAGCACGAGGTCACACTGCGACGAGCGGCCCACCATGAGCGGCCGGTGGATGTCGTTGTCCATGAGCATCTTGTAGCTAAGCTGGTAGCGCGTGGACAGGTTGAGCGTGGACGACGAGTGCTTCGTGACCACCTGGAACATGATGCAGGGCGGGTTGAGGCGGTCCGGCAGGAGCGACAGCATCTTGCCGCTGGGCAGACGCGTCTTGCTCGGGTACGGAGCCTTGCAGATGGAGCACGTGCGCGCGTTGCTCTCGTCCAGCACAGTGCAGATCTCGTTCTTCTCTCCGTTCGTGTTCCAGCGCTTGAGACAGTTGAGGTGGATGTACTTGGTGTCGCCCGAGCACTTGCAGGGCGCGATGAGCGGGTTGTCGTCCTCCGTCTCGTCGTAGCACACGTAGCAGATGGCGCTCGTGCTCTGTCTCTGAAGTGACGAGCGCGGCTTGGACTCGTCGTTGCCGGACGCGTCTCCGTTCTCGTCGTCCGTGTCCATGCCGCTGTCCACGTCTGCGAGCGCCTCGTCATGGCACACGACGCGTTGGATGAGGCTGTTGACCTCGGCGGGGCTGAGCGTCGCATCGTTGGGGCCGACGCCTCCTGTGTCGATCTCTGTGACCAAGAGGCCGACGCTGCCGAAGCGGATGATGTCTCCCACACGCACGCGGTGCTTGCCCCCGCGGATGCACTTGGTGCCCAGGATCTGACACACGCCCGTGTGCGCCGAGAACTTCTCAGACGACGGCAGCAGACGGTACGCGTCGTTCGAGTAGTCGATGTTTAGGCAGGGCGCACGTGGGTCCTCGATGAAGATCTTCTCGCGACTGGCGGCGTCTGTGGACGAGGCGGCGGCCGAGTGTTTGGGGCCGTAGATGGCCACGCCACAGCGCGAGACGCTCTTGCGGAACTTGTCGCGCTTTCCAGCCGCGCCTTTGGTCACGGCCGTCATGCCTCGGATGTCGAGCCTATAGGGGAAAGGGTACAGATAAGAAGACTATAGACACGAGAATACAGTGGGAGACACACGCACATGTCTGGCTTGCCGTCGCCACTGAAGAACTCGGTAGCGCGTGCGAGGCTCCACCTTCGGTCCGAGTTGGCGCTCATGGCTGTAAGAGGAGGAGGGGGCGTGTCTAGCGGTTGCTTTGAGGACTGGCGCGTAGAATGCGGAAGGCTTTGGGCTTCCGCGCGCTTTCCTTCCAAATGGCGAGTCGGTAGTTTTGTCGCGGCCAGACTTTCCAGCGGAGAACACAGAGGGGGAGAGAGAGCGAGAGGGCTCCAAGCCAAAAACTGACTCCACATACTGAGCGCCAGATCTTATCGACGCGCCTGAAAAATCGCCTTCCCTTTTTAACCAATCGAAGCGCGCCTCCAATCTCGACCGCACGAAGTAACACACATGGCGCAGTATGGGGCCCACACCAACGTTCCGCCTCACCAGCAGCGCCAACGCCGATACCAAGGTACAAGCAGGTTGGAAGTGCTTGCAGTTATTGCCGCCGGAGGGGGCCATGCATACGCTGAACCCATTTCCATAGCCCACAGGCTGCAAACTCAGGTCGTTTCGTTTCTTTTTTCAGTCGCCATTTTTGAAACGGTCCATAGTGAGAGCAAGTGGCGCCTCCACATATTACCACCGCGCTGCGAGCCACGACAACATCGGTCCAGTGCACTACAGTGCAACTTGTACAATCGCACTTACAGGAAATGGTACGGTATATCGTTTTGTTTTTTCTCGAGTGCGCCACACTAAATTAAGCTTCAACGTCGTCAGCCAATGGGCTTGATCCGATATCTTGCAGTGTAAAATCTTAGCGAACCGTCGCCTGCATCAAGATTCGCTGCCTCGCGCAAATCACCTTCATCCAACAGAGGGACGCCACGTCCCGAGGCACAGCTATAAGCGCTTAATAGGCTGACGCTGGGGTTAAACTTTGTCAGATTCGAGTCCAGATATCGCAACAACAGAATTTCTGCCTTTGTACCCTCCCCAGCCACTCGTTTCGTCCAAGATTGTCAAAGTCGAGAAAGAGACCCTTCAAACTGGATCGCAAGACCAAGAGCACCACAACTCCACAAGACTCTTGTTGTGAGTCACAACTTGTGACAAGAGTCTTCGATCATTTTCCTGCGTGCGCCTGAGTTCACTACGGATAACTAACGCGCTCGTACTACAGTACATGTAGTACCAAGTGGCTGCAATCACAACCACTGAGAACCGCTCGCGCTAGTCCACGACTGGTCGGGTCGAGGTAGATCTCGGATCTTGGGCGGCCCCTCATGCAAATCAACCCCATGCCAATCAAAGGGTCGTTATGCTTGTCAATCAAAGACTCCAAGGCAAAGATCTTAGCAGGACGACCCTCTGGAGCATATCTTTCGGCCAATGGACGGCTGCGAGAGGCCTTCAAGCCGATAGGTGACGCTTCGAGCTCGATATCTTCGCGATGCCACTCAAAGATGCCAATCAAAGTTGGAATCCGAATCAAAGGCAGTCCGTTGCCATTCCCGGATTTGCCTCTCTTCGACCACTTCCAGCGCTCAAGCCTCGCACCACGAAGACAAGAACTCAATCCGCCATGAAGTTACTGGGATTGCTCGCTGCGGGCGTTCTCCAGCTGCCTCTCGGGGCTTTGGCCATGAGTGCCTCGTTGGGCGTCAAGGATACGCTGCTCGCTGAAAGCCGAGAGCGCAGTGTGTCGTTCGCTGCGCTGCCCTTCGACCTGCCAAGCACCACGCTCATCTCGGAGGCATTGCCATGCACGCCTTGAAGAACGACTATTACTCGGACATTGTTGGTCCCGACGGCCACATCGCGTGCACGGAATCGAATTCCATTGAAAACGACGGGAAAGTTGCGGTGGTGCTGGCCTTCTCCAAGTGTCTGAACGACACGGCGTTGACTATCGTGGAGCAGTGGGTGAACCAGGTCAAGACAACAATCTCAACCATCGCCTACGCAGACAACCTCGAAGTCCAGTTCCAGCCGACAATGGTCCCGGGCACTTGTGAAGAGCGCAGTGAGAAAAACAAACGTGGAGTCGACGATCCAGCCATGCAAAACCAAGGAGGTGTCGTTCATTCCGTAGCACCAACGCTACTTGCCGACGAGGTGCTCCCAAGTGACCTTAAGAGACTGGAGGCATTCCCCGGACTCGGCACGATCGTGGACCTTGCTGATGATGAAGTGACTCTTGCAGTCAAACCAATTGCTGTCATCTCTTTCGTGACCGGAGAGAAATCGTATGGCGAGATTATGAAGTATGTGGCCAGTACCCACGTGTCGAAAACGTTCAATTTCCAGCTCTGCAGTGGAGGTGCAAACTGCAATACGCACTTTGATAATTGCATCTATCTACCAGAGGCTGTGGACCTGTTCATGTACAACCCATTTACCGTGACGCGCTCGCTGCAGTGTGCCCTTTTGGATGATGGTGTTCCAGTCACATACCTTGACAACTATGGTGCTCGGAAGTGCTTCTGCAACTGTCCTGCCGGCTATGAATTTGGAGAGAATGAGTACGGCCATGCTGCCTGTAAAAAGGTCGTTGAAGACACGTGTCCCTGTGTTTGGGCGGAATGCAACGGGTTCAAGCACGAAGTGAAGACCAACGAGCAAGTTTGTTCCTTCAAAAATGTTGCGACAAATTGGGGCTTGCCCGTGCCTTTCCCGACCGACGGCTACGTTGCTGACAAGCGCGACACACTGACGGAGGGGTATTATTTAGATCCACGCATCACTTTGACCGCGAGTCGGGAGCAGGGCAAAGAGTACAAGGGGTCCGATGTGCGAAGTATCGTAGGCCTCGAAGTCTCGTTGCCACTGACTTTCCAGCAAGTTGTGGGCATCAATCCGAAGGCATCCAACCTCAAACCCATTGTGAACGCCGGCTACGATACCGCCGTTAACCACAAGGATTTCACATGGAAGGACTACCAGCTGAACCGCGACGCCCACATTAACGACTTGGAGTTCACGTCCTACGGCAAGTACCATCTCGCAATGGAAGCACAAGACTACTATTCGAGCGCCACTTGCTCGGGGTGTCTGGTAATTGTGGATCAAAACCACCCTAAGGCAACGACGCAATGCCCCAAGAGCATCTCTGACTCCGTGGCGAACCCCGCCCTTGATTCAGCTGAGCTAACCGAAGCCAATTTGGTGAAGGCGAAGGATCTGGTCACGCAGTACTACGACTTTGCCGGTAAGGCTAAAAACGATGCATGCAGTGTCAACAACCGATGCGACTCAGAGTCTTTCAGCCGACGTGACTTCTTCGAGGACAAATACAAGGACAGCAGTAAGAGCACGGAGTGTTTCGACAAGAACAAAGTAATTGAGGACCTGCTGAATGACAACCATGCAAAGAAGAACCCGTTGGTCAAGAGCAGCAATGACAAAGACAACAAGCCCATCCAAGAAAGCGATAACACGGCAGAACCGGTGCCTGCTGGACAGTGCACGAGGTGCTGCAAGATGCAGACGGCGTTGAAGGAGTGGTGGACGGACTACCGCTGCGGATCGGACTTCGACGCGCGTTACTGCGATGGAGATAGCGCAGAGACCTGCGAGTTCAAACAGTGCCTGGTGATGAACGGTGATACGCTAGCGACCGTGAGTGCGCACATTTCCGAAGACGCGAAGGCGGAGTCCGAGTCGGTGTTGGGACAGGTGGAGGACGAGGCGTACCAAACAGTGACGCAGATCCACCGCGCTCTGGAGTGCACTTCTTTCGGTGCTGACGATGGTGCGTGTGACTTCAAGGCGAAGCTGTCCGAGCTCATTGATTCAACGGAGCAGTTGAACTTTGGTACCGACAACGGACACTGGGAAGCCACGGACTACGTGCACTGGCGCTTCAAGCTCGTGTCTGAGGGCGAGTCTTGGCAGTTGTGGAAGACTGCCAAAAGCATCGACTACGGACAGAACGTATACGAGAACGACCCTGTACTGACGTTCTCGAACCCCGAGACGAAGATTGCGATTGAGGCGTGGACACAATGCGGCCTCGTACGGCGCTTCTTCTTCTACGTGCACCTGCACGTGAATAGCCCTGTGAGCGTGTGTGAAAAGTTCAACGACATGTGGTACCAGACGTCGGTGTCGCGACTGCCGATCTCGACTGGCATGTGCGCGTACCCGGGTAGTGACTTTGCAGAGTTGACGTTCGACTTCCACCCGAACGCTGGTTTGCAGTACTCTCGCACGGAGTTGAAGATGAAGGTGTCGAAGGTTGAGTGCACGGGTGCACTGGAAAACCGCTTGCCCATTGACATCTTAAGTGTGACGAGAGATTCTCCTGATATTGTGACCCGGTTCGCCGTGGAGATGCTACACAAGGCTACAACTGAGGCGTCGACGGATTTCCATGTTGAGTGTAAGTTCACGTACTCAAAGTATGGCGGCGCGACGGCTGTGGAGACGTGCAAGCGCGACTTTGCCATCAAGGACTGCAAGGGTCCCGCGTTCGACACGCCCAATGCCAAGTGCGAGTACGATGCCTGCGCGGGCGATGTCAAAGCTGGCCTCTATGAGGCTTGCGGCGGGACAGTTGTCAAGGCCGACGATAAATGCACGATTGTCGAGACGGGTGAGAAGGAATGCTGCCAGGGCTGCGGTGAGACGGAGATTCTGTGCACTGCGCTGCTGGATCTGCCGGATGCAGCGACCGACATCAAGCGGTGCGAACCGAGCTCGGACGGAGCCTACTCCAACTACAACTACTATGCAGCGATTCTTCTGACTGAGAGTGCCCAAGAGCACCCTGCCGCCATGGTATTGATGGGAGCTACGGCTTTGATAGCTGTAGTGGCGCTCATTGTTGTTCGTCGCAGAGTCGCGACGTCACACTCAGCGCAGACGGCCGATGACGCGTACTACCCGTTGCTTCACTAGACTCGATTCGGGTCTAGAGAGCAAACTTTCGTAACATATCATCTTGACCATTCTTCGGCTTCGTGCTTTTGCGTTTGCTTGCCGTGGATTACCGTGGCGATCGGGTCGTGTAGTAGTAAAAGGAATAAGTATGCAAGATAATACATTGGATGCTCTTGTCCACGTTCCGGTGTCAATCACAAAACATCACAAACAGCTCGTGGGCATTGCAGTGAAATGGAGCAGTATCGACAGCAAGAAGAAGTTTGGAATTGGTTTGCTCCGTGATCGTTAGCTCCGTGAATATACATTGCCAATGGCGGCAAAATATGCAAAAGATCAACACATGCACAACTTCTTTCTACTCCAGCAAAGCGTAGTACGCGTCCTGCTCCACATCGGCACGCGCAGCAGTGCTACGACGATTAATGACGACTAGCGCCGCTATGACCACCAAAGTAGTTGCACCCAGAAGTAACGTCGTCGTCGTGCTAGCAAGGCCGAATTCCTCCCTGTCAACCATTTCAGACACCTCTGCCAGCAAGAGTGGTGTTGTCGAAGGCTCGCACCTCATGACGTCCGTCGCGCCGACACTTTTACACGTGAGTGCTTTTGTGCACTTGGAGCAGCAAGTTTGCGGTGCCGATGGCTTGAGAATAGTGCTCACAGCAGTCGACGTCACGATCGAGCCGCCGCAGGTCTCAAATACGCCTGGGGTAGTGTCACCCGCGCACGCATCGGCGCAGATATCTTCCTTCAGGCCCAAATTCAGCTCTGGCTGGTTACAGTCCGTAATCGTGAACGTGTGACTGCAGTCGAGTGTATTGTTGTCTGCCGTCGCGGCAGACGCGAGCATGAGGGTGTTGCTGTGCGGTGTGCGCGTGAACTTGCAATGAATCGCGCCAGTTGTCTTCTGCGCAGTGGTAGGACTAGTAACGAGCTCGACCCCGTAGTATTTGTTGATGGTCGTGGATGTCTGGTCGTCCACGAACGTGACAACTTGTCTGTCCGGTCCACCCGTCTCCTTCACCATGATATCACACTTCACACCCGTATACGTGCCCGTGACGGTGCTGCTGACCTGCTGCAGTACGTCCGCGACAGCCATGTTAAGCTTCACAACTGCAAAATCACTGCCGCCATACGCGCAATTGGTGCTCTCACTCCCTTGAACTCCAGGCTTCTCCACCACTGTCCACATCGCGTCGAACTTTGAGCATGCCAACGTGCTGTGCAGGAAGAGATTGACAGTGAAAGTGGTCGTGTACGCCAACCCACACGCCGTCCATGCCTCCAACACGATAGTAGTGCTTGCATCCGTGAAGGAAATCGTCGGGTTCTCCGTGAGTGGGTCCCATTTGACGAACATCGAGCCATCCTTGTTGTAGCGCCAGAACACAAAGTTTTTGCTGTTTGCTACCTCGTTGGCCGGAGTCGGAAACGCTGTCACGAACCCCGTCGTGACAGTAAGCAGCTGCGATAGCTCGGTAATGTAATGGCAGTTGGTGTTGGCCTTGTCGAAGGTGGTGCATGGGATACTATAGTACACGTTCTTGGTAGCATCACTGCCTGCGGGTCTGCTGGGCAGAGCATTGAGGACTTTGTTGGAAGCCTCCTGGATAGTACTCTTGATGGTGGCCGATGCCGTGATGATGTCAGCACCTTTTGCTTCGAGGCGCACGTCGATGGAACACATAGTTGGAAGTCCTGTTCCTTCAGTGCAGATAGAGTCTGGCGCATGGGGCTCAGTTTCGTAGTCTGTGGGGCACTCGTAGGGGGTATAATTTTCCTTGAGCGTTCTCTTCTTCTTGCAGCTCCACGTGCATTTTTGATTGAGCGAGGACTCCAGGGTGGCAGACGCAGTCTGTAACGAAGTGGTGAATGGAGAGTTGCTCTTCAGTTTTCCCACAATGGTTCCCAAAGTCGCGCTATCGAAGCAGGAAGTATAGCAATCATTTTCGTTTTCGTAGAAGAGCGTTCTCTTGGAGAATCCGTCCGCACTTGCTTCTTTGCAAAGACTGCCGCTGTTCGGGTTGTTCAGAACGTTAGAGTCGGCCACGTAGTTCTTGTAAGCAGTGTCGTGATTCTGGAAGGCAGTTAATGTCGTTGTCGTCAGCCTCTGTGGGGTCGCCAACGGAGTCGGGCAGCCGCAAGTGGTTCCGAAACGCGGGCGATACATATCCAAAATGGCGACGCACCCGATGCACGAGACCTCGCGGTTATAGTCGTTTGCGACAATGGACAAGCTGTAGGTGCCGGGTGCATCAAAGACGATCTCATTCTGCACCAAAGTTGGATTCGTTAGGTATTGATACCACGAGGTCTTCTTGGTCGTCTTCGGTGTTGTTACTGCTCCTTCTTTCAACAAAGTAGCCGTGAGTTGGATGAACGGTTGCTGCGACGCCACCTTTTTGGGCAGGTCGTCGTACTTGTTGCGTCGTAGATCCTCCACGTAGTTGTCAGTGGGGACGGGGACCGGCAGCTCGCATTTGTTGAGTTCCCCAAGCTTGAGGTTGTTGTCAGCTCGATCAAGTAGACAATCGAGCCCCATGGGCCAGTAGCAGATCGGGTCATCCTCCGCCGCCATGAGATTCAACAGCGTTTCATTCTTATCCAGAGCCTTAACGACAGCACCGCACGTGGCCGCGATCGCAACCAGCACCGGAGTTAGGCGCATGCTTCCAGACGTCGATTATGTTGATCCTTGGAAGGCGATCTCGAAGTGAACGGTGACCGCCGCCCCATGACAAAGCTTTTGGTGAAAAGATATTTGAGAGCACGAGAAGATCGCGGCCGGAGAAGGCGCGCGGCTTGTGAAGCGACGTGCGTTATCTACCCTTGGTTTGGCATTCATGTGCGTTTCAGCTGAGTGCTCTACATGCAGGGCTCCCGAAAAATGTATTTACTGAAAATACAATACAATACCATCGCGGAAATATCTTATTTTGGAGGATCCCAAATTAGATAAAATATTCTATAATCGATACATAAATTATGTCATCTTACTGCAGTGAACAATAAATAATGAAGCGCTAGTTGACACCTACAAAAACATGAAAATCTAACTGTGGAGATGTTTGTGTGGGGAGTACAAGCACATACTAGGTAGTACTACGTAGTACCTCGCTTTGAAACTCATTTGACAACGGATTTGACAGCTTGAACGACTTTATTTTTTTATTAGGACGAAGACTGGGCTTCATAAATTATGTGGTGGAGTGTCCAGAAAAATTATGTAATGGTCTAATATATTTATGGTTTCATAAGAAATTATTGAAAAGACCATGCCATAATCGGGAGCCCTGCTCGCAGGGGGATTTAGACTTGGATCAGCTTGGAGATTTTGGCCAAATTTAATCTTATCTTCGATTCTCTCCATTGTGAACATGTGAGTTTCGACCACGTTTGAGAGCTAGGTAGACATATAAGCTTTCATGCGTTACTCAGCGTTTAAAGTATTGCTCACTTAAGTCGTTCGAACTCACATCACATTCGACGCACACAACTAACGCGGATTCGATCGCCAAGCATACCAAACATTCCTCTCGAGTCTTCGGCTACTCTAAGGTGCCGCTTCCAATACTGAATTTACTCCACAATCATCCCTTAGAGATACCGAGTACTTTTCTAACTTTGCTAAAGACGTCTTCCTGGTTGCAGGTTCTTGTTGCAAGTATGCCTTACACAAGAAATGTAAAAATGCCAGCAAAATAGTACTACATATACAGTAGTACTCCTACTATGCAACAATATGTATTGATCTTTAGTTTCTTATCTTTCAGCAGTTGTTTTCGCGGTGACATTCAAATAAAGCAGTCGCTTCATATACAATCAACACATGCAGTCCCCCATCATGACCACAACTGAAAGAGCACCGACATCTCCAACTAGCCGCTCTTGCTATCACCATCGTAGCCATTTCTTACTCGAGCAGCGGGTAGTACGCGTCGTCAGTCTCTTCGGCACGGGCAGCAGCATCGGCGCGGCGCTTCACGACAATAAGAGCCACGACAGCGACCATGGCACTCGCACCGAGTAGCGCCGTCATCGTCTCACTCGAAAAGACTTGCACCTCCGCCGCAGCTAGTTCCGCAAGGAAAAGTTGCGTACCCTCCGGGAGCGCGCAATGTTTGACAAACCCAGACGTACCGGCAGCGTGGCAGGAGAGTTCGGGGCCACACTTATCGCAGCATACTTGATCGGTTGCACCTGCCGAGTTGACGGAGGTGGCGGCTGCGCTAGAGGTGACAGTCAAACCGTTGCAGAGCTCACCAAGACCGGGTGCCGAGTCACCCGCGCATTTGTTGGCGCAGATATCCGAGGTACTAATGTGCAGTTTAGGCTTGTCACAGTCAGTTATGGCGAAGTCGTGAGTGCACGTGATCTCGTGCGGGCCATTGGACCCAGGTGCCACGGAGTCCTGGTCTGCCAGCATCTCGTTGACGTGCGCATCACGCGTGAACGTACACTTGACTTGGGCGAAAGTCTTCTGCGCGGTGTTGGGATTGTGCACGAGCTCGACAGCGAAGTCCTGGTTCACTGGCAACTCTGTACGTTCCAGGAGCGTAACAGAGGTCGTGTCCGTTGCACCGTTCTCCTTGGCCATAATTGTACACTTAAAACCCTTGAACGTGCCCTGCACCAGAGCTTCACCGGGCGGCACGATTTTCTGAGCATCAGCAAATTTCAGGTTTAAGATGGTAAAGTCGCTCTCGGGGACGTTGCAATAGGCCCCTCCGTCTTCTTTCACCACGCCTACACCTGTCCACATCTCATCAAAGTTGGCGCACGTCAACGTACTGTGCACGTACAGGTTGACGTTGAACGAAAGAGTATCGCCGACTTTTCCCAACATTGACCACGCTTCGATGATAACGGTAGTGCTGGGCTCTTTGAAGACCATGCTATTGCTAATATCATTAACACTGGTCGGGTTCCAACTGTGCCACGTTGACCCATCGAAGTTGTAGCGCCATTTCACGATTTCACTGGCCTCCTCATCCGTCAACAAACCGATATTGGACGACGCCTTGGCTGTGATCAGCTCTGACAGCTTGACTTTATATTTGCACGCCTCGGTTCCGTCCAAAGATGTGCATGGGACGCCGTAGTAGACGTTCTTGGTAACGTCAGCGCCAGCAGGTACACTCGCAAACTCACTTATCACGTTGGTTGAAGCCGTTTGAACTGCTGATTTGATGGTGAACGCTGAAGTGGCAAGGGTGTTGCCATTCGCTGTCAAGCACGGATTAAAAGTGCACTGACTGTTGGAGTTTCCGAGACCAGAGCAAATTGGTGCGGGCTGCGTCGCGGTGCTAGGGCAGACATAGGCAGTTGACATCTCTTTGAGGGATTGAAATTTCCCGCAGCACCACCGGCCCCCATCTGCGACCGGCTGTTGTTGATCGACACGACTTAGATCGGAGCCGAAAGGCGAGGCTTTGAGGAGAATCTTTGTCTGAGCCCAAGCGGTGGCACCAAAACATCCACCTTGTGGGGGCAATTCCCGTTGCCGCAGTGAACGGCGTCCACGATCCTGAGTAGCCGGCACCGCAAGCACCGCCACTATCTCCGTTATTTTCGACTTCGTGTACGCTGCCGTCGTAGGTAGCCTCGATGTCGTTAACAGCAGTCAAACCATCCGCGGATAGCGGGCTATCCTCACTGGCTCCAACGCAAATCCAACCACCGGCAAACCGAGGACGGAACGTATCCTTGACGCTGATGCAGCCCGAGCACGTTGTCTCGCCGTTGTAATCGCTCGCGGCAATCGACACATCATAGACTCCAGGCTTGTTGAAGGTCACTTGACTCTTTGCCGGGCTGGGGTCGGTCAGATACGTTTTCCACGCAACTTTACCACTAGTAGTCTGCACTGAATCCGGGCCGGTCGACGTGATCTGGATATACGGACTGCTGCTCGCTACGCCACCGGCGTCGTACTTGTTCAGGCGTTTGTCGGCCACGTAGTTGTCTGCCGGAATGGGAACAGACACCGCACAAGTGGTTCCAAGCTGCAGGTTGTTGGTGGACGCAGACAGCGAGCACTCTCCACCCCAATTGGTACAGAGTGAGACTCCGTCCGCCAACAGTAAGTGGCCCGGTGCCGAATAGTTTTGCGCAGAGAGGCCAGGTTCGTCTTGCGCCAGGGCGTCCACGAACACGCCGTACGCGGCCGCCACCGCGAGGACAGTCGTGATGCGCATGTAGGAGTCGCTTGAGCTCTTTGGCTTGACTTGGTCTTGAGGTTTGCACGGCGAGTTGCAAAGTGAGACTGCTATTGGGTCACGCACTGGAACCCGCTTAAACCTTTGGAGACGACTACTGGGGAGCTCATTGTGCGGACGAGAGGCGAGATCCCGCCTAGTGTGTCGTCTCGGCAACGAAGCGTCCGTCCAAAGCGACGGAGGTTTTCCAGGACGTAAAATCTAAAACCGACTTGGATTCGTACCAACTCTGTTCCGATTTTCGTAATTTTCTAAAGTTTAACATTTGTATAACTCTTTTAATAATAAAAACAAATTCTTGGATTGAGGCATTTCTTCTCCCTCGGCAGCCTGGAGTTAGTGCCCATTTATCAGCGTCCGTAAACTACTAGTGCATTGCGGGCGCTCGCTCATTTGGGAAAGTCAGATTGCGGTGAAGGTTAATGGCTCTTTTCACATGTTCTTTAACTATCCCAAGTTAGTGGAATTGAGTGAACATGTGTACAGAAGACGTAGCAGCCGCCTTGCTGGGCTTCAACCTGGAGGGTACGCCTTTAATGGAAGCGTACGAGGTCCAGCCGTCTTACAGGCTACTTTCAGTGCTCATTTTGGATTTTGTCGCCTGTAGCAGAGATGGCGACTCGCAAACGCCCATCCAAGAAGTCTCCCAAGCGCCCGTCGTCGCAGAAGAAGCCCCCGGTCGGAGACAAACGCCGCCGTGATGCGGCTTCAGAAGATGTGGGCTCTCGCACGAAGAAGCCACGGGTTATGACACAGGGCCGCGTTCGTATGGGCCCGGACGTCTGGTACGCTCGGTTTGTCGCTAACTCGCTACCAATTCCCGCCCGCTCGGACCTGTACAAGTATGCGTTCTGCTGCGCGGTCATAGACCGAGACCTGAACAGGGCCAAGAACATCTTCCACAAGAACATCGAGGGGCTCTTTTAGCGATACACGGAAACGTGCCCTCGCGGGCGCTGTACACGCCCAAGCGGTGTTGCCTTCATCGCGGATACTTGCCCTCGCGGGCGTTATAGGACCAAGCGTATTCTAGTTAAGTCTAGACAGACCTCCCTAGTTGATTGAGCTGCTGTTTGCAATCAATCTCAGCACGTTACAATATGGTGCGAGTTATGTGATCCCATGTTGTCAGTAGCATTTCAATTGCGATCACACACCACATTTTCAACACAAATGGTGCATGCTGGCATATGCTGCTTCCTCTTATAAACTCTGCCGTTTTTTGCCAGGGTCAGCAACAACACTTGAGTGGGGGAAAGTGATCAGCTTTCATTTCGATAAGAAGCTGGCCCGGCGAGTGCCTGCGCTCGCCTTACCTCATAAGTTTGGATCAGTTTATAGAAGAGTGATGGCTGGTTTTGTTTCCACACGCACTCATTTGCCTTGCGAATTGCAGTGAGGTTGTGCCACCGGGACGTAGATAGACCTGGTACGTGATCAGTGTAAGGCCGTTGCACCGCCAACTCACAGTGAGTGAGTGGAAATGCGAGTCGGACCATCGCCGCATACCGCTGCTACTTTGCGAAGAACTTTCGTCATGGATTCGGCTGATATCATCTGTCTTGGACCTGTCGAGCATATCGGCTTGTTTTGAGGCAGCTTTAACACCGCCGTATTGCGAAGAAGTAGGAGAGCCGCAAATACGGGGCAAATTGGTGTTCATCCGCTTTTGTGTAGAGTTCGTGCCGTCGTTTTCCTAGTTTGGTCCGTCTTTCTGCTTCGCATGGTGATAGTTACTGCTGACGCACACCGAAATTGGTTTGTTTTCTCGCCGCGGTCGTCGAACACTGAAACATCTCTGATTTCAAGGCAGTAACCGTGCCACATTGAATTTGAGCTCAGGTATTCTGCTCCCCGGAGACAAAGTAGAAGCCCAGCACCGCAGCCCCACAAATGACGCGGTGCTGGGTACTGGACAAGTTGGCTGTGTGTAAAATCGATCCGAGCATCGCGAAGGTGACGGCGTTTTGATCACGGCGCGGGGGCTAAGCCGTCGCATGCCTTGTTGTGCGAGTTCGTGTTTTGGAAGCAGGCGAGGTCGGAATTCAGCGCCGAAGTGTAAAAGCCAGCGCTAGACATCACTTTGGACACCAGCAAACACACCAAACGTCCACCAATAGACTGTAAGAAACAGTCCTACTTGGAGGACTGTCCAAGTGACACACGCGTACCTATTATCTAATAGTCTGGCATGTGAGGGTGAAAAGTCATTCATCGAAGAGGCCGTCGCAACAAAGACGACTTGGTTGTCGCTGTGAGCTGGGGCTCTACAGCGACTGCGATAGTGCGCCGGAGGTGAGCTGTGCGAGGTCCGTGTGTTGGTCTATGTCTATTAGGCTAACATATAGCCACGTTCGTGAGCTTCCATGAGTAAAATGAATTGTTTATTTTCCGCACACCTTCTTCATGCTGCTGGCGTGTCACTGAGCACAGTCCTTTACTTTCTTTGTGAATGGCAGTTCGCAGGTTTGACGCACTCGTCGAGTTGAATGAGCTTGTCGTTAGTCTTGCCATTTCTTCGGCCAGCGTTTTTGGCTCCTTGTCCTTGATAAACTTGTAGATGATGTACATGTATCGCAGCACGTACACACCACAATCCACCGAGTTGATTCGGCGGTGCTGGAATACGTACGAGTACGCAGTCAGCTCACCAGGCACGCCTTTGTTACACCAACTTCGCTCTGAAAAGAACCATTGAATGACCGCGAAAACGTCTTGAGGCCCATGACCATGTACGCCTGTCGTCGAGCTCAGGTGATAGACAATTCGATTGCCTCCGGCGATCAATCCTTCGAGTACAATGAAACTCCAGTGGTCGTGCAAGTTGATAGGGAGCAGTACGTAGCGGTAGCCCTCCCCGTCCAAACTGCCGGTGATGTCGTCGCCAAATTAACGGCCGGTGGTGTACGCGTAATTAATCTCGGAGAATGTAGCGGAACCTACTGGTAGTACAATCATGTCGATTGGTTGCTGGAACCGCGCAATAAAAAATTCAGCATGGCGTTAGTTAGCATGTTACCTGACTCGAGAGACGCCAAGTCGTCCACAAAGAGCGGTATTGACAACGTTTCCGATGCGATGGCCTGGAAGGCTACTGGAGAACGATGTGTCTGGCGCGTTCGCAAGTTGTAGGGCGACCCTTAAGCGCAAGCACTCCCGCGTTTCGCTTGTGTCTCTTGACTTGTCTGTTTTCGCTTTCGCATTCGCCCGACGACTCGATATAGTCAGATTCGTATGGCTCGCTAGACTCTTCCGACTCCTCCTCCTGCACCTCGGCATCCTGCGCATCATCATCCTGCGTCTCCACGTTCTGGACCTCCACGTCCTGCACCTCCTCGTCCTGCACCTCTTTGTCCTGCACATCCTCGTCCTGCACCTCCTTGTCCTGTACATCCTTGTCCTGCACCTCCTCGTCCTGTACAGCCTCGTCCTGCGCCTTTATCTCATCACAAGGACCGCCCATATTACGTTGATGGTTCTCGTTGGCCATCCGATCAGGAGCTGGAGACCGATTCTTGGGATTGTATCGGGTCATGAATCGACGTACGCGAGTCCGTTGGGTGGGTTTCTTCAATATAGCAAACTCCGGGATTTAGCAACAGTAGTTGAGCAAATCGATAAAGTTAACTAGACCGTCTTCGCGTAAACATGTATAAAAACTCCATCACTCGCAGCTCGTATGGAGCCATCTTGTACTACCGGGCACCTCCTTTAGCGCGATGTCCGTTCCCTCCTGCAATCGGCGGCTCTGTCAGCTTCCAGTACTTATTCTTCCAGCTGATGAGTTTGGGCCGTGCCACACCTAACTCGACGACAGCTTGTTGAGTAGACCACTCGGGATGGCGTTTCCATCGCTGGATCTTGGCAAACTGCTCCGCAACAGGTGTCTTGACGCCCATGGAGCTAGATGCAGGGGAGGGAGAAATCGAACTGAGAGAATAATCGAGCTTGCTATCCACCTCTTCCTGAACCGGACCGTTGTTGACGCGGTTATTTTATTCCGGACCGTGCTTGATGTCAATGTAATGTGACTACACAAGATAGGCTATTGTGACCACCTGTCAAATTATTATGAATAGCGCTTGTTCAGAATAATTTGACAGCGATAGTTATTGTGAACATTCAAGGCAGTTTAATGTGACCACGTGTCATGTTAATATGAATAGCGCTTGTTCAGAATAATTTGACAACGATAGTTTATTGTGAACATTCAAGTCAGTTTAATGTGACCACGTGTCATGTTAATATGAATAGCGCTTGTTCAGAATAATTTGACAACGACAGTTTATTGTGAAAATTCAAGTCAGTTTAATGTGATTGTGTCTAAGGAAGGTTATTGAGACCTGAAAGTTCAGGCTAATGTTTAGGACAATAAGTATTGAATACTCAGAGCAGATGAAGCTAGCCTTGGGCGGCCTCTACGATGCGGGAACGCAACTTGTTCTGTCGGTGGCGGGTATATGTGCGCATCGTCTTCACACAACGGATCCCATGCTTGTTCTGATGTGCTTCGTTGATCGTTTTCAACAGTGGGGTGTGCTTCCAGTGGCATCGTAGGGGATTGTAAATACTGCAGGAAGGAAAGTTGTTCGATTTCAACAGTGGGGGGTGCTTCCTGTGGCAGCGTAGGGGATTGTACATACTGCAGGAAGGAAAGGGCTTGTACACTTGGTGAGATTTCTTCACTCTCTTCACCGAAGCTCACTGCACCGTCCGGCAATATAAGCTCAGGCTGGATTGAGTACCGGTTGTTATCCATCAAAGTAGTTTGGGCTGTGAAGCTGCTCGGAACGCGAGGCCGCCGAATTCTTCGGTCCTTGAATTTCATATGATGTCCATTGACGCCAGGAACACTGAGACCGTAGGCAGCGCGTCCACATATAACGTGTGCACAATATAGAAATTTCCTGAAGTAGGGGCATGAGCAGACAAACGTGTCAATTCGGACTACCCGTCCATATCGAGGCATCCCGATATGGTGCGCCCATCGCACAGACCATTTCACAGTGTCGCGATAGAATTTGGCAGCTGTTGATTTCTCTTTGTCTGTCAAACATTCAAGCAAAATTTGGGCAACCCCCTGTCGCTGGTGACCGGTTGAGTGTCAGCCAGATCTGACAGATCATTATCAGCATCCTCTTCTCGACCTCGATCCCCGAGATATTACACCCGTACGACCGAGCGCTCTGTTGTTGCGAACACAGCCACTCGGGCGCTTGATACAAGCACGCGAGCGAGTCTTTTACATTCCCGAAGTGGGGTAACATGCTGTGTCATTGGAAATGGCGGTGTCGAAATTGAATAGTCTTCTGCAATTCTCAGTAGTTTGAGTATCAGGCGTCGCGTATCCATAGCTTTCCGTTGCGTGTAGCGTTTGATACTCGCATTGAATACTTCGCAAGGGTTGTTGGTAGTCGCGTATTCCCCAGGAGAGTGGTATATTTGCCAACGCCAAAATCTACTGCTCATCCATTGAGTGTAGAAGTACGTAGCAAATGAATTCAATCTAGTGTCCATTTCCCATTCAGAACAAACCCGACTCCATACCGTAAAATATTCTTCCCTGCTTAGAGTGTAGTGCATATCCAGGATTCCACGATATACCGTACAGCGAACCGACTCAGGCAAATGGCGGATACGCTTCCGGACATTGTACAATACATGAAAAACACATGAGGTATGTGCAGTTTTCGAAACTCTCAATATTGAGAAGACCATTAAGCTGTGCTTCCTCAGCGTCACCCATTACTGCGTCAATTCTGAGTGGAACACCCATGTGCTGTCTAAAAACACGTACAAAGCACCAATTGCTTGGTGATACTCGTAGTATGTTCGCTGGCTCACGATGAACAAAGCAGCATGCTGATAACTGTGTCGTCGATCTGTGAATCCACATGTAATCACAGGATATCCTAGGTCACTAAGCTTAAATGTGGCGTCCAAGTGAAAAATCAAAAATTCTTCGCGGCGTTGGAGAGAAAGAATGTTCTGCATCAATTTTAAGCTAGTGATACCCAAAATCAACGGCTCGTCGTCCTCTCCATTTCCTATGAACGGGAAACCATCGCAATCTTCTTGATTTCCAAATACAAACGCTGTCTCCAAGTCGATGTCAGCTACAAAACATTTCTCCCGCACCAATTGTTTGGCGTGCAAAATCGAGTTCTTTGTTCCATGAAGCCAGCGGTTGTATTTGACGCTGCGTTGAGCTTGAGCACAGGAAGGAAACCCAAGAATTGGTGTCGGTATTTCCGGTGCCCGTAGCATGTTACTCCATTTTAGACGAGGCGGAACCGCGTTTTCGTCCATTCGCTGGATATACGTCCGCATTTCGGCTGTTACTCGAGACTGCGGGGAAGTGAGCACGCAAAATTTCCACGAGCATGGGAAATATCGTTTCTGTGGATGACCCAGGTTGACGTAGTCGCACAGTGATGCACTTTCCAGTTGAAACCACAATTCTGAGGAGCTGTAGCTTCTTCACGGTCAGGACTCTTGCACTTAAGACGTCGCTCAAACATCTCGTGGTCGCCAGGGCAGATTACGCACCAACGCGTCCTTACGGAAAACACTGCTGAGCAGCAGAATTCACCCCAACCATACTTCTCATAATCGGGTTCTGCTCGAAGTTTAGCAACTTTTATTCAGGTCTGCCTCGGCGGTATTGCAAAGCAAGTCTGGTGAATTGCGGCGGAATCAGTCTTGTTGTGTTTGGGAAATGAATGGAGTCGAAGGACCCGAGCGCTTCAAAAAGCCAGTTCACCTTCGATAAACACAATAAAATGACGTGTCAGGTAATTTTAACATTTTCAGAGCTTCAGAATAACATGACCTGTCATTTTATTCTGAAGTTTGTGAGCCAGTTCTGTTCAGTGTGTTGCCGACGAATCATTTTTACATAGACCGGCGTAGCATTGTCTATTATGTTTGTTTGTCCCCAGACATGTGTTTGCTGGTACCAACTCAAACGATTTGTGTTTGCTCGTGTCTTTTTGTGTTTGCTCGTGCCCATAACGTGTCTACTAATGGCCAAAAACATGTGTGCTGCCGACCCGGACTCAGCGCCGAACTGATGACACCAGCACACACGACCGATCTTAGACCGAATGGTTTAAAAATGACGGGACCCGACCCCGTCACTACCGTGCCAGCTGCTAATAGCGAACATAACGAGTTGAAGCGATTGACTTTGAATGTTGTCGGCGTTGAGCCGTACGGGCACCTTGGAGCGGGCACACCATTGGCGCCATGTTCCGAAGTAAACCTGTCGCGTGTTATCTGCGAGTGATCCCCATTGTAGTTCTGTGAGTTGTTGCTGTAGACTTTTCGGAAACGGGATGCAATGACCTGCTTAGTCCAGCATGACACAGAGTTAGTCCATTGTTCAAGATCACGCTCGTGATCCCATGTCTGCTAGGAAATTTGTCGAGTCTTGAAGGTGCGCAGTCGAGACGTGCAGATTGAATTGCATCTTCGCACACGATAGAGCTCGCATAAGGTTTTGGCCGTAGCTGTTTTGGCTGAAATGACGGGTGATCCATGACACAGCGGCGATATCATCGATCCAGCACCGGATATGAACAGGACGTTGGCGTTCGTGGCAACACGACTCCAATCCGGGGCCTAGCTGATTACGGCGAGTACGGCGCTCAGTAATTCTCTCACATTGGTACTGAAAGCCGAATCCTCTTGATGGCAATGACTGCTAATTCTTCGTCGTCGAAACAAATTCTTATGTACTGGAGCGTTGCGGGGTACAGTACGCAAAGCCCGCTGTTTGAAGCATCCATGAACAGGTTTACGTCGACTGGAATGGTCCCGGCAAGGATGCTGGTCGGAACGCTGTTCATACGTCCGTGATAGAGTAACGTCTGAATCCATCTGAGGTCGTCATGAGGTCGTGATTGTGATCTTCGCGAATTTTGGTGCTCTTCTCCATGTTTGACGAAGACGTTGGATAAATACGCGAGATAGCCGGCAGCACAGTCCTACGTGTCGGAGTGATCTGAGGAGTTTCTACAGTTGATGCTTGCAAAGATGTGTGGACATGAGGGCTAGATCAATCCTCGCTACTGCTTTTTCGACTTTATCCAGCGGCGGAATCGGATTGATCCCGAGTACAGGAAGCAGAATCCCGAGTACAGATACCCGATTAGACAGGATTTACGAAAAGAGCTGACCTTACTGTATCTCCGGTATCTTCACACTGCAGTCGGCTCGCACCGTGTGCAGTTGTCAAGACATCTCCTCATCCCCAGACACTCTTCGTTTTCGTTGGTACCGTCGGGACACTCCTTATTCACGAGCAGCAGCTCATCCGCAACGAGCATTAGTCGCTGCGCCACACATGCCTTCAGCGAGGGTTGCAGCTGCCGATTTCGATAGACATACACAAAGAACGCAGCGTTGATCTCGATGCAGGTGTAGTACCGGTGTGAAATCGTGACTAAGCATGGTATTGATACACTACGAGAAATTGTTTTGCAGCAGCTAGATACGTTCACTATAACTATTATAGTCGGTTCCTCGTCGTCCGACGGCTCATGCAGACTTGTCAGTCCAGTCCAACCTTCCGTGAGGCGACAATAATCTTCTTGATACCTTGACACTCATACAACAGATACAGGCGGGGTGAATGCCTTTCTTCTTGTGTGACGGGAGTCACACGCACCTTTGCCTTAGAGGAAGCGTTAACGCGTAACCACAACAGAGACGCCTGGCGTCTCTGTTGTAAGCTGGCCTTCCAGTCGTTTCCGGGTACCGAGTACCAAACGACTTGCGAACTTCCGGGTTAAAGTTAAACTGACTGTATTAATCTCACTTGTAAGGTTCTAACTACTGTTAACTATCTCCATACTAAACTTCTGTACTCCAAATGGATGGCTCTCCATCAACCGTCTACCTTAAGTCCGATTCATATCTAGTGTAAAACACACAAGCGTACTTATCCGGGAGCCGGGTGTCACACACCAACTTATGTGGGGCATGTACTCGTACTTAGGCGGGCTTGTGTGGACCACACGGAAGAACATTGGGTCTCCCCTTTCATAAGTTCTTTTGCACGGCAAACGGTGTCGGCCAGCTTGGCCCCGTTACATCCTCCCACACCCAAACGGGAAGCACCTGTCCCAAGGGGAATCCAGCGACGGAGAAGGCGACGCCTCATTCCAGAAGCCACGCCCAAGACCACACGCGCCGAAGACCACCGACGCCCCACGGGCACGCGCCACCACTCCCGGATGGGAAAGACTCACGAAGCCAGCGCCGCCGCTGCCAAGCCGAAGAAGACCCCGCCCGAAAGAAGCAGAAGGCCGCTTCTAAGAAGGCCGGCGATTCGCCACAGCCGCCCCAGACCCGATCCCGATCCAGCAAGCGCAATGCAGTCCAACTGCCCGGCCCACACGAAGACGCCAGCATCCACAGCGAGTCGGACGCCGACGTCACGAACCCTGGGCTCATCACTGGCGACGAGGACGTCAACATGGACACGGCTTCTGGAGCGAGCGACAAGCAACCGCCGCCGAACCCGATGGAAGAAGCTCCAGAGGAGCCGGTCGCTGATCCAAAAGCTCTGGGAGGCCACGACGACTCGCAAAAGCCTGGTGCGGGGTCTAAGCACGCGGAAACTCCCGAGGAGCCGTCCTCCACGGACATGGAGGTTGAGGAGAACCCGCCACGTCATGCCGAGCACTATTCTCCGGATAACTGTTCCGACGAAGTCGACTACGGTGAGTCCGAGCTTGAAGAGGACGACCATGAGCAGGGAGAGGTCCACGACCCCAACAAGTCCCCACCGCTCACGGAGCAGCAACGCGCCTTGCATCCCGGGAGCCCTGCCACTCCTCGCAGCGCCGCTGCCGTTGCGCGGAGTGCAGAGCGCGAGAAGGCAGAGCGCGAGACCGCGCGGACCCCGAGCGGGAGACCCAAGTCATTACGAACGTCATGGAGGGCGAAGAGGTGCCGGCAGAGATGCTCGGTCCGACAACCGGCAGCACCTCGCCGACCGAGCCCGCGCCGACCAAGTAGCTGCCGAGCAGCACCGCGATTCCAAGCGCGAACACGAGACCACGTCTCCCCGCACGCGAGAACAGCTGCTCGCATTGCGATATTGGTCCGTCTCTGAGTACCGCGGATACCTGCGACTGAGTCGCGCGCCTGGCCAGACCGTCTCTCTCTACCACGAGTGTCCGGTCGTGCTGCTCGCCGACACAGGTCTGGCCCGACAGTCCAACGAGACCGACTTCAGGGCGTGGCTTCACCACATGGGGTACCCCCTGCCCGAGTTCTTGGCCTCGCCTTATCAAATCGATTGGCTGGCCCAGCGGCGTCTTCGCTTTCGCATGGCGAAGATGATTGTCGACGACCAGTGGCACAAGCGGCACTTCGACTGCAATATGACCGCGCCGGGGGTGATCCTCGAGGAGGTGGTGCAGAAGATAGAGAAGTCATGGCAGTCCAAGCCGATAGAACCTCGAAGTGTTCTCGGACCGGTTAGCGCCGACCGGCTCCGTGGGAGCGCTCGTAAGCGTCCACGACATCGGCGCAGTCCTCCGAGAGGCGGCTACCGGGCTCCCATGTGCCCTGAGCCTCAGGATAGCCGCGCCACTTCACCAGATACTGGTAGTGGCCGATACGCCCGCGTCGCTTCAGTAGCTTATCAACATGGAAGTTGAGAGCGCCCTCGTTTCCGATCAATGGGGGCGGGGGACGCAACGGACGCGTCGACCGACCATGATGCTCCGCATCGCTCGATGGCGTCGTACGCCTCTGCGACTGACGTCCCGTCAACTCGTGGGTCTCTTCTGGACGCAATTGAGGGCTGCCAGCGGCTCCTGGAGGCGCAGCGGGTGAACCTTGCGTCCCTGCGCGGACGCGTGCAGAACGTCGAAGCGGCGATGGCCTCTGATCGGAACGTCCATCAGGACCTGGATCGTCTCGGGCGTGTAACGCGTGATCTGCAAGATCAGTTCGTCCAGCTGAACCGGGGTCTGTCTCAGCTGGACCGCAGTAACGCGGAGGCCCAACAGGCGCTTCGGAATGATCACTCCGCTCTCGAAGAGCATCTCGGTTGGATTCGCCAGCTCTACAACCGCGTGGCGGAGTTGGAGAACCGTTCCCCTGCTGCCGTGGTGGCACCGCCGGCGGCTCCAGCTCTGACTCAGGCCGACGTGATGCAGATGATGGCGAATGCCGTTCGGCAGTACTCGAGTTCGTCGGACTCGACGAGTCACCCGCCTCAGCAGCCACCTCCGCCGGGCGGTACGGCTTGAGCAAGCCCACGTAGAACGTCGGGTGCGTGGCCATAGCCGACGGCAAGTTCACGTGTACGCGTTGCCGTGGACCCCAATGACCGTGAACGGCCCCACAAACCGAGGACGGAGCTTCGTGCTGCCCACAGCGGTGACCGCCTGCATAGGAAGATTCTTCGCGTTTAAGAGGACCTGGTCCCCTAATACAAACACCTGTGTGTTCTTACGCCCCTGGCGATCACTGTTTTCTTTCTGTGTCTTGTGCCACCGCCATAGCATCTCGGACGCGCTGTCTTACCGCCTCTCCTGTCTCAATGAACGTGAGCAGGTTCCATTTGACGGACGAGCGAAGACCTTTGAAGCCACGGGGATCCTCGGCGACAGCCTTTACCTCACCCAAATTTGAAGCCGGAGGCAACGACAACGGCGTACGCGGGTGCCGCAGCCCGTTAACGTAGAATGGGGTGAAACCCGTCGACGCATGCACCGCATTGTTGAGTTCAAACTCCACTTGAGGCAGCAACGTGCTCCACTTCGTGGGTTCTTCGGCGCAGACGCTGCGCAGCACGTCTTCCAACACGCGGTTCACCCGCTGGAGTTTGACCGTCCGTCTGCGGATGATCCGCCGTGGACATATCCAGTCTCGTGCCAAGAAGGCGGAACAAGTGTGTCCAGAAGTGTGGCACGAAGCGGGGATCCCGATCGCTTACGAACGCCTCCGGGAGGCCATGGTGTCGAAAGACATTATCGACAAAGAGCTGAGCCGCCTGCGGCGCTGTCACGCTCTTCTTCACCGCGGCCAGCCGTACCATCTTGCTCAGACGGCAGACGAAAACCAGAATGCCAGTATGGCCGCGCGTATCTGCCGGAAGCTCAAAGATGAAGTCCATGCTCACCGAGCGCCAACAATCCGCCGGTACCGGCAAACTCATCAAAAGAGCGGGCGACGAGGGAGCGGGCTTCACACGCTGACACGTGTCACACGTTTGCACGTGCGTGCGCACCCACTTGTACATGTGAGGCCACCAAGAGTGACGGGCCACCGACGTGTACGTCTTCTCGCGACCGAGGTGACCGCTTAGCGGAGTGTCATGTGCCTCATTGAGGACACGATGGCGCAAATCTTCGTCGTTGGGAACGACAAGACGAGATTCTTCCCCGTCATCGACTTGGTAGTAGAGTAAGCCATCGGCCATCGAATAGCGGTGCAGCCGTGATCGCTACCGAGCAGTGAGCTTCACTGCCTTCTCAGGCGCCTTCAACGCCGTGACCAGATCTGCAAGGTCATCGTCGTCAGCATACGCCTCGCGTAGCAGCTCATGGAGCGGAGACTCGAGGTACGCAACGTGCGCCAGCTCGTAGTCCGGTCGTCGAGAGAGCGCGTCCGCGAGGACATTCTGCTTACTCCACGGTGAAGTTGTACTCGGCGAAGAGCGAGAGCCACCTCGCCATGCGCTGGGAGAGGTGGGGCGACGACGTCGCAGTCCGCAAGGACGCATGATCTGTGTAGATCACAAAGGGTTTGCTGCCGAGCAGGTGCACCCGAAACTTCACAAGCGCGTACTTCATCGCGAGAAGGTCCTTGTCGTGGACAGGGTAGTTCTTTTCAGCCGCCTTAAGCTGGCGCGACTGGAAAGAGACCACCCGCTCTCTGCCATCGGCATGAACCTGCAACAGGGCACAGCGTCGGATGCGTCGCACACCACGCTGAAGGGACGACTGCCGTCTGGCAACACCAAAATCGGAGCGATCAGCAGACGACCAGTCCGCCTCCTTCTTCAGAAGATTCGTCAGCGGGCGTGCCATCTCCGCGTAGTTGGCGCTGTACTTGTGCAAGTAGTTGTCGAGGCCGAGCCACTTGCGCAAATCCTTTTGGTACACCGGTACCGGCCACTGTGCGATCGCGCATACCTTCTCAGGGTCCGCGCGGACACCGTCCTTGCCAAGGAAACATCCCAAGAAGGGAATCTCTTCGGCGCCGAAGATGCACTTGTTGACGTTGGCATACAAGCGATTCTCGCGCATGCACGTTAACACCTCGCGGAGGTGCTCGACGTGCACCTTGACAACCGTCTCGCCTTCCGCAGCGCGGCTGTGCACGAAAATGTCATCGAAGTACGTCTGTACAAACTGCCGCATCGGCCGGAAGAGCTGAGTCACCAGCCTATTGAACGTGGCTGGTGAATTTGATAGCCCTTGGGGCATCACCAGCCATTCCCATAGCATCCCGCTCGGGGTACTAACCGCTGTGAGCGGAATGTCCGACTCGCGCATCAGCAGCTGATAGTAGCCATCGACCATGTCGAGCGCGCTGAAGATGGTGCATCCTGCCATGTTGTTCTGCAACACATCCTTTCGAGGGATCGGCGTGGACGCTGGGATGGTGGCCGAGTTCAGCTTGTTGAACGCGTGCACCATGCGCCACTTTCCGTTGGGTTTGCGAACGCAAAACGTCGGCGACGAATGCGGCGACTTCGACTCGCGCACCATGCCCGCGGCATACTTCGCTGTGAAGAAGGCGTCGATCACATCGACTTGCTCCTTCGGCAGTGGCCATTGGTGCGTAGTGCAGTACTTAGTGCCTGGCACCAAGTCGATTTTGTGTCGGACACCTCGATCCGGAGGTAACACCGACGGTGGATTGTCGCTGACGACGTCCGAAAACTCCTTCAAGAGAGGGTAGTACGGGTCCGACGGATCCTTCAAGATGGCCGCGCCATACCGCTTCTGCCTCGAAGAGGCCCTCTCGTCTTCCAGCACATCAAGGTCCATGACCGAAGAGGTGTTTAGCTCGACCGAGTCGTGTTCACGGTGGATAAGGACCATCTCCTCAAGCTCGCCCGCCTTCAGCGAGTCGAGAAACTCGACATATGAGAGCTCCTCGAGCCCGAGTAGCTCTGCTACCGTAGGTAGCGGAGCCAGGTCCACGCCTTCTTTGCGTTCTCCCGTGAGAACGTCTAGCACCATGGGTGCAACCGCCTTGTCCAATTGGCCCGCAGCGCGGCGATCTCCGCCTTGACATAGTCTTGCCGTGGCTGACCCAGCCTTAGCGTCGTTCGTGGGAGCCTCCGCTCGACCATCTTCCTGTGCGCGAGACCCAGCTCCAGCGTCTTTCCCTGCGTGAGCTGCCTCAGCTCGTACGCGTTGCGTAGTGGGAGCCCCTACTCGACCACACTTGTCTGCACGAGCACCGACTCAGCGACTTGTCCTGCGTGGGCTGCCTTAGCTCCAACGCTTTGCGTAGTGGGAGACCCTGCTCGACCACTCTTGGTTGCGCGAGCCTTAGCTCCGGCGCCTTGGACGTCATCTGCCCCGGGGGATAGAACGAAGTTCTTGTTCTCGAGAGTACCATGATTCTCATCATGAGCAACACACGGGACCCCTTCCATTCTCCCACATCCACCGAAGGATCATGAGCTCTCGAAGAGGTAGGGCACGCGGTCGACAAAGCCGAAGGCAGTTCAAGTACTTCCGAAGTACCTGCGAAGTGCCGTTCGCCGCGTGGCACACGATCCTCGTGCACAAGCCCGTCTCGGGAAGAGGAGGGGACATGACCCACCAGGGCTCTGTCCACGAGGGGCTTGTGACTAGCACCAATGGTGTGACTTTTCCAATCTATCCACTGCTCATACTTAGCAAGCCAGGGCATGCCGAGGATAAGATCGTACCGATCATCCATGTCCGGGACAATGAACGGTTCGACCGAGTTGAAGTCGTCAAACTTGACGTTTAAATATATAAGAACCTTGCGTGTAGACACGATGGATCCAATCTGCATACTAAACTTCTGTACTCCAAATGGATGGCTCTCCGTCAACCGTCTACCTTAAGTCCGATTCATATCTAGTGTAAAACACACAAGCGTACTTATCCGGGAGCCGGGTGTCACACACCAACTTATGTGGGGCATGTACTCGTACTTAGGCGGGCTTGTGTGGACCACACGGAAGAACATTGGGTCTCCCCTTTCATAAGTTCTTTTGCACGGCAAACGGTGTCGGCCAGCGTGGCCCCGTTACATCTTGTGGCCGTGCGTTCGCCCGAATGAGAGCCCTTCACTTCGAGCACGAAGGGTTAAACCCTAGGCTCTGTCGCCCTCGATTTTCGGAAGAAGCGGTCGCATTGATGGTGTTCCGCACATTTGTACGTGACTGAAGTCCCGCGCTTGCCGTTTTTGTGTGGTGTCGCACGTAGCGGTGTGCGTCGTACAGTTCCATTGCAATTAACGTCCTTGCCATTTTCTCATGGCACGAGACAACCGTGAACGCAGGGAGGCGGGAAATAGGTGAGAGACGCGCCAAGCCCTGTACATCGAGGGTTGAGTGACAGGTTAAAGCTCAATGGCTGGAACGTGAGCAGAAGGAATTGATGGGCTGGGAGCACGCACAGGAGTTTGGGGAGCGCCCTGCGGAACCAAGAAACAGGGTGGTCCTGGCTGCAGTGAAACGTTCGCTTGGCGCGCAAAGTGGGAAGCACGCTGTCTCCGAAAACAACAAGTGGCCAAAGTCATCAGCTCACGATCTTCAAGGCTTCCTTTGCTGTCAGTTCCGATCGAGTGTGTACAGTACCCGGCAATCTACCGATTTCACCGGTATACCTTCGTTTACCGTCCACCTTTTCAAATTTATTCTCGAAAATTTCATGTACTCGGGATTCTGCTACCTGTACTCGGGACCAGTCTCTTTTCATCAGGCGGCATCGATACGGTCTTGCGTTCCATGTCCCACGTCAAGCCTAGTGTGTCTAGCTGCGAGGACCAAGGCGAAAATTTCTTGTCTTTGATAGACTTTGGTCCGAGTGTAGCCATCATGCTGAGTTTCAACGCGGTTTGGGCCAAAGCGAGCCGGTTCCCCCAATCAACTTCTAGCAGGATGTGGTCGTCGACCCACACTTACGAGAAAATGACTCGTTATCCGGGTCGTTGAGATCGAGCAAATTGTGGGCTTTCTCTGGCGACCAAAAACGAAATCACCTACCATAGTGTGCAGGAGATCCCGTCCAACCAAACGACAGGCTAAGTCAATTACAGCTTCGTCATTGCTGCATGATCATGCCAAGTGGTCCCCAAGCTGGGCTGCTACAGGGACATTTTGAACGCCCATTTCACATCTCCCTGCAGCATTTTCACGGGTTTGTCCGGGTCTGATTATGCAAGCTCTTCGACTCGCTGCGCTAAGCGTCGCACAGGTACGAATAGAAGTTCGGGAAAAATTGGACAGAACATGCGTTTGCAGACGTGTCATTTGGCCAAGATAGGTCGTGTATCAGCCGTACTTCGACCTCAGGGTCGACATCCTTTTTTGGCACACAACCAAATGGACTGAAGCGTAAAACGGATCATCTTAGAGCCATGTCCATGTTGAAGTACGTTCCCGTCATCTGCTCTTCACCAATAATTCGGAGCAACGCCTTCGAATATTTTTGTGCGCTCCGGTGATTATGTACGGTGCTTTATCTGACCGAAATGTATGGGATACTCCGAACTTGGCTGCCTCCACAGCGATTGACTTGAGCGAATACCCATGTAAAAGAATGCCAAGCCACTCTGGGTCGAGTGCTTTGTTTGGTCGCGTATCGGATGGTGTGATTCATTTCGCCACAGCGCCACAGTCTCGTTTAATGACAACCTCCGGTGAGCTATCAGCCCAGAGAAGCCTCTGCTGAGACCTCGATCAAGACCTGATACTTCACTAGTACAGTACTTGCTCTGCAGAAGGGCGCGAGGAACCGGAATTTGTTCTGAACGAAATGCAGACGCTATATTTTGGCGTCGCTCGGTTCTTGAATACGTAGACTTGCCGCGAGTACGTCTAGGACGCTGATTACGGCCTGTGGCGTGACGTGGAACGGTTGAGGCAAGTTGGTTCGGATAGACGGTCGGATAGATGACTGTGTTTACTTTTGCCAACAAGACGGCGATGCCATTTGCTTATCATTCCACACTACTCACTAAGAATTCAACACCGATACTCGTAGACGAAACACACACTTGTTAGCTCGAAGGAGTCATTGTCGTAACTCAGAACGAAGTCCACTCATATTCTTGGTTATGCTCACGGACGATTGGGGCGAGTTCGTCGAGGATGAAATGCGCGTGATTCGGAAATGTGCAACGTACATCCGAATTCGACGCGCACCCATTGGAAGAAAGGCACTTCATGCATACCGCCAGCCGTCCTTGCCGCGGAAGAGCGTCGATTACTTCTTGTGGTTTTGCGGGGCGGTCGAATCCGTCGCTCCTGTGATACGAGTCGTTGGCTTTGGTGTTTTCGCTGACTGGTCGATGAACTGACGTTGTCATCAGAGAGGCGAGTCGCTCAGACTGTATGACATAGAGAATACTCTGCAGGTCGGGGTCCTGAAGTGACATCTTCGTCTTGACATTCGACCACGTTGAAGACCCGTGACGAATATCGTGTTCCGTCGCTATGCTATATTCTTCAAGCACGCTGTTAAACCAGAACGTGAGTGTCACGACATCTTGTGCATTCCACTGACAGAATGACCGTAACTCTTCAACGAACTCCTGACCAGGCGACATGTTTCCTGTTCGAAGAATTCTTCTGCAAATAAGTGCAGTACTGTAAGTGCATTGGATAGGTCATCGAGCGTTCTGGGCCGCGCCGTTGTCGATAGTGCGACTGACACCGAGAAAATTTTCAGATTGAAAGAGATGTCTGCATACCAAGCCCATCGTGCCGTGAAATCAAAGCGGACGAAATTCATGGTCATGAGCCCATGTCTTTCAGAATCGATGTTGTAAACGCGGGCCATGATTGCAGGATGAGGCTTGAGTTTCGTGGACCGTGACGATATCATAGCTTCAATTAGAGCAGAGGGGGACTTACCTTCGTGGTCCGTCGACACCAGCAGACGATTGACGGCTTGTTGTGTTGCCGATGGGTTGAATGCGTGCTTGGATGGTCTGGCAGAGGCCTCGGAAAGCCGAAACAAGCCCCTGGGCTGTCGATTCGTCGACATTGCACTTCGTGGGCCGGCGTCGAAGGTGCCGGCCGCTAACTCCCTGTCGACTGGCATCGTTAGGTGGAAGCGGACCAATTCTGGGTCATCTGCAACAGCCGCGAGGACCTTGCTGTGGCGGTCAGCACCGGACACTTGTCCCCTGGGCTGTCGATCCGGCACATTCAGAGGTAAAGATTGCACTTAGTCGCTTTGGACGGGGAGTGTTTGCCCCACCGCTAGAAATTGTACACATGGAGTCAAGAATTGCCTCGAGATCATCGCTGTCAGGCTCATCCGCGTGCACCTCCGGAGAAACTGAATTGTGTGTATGGTTAGGATTTGATCAAACTGCTCGCCAGTATTTCCTTGTTGCGAACTGGGTACGCAACGACCTCCGTCAACGTAGTATACGTAGTCGACGGCATGGCGGACGCTCACTATCGCGTCCCTCCCAGACTCGGCATTTGTCCAGCGGAGCGTGTCTATGGCATCAGATTGTTGCCGGGGTGGGGCGACTCCTTGCAAAATTCGTGGGATGGATCGGGTTCGTCTCTGTGTGTTTCGGCCCAGGATCTGATCGAGCACTAACTCGTGCTTCTCGGACAGCGCGGTAGGTGTTATCATTGCAACATCGCCCTCAACCTAGGACAGTAGGAAGCATAGCATCAGTCACGAGTGATCTCGTGGCATAGGACGCGGTACGAATAGTCGCAAACCCTCCGAATACACTGCGACTTGACCGTAGACATAACGACCGTCAGTTTTTCCAATGACCGGCTTGCGCAGCCACATTTCTGGTGCTACTGCCTCAAATTCGTCTGGGTCGACCCGGTGTGTATGCAGCAGCCTAGCGGGTACTTGAATGGTCGCATATGGTGGAGATCGCAGGCCAACAGTGGCGGACGACCCATCCACTTGAATAACGGACCGTACATAGGCGACGTCGACAGCGATGGACCTTGAATGTCTTCGGGCATCAGAAGTACGTGCGAAAAACCGGTGTCATGATCAGAAAGGGACGAGGTGAAGGCGAAGGAGGACTTTGGCTTCGCTTGGAAAAAGGTGGAATGAGCCTACTCTAGACTAGACTACGCTATAACTACGGCTGTTGGAGTGCTGTAGGCAGTTACTACCGATCGTCCATTTGCTTAGAGTTGTCTTGCCCTTTAAAAACCGTAGCTTTGGCGTTGCCAACAACTACCCATGCAAGGGCGCGACCGGTAGAATTCAAAGGATCGCTATCATATCTGGTACCTACAGCGCGTGTCAACTAATTTACTCGAAAACGGCTCAAACTGGAGGTGGCGATGAAGATCAGCCACAAACTTGGCGTTTTTATCTCATGGTATTGACAATCCCTTCGATTGCTGCTATGATGATGAATACGATCACCACCTACTCCGACAGAAGATGTAATGGGACACCGGTGCGCGTGTATACCTCGGTTTTGACACGCGTTCCAGAATGCGCTGAGATAGAGCTGGCATGCACTAACACTCGCGTTTTTGCACTTTATAGGGTGGCTCACATACAAAAACACTTTCAGCAGATGGCCAAATTATACGAACGCTGGCATCCCAATACAAATCTCTATATTAAATGAAAACCTGTTAAAAGTGATATAACTTGAGATTTGTAAACAACGAGTTTCCGTTCGCCCGTAAATTGACAATAGCAATTGAAGAGCCAACAGCCCCAACATTTTATTGTTGTAGGTATCACTCCCCACAGTGTGTAGCTGTAGCACCAGTGCTGGAGCGATATTGAGGTATAAAATGAACACCAAAGGACGGTCGCCTAATAGCTCCATATTATCCGTGTGATTTGCTACACAAAAATCAACTGGATTGAGAGTTTGTCGATAGCTATTCGTACATGGAAGACGGCACGTCGGCATCACCGCTCCGTTCGTATTAAGCTTGTCAAGTAGATCTACTTACCACTTAGCAAGTACCCATACATTTTTGGGTACAAACACGCGCCTTGGGTGCCATCGGAAACTCGCCTCATACAAATCCCTAGTAATATCACTTTGAGCCAGTTTCAATTAGTATAGGAATTTGTATGAGATTCCAGCGTTCGTATATTTTGGCCACCTGCCAAAATGGTTTTTTGTATGTGAGCTACCCTCAATCGCTGAAATCCGCAGTGTTAACCCATAACGACTGATGATTACCGTGTTCCACACAACATGTCCAAAGCACACTTCTCAACTCCATCTAGAAGCTGATTTATTAGCAAAAGTAGGGGTGTTCGTATACTTTTGGCCCGGAGTGTAGTCCTATACGTAAATACAAATATCCAGTGTGAACAGATCCCAGTATGTGACCTCGTATCCGGCTCTATGAGACCGAGGATACGAACTGAGATGGGTAGAAACGAGGGTTCGTACCCTTGGCCGGGAATTTATTATACCCGACCGACGCCTCGGTCACTAAGCTGTCACAGTCACTGCCGCGCGGGGAATGAGATAAGCCAATCAGGTGGCGTTATCGCCTTTCACCGAAAGGCACAACGTCGGTAATCGGGTGACCGAGATGTGACCGCTTGGCCCCAAAACCCAACGCCACAGCAGGTTGCAGGTCCGTCGATCTGCCCGTACACGCGGTGGTCGTGGCCGCGAATACGGAGCGGAAGCTTCACGGCGATCGCGACGTGCGTTTTCGCGGTGGTGGAGACCTCTGTCGCGTCTTGAGCGCACCGGAGCCGGAGGCGGCGATTCCAGCAGGACCGGTGAAGATGTAGTGCGGATGGCGCTGGATGGACCGGACGGCAGAGAGGCCGGAGGCGAAGGAGTTGTCTCCGGGTTTCGATCAGAGAGGGTCGGGGTCTGACCGGGCCCTTGCTTTGCGCAGGTGGCAGCCAGGGAGGCGTGCCTGTACCCATGTCGCTGGTGGCGCCGCTTGCATCGTGCTGCATGCCAGACGAGATGTTTGGCGGCGTGTTCTCGTCGTCGCTGGGTGTGTCGGTGATGCAGCGGCGCTTCCAGTGCAGGGCGAAATGGCTGAGATGCACCATAACACCTGCACATAATCATTTAGTTAAGGGACGACAAGTTTCGCATGCATACATGCGACCTTGAACGCACCCTTCGAAGGGGCGTCCAAGTCGCCTTCGCGCCTCCGGCCGCAGAGTCGAAAGTGAGCGACGCTTGGATCCGGCGGAAGATATATGCTGTGCTGAATGAAGGATGCATACGACAGAGTGTTGGTCAGCATAAACCATACAAACAGCAAGAGAAATTTTAAGATGGATACACCGCACACTTCTAGGGGTAGGGTCGTTTATCGAGACGATCTGTGTTACGAGAATTTATGCGCGTTTTTAAACGTGCATAAACAGCGCATAACACACCATACCTGACTTAATCGGAACGGAAAACAGCTGTAACGTGTCTTTCAGTAACCCTGTACGCCGGGCTGGTCGTATGATCACTTCGCCTTCGCTGCTGGAGGCGGACACTGTGTGTTGGACGTCAGGGGACCTCTGCGCCGGCACCTGTCTCGCTTGACAAGCACCTACTTTATTAACACCGCCAACCACTTCACGTCATGCACCTTACGTCCTTCGTAAGCTAGCACCGACACCTACCAGACTACCCCGTCTAGCACTAGTCGCTGCGCTCGCCTAGCCACTCGAGTGTACACCCAGTGGTGCCTACCCTGCGCGCAGCCGTCAACCAACTTGACGTACCTCGTACCCCTCGTATACTTCGTCCGTCCGGCTTTGTCCGCTTGTTGCTCTGCCGATCCCTCGATCTGCTGGTGCCGCCGTCCGCTTCTTCCACTTGTTCACTGCCGGCAGGAAGTTCACCGTCTGCTTCTGCTGTTTTTCTTGCGCTCCCGGTCGCAAGTTCGAAACTGAGCCCTCGTTTAGCTGCGGCTCGCCGCGGATCCGGAGGCTTGCACGCACGCAGTATCCACTAACCCTTGACCTCAGCACTTCTGCCTCGTTCATCGCCGTCTGCCGTCACGCCACGGCCTGCCGCCACGCATTTGTCTCGTCCACTGGCGGCTATCGTCGTCAGTGGCACATCTTCCACCTCGCCCGCATTTTCCTTCACTGCGCTGGTTCCAACGCCGCATACTGTCCGGACGGCTGTGCCGGCTCCAAAGTCGCACCTATCCTCGCCCGCCGCTGGCACTCTGCTTGAGTGCCGCCCATCATACTCGAGAGCCGCTGCCGCTCTACCACTGCGCCGCCCATCTTGCCGGAGGGCTGCTATCGCTCCGCTGTTGTGCAACCTATCTTGTCCGAGGGCCGCCGCCGCCATCGACCCGTTACACAGCATTATGTGAGGGGTTGAGCAAAACGAACATCGCAACTACAAGTTTGAAACATATTGATAGCGCAAATTCTAGCTTGTTTCGTTCTGCTTCTATTGAGGCTCGTTTCAACTTAAGACACTCCGTAGTTGCTGGTCGTGAACAAGGGTTCCAGTGCGTCGAGGTCATTACACCTTCTCTGCCATTTTCAGGGTGCGGTGCCACGATTACGTGGACCACATAGCAAATGGTCTTTTTGCACAAGAAACGTTCGAACAATCCAGTTCTGAGTAGAACTCACAATACCAGGCTAAACCGGAGCTGAAAGTGTGGGGATTTGAAACAACGAACCCCGCAGCGGCAGTCAGAGCTTTAAAATTGATAGATTTAGACACTTAGTGTTGTTGTCAAGCCCATTTATGCCCTGCAGAAAGTGATTTGATTTGGATTTTGTATTGGGTCGATCTTTGTCGACCCAACGCAATAGACCTTATTCGGTAAATTTAGCCGGAATTCGCAATATACATTGTTATTAATAAGTCGAGGCATACTTGCTGCAACAAGTCGCTCGAGTAAGGTATTTTGGATGGTGTACACATGTTCATTCACTAACTTGTGATAGTTAAAGAACATGTGAATAAAGAGCATGATACTTCATGAAACCAACTTGTGTCCGCTGCTGCATATTCACTCACTCCCACTAACTAGTGAGTCGGCAACTCCACTTACCAGCCTCAAGTATTTCGAGGTGATAGCTTGGCTTACGTTGCTGCTGGTACGACATGTAAGGATCCACGCCGACATTAGCTGGCTTTGGATTCTCACTATCGTCTACCTACAACAGAAAGACGGCACACGCTTTAGTTAGCAGAGAAAAATCAACTATCTAAGTAGCTGTACCGATCCACTCGTACCTCCTCTCTGATACGATATCGGGAAAATTGGCGAAAGCGCTCCTCCGTCATCTTGCCATCGTCATTCGGCAAATCAAAACGCCCACTGCTTGAACTTTGCAAAGGATCAATGACTCGATAGTAGAGGTTTCCCTGAACTTTTAACACGCTGTGAATATTTCTGCCAACGCGAAGCATCTCTTCCTCATTCGCCAAACAGGGAAGAATTAAGCAGCATTTAAGGGTTGCCAGGGGTGAAAAGCCCAATGAAGCTGAGCGGGAAGTCAATGCCGAACTTTGGACATGCATCAACTCGTCAAAATCTCGCTTGGTAAATCTTCGCACACAATAAAAACATTAACGATCAGATCTCTACGAGTATGATTGATCGCTTTTGAGACCACGTACGCTCCGCCAGAAGCCGTGTGAAACTCGATTATATCTCCGAAGCGGCCTTTGAATAAGTGTGCATGCATTACTGTGCGCCAGACCATATCCAGTTCCTTGACGGAAAAGTGAGCCTTGCACAGAATCAATGACACCGTTAGATTCCGCGCAGTGACATACTTGTCATGAAAGTGCCGCAATAGCATACGTACAAAGAAGCCTCGAGTGTTCGCTGTCACCGTTCGCTTTCTCTTCTGCCCGGTAGACACATTCGCTGATGATTCAGAAGAGCCCAACGAATTCCTCGTCTCCTCAGTATGAGCCATATCACGTGGGGTGCTTTCGTTTAACAGACACGACAGCGCAATTCCTCTCCGACAACTTCCGGCTCGAGGCGACTGCACACCTTCTTCAGCAACCCCGCCACCCACAGTACCACACACCGATATCACCGATCGCAGTTTCGTGATTGCCTCTATCTAAGCACTCAACACAATACCATTCTAATCAGGCCAACCTACCAACTTAAGATTGTTTCAACTGACGAAACCATACCTCGTTGACCTCCTTCACTGGCTGGTTCAGTAGCACCACTTTACTATGGGCCAGCTTGGTCAGTGTCGTATTCAGCAACTCTATCCCCCACAAAATCAGTCCAATGCGGTCAGCTCTCTTCTCGAGTCTCTACAAAAAAACAAGAGAAGAGGAAAGACCTACCGATCATGCTCTTGGCCATCACTTGGTCATCGAACGCGACCCAAAACTCGTTCTCTCCAGCTTTTCCGTCCGACTTGGAGACCTTGGCCCTCTTGGTCAAAGGAGCCACCCCACCAACCCTGAGCCCCGCTTCATCTCCCGCGTCGTAGTATTCGTCGTCCTCGTCTTCGTCCTCGTCTTCGTCTTCGTCCCCCTCTTCAATGGCAGCAGCGTCGTCTTCGTCTTCACTGTCAAATTCTGCCTCAAACCCAAAGAGTCCAGTAGAGTCACGTGTAAAGTGGGGAGGGAGAGCGTTTGGGACACTTTGGTCCTGATTGCTCCTGTCTGTAACGCGGCCTTCCGCCATCGTTCTGTTCTGTTGGGCTGGAGGGTCTGCATCTCGTGCTACCGTAACATTTGCAGCACTTGTTGTGGTATTTGCATCAAATGGTGTGATATTTGCAGCAGGACCTGCAGCTTCTTCGTCTTCGAGCATGAGATCTTGCCAGTCGTTCTCCAACAGCCACGCAGAGGCCACCGCCACGCTCTGGTCGCACACCTCCAGCTGCGTAACGAGAAGTGAGCACAAGATTCGATATGCAACACGCAGTTAAGACCTTACCACACGCAGAAGCGCCTCGGTCGGCACCGTCGGGAACACGCCGCGGAGCGTCTCCATCGCTGAAGTTTCAACTTAAATGTAGTAATGAATCAGCCGCTATAGTATTACTTCAAAGTATTAGTACTAACTTGTAAAATAGTAGTCAATCAGTCATCGGTAAAATACCGGTTTTAATACATGTAAAGCTTGCAATTTATTTCAGTCCAAAAATATTTACAGAAGTGTACAGCACCGCTACAAATTCTTAAAACTGCGATTGAGTGGGTGGGCGCGTCGACGTGCGCCAACGGCCGTAGTACTTATACCCCGGCATCAAGCAACCACCAATGACTTCTACTACCGAGAAGCTTTTCTGTCGACCTGACTCTCTGTGAGAATACACAACGAATTGTTTTGAATTTCTTAACGCAAAACCCCAAGCGATCCGAGAAACCCCAAGACACAAAGGACTCTTCACCTGACAGCAGTTTCCAATCTTTGACGATAATTGAGCTCGCGAGTGACCCTCCAAGAAGTCGCGTTTTCGTAAAGCCTTTGGACGACAAAGATCTGGCAATGCCTGTGCTGCTGGTGGTGCAGTGGCTCCGTGCGCTTTCACTTCTTGCTTCACACTTTATTTTTAGCTTGGCAAGCGACCCAGTCGTATCATCTTTCAATCACTGGATTCATCTCGCTTGGTCCCCAGCTCTACGATGCGTTGGGCTGCTACGCTTCTCGTGCTCATTCTCACAGTGGTTGCTGCCACCGAACCAAGTACCGAGTACCTTCCAGGAGATATCTGGGCCGATGGGTTGCTGCAATATCGGGTAATTTCTCAAACGGATGCTGGATTGATCGATGACACTGCAAACGGCTCGAGTACCTCTCTCCAGGGGGCGGTAAACGAGCTCATGAGCCTCACCGCTACAAGTTTCGTGACCTGTGTCGTGAGCAACCAGTACACGCTTCAAATCACGATATCCAAGTGCCTATCCCTGGGCAATACGAGAAGGTCTGGAACATAATGGATTGGGAAGTCTCGAATGCGAAGCTGAATGCGGTCACGTATACGTATTTGGAATGCTCGTCCGCCGTTGGCTTTTTGGCACACCCGCTGCGATCTCTGCACCTCCTCGAATCGAATTTATGCTGGGAACAACTACTCCCACCGTACCTGGTGCTGTGGCGGTCCGAGTGTGTCCTGCTCTCAATTGTGCTGTACTATCGACAGACGTTGTGGTTGCATCTTTGACGACAAGCATCTTCTCAGTCATACCATCGTCTCTAAGAGACTCGATTGATTGCCCTGTTCCAGCGAATTCCGTCTCCATCCGTGAAGGAAACGCAGGTACCTGCAAATGCCAGTGCCCTGGTACATCTACCACTACAGGCGCAATATGCGTATGCCAAGCCGGCCATGTCCTCTTGAACAAAGTTTGCACACCATGTCCCACGGACTCGACCGTCGTTAATGGGGCATGCAAGTGCTCAGGTGGCCGCATTATGGTCGTTGGAGAATGCGTGTGTCCGATTGGGACCAGTCTTGTGAATGAAGTTTGCCAATGTTCCACCCCAGGACAGGGCTTCGTCGGGGGTGCACAACATGTCCTTCCGGGTCGACCGTCGTTGGTGGGGTCTGCACTTGCTCAGGTGGGCGTAGTATCGTTAACGGAGCGTGCACGTGCCCGGCTGGGACCAGCTTTGTGAATGAAGTTTGCCAATGTTCCACCCCAGGTCAGGGCTTCGTCGGGGGTATGTGCACAACATGTCCTTCCGGGTCGACCGTCGTTGGTGGGGTCTGCACTTGCTCAGGTGGGCGTAGTATCGTTAGCGGAGCGTGCACGTGCCCGGCTGGGACCAGCTTTGTGAATGGAGTTTGCCAATGTTCCACCCCAGGACAGGGCTTCATTGGCGGTGTGTGCACTACGTGTCCTACCGGAGCGACTGTCGTCGATGGGGTCTGCACTTGCTCGGGTGGGCGTAGTATCGTCGCCGGAGCGTGTGCATGCCCTCTAACGTTTTCGTTCGTGGACAACGTGTGCAAGTGTTCTGGAGGCCAAAGTCTGTCTAACAACCTGTGCACTTGCCCGGCTGGGACCAGCTTTGTGAATGGAGTTTGCCAATGTTCCACCCCAGGACAGGGCTTCATTGGCGGTGTGTGCACTACGTGTCCTACCGGAGCGACTGTCGTCGATGGGGTCTGCACTTGCTCGGGTGGGCGTAGTATCGTCGCCGGAGCGTGTGCATGCCCTCTAACGTTTTCGTTCGTGGACAACGTGTGCAAGTGTTCTGGAGGCCAAAGTCTGTCTAACAACCTGTGCACTTGCCCGGCTGGGACCAGCTTTGTGAATGGAGTTTGCCAATGTTCCACCCCAGGACAGGGCTTCATTGGCGGTGTGTGCACTACGTGTCCTACCGGAGCGACTGTCGTCGATGGGGTCTGCACTTGCTCGGGTGGGCGTAGTATCGTCGCCGGAGCGTGTGCATGCCCTCTAACGTTTTCGTTCGTGGACAACGTGTGCAAGTGTTCTGGAGGCCAAAGTCTGTCTAACAACCTGTGCACTTGCCCGGCTGGGACCAGCTTTGTGAATGGAGTTTGCCAATGTTCCACCCCAGGACAGGGCTTCATTGGCGGTGTGTGCACTACGTGTCCTACCGGAGCGACTGTCGTCGATGGGGTCTGCACTTGCTCGGGTGGGCGTAGTATCGTCGCCGGAGCGTGTGCATGCCCGCTAACGTTTTCGTTCGTGGACAACGTGTGCAAGTGTTCTGGAGGCCAAAGTCTGTCTAACAACCTGTGCACTTGCCCGGCTGGGACCAGCTTTGTGAATGGAGCTTGCCAATGTTCCACCCCAGGACAGGGCTTCATTGGCGGTGTGTGCACTACGTGTCCTACCGGAGCGACTGCCGTCGATGGGGTCTGCACTTGCTCGGGTGGGCGCAGTATTGTTGGTGGAGCCTGTACGTGTCCGGACGGCCAACTCTTAGAGAATGGCGTTTGTGTTCCTGCGTGCTTCTGGAACGCTAACAATGCCGGATTTATGTGTTCTTGGTCGAACCCGGATAAGACAGCTATGAAGTTGGAAGAAGATTGCAAGGTTATTGCTCCTGTAGCAGAGGATAATTACGTGGCAGACCTGCGCGATAACAAGAATGATGCGACTAGAGATGACCCCGCAATCACTATTACCGCGACCAAACATGGCGGGTCCTCAGCGTGGCTCGTAAGGCCACGTGGAAGGATTATTTCTTGACCCCCACTGCGCTCGAAAACGAAATCACTTTCAGCACGTTTGGCGTCTTCGATCTATTGATGACTGCAAGTGACTATAATGACGCCGTCACGTGCTCCGGATGCATTGCCATTGTCGATACCTTCCCACCAACGGCTGTTACCAAGTGCACAACGACCGACGCTCAGATCACTCCTGTGCTGTATTCTGATAGCCTTCTTGCCGAAGCGATCGATGAGGAGAAGGAGTTTACTTTCTTTTACAGCAATGACAACGTCGTCAACAATGGAGCTTCCGAAACGAGTGTCGGGGCTAGCGTTCGCTATGATGCAGTTTCAGCTGAGATTCAAGATTTTTTCACCACCTCAGTGTCGAACTTAAACTCGGTTGACGACACGTGCTTTGACCTTGATTTTGTGAAGTATCTACTAGACAAGAGTCCTCCTGGCAGCCCCCTTACGATGTACACCCAGAACGAGCTGAATGCTCTGCAGTGCACTCGGTGTTGCTCCAAGACGGTCACGCTGCAGGAGCACTATTATGACTTTAAATGCGGCACAGAATTTGCACAAACCGAAAAGAAATTGGCGACATCGGACAAGTGCGCCTTCAAGCAGTGTCTGAAGATGACGGGCGACACGCTGGTTAAAGCGAGCGCTAGCATCACGACGGCCACTGCTGATGAAACGACAAAGGTCATAGCTGGACTGCCGTCGCCCATTCCAGCAGCAGACGCCAAGACGATTCATAGCAGCATTACGTGCACGACCTACGCTGAAGGCTGCTCTTTCACGTCAGCACTAGGCGACTTATTCCATCGCTCGTCAGCGTGGAGTGCGCATGCTCCGGATTCACACGATGTAAGCGACTACGTGTTTTGGCGATACTCAATCGACACGGAGAACTGGAATTCGTGGAGCGATGCTGCGACGTTGACATTCACCACGGCTGAGAGCACCGTGTACGTGGAGGCGTGGACTCACTGTGGCCAAGCGTACCATGACAGCTTCAAGGTGGTGCTTCACCCTCACAGCTCTCACAATGCTTGTGCAACGTTCAATAAAATGTGGACTGAGGACTCACCAAGCCCACAGACCGATGCTGAGGCACACAAGTGTGCCTATCCAGGCAGCGACTTTGTCATGATGACGTTCGAGTATGACAGTGAGGCTGACGCTATCCACGCTGCGAGTACCGTAAAGGGAAGTACACCAATGTCAAGTGCTATGTCAATCTGGCAGAGGGCGGGGCATTGGGCCAAGTAACGGAGACCGAGCTGCCACTGACTTGGCCTTCAAGTACCGATGGTCGCATCCAGATCTCCAAACAAATTGCGCTCGAGTTGGTGCACGACCCCGAGACGGCTGAAACCACTGATGTGGCCGTGCGGTGCGACTTCACCTTCTCGTACTTCAACTCGGGCGTGACGAAGGTGGAGCCGTGCCCTCACACGTTCACCATCACGGACTGCGACGATCCTGGATTGGCAGCGCCTGGTACCGAGGTTTGCGAGCTCGGTGAGTGCGAGTCTCCGACGAGTATCCCCGGTCCGTTTGAAGCTTGCAGCGGCAGTGTGTTCACCACAGTGAGTGGCTCCTCTCCTTTGGCGACGCAACTGAAGCCACTGAGCGGTGAATGCTGCCATGACTGCCGAACAACTCTCGCTTGTGCTGCAGTGTCGGAGTCGACTACGACGAGCGGAGTGAAGCGGTGCGAACCAGCACCAGCAGGAAATCAACCTGATCCCATGCTGGCAGTGGCGCTGAGTGTCGAAGATGAGGACAGCCCGAAGAGTGCAGCCTCACCTTCGTCAAACACTTTGGAACTGTTGGTTGCTAGTGCCATGGTCGCCGTCGTGGCGTTAGTGGCGGTTAAGCAGCGGATGACAGACATGACTTTGGCTCCGAACGAACTGGACGACGTGTACGTGTCTCTCCTGGACTAAGTGGTGTTGATAGTTACGTTCATTCTGTAGCTAAACCTCATGTATTAATCAGCGATAAAACGTGTTCAAATCCTCTGTCCAGTGTAACCCAAATCTGCCCAGCAGGCAGGTCCCGCTCATTCCTCATACTTCAGTGATGAAGTCCAAGCAGCCCAAGTGGAAGAAGTTCCACTGCCCTCCGCTCTCGGCGTCTCGCCAGGAGCAGATCACGCACGAGGCCAATCGCGCGTGTGATGAGTTGCTGCGGTTCTCAGCTGGCGAGGCCTTCAGTAGTACCGGAGGCTCCAGTGGCGACTCGGACGACCAGTTCGCGGACGGTCTCCGCTGGGAGTACACGGAGCAGATGGAGAGTGTTCGAGTGGAGAAGGTCAAGGTCAAATCAGAGGGAAAGAAGGGCGTCTTCTACTTCCGAGGCATCACTCAGGTGGAGGCATCGATCGATGAGGTCATGGAACTCTACGACGTGGACATGGCCCACCCCAACATGCAACTGGAGAAGAAACTATCACCTGACATTCTACACTCGGTGGTGCTCTACGAGATCCTACCCTACCGACCGGACGATAGCTGCGTCTTCATCGGCATCCGCTGGTCGGCCGTGCGCTCGCCCTACGTGCTGGTGCGCAATCGGGACTACTGCTACCTGGAGATCCAGCGCCGCTTCACGCTGGCCGACGGCCGCAAGGGCTTCGCGCGTTGTCTGCACTCGGTCAAGATCAAGAGCTGCCCAGACATGGAGAAGTCGCACGGCTTCGTGCGTGGCAGCATGTACCGCTCCGGGATCGTCTTCATCGAGAGCAAACGCGACCGCAAGACGCTGGACGTCGTGCAGGCCGTGTACACAGACCTCAAGGGGAATGTTCCCCAGTGGGTGGCGGCCAAAGGACTGCGCCAACGACTCATGAGTCTCGAACACCTCAAGAAGTACGTCAACATGAAGCGCGTGGCCAACCAGACGTTCGCACGGCGCAGTCAGTTGATGGCACCCGGCAAGGTCAAGACGTGCTTCGTGTGCGTGGACGACATCGGCACGTTCAAGAGGAGATACAACTGCCAGAAGTGTGGAGAGGTACGACTGCCAGCTGGGCGGCTGTGCCTTTGTTAACGGTTGCTATGGTGTCTATCGTGTGTGCAGGTCATTTGCAGCCGCTGTAAGCTGACGATCAACGCGGACATCCCAGTGGTGGGCAAGATGAAGCTGACGATCTGCAGTCTGTGCTCGCTGGCCATCAACCGCAGCGCGCTGCCCGACAACAACAATAGCGACGACAACGAAGGGCTGGGCCACCGACCTTTCTCGGCCACGCAGCAACCGACGTATCAGCACCGTGACTGCGACGATGAAGAGCCCGTACGCAAGCGTGCGCTGAGTTTGAACTCCTTCCACACAGCCAACTTCGACCACACATCGTTGCAGAGTTCGGTCTTGGCTCGTGAATTCTAGGGCGGTGGCGAGGCAGTTCAGCAATCAGTCAAACAAAAATCATTGCAGGCAGCGCACCAAGATTTGAGGCAAGTGGAGTCCTGCGTTGTAAGTCCAGTGGCGTCCCCAGTGTTCAGCGCGCGTCATTCAGCTGCTCACCGAGATGTAAGTAGGTTCAGAGGGTATTTGCTTCAGTTTTGGGTCCTTTTCAATAGTACACAGCTCGGAGCCCAACAATGTACGATGTACCAGCATGTAGCAAGGGATGTTGGCACTCCAGGGTAGTTTAAATGACGATGAAAATATAGGCATCAGTAGCATGTCGATGTTTACATGGAGTATCCTCGAAACTCGAAATGCAGCCGAGTAAATATGACCCAGCTCACGTGGGGCTCTGAGTTTATGTCATCAAACTCACGATGATGATTTTCTTTGGCAATACTTCGAAGTTCACAAGAACTAAATATCTTGTCGATTAATCCAAAAAATCGGCTGGCCATAGGCCATATCCATACATGTACATGTAGTATCCATGGATAATAGTGAACATGTACAGTTGAACTCTGGGCAATTTGGACTCACTGCTGTCGGGGAGGGATATACTGAGTAAACTGACTGGAAATATGTTATTAAATGTAGTTATCTGGTTCCGTACGATAACATATACCCGCACCCACATATTATCGTACGGAACCAGATAACTACATTTACAAGTGCTTGCTTGAAATTTTTATCAGGTCTGCGTTGACAACACACGGTTCTGCCGATGCAGAAGTATACGCTGCAAGATACTTGGACTGTTCTGTACGATCGTAGGACTTCGTATGTCTGCCTTCTTCTCCGCTTCAGATGTTACTGGCCCAGTTGGCGTTGATGAATCGCGGCATTTTGTTAGCACAAGGACTTCCAGGTCTTGTGGTATTAATACATGTACGGCCTCAAATCTGCGAGTCTGGGGCAAACGCGAATGAAAAGTTGCTGTAGTCTCAATACAGAAAGACCAAATGCCAAGGATCGAAACCCACCCCGAGCTCATCGCGTAGATGCCTAAACTTTCTGGGCAGAAATCCGCACAGGTGCTGACTTCGACAATAACCACTTTGCTAGTAGTGTAAGCAGCACAGGCGACGACCTCGACGCGAGACTTTCCACTTCCGACTTGTTCCAGTTGCGAACACATTTGTCGATGTAGACGGGTGCCTTGAGAGAGCAAGAAAACAATAAGCATAGTGAAATGCCGAGTACTACTGTAGTACTTCGAAGTAACTTTTAGACAATCGCTTACCAAGTTGTAAAGACGCAAGTCCTCGTACTTGTTGTATGTCTCGCCCAGTTGAAGGAAGAGCAGGGCAAGTTTTCGCCCGCTGCAGTGCAAGATGATCGCATCGAGCACTTCAGTCGCAGTCTCGCATAGGAACCGCTTGTCCGCGCTAAAGACCGTCGACATCACAACGGGAACGATTGCATCTGAATACCAAACAAACGTCAGCTTTCATCAGTAGCAAGGAATCTCGAGCCTGACCAGCTCCAAAATGTGCGGTGTATTTATTGGCCTTGGAGATCGGGACTTCTTTGGGCTGTGGCTCAACAGAGGGTCATCCAGCTCTCGTAATTGTGTCACTCTGAAGAATTTGGAGCGTTAGCTATTTGCAAAAAGTCCGTTTGTCAAAGCTTACAAAATGCACAGAGGATATCGGGGTGCTGCGTTGCGAATCGTCGGAGGGATTGAATGGCGGCAAATTCTTCACCCCACGGTATTTTGGTGCTCTCCACACTGTCGATCTGCGACTGAAACAAACTTCGCATGCGACTCAAAATCATGTCCTCGTTGTTCCACTCCACCAATTCCTCTGAAGAAACGTTATTGCTGTCCTGCAACGAAAACGTTGAGAAATGACTGATGATTCACTTTCTCGTAATCTCCGCTGTGATTGTTCTAGAGCTGACTCGAGTCTCGATAGCACGATCTGTCGGACTCGCTGGGGTCTTTCTACTTGGTACGAGAATGCCCGGGATCTCGGGTAAGTGTTCAACAACGAGATCCCTACTGCATGTGTATTTGCTGGCGGGGTTATGTGGCAATCGTAACGATGGATGTTCGCCTTCAGACGACTTGACGGGCGACCGTAAGTCGTCCAAAGAGACACCAGCGGTTTGAACAGCATCGACACACTCATTCTGTAAAAGAGTTCTCGATATTCGACAGCTTTGAACAGAAGTAATCTCCTCATTTGGTCGAGTTAGACCTCTTCCTGCGCCGGAATCAACTACCAGATCTGAGACGGCAACCAATTTTGTCTTCTCATCGGCCACTTTGCTTGTATTCATCACACTGGAGTGGGCGCCGATAACTTCAGCACCAGTTTCTTTTAGATCATCGTAATTTCTTGAGTTACATGTTGCCGGTACTGAGTTGTGTTGTTGATACCTACTACAGTATCATCAATTGAAGTGCTACCGAGAATGGTTTCGTTCGACAAGGGAGGTTTGTCTAAAGCGTCATCCTGGAGAGATACCCGTGCTTCTCGAATTTGTGCATTTGCATCCTGCAAGTCTTGGTGACAGCCACTTTGTAAAGGGTCTACCAGCGCAATAAGCTCGCGAGGAACACCACTCTCTTCTTCGCCATCTTTGTAAACGATGTCATAGGCAGCGTTCGAGAGACAATAAACTAGGTACGTTGTTGAGTCTGGGAGGTAGACGGGGGTAACGTTACATCATTATTGATCCGGTTATTGGCGTGGTTTCCAGTAACCGTCTGACTGAATATCCATTCCCCACTTTGTTGTTTAAATACTAGGCCGAAGTTTGGCTAGCTTATCCGTCCTGAATAGCGATGACAAAGGCAAACACTTGAGCTTTGAAGCTTCAGGGACACGCGATAATCCAACGTAAATATGCTCAAACTTCCAGTCAGGTGCACATGGGCATCCTTCAAGTAGAAGGAGTACTCGTTTCAGGGTAGCACCTTGGGCCTTCCAGACGGTCATCACAAAGGCAAGGTCAACAGCATGTTGGCAATAATTGATCTTCTTTTGAACCGGTAGAAATTCTCGAGCGAGCGTCACGGCGTTGTCATTTTGGGACTTCATTATGCCGATGGGTATGATGATGCTTTTTTGTAGAGGGGTTTCCATTGTCATCGAGAATCCATTCTGTCTCGAGGTTAATTTCCGGTGGCCACTCGTGAGCAATAATTTCATTACCGCTCCTATCAACAAGTTGAACGTTGATATAGTCAGGAGGATAAGGAATATCGACGACTGATACGTTGTTAATTCTTGCTTCGGCTTCCAATTGGTTGACGGCTTCAGCACGAGAGTTGCCATTCCATGCGAGAGAATGCATCCTACAAGGAGTGCCGTTGGCAACACCCCAGATCACGTTTCCGATTGCATTATCAAGAATCTGAGCTCGCCCACCAGGGACGTAATAGGCAAAGAGCGCTGGATAATTGAGTTCATCATACAAAGCGTCTTCAACACCTTGCGGAAGGTCAACATCGCGTAAACGTTTTTTCCATCGGCAAGCAACAAGGTTATTTCTCTTCGCAAATAATTTGACGGCTGCAGCTGTGAGGGCGGCTTTGTCAGTATTGCTTGTTACAAGAATTGTTGTTTCATCAAGCCAAGCCGTGTCTTGTTGCACATCAGCGTTTGTTAGAGGAGTTGTCAGCGATTGTATCACCGTATCAGTGAGGGGTTTGAAATCACGTAGATCTGTCTTCGTCCAGCGTTGGTTTTGGGGGTAGTGCAGGGGTAGTTTTGGCAGTCAGACGGGAGAATATGCTCGGAAGTGTGGTCCTCTGTACGCATAAGATTGTGCCTGCGATACAAAAACAACTTTTCCATCAACTCGAAATGCGCGGGCACCACCAGATTCATGATTTTGGGAGCCATCCATGTGATCTTCGGTATTGAGTAAATCACCAAGTCGAGATAATTGATCTGTCATCAAACGATCATCACATTCATCCTCCTCATCGCCAGATCTATCTCGAAGTTCGTTCGAGTACTCCGATGAATCTGTGTCATCCACAATTGCTTCGGTTATAGCAGCCCCGTCTTGAAATTCATTTTGACAAACGAATTTCACGAAAGAATGTGGATAGACATACCAAAAGTTGTCCGATGAAAAATACGATCGATTCCCAAGCAAAGCGTACACCATTAACGCGTGAGGCCATTCATGACTGCCTACAAACGCGTTTACAGTCCGTGTAGCCAAATATTTGGCTGTTCGTGATAGAGTACCGCTGTCCACGGCGGAACTGGTAAACTTGCTAATGTGATCCAAAGCGGTTAACATCATTACCGCTGTGTTTTTCAGTTCTGCGCCTTCTTTCGTCATGTAAGAAAGCTGATACTCTTCGACAGCAGTGCCCGCGTCTTCGCCATTCATTACACTAGAGTTCGTGTGCGATGCCGTAAATGCTGCCAAACCAATATTTGTCTCGACAAACATACCGTCTTGTTGAGCACGCCGCTGTTCCCAGACAATTGGGTCGCAACTTTCAGCTATGATTTCGCCTCTTTCAGTGTCGTATCCAGCGTCCAGTTGCTGGGCAAGGTCGTCATCAGTACGGCGAGTAGAAAATCGCGCTTTTTTCATGCTCGAGGTTGATGAGTGTTACGACTAATGGTTGAGTTTCGCCAACATGAATGCCTGCTGGACGGCTTAATCGGCAACCATAATTCCCCTTTTTACCTTTGACACATGTCGACGAGTGTTTGTGTACGTTCGTCGCTAGGAGACGTTTTCGATACAATCCTTGAAAACTTCGAAGCTGTCATTAACTCTTGGTAGTTGCGCCTCGCATGCACGGGGAAGTGGTCTCTTTTCCCGGACGCTCCATTCTTCCCCCATTCGCGTGCTTGGCTTGAAATCCGATTCAGACAGACAGCGTCAAACCATTGAGTGACGGTTGGCATCATTTCAGGACACACAGCAAGCCGGCTTAGTAATGTTGGTGTATAATTCGAACCATAAACAGTCATGTGCGCATGTAGCCTTCCGTCGACCTGTGGTTCCACGACGCCATTAAAAGCTGCGATTTTCCCGTAGCTTCCTGCTTCTCGTTGGGTATAGTCACGACTGACTCGCGTTAAATCTGACGTTGGGCACCGAAGGACATGTTGAGAAACCACGTACAGACATTGCTCGAAAACAAGTGCCGATAAAGCAGGAAATCTGTTGGAGATTCGAAGCCGAGCACGTGGGCTCGCTTTGATTTCTTCTGGCAAACTTTCCCAACCACCAATTCGAATTCGTGATAATTCATCTTCATTGTTCCACCGTTTAGAAGTCCTCAACAAACCAATTTGTTGTAACATCAAGCTATCGTGTTCAGGAGGGGCAAACGTCACCCAGTGTTGGGGATTCCGTATCGATACCCCATTGCAACAATTTTGGGCCGAGATGCCGATCGCTCAAACGGTGAAAATGGAACACTACCACCAACTAGCGAAAGGATCCGAAGCAGCGCGGCGTTGAATCGTTTGGCTTCGACCGAGTCAGGGTTTTCACGCAAATGAAGAAGACACAGTTTAAAGTTTCGAGTGCTCGCAACCTCTCCAAACTTGGCCAACATCTTGGCGTGTGATGTTCCAGCTCGCGCAGCTTTTCGAATGGCTGCGTGTCGTTGCAGTTGATTGAACATGGTCGCAACAAACGTCAAGCTTGATTCAAAACGGCCGTCATAGTATCGCATCCAGTGGGTCTGCAAGTCTTTTGACACTGATCCATGCGGTAACATATCTCCACCAGTCAGAAAAATAGTGGGGAACGCTCCAGCGAGAATCTGAGCATTTTCGTCCCATTCTGATATCGGATTTGACTGTCTGCTAACGTGAACGGTGGGGGCCTTACTGGAGCCGTCAAGTAGATCCACCATGGCATCAACAAACGCATGTTTAGTTTTGTCATGGTGCAGCACAGCTTTATTTAGGACTGCAGACTGTCTCACAAGAATATCGTCTGATGTTGGAATGGACGCCGTACTGTTACCAATTTCAATGTCCGTACCAAAGCGTTCCCCGATAGTTTCGCCCTCGCATTCGTCGTAATGACGTTCTTTTCGATCCTGGCTTCTAATAGTCGAAGTTCCTGCCGTCGAGCTGGTGAATTGTCAACGACTGTGTTGTTATTGCGGAACGTACTGTGCGTACAACTAAGAACAGCTAGCCACGAGAACACATGATTAACCGGAAGTTCATATAACTTCCGATAGCAACCCTTCTTGATACGTCATTGTTCTGCTGGTCCGATAAACGTCACGCGTGGTATACAGTGATCTGTCAGTTCCGGAAGCACTTCCATGCATGATTGGGGTCCATCAGATGGGAAACATATAGCATGGCCAGTGGAATGCTTCCCAGAAAGCGATAGTTCGACTCCAAAGCAACGAACTGGCGATATACAGTTTGTTTCAATCAGATTCAACGGTGGCAGCTTGCTTGTACGTCCGTAGTCGTGACCTCGAGCAATACTAAATTGATATGACCGTGGATTTGGATAGCATCTACCACAGAGCACGATGTTTTTGTTGTCTGAAACCAACTCTGGGTTGAGATAATACCAACGACCATTCAATCCACGATACAACTGAATGTACTGCTCAAGCATGTTTGCTGGTAAATGACCGTATCGGTCTTCGAATTCCTTCTCTGTCACGATAAATGAAGGTGAAAGTTTCTCCAACGTCACGCTCCTTGACTTCAGCCCACTCGAGAGAATCAGTTCACAGCATGAAGCACACGCACGAATGACTTCGTTTTCTTGGCAATACCGTCGATAGGATTCTTGGCACCGTGATATTTCTGCTATTCCAGGAGGCTCGTCCAATGCAGCGCAAAGTCTCCTTTGAACTTCTTCATTTACTCGAAGATGCTCATCGTTAAAACAAAAGCATCAGGGTCATTCTCACAGCAGTGGTAATACGCCAAGGCCAGTCTAGGGTCTTTCGTGAAGTTTTGATGATCTGCCATAAGTCCGACCTCAGCCCCACTCACACATTGTGCGTTCAACACGCTTTCTGCAAGCGCACTTGCGTCAGAACCTAGAACTGTAGGATCTATGATCGACGATAACGTTAAAACAAATTTATGCTAATATAAAGACAGGTGCCATCGCATTTACCTGTGCAAGCTCGTTTCGCTTCTCTTTCAGCACGACGCGCACGTGTTTTCTGCTCATTTCGAGCTTTCTTCTCTGTATCGCTGTGTTTATCTTCGCGGTACCTTCGGATGTCACGGCGGCGTTGAAGACGTGTCTGACGAATGCTATCTTCAGAACAAACAAAACGATCACTGCATTAGTGAAAGAGCCACACTGAGCACAGATTAGATGCTAACCACTTCTACCTTCCATAATTCTTTGCCTTGCTTCTGAATGATGTAATGGGTGAATCGGCGTCCTTAGTTGCAATGGTTGTCAGCCCTGTCCCATTATATGGGACAGGGATACATTTGCTACATTTGTATCGGACGAAATATTCAACAGAAGCGTTGTTCCATTAGAAATACCCTTCGAATGCGTCTTCGTACTAATGAAAACGCTAACACATACATGTATCAGGGCCTACTTAAATGGTTTATCTACACTTCACTGCTTCTGTTATCACCAATCTCGACCCTCCACAACAAGACTTCAATTAGACGTCAGAGACGCTAATATCGTGCAGCTTAGCAGTCAACTGGCACACGGTGTTCATGAACAACCGCAGCTTCGTCGTCCGGACAACCGTTACAACCTGCCCGTCGGCAGGAAGGCCGACCGCCTGCTCATCTACACCATAAACCGACGTGGTGATCAGTTGGTTGTCAACTGCCATTTTTTCAGTAGCATATTTGTCACGTGTTGCCTATAAAAGGTCATATTCACAGGTGCGTTAGTTATAAAAACAAATAAGCTTATTTAACGAATACGCCTCCAAAACATTTACCGTGTACTCTGGGGTGTTGGGTTCAATCATGTGCATGCGGGCAACAGGGCCCGTTTCACCCATGTGAAACGACGTCCAGATGACTCGCCCCTGAACGCAAATCGAATTGCGCACCAGGTCGTTCTTGACCATGAGAAGATTGTTCCACTTCACTCCGTTTTTCCGGACAAATTCTTGGAAACCTATAATAACTTTAGACATCATGGGGGCAAATGAATCTTTTAAACGATACCGAATCGACACATACCTTCAACGGTAGAAATAACCGGCTTGTCAACGTTGGTCGCATCACGAGTCTTGATAGCCAACTTGATTTTCTTGATTGGAGACACATAAGCGGTCGCGGAGCTATCACCCGCCATTTTGCGTTCTTTGTCGGCGTCATCAACGCTACCCCGCTTCTTAAAGATGCCGACCATCTTGCTCTTGGCGAAAACGGAAATTTACGAATTGCAAGTTTGTCTTGATTGTCACAAAGAAAAAAGAAAAATGGCTGCTACGATTCCTACTGACCCACATCCTATACCGGTACCTGGCACATACTTAACTTGGGTGCACTATCCCATGTTGAACGTTGCCTCTCTCATCTTGAACTTGACCGCTGGCGTATATGGTAATATCCTGAAAGCGTTGCCGTTTCTTAAAAACCCACTCGGCCCTATCCGCGTGCACACGCTACTACGCAACTTGCGCGCGCTATCTCATATTGAACGTTGTCACCCTATATATACTCAACTTTTAGATCTACAAACCTGAGGACGCACACTAGAACGTTCCCATGTTGAACGTTGCCGTCCTCTCATGTTGAACGTTGCAGCCCTATACGGTACGGTAATATACAGATACACTACGTTCCAGTCTCTCATGTTGAACGTTGCCGTCCCGGTCGTCTCTCATGTTGAATGTAACGGCCCTATTGAACGTTTTGGCCTATACTGTACGGTAATGCACATGTACAGAACATTCCCGTCTCTAATGTTGAACGTTCCCGTCACGGCCATCTCTCATGTTGAACGTTGCGGTCCTACATGGCCTACAGTACGTGTATACTGTACGGTAATGCACATGTACAGAACATTCCCGTCTCTAATGTTGAACGTTCCCGTCACGGCCATCTCTCATGTTGAACGTTGCGGTCCTACATGGCCTACAGTACGTGTATACTGTACGGTAATGCGTATGTACAGAACGTTCCCGTCTCTCATGTTGAACGTTTGCCGTCTAACATAGAATGTACCGGTATAGACTCATCAAATTATTGTTGACCACACAAATAATGTTGACCACACGCTCATGTTGCACGAACGTTGACCCAGTTGACGTCAAATAATCCTCGTTGGGCTTCCCAATAGCTAGCTTCGCTACCTATCTCCCAGTATAATCACACAAGTGAACAAGACAGGCCGCCCCTTATAGCGCACTTCGACACGATCGCCTTCGCGCAATTGAGGAGAAGCATCGATAACAAGTGCTGAAGTCTCCGGAGAGCTGATTGCATGCTCTACCCACTTCACGGGACAGATAATCGTTGCTCGAGTAGAACTTGGTAAGGGGTGCGAATCGACGTGGAAAAAGGTTTCGAATAAGACGTTTTTCTAGTTCCAGCGTCGACATGTTCAGGGTCAACTACAACCGGAGACCCTGTCTCAACCAATCCATTTTCGTCTTGGGTGATGCTTTTGTCTTTTACATCATCTTGGGTATTGTCGCTGGGTAGAGTCACTGTTGATATCCGATAGCTGGGTCACAAGATGCTTTGCAAACTTGTCGCTCGCTTGCACCATCCTCTTCGCAGGGTTTTTCTCCAAAGCATTATAACAGTATCAAAAGAAGAGCATTGGGGTGTTCATCGTCAGCGATAACAAACTCTTTATCCCGCTACTTTCAGCAAATTCATTTTCATCCATGTCAGTGAATATGGCCTCAACGCATGCACAATCGAGATGTTCACCTTCATCATCAGTGACAGCAGTATCGACAACGGCGCTTGTTTTTGCCTCTATAGTTTGGTGTTCGGCGCTGTCTGCAAATACGGAGCAGATGAGATTTCATTAACAATTTCGACAGAAATTCCTGCTCGATTCCATTTCTCCTCTCCATGTTGGTCCTTACAATCGATAGTACTGTAAAACCTGTGATTGTGCCCCACCCCACAAAAATTGACACCGAAGTTGGGGACATCCGACAGTGCCCCAGCCTTTAATAGTACCCCACCCTCTAATATTCTCTAATAGTACCCCACCCCTCTAATTGTACCCCATATATTGCTTAGTAGTGGCTGCCAATTTCCCTTCACAAATGCTGAAACACCGACGCAGCAAAGATGACCTCTCGGCTGAGACCAGCGTGATATTCTCCGACAAAATGCCGCGTGCTAAAGCAGCCGCATCCCAAAGCACAAAATCCTCCATATCGTCGTCTTCCTCTCCTGCAACGACAGAAAGTATTCCTGACAGCGTTGCAGCCTTAGAAGGATTTTGTGCTACCTGCGCTATTTCCTCTCGCAAAGTGTCGATCATGTTACAAAGCGTTCCTCGTGGGTCACACTCGAGCAGCAGCTCCACAATCTCAAAATGTCCATTCGAAAGTGCTAAACGCAAGAGGCGAGGGTGATTAGCTCTGCAAGCAGATCTTACAGAGCAGTACGACAGATATTGCGGCAGCAAAATGTCAATGGTATCGGTAGACCCATTAGTACACGAAACTCGTAGCGCCTGCACGACTGCGTCCAGCACGTCTCATTACCATTGGAAAACCTGCCGCCATTTAGAAGTTCCTTGACGATCGGGTAGTGCTGGTTCATTGCCGCCTCAATCAAACATTCCGCCTCGTGAATTCCCACGAAGCATTCGATCAGCTCCTCCGCCCTGGACGGCAACTTGGTATCGTTCACCACTCGAGTGTGCTCTACGAAATCAGCCGCCGCTTAAAACTGGTCCAGTCATGCTAAAGTTGGTGCCGTTCAGAGCTGCACTCGTGGACGAGCTTGGCCATTGAGTGAAGCGAGGTTGCATGTCTGAAATTGCTGCCTATTAATAGATCCTGGTCATTGTCGAAAGACGAAAGAGCCCGATTGCCTCTTCGCATATGCAACGCGCGGTTGTGCAAGTTCAACCAGACACTCGTGTTAAAGCCGCTTGCGTACGAGAGGTCCCAAACAAATGAGGACCGCAGGCACGCGCTGCGACGGATCGGATGGTGGTGGGCGGCGGTCCTCCCATCATCGGCATCATGACTTCCCGGTGACGCGGAAAGCGTAAGTGCAGCCATGTTGTATCGCTGTATGGCGTCAACCCTCTTTATCCCATAGATGTCTGTAAGATGAGATAATCTAGCTCGATCCATTTGGGATTACCAGTCCTGTAGAAGCCGTTTTCCGGTGCGGATTTATAATATCCACTCTGACAGGTGTGAAAACAGAGACAGACCAAACGTCGCGAAGCCATTTCATTGGTCCGTTCGCTGTCGACGCATCCCCTTACAAAACCCAAGATCTCCCCTCCGTAACCGCCAGTGACGTCAGGTTGCAGTTGGGAGAAGGATCCTCCGCCTCATTCGCCAACTCGCCGCGTCCGAGCCAAGTGTCCCCATGCTGCACGTCTCCCAGTTCCGCTCCTCCCCGCGTCCAGTCGCCTGCTGGCGCGCGCCTGAGCAGCTCCAGCGGCTCACAGGAGGAGCTGCTGCGTGCGCTGGACAAGTTCCAGAAGGAGTCGGCCAGCAAGACGGTGCCGTGGTTCCTGGAGAACATGCCTCCCGCCTACTTCCGCTCCATCCACGAGGAGGACCGCGTGCAGCACCTGAACGCCATCACGGCGCTCGTGGGCGCCGAGCAGCCAGATCCTGCTGCGCTCGCCCGACGCGCGCGTTTTCTCGCACTTCCGCTCGGGCGCCAACTTCCCGGGCCGTCTGGCGAACGTGCTGGAGCAGCTGCCGCTCACGGTGGACGACGCGACGCTCGCACGTGTCAAGATCTTTACGGCGCTGGACGACTCGCTGGGACTCGACATCTTCCGCTTCGGCCAGCAGGAGCCTTTCCTCAACAAGACGGAGGACGAGAAGAGGCGCGCGCTAGCATCCAGCGCTTCTGCGCCGACATCCAGGCGGGCAAACACGCGGGCGACGCGTGCTACCCGCAGCCGGGCCCCCACTTTGAGCCGGAGGCTATAGACACCTTCCTGACCCACAGCACCACCATGTACGTGCAGTTCAGCAACCCGCGCCGCCTCGCGTGGCAGATGCAGCTGTTCGGCAAGGTGCGCGGCACGGAAGGCGTGGCCGTGGACGTCGAGCACAAGTGGGAGACCCGAAGCGACGAGAACAAGCTGGCCAGTAGCGGCACTCCGCAGACCATGCTCACCATCGCGGCGTCTAACGTGATCCCCAAGAGTTTCATGCAGAAGGCAGCCACATATCTCGGACTATGCAACCTCAACGTGGTGCGCGCCCACCTGGACGTGGTCCAGGACCCGCAGAACAACGGCCACGTCGCCATGATCCGCATCCTTGTGCAGCCCAGCGAGGAAGCGCTCAAGGAGCAGTTCCAGTTCGAGTGGTCCAAGATCTCGGGCAACCTCAAGTACCTCAAGTGGGTGGACGACCGGCCGGTGCACCTCACCCTGCAGCACCCGGACCTGGGCATCTCGCGCGCCGAGCTCATCTACGCTTACGGCAACATGCTGCACGGCGTCCTGGCCAAGAAGGATCCATTCGCGTACTCGTTGACGCGCATCATGGAGACGCTGGAGCACGCCCAGCACCTGCCTCTCGCCTCGCGCATTGCTGACTTCTTCTTGGACAAGTTCGACCCTAGCAGCGACCGTCAAATGACGGATGCCGAGCAGGACGCCATTGTCGACGAGCTGAAGAAGGAGATCCGCCGCAACGTGGAGCAGGAGGACGCCATCCTGCTGCTGAACAGCATGGCGGACGCTGTGCGTGGTACACTGCGTACGAACAAGTTCGTCCGTGACCGCTACGCCCTGTCGCTCCGCATGGACCCGAAGGTCATGGGCTATGGCACCGTCGGCAAGGACACGCCGTACGGTGTCTTCTTCATCTACGGTCGCCGTTTCAAGGGCTTCCATGTGCGCTTCCGTGACATTGCTCGCGGTGGACTGCGTATGGTGTATCCTGGCTCGACGGATGCCCACGCGCTGGAGAGCGCCCGTCAGTACAACGAGGCGTACAACTTGGCTTTCGCCCAGCAGCTTAAGAACAAGGACATCCCAGAGGGTGGTTCTAAGGCCGTGGTGCTCTGCGACCCCATCGTGGGGCCTGTTGGTGACGTTGCTCCGCGCGATTTTATCCTGCGCAAGAGTGTCAAGTCGTTCTCGGACGCACTACTGGACCTGAACACCACTGATGAGGCCGTGAAGGCTAAGATTGTGGACTACTACGGCAAGGACGAGCTTATTTACCTTGGCCCGGACGAGAACATTATCCCGGAGGACATCGTCTGGATGACCAAGCGAGCGGCGTACCGTGGCTACCCGATCCCGCGTGCCTTTATCAGCTCAAGCCTGACGCCGGGTTCAACCACAAGGTGTACGGTGTCACGAGCGAAGGTGTGGCTGTCTTCGCTGATGTGGCTCTGCGTTCGCAGAACATTGACCCGACGAAGCAGCCGTTCACGGTCAAGATCACGGGTGGAACTGACGGTGATGTTGCTGGCAACGTGATCAAGATCCTGCACCGCGAGTACGGTAACAACCTCCGTATCGTGGGTATTTGCGACGGCACGGGTGTGATTGAAGACCCACAAGGACTGGACATGTCAGAGCTGCTGCATCTGGTGGATGAATCACTGCCGCTGTCCAGCTTCGATGGATCGAAGGTGTCATCTAGTGGCGTGAAGTATGACATGACTACTCAGGAGGGTGTGCGTGCGCGTAACTCAATGCACAACCGTGTGAAGAGCGATCTCTTTATCCCCGCTGGTGGCCGCCCCAACACCATCAACGAGAACAACTGGCGCGACTACATTGACGCCGTCGACGGAAAACCGTCCTCGGGTCTCATTGTGGAGGGTGCCAACTTGTTCATCACCCCCGAGGCTCGTCAACTTCTGTTTGACAACGCCGGTGTGGTGATTGTCAAAGACAGCTCGGCCAACAAGTGCGGTGTGGTGTGCTCGTCTTACGAGATTGTGGCGAGCATGCTGCTGGAGACGGACGAATTCTTGGCCGTCAAGGACGAGCTCGTCATGGAGGTGGTTGACAAACTGCGAGCTTTGGCGCGCGTGGAGGCCCAGCTGCTCTTCCGCGAGTACAAGAAGGACCCGACGTCTGCACTGCCGCCTGCCAGTGAGCGTATCAGTCGCGCGATCACGCGCGTGCACGACGCCGTGCTGGCTCACTTCGACGACGTGTGCGAGGAGGACCAGAAGATCCTGTTCACATTGATCGAGGAGCACCTGCCGCCCAAGCTGCGCGAGTTGGCGCTCGACCGCGTGCAGCAGAACGTGCCCCTCGCGTACCTGCGCTCCATCGTGGCTTCGAGCCTGGCCAGCAAGATTGTGTACCGCGAGGGCCTGCAGTTCACGGAGGCGCTGCCGGACAGCAACCTGGGCAACATGGCCCTGCAGTACCTCAAGCAGGAGAAGAAGGTGCAGCGCCTCGTGCACGACTTGCGCTCGTCGCAGCTGCCCAACAAGGACGACATTGCCGACCTACTTGTGCGCGGCGGCGTGCGCGCCGGACTCGACACGCCCAACTGAGGTCTGAGGTAGCAAGTAAGTGAGTCGGATACGGCAAGAGTAATAGATGTATCATTCAAAGCAGTTTTCCTGGTTGCCGGCACCCTCATGCGGCAAGAAGGCAAAAGCACCATCGAGCCAAAACGAGCCGGGAACATCATGAACGTGGTTTTGCATTGGATCGTGACTCGCGGGAACTACCAGCGCTGGCGACAGGAGAGGAAAGCCAAAGTAGCCCAAGAGATCCCCGCTGAGATTCAAAAGGTTGAGATTCGCGGACACAACATCATGGACGTTAGCGAGATGATTGACACTTTCGAAGCTCGAAGCGCAGTGATTGAGTGGCTTCGGAAGCAGAACGTCCGTAAAATTGACCTCATTTGCGGCGTCCTCCGACAAGCGAGTGCGCGCGAAAGCAGTGGACATATGTCCAAGCTACTGTGCTTTAACATACCAGTCTTTCAAGAGACGACTCGATTGTTATGAGTGAATGCAGTCTTGATGACAACCTTGCTGATGAAAACAAGTCGCCTGCGGTGGGACATAAGCGACAGCACGAAGGGTAAACGCTGAATCGTGCCCAAGCAAGCGCGCTCGGGCTTTGCCTGAATTGCAGGAGCGTAAGCTGGACTATGAGAAGATAACCACTCCGTGTGTCTTGATTAAAAGCCGAGCAGCAGAAGCGCTCGTGTGACGCCAAGATAAATCAATCTCATGTCGAGGCTGAAAAGTGGAAAGCCGAGGCTGAGCACTGTCGAGCCGAGTTGGAAAAGATTCGAGTGGAGGTCGAGCGCAGCAAAGCTGAAACGGAGCGATACCGACTACAAATGAGTTTGCGGGTGGATGGGGTGCTATCCCGTCAAAGTTTAGCGGAGAAGGGAATTCCACAAGAACTTATCAACCTCGTTGTTCCGCTATGATGACAGACAGGGTACCGGAGCTTTTGCAGGGGTTTTGTGTGCGCATGGTTTTGCCAGGCTACATGTGTAACGAGCTCCAGCTTCGAATCCATTCGTGCAATCCAAATACTATGTTGTGGTAGTGACAGAGGTGGCTGCTTGAAAGCTCTGCATCTGAATTCGAATCGGTATGTGTCACTAAGTCTAACCCAAATAAAAAGAATATTTGTGAGAACACGATGCAGACTTCAAATTGACAGCTTACCACGAGCAGCTACTCATTTCTATACGGCCCGCTCCTTCAGCCACTTCGCCAGGGTTTCACGGTCGCGGCAATACGCGACACTCTTGAGACGCACTCCTTCCAGGGCCACCTCGATTCGGCGCTTGTATCCCGAAGTGTCCTTGTCCACCATAAAAGCTTCCACTTCCACTGCACTGGCCTCGCTTTGGAAACGAGACACGACCACGCACACAATTGACCCCAACATCATCGCCGAGTACTTCTTCGACAAAAAGTCCCACTTGTCTTGCACATATTGCCACGCGACCTGTGCACCAAGCTTATCGCTGGCCACGCTAGCAAACGGGTAGTGGATGTCTTGCGAGCGCGCATTTTCCACGGCCCACTCCAAAACCTGTAGCTTCGCTGTAGCTCCTGAAACAGATCCCATGGCGTCAAGGCAGTCGCTGCGCTCCTCGGCGAAGTCGCTTTTGTTGTGCAGTTCCTGCAAGAGCTTTGCGTTCGACGCGTCTCCGTTCGTCACCTCGATATCGAAGATGGCACCACGCAAATCGCCCGAAAGCGCCGAGGAATCGCCTCCGATATATGCATGGAAGCGCTTCTTCGCCTCCTTGAGCACATCTTGATCATCAGCAAGGCCCAAACGATAGATGACAGTCTTGCGGAATTCTCCCTCGTCAGCGTCACTTTGCTTTGACGCATCAGCATCCCAGCCCAGGCGCATCATTACATGCGCAAACAGAGTGCGAATGTATCGCTGGAACTCTGGGTAGAACGGCTCATCGCGGAACAGGTTTGAATAGTATCCCATGTTGCGAGAAATTTCCTTCCAGCACAACGAGGCAGCTTCGTCCACATACGAGTTGGTGAAGTCCAGAGCAACAGGCAGCTCCAACACGCCAGCGCGAGCAAACATGAAAACGGAGTTCAGGAGGCTAACACGGTCCGGAACCCCAAGAAGCTGCTCCTTAACAGGGATTTCGAGTCGCTTCCAAAGAGCAGGCGAATAGTTGATGAGATAGTAGCTGGCCTGGTTTGGGTTGAGCTTGATCCAGCCCTTCGTCCCCGCTGGCACCTGGAACTGTTTATTGATTTCATCGCCAGCTGCTAGTGGTGTCGTGGATATCGTCGAGCTCTTCAACGACGCCGTCTTGGCGTCCCAAATGCCAATACGCTTAATAGCTTTCGGGTCATCCGACGTACAAAACGTCAGTGGCACATCCCATAGCGTGTTATCACCGCTGCTCAGGCTTGCGTCCGAGAAGAAACGTTCTTGAACTAGCACACACTTGCCATCGTCTTCTTGCTTCACAGTCACCAAGGGAAACCCCACCTGCTTGGTCCAAGTATCAGCCATATCCTTCAATTTCAGGCTAGATGCCTTTTCCAGTGCCTCCCACAAATCCTCAGTCACCGTGTTCTTGTAGCTGAACTTGACAAGGTAGTCGTGTACACCACGGTAGAAGACGTCTTGGCCAAGATATTCTGACAGCATGCGCACGATGCTCGATCCCTTGTGGTACGAAATGGCATCGAAAATCTCATCCGCCTCTTGTGGGTGGTTCACCACCACCTCGATCGGGTGCGAAGATAGCATGGCGTCCTTCACGAAAGCAGACCCAAGCATGATGTCCTGCACGAAAGTCTCCCAGAGCTTCCACTCTGGGAAAATGTGGTGCGCTGCATCGAACTCCATGAACTGTGCAAATCCTTCGTTGAGCCACAGCCCCGTCCACCATTCCATCGTCACGAGGTTGCCAAACCACTGGTGCGAAAGCTCGTGACAGATAGCTCGCGCCGCATCCGCCTTAATCTCGTGGCTGCTGAGTTTCTCATCCACGAGCAAGTACGTCTCCGTATACGTCACAAGTCCCCAGTTCTCCATCGCGCCCAGGAAATCCGGAATCGCGACCATATCCAGTTTCTTCAGCGGGTAGGGAATGCCAAAGCGCTCAGTAAAGAACGACAGCGCCTTGGTCGCCACATCCAGCGCAAAGCGTCCGCGCGCGCTCTGACCGGGGCCGTGTACACGTTCACGACCACTCCCTCCTTGGTCAGATCCGAGATCATGTCAAACTCCCCACCACCATCGCCACTAGGTATGTCGACATGACCGGAGACTCGGCAAACTTCCACAGCTTCTCCATCGTCCCGCCGACGTCTGCGCGCGTCTTCTCCCGGATGTGCGCGTTCTTTCTGGGTCTCACTAGCGTCTCCACCACGTGTGCGTTCGAGAGCGCCACGAGGTCCACGTCCGTGACCATAGACAGCTCGAACGTGGCCTTGAGTGCCGGTTCGTCCAAGCAGACGAAGGCTCGGCGCGCGTCGCAGGCCTCAAACTGCGTGACGGCGAGCACGCGCTTCTCGCGCTGGTGCTCGTACTCGGTGCGGTAGAAGCCGCGCAGCTGGTCGTTCAGGAAGCCGTGGAACTGGAGCGACAGCGTCACCGTTGAGTCTGCAGTCAGCAGCTCAGCGAAGTGGAACGAGACCGAGTCGTCCTTGGCCTGGAACTGGATCTGCTGCGCCTGCTGCGTCTTCCACGAGGACGCGGCGTCCTCCACCGACACGTCGAACACGTGGAGCTCCACAGCGTGACAGGTGATGACGCGCGTGGGCTCATCCACGCGCAGGATGACGCGCTGCGAGCCTTCGAAGCGGAAGTTGAGCAGGTCGATGAGCTCGTAGTGCACGTGATACTGGGCGTAGGAGCACGGGACAAACGTGAAAAGAAGCGCAAGACGCAGAGCAAGAGGAGGGAGGGCAGGGGGCGGACCTTCTGGGGTACGACGCACGTCGGCAGACGCTTGAATATTTCGGACTCGGCCATGAACGACGAAATGATGGTCAAGTGAGCACTTGACGGCGGATCGGATTATGAAGTCTTGGGAAAGGGACCCATTTGGACATGTACCGGATTGATTGCGCCGTATGTCGACGAACGGGTTGCGTGTCTGACGTAGTCCATGTTATCAGATGCAGGCTATTGGACTCTCCGTGTGCCCTCAGTTTCGAGTGCCTTGATGAGCGAAAGCAAAAGTTCATTCGTTGGGGTGGGGATTCCATGGCGTTTTCCACCGGCCACGATGCGTCCAGTGATAGCGTCGATCTCCGTTCTGTGTTGGCATCAAACATGTAGGTAAGCAGTCGAAGCAACACTCAGTAACGTAGTGCAGGCTACGAACCTAGAGCCGCGACGTAAATCGGCCAGCATGGAACACACGTTGGTGCCAGTGCTGTGAGCCACTGCCAGGATGTCCTCCACGAGCTCCTGACGAAATACAACAAGCTGTTAGTGAGTACCGGAAGTCAAGTTGCGCACCCGATCGTTCGTACAGTTTGCGCGCATGACAAAGGAATCTGCTCGCTTTGAGCCACTGCGAGCGCTTCTTGAACCACCATAGTCACGCAGTGGCGACTCCCTTCGGAATTGGCAACGCTCTGAGCAAGGACAATTGTCAGACAGAATATCGAGAATACCGGTATGAGCAGGAGATGGCGTACCTCGTTCGTTGCATTTAAAAGCGACGCGAGTGGGTTGATCGCCGCGTTCACAATCAGCTTCCGCCAGAGCATTGCCTGCATTTCACCAGTCTTCAGCACCTCGCAGTGTATTCCTACACGCAGCATTGCAATTCACTTTAACATAACCAACCGTGACGCAGCAGAAATACTATCAAACCCAAGCTCATACCTGCGGCAAGGAAAACTTCAGCCAGCACCTTCATCTTGGCATCCCCATCTTCGGAACCTCCACCACCTCCACCAAACGGGGCGAGGTATGTCATCCCTTCGTCCAGTCCGCTCACTAGCACATTTCCAAAGCCCAGCACCCGTCCTCCGACAAACGTCACTCCATTCGCAAACTGCCATCGATCGTCCACTTCAGTCATCCCTTCCTCTTGCGGCACTTCACCCAGTCCATTCTGGAGCAGCACACACAGTGCATCATGTTTCAACAAGTGCCGACTGCTCTCGCGGAGCTCTCGAACCACCGCAACACTATCATACGTCTTCACTGCCACCAACAACACGTCCAACTTCTCGTCACATTCTTCCCTCACTGCACACCCAAGAGTGCGAACGCGAACGTTTGGTGCGTCCATCCCCGTCGCCACCTTCTCGTCCGAAGCCACTTGAAACTTCAGAGTCTCTTCATCTCCACCATTCTGCACTCTGACTTGCAGCTTCTCCTTCAACGCCCAATGTTCAAATTGCTGGGGTTTGACGAAAGCGTCCACGTTCAGTCTCGGGGCCTTGAAATGGGTGGCCAACAGCCCCAATCGAGTGAAAAGGATGGTCCCGATCGCCCCCAATCCCAGCACACCCACACGTAATTTACTCGAACGGTTCGCTGAGGCTGCTGCCTGGGAGTGCAACACAGAGAAAGCAGAGCGTCCAAGACCCCGATACGCGCAGAAATTCCTCACCCGCGTTCCCCACATGTGGTCATAAAGTGGACTTTCAAATTGCGAGATTTCCCGAGGGTATCATTGATACTATCAGGGCAGGTTGTGCACACAAACCGGCGCGTCGTTTCGTGTCCAAATCCCATCGAGCTCTAGTGTCAATGCCTCGTCGTGCTCTGACAATCGATTCCTCGGCCATTTCCGCCTCGGCCGTCGAGGATGAGATCGTCCAGTGGCTCAGTGGCCAACAAGACGAAGCTACCGGTTGTGTGCCGCTGTACGAAGACCCGGACTTCTCTGCGGAGCTTTCGAGTCTGTACTTCGACTCGAGCAAACTCCCGGACTACGTTTCTCAGCGGAATGGTGAGGTTGCTGGCCACGTGCACTGGTACCGACCGACGGAATACACGGAGGACCCTGACTACTTCAAGAGCCCGGCTGGGTGCGACGTCCTGCGTGAAGGTTTGATCAATGATTCGTGGCTGCTGGGCGTGTTCGCAGCGGTGGCGCTGCACCCGGACAACCTCGTGGAAAACCTCTTCGTGTCCGAGCCGCTGCACGCCTTCAAGCAGTTTGGCGTCTTCACGTGTCGTTTCTACAAGGACGACACGTGGATGTCCGTGACCACCGACACTCGAATTCCGTACTCGATGGAGCTTCACCCGGAAGACAAGGTCTCGCGTGCCTTCTCGCCCCCAGGGTCTGCTCTGTACGGCAGCAGTGCGAACAAGAACGAAGTCTTTATCCCGCTCCTGGAGAAGGCGTACGCAAAGCTGCACGGAAGTTACCAGGTGCTGGATGAGAAATACGGTGGAGGGGTCGGAGGAAGCGCTGGCTCGAGCAGTGGACGAATTCTTGAGGCTTTTTGGACTGTACAGGGGTAGCGCACATCGCGTTGATCTTCAGCATGAGCGCGTCAAGCAATTACAGTTTGACCAGGCGACAGCGGGGAACCCAGCGGCAGCAGCTTCGAGTCCGTCCATGCTGTTGTGGAGGCAGCTACTACGCTATAAGCGCAAGAAGTGCATCCTCACGACACAACTTCGCCAGCTCTCGTTCAACGCGCAAGATATTACAGCCATGGGTATCGTGAAGAACCGTCAATATGTCATTCAGCATGTGACTGAGGTGGGGCTACCGTCTAGTGGAGGTTCCGGGGGTCAGGCCCTACTGGTTCCGAGGAGATGCTGCACTTCGTGAAGCTCAAGACTGTGTGGGGCCGCGGCATGTGGAAAGGAGAATGGTCGAATGACGATAGCAAGTGGGAAGAGCACGCGCAAATTGAGCAGGCGATGCGCTCCGACCCGCGCTGTGAGTTCTCGCGATCAGGACATGACGGGTGCTTCTGGATGCTATGGGAGGACCTGCTAGACACTTTCACCGAGCTCTTCGTGGTGCACGTCTTCCTCCAGACGCTCGCCAGTACAGTGTCCGTGGGGACTGGGTGGGCACAACCGCTGCTGGAGCACCCGTGAAGACTTCAGCCACGACGGCACCCCCACCAACCGCAGGATGTGACGATCACCACCATAATGCTCAACATTCACCCGGACACGTAGCTCGCTCAAAAGAAATGCTGATCGGAAAGACTCGGTGGGGTTGGATTCATGACGCAGACCCCAACTGGCACCGCAACCCGCAGTTCAAACTGTCGCTAGAGAACGGTGGCAATGCTGTTGGGGATCCAGTGACCGACAAGGCAGTGAATGGGGTGCTGCTATCCCTTGTTCAACGCGACTTTCGACTGTACGGCGGAGACAACTACGCGATCAACTTTGTGCTACTGCGCGAGAAATTGACTCTCGCGACGGCATCTTCGAACGAGCCTCCTCCTGCGATCTGGGAGTTCAAACGCAGTCACGTTGTAGCTGAAGCCCATTCCTACGAAAACTCGGGCTCTGCAATCGACTGGTCTGGCGTTGCTGCCCCTGCAACTCCAGCCACGCCTTCCTTACCGCATCCAGCTACTCCCATGGCTGGAGTTACTGTTGCCGGAACTGCACCTGGCGGTAGTGCTTCTCAACCAAAGACACTGCCGGAGCGTGAACTTGTCAAGGAAGACGTCTCGCTTTCCCGGGAACAGCTTACTATCTCGTTCCGTACACGACAAACCCCAGGGTCGAGATGGAATTCTTCTTGCGTGTAGTGGCACCTCAGCCCATACGTGTCGAGCGCGTGCCTCCCATTATGTCGGTGATTCGGACTGGGCGCTGGCGAGCTGATGATGGTGGAGTTGCAAACGGTGATGCCAACGGAGCTCCTGCGGGGGTACTAGTAGCACCGGTGAAATAGCCAACGCTGGTGGGCCGCTACTGATGTTACCACTGCCTCAAGCTCATGTTGTGGGTGACGAGAACACGGCGTGGTGCCAAAACCCGCAGTTCTGGATTCGCTTCGCAGAGCGTTCGCCACGCGAGCTCCGACGCCTTCGCAAATTGCTGTCAACCAAAGCACACGTGACTATCAAGATTGTGCTACGCAAAACTTCTCACCGCGCTTCGCTCGGGACGAAAACGCGTCAGCAGCGTGAAGCTGCCAAGGACCGTGCCAACCTCGTCGGAATAACGATCGTACGAGCTTCTCCGTTTAATACTGCGCCACCGGTGGTTGTTGGCGGATCTGGGAGCTCAGCCGCTACACAGCTTCGTACGCATGGCAAGGGTCAAAAGACCAACTTCCTGGGCGAAATTGTCGCTTCACCGTACGCCAAGGCAACAGCGATCAGTGAAGGATTGATACGCGGAACCAAACCCCGCGGTAACCAAAAGGTTGAGAGTACAAAGGACGACGATCTGGATGACGATGGCGAGGCTCCAACGCAGGCCGAGGCTGGGGCAGCAGAAGCTAATTTCCCAACACCGAAATTTGTCGTCAAGCCCACGGAGTGGTGTCGACTGTCTTCATATACTAGTCCGGCATCTGCATGCATGTATCTCCGAAAAGTGCCCAAAGAATGGCTGCTTGCCTCGGATTCACCTAGTGCTATCAACTCGAGCGGAGGGTGGTCTACTTGTCGTTCCGACGTTAGGTGAACCTGGAGCCGAAGGTTCGTTCGAGCTGCAAGTTGACTGCGATTTCCCGCTACTTGTGGACGAACTCCCCAAAGGTGCGGGTGCTGTTCAAAGCATGCCAGGGGAGTGGACGACTGCGAAATCGGGAGGCTGTCACCTCCACCCTGACTGGAGACAAAACCCCAAGTTCTACCTGCAGATGCAAGGCGTGCGGCCAACCAAAGTACGCATCACCCTTACTCGTTCAGAGCGAGAGTGGAAATCGCGTTGTCAACGGGACTCGGTAGGCACAATGATTGGGTTCTACCTGTTTCGTGGAGGTTCTGGCAAGCTGCTGCGTCCCGGAGACTCGTCCGCCGACGGAAGTGACTCGAGCTCTACAGCACACCCCATCGTTATCAATGGTCGGTCGTGGAGTGAGACGGACTTTGTGCCTCTGCACTCTGTGAGTTCGCCTCCGGAACTTGTGCTCTCGGCAGCGGCAAAGGGCGGGTACGTGATTGTGCCTGCCACATATGAACCAGGCAGACTAGGCAAGTTTGTGGTCTCAGTGCAGTGCGACACTGAGTTCACACTCATTAGTGGCACGGAGTAGAGGACCCCGACTAACAGAACAGGAGCAAGCATTTGATAATTCACAGTAAAATATCACCCATTAGTTTATCGTCTGAGCACAGCTTTCTGGAAAAAGCTGAAACTCAATGAAATAGCGCTTCTGGCTGCCGTGTAGATAATACGGACGCCTCCGTATTACAATGGTCTTCAATGTGCTTGCCACCCCCATCGGTGCCGATGTGGTCCCACCACTGCTTCTGCAGGCCTGGAACGTTGCAGCGATTGCGATTCTCGCAGTCCATGGGGATGCCAGTGACTGCTGGTCGCTGCCTTCATCGTCCGTCTCGTTGGCCATCGAGTTGCAATTGGCCTTGTCAGCGGCCTTGGGGTTCAGCATTTGGACGCAGTCCAGGAACAAATCTGCCGAATTGCTGCGCCCGTGGCCAGGAGTTCCTTGTCGTCTCAAAATGTCCACCCTCGACTTGCCCGCCCACCGTTTCGTGTCACCCGATGCTGGTGATGTATCCACAGCACTCGACGTACTGCCACAACTGCTACCCGAGGACGAAAACTCGGGATCCGTGAACTGCAGCCCAGGCAGCCCTTTCCACGCCGACTGATGATTCTGCAACGTCGGTCCTTGGTGCGGTACCCTCGCGTTCAATGTCACAGCACCGGAAAAACTGCGTCCTGGAGGAAACAGCGCCGAACTTCCACTCTCCATTGGAAACAGAGCTTTTGGCGACGGCAACGTCATCGGCATGGGCAATGGCATCGCTGTACCTCTGTGCGACAGTCGCAAGGGCGATAAGAGCGTGGAGAAACCAATCGACGAGCTCACGGACAACGGGGAGGGCAGACTCAGCACAGCCGACGCAGCCGCAGCTCCGTTCCAAATTGAAGTGGACGTCCACGTTGAAGTTGCTGGCTCCACCTTGACCTGTTCCTGTTTTCCATCTGCTGCTACTGCCACCGTCTGATTGGGCTTGTCGTTTTGCTTGGCCGCCTGCCTGCAGCGACGGCGGAAGGTCGAGTACCAGTGGTTCTTGATGGCGTTGTCCGTCCTGCCGGGCAGCAGCTTGGCGATCTCAGCCCAGCGGTTGCCCAGTCGCTCCTGGGCCGCCAGGATCAGCTGCGTCTCGTCCGCGCGCCACGGGGCCTTGTCGATGTTGGGGTCCAGGAAGTTGAGCCAGCGGGTGCGGCACTGCTTGGGCGTGCGGCCGGGCAGCAGCGTCGCGATCTTGGCCCAGCGCTTGGTGCCGCACTCGCGCACGAAGCGCAGGATCACGGCGTCGTCCTCGGGGTCCACGCGCGACGTTTGTCCTGCACGACGGCATTGCATCGGATCTTGCAGTCTGCATTGGCATTGGCCTGCATGGCGTTTAGCTATGGGAAGGAGGGCGGATGCGATGCAGGGCGAGCAATTGGAGGACTCGGCAGTTAGTCTTGAAGTGAGCCTGAGCCCGGAAACGGACAGCTGCGGCGCCCGGTGGTTGGCTGAAAAGCGGCCCCAGCCGCGCGTAACGGTCTCCGACCCAGAAACCGGCCATCGCGACCTTTCGTTTTTTCGAAGGAAAAAGGGGAGATGGGCCGCGTTACTTTCGACTCGAAAGTGGAGAGCTCCGATTTCAAGGAGCAGCACGCAATGAGGTTTTGGCTTGGCGGTCATCCGGCTCCTTTGGTCTCGCTCGCTGTGAGGCCTTATCTTGTGGCGTGGTCGTGTTACAGCCGCGTTGGCAACACTAGTGGCGGGCCCGTCGTGAGCAGATGGCTGCCTGGAGGTGAGGCGTCAGGTAGCCGTTGAAACCCCGGAAGAACAGCGTCGAGACCGATGACGGGCAAGGGCGGAACAAGAACTTGCCTGCCTTGTGTCAATTGTCTGCAGTGGTGCTCGTACAGCTTGGCACTCAGCTTTAGGCCGTGCATGAACACGAGGTCTTGCATTTTTGCGCGCGTCCTGCATGAACTTGTCCACACTCGACGACGAAGACTTTGGTGGCCGATGCGTTCGATCATCCGTTTCGTGCGTGGCGATGCCCCCTTCTCTCGAATCAGCCTCGCTTGATTCGTTTTGACGCAACACTGCTGGAAATTGCCGCGCCGGCATTGCCCTGCTGCTTGCTTGCAACATGTTGCTGCTTGGTGGAGGATTGCCGATTGCCGAATGTTAGTGGCGATGCAGCAAGGATCACATCTGGTGCCTCGAGCCGTTGAGTTACCGGCACACCATGCCGCTCAACGGCAAAGCAGTCGCATAGTTGCAGGCTCAGAAAGCAAACGCTTGGTTTCCTCACGGCTTTCCGTCCCGCTCGTTGTCCGTGTGCAATGCGCTGCGCACGCAATGGAGTTGTTGCCGTTGGTTCCGAGAAACGCTCGAGGAAATCGCTCAAAGGATTCACGCGCGCGGAAAACACCTTGCGCCAAGGTCCTTGCCACCTCTAGAGATTATTTCGGAGAGAGCATACCTCCTCACGCGTAGGTAGCGGTCGCTCACGGTTGTTTAAAGGCGAGGTTCTTGGTGTGGAGTGTGGAGACAGTCGACCACTTGAACGCATTTACTTAGCTGTCAATTGTTCAAGAAACGCGGGTCGACATGACATCGATGTACTACGCAACAAACCCGTTAAAAGTTCTACAGTACCGGTAGCGTCCTTTTCCGTCGCACATCTTCAAAGACGGAAAATAACGCCATAAAACCTCGCCAGGGTTTTCATCACAATACCGGTAGGAATACCGGTACTCGAATGCTCGATAGCAGGCTTCGTATTTACTGATTACTCAAGTCGACTGACAGAAAATAGCACCGTAAAACCTCGCCAAGGTTTTTTCCACCACTATCTATCATATCAGTATGCTGGATCCCAGGTATTCGTACCTACCGTGAGGTAGCACGTTGGTTGGTCGAGGAGCTACGCTCGCCCCGCCAGCCACACTACGCCGGTCATTCGAGTTCGCTCTCAATCTTCCGAAGCTCCTTCCCTTTATCCGCATCCTCTATAAACAACATGGGCGCTCCACCTCCGGCTGGCGAAGAAAAGGTCGTCGTCCTGCGTACGGTGGGCGGCGAGGTTGCCCCGCTTCGGCTCTGGCCCCCAAGGTCGGTCCGCTCGGTCTGTCCCCCAAGAAGATCGGTGAGGACATCTGCAAGGCCACCAAGGACTGGAAGGGACTGAACGTGACGGTGAAGCTCACGATCATCAACCGCCAGGCTACGGTCACGCTCATCCCCAGCGCCTCGTCGCTGCTGGTGAAGGAGCTCAAGGAGCCCCCGCGTGACCGCAAGAAGGTCAAGAACATCAAGCACGACGGCAACCTGTCTCTGGACCAAGTGATCAGCGTGGCCCGCATCATGCGCGAGCGCTCCATGGCCCGCACCCTGGCTGGCACGGTCAAGGAGATCCTTGGCACGGCTGCTTCGCTTGGCTGCACGGTCAACGGCGAGGCCCCCACGGAGATCCAGCGTCTCATCTCGGAAGGCGAGCTGGACATCCCGGAGAACTAAGCTACTGGATGATTGACAGGAACCTTGCAGATACCTCAGTGATCTAACGGGTGTAACGATCGACCGGCGAGGAGGCGGAAGGTGACGACTGCCGACTCTGTTGGTTGACGCACAACCAATACGACATTGGGAACCTTTTTTGCAGAGCGAAGACGAGATGGTGTTCAAGTGTTTCGTTGGATGGGGGTGCTGGTGTTTGCAACGCAGGTGGTGGACGCGTGGGATCGGCGAAGGTACGTGGTTGTGTATATTGCATGCGTGTTGGATACATGTGGGGACGGGGATTTGTGCTGCCGATGATCGCCTATTTTAATTAAACTCTGATCCAAATGAGGACAAGCAAACACGTTGAGGCACACAAATCCCCCAAGCAGTAGGTAGCATGGCAGAAGATCCAAGACGCGATTGTGTTTGTTGCGTGGTGGTGCTGTTGACTGGCCGGTGTGCGGACTCGTGGAATCGGCGAAATGTACGTGGTTGTGTATATTTCATGTTTGTTGGATGCACGTGAGGACGGGGATTTGTGCTGCCGATGATCGCCTATTTTAATTAAACTCTGATCCAAAATGAGGACAAGTTAAACACGTTGAGGCACACAAATCTCCCTAGCTGTAGGTACATGGCTGTAGAGCGAGACGTGGTTTTCAAGTGTGTCGTTGCATGATGGTGCTGATGTCATCGGTGAAAGATGCGTGCTGCAGGTGTGTTGGATTCATGTGAGGACGGATTTGTGCTGCCGATGATCGCCAATCAACATACTTTAATATACTCTGATCCGGAATGAGGACAAGTAAAACACGTTGAGGCACACAAATCCCCCAAGCTGTAGATGTAGCTAGCGTACATGTTTAGCGTTTTGTTTTGATAGAGTTGGGTTGCAGCTCTCAGCTACTACTATTATACATGTATGTAAAACAATAAAAGCCTTGAGAAAGTGTCCTCTAAAACGTCAAACAGCACATTTGGTTCTGTCTCTTAAATCGCTCGCAATGCTGGAGACGACCGCGTGCGTGTACCGGTATGTATGCCTTAGCCGAAGATGTCTTAGCCGAAGATGATAGAGCTCTGACCAGCACCGTGCTGTTTCTTCCGTGCCACCTGAGGGTGGAAGCTGTCGTTCGCGCGCTTGTTAGCGTCGCTCTCGGCCTGAACGTTGCCAGTAGTGCTCACCGACTGGATGTCGTTGATGCCCTGTGCCTGAAGGTTGGCGCGGATGGCCTCCACGTTTCCAGCAGCGATGCCGAGGTCGTCCTTCACCTCCTCGATCGTTTGCGAGCCGTCCGCGTGCTTCACGAGAACTCGGCGGCAAGTGGTGTTGGCCGACCAGCCCTCACCGCCGCTGATGTGCCAGGCGTTGCGGATCATGAGCTCGAAGTAGTCGTCATCATCAATGGAAGCGCTCACGTTGGCGTAGTAGCGCACGAACTCGTTCGGGTGCACCTTGCCGTCCTTCTCGCCACCGTCAAACGTGTCTAGGAACTCGAGCAGTACCTCGTCCTCCGTCTTGCGGCCCTGCAGCACGTCGGGGTGCTGCTTCGCGTTGTACTTGCCCTTAATGTCGTTCAGGTCCACAACACCGCTCTTATCAGCATCCAGGATCTTAAACGCCATCAGAACCAGCTGGGTGCGACGCTCGTTCAGCTCGCCACGCACAGCCAGCAGGAACTCGTCAAAGTTCACGCCACCCGAGTTGTTCGCGTCAATAAAGCGGAAGAGCTCCTCCACTTCTTTCTCCGTCAGATCCAATGCGTGCTCACGGACAGCCTTCTTGAACTCCTCCAGACTCAGCGAGCGGTTGCCATCATCGTCCACAATACGGAACTTGCGTCCCAAGCCCCGAATGCCCTTGGCTCCGTGCTCGTATAGCGAGTCGCGCAGCATCTCCAGCGACTGCAGCACAGTCTTCGACCCACGCAACAACTTGGCCGGCAGCACGTTGCCGCGACTGATCTCCATGTGCTTCTTCACCGGCGCACCGGACGCCGTGTGCAATGGGCCCCACAAATCCGCCCAAGTTGATGAGCGGCACGACCCTTCAGCGTACTCCGCCCCCCAGCCGCCACGCACCTTGACGGACGCCACACGGGGCTCTCCAATCAGCACAGCGTGCACCACGGGGCGTACGTTCTTGACACTGATCTTGATGAGACTTTGCGTGAGCGCAGCGTTGAGCGCCGCAAACTGCGGGTCCTGCGTGTTTAGGAAGCCGAAGCAGATGACGCCATCGAAGCCTCCGAGCTCCGTGAGTTTGTTGGCAGCGTAGGGCAATTGCTCCAGCGTCGCCACTGTGAACGTCTCGGACGGGGCCTGCAGTTTGGCCAGACAGTTCTGCACGGCGCTGTCCACGATCTCCGCGTCGCTGCTAGTCTTGAGCAGCGCCACACGCACAGGGACGTCGGATTGCGTCTGATTCTGCGTCTGAGTCTGAGTCTGAACAGGGGCGGAGGCGGAGACTGCAACTTGACGTCCGCTTGGGCTGGGACCTGAGTCTGAGTCTGCGGACGCTTACGACCCGTGGGGGGGAGCCGAGTCGTCTCCGAAGCTCCAACTGGAGCCACCGCCGGGAGGTGCGTGCACACGCGTGGTGGGGCGCTTGAGCTCGCCCATGTCGGTACTTGTGAGCGTCGACATGTTGTTTCGAGCTAAAAAGGGGAATGATGGTGGCGATCCTTTTTGAAATGAAGTTGTAATTTCACGCGTTTGGATTGGTGGAAATTACAACATGAATACACTTGGCACGAACGTTTCCAGCGTTGTTGCCGCCTGCCTCCCCTCACTTGGATCCCTTTGAAGCCTCCGAGTTGCACCAACGACACGACGCCATCGGCGAATTCGGCACCCCATCCGCCCTTCACCTTGACGGACGCCACGCGTGGCTCTCCCACAAACACTGCGCGCACCACGGGGCGCACGTTCTTGACGCTGATGTCGATGAAGCTCTGCGTGAGCGCCGCGCTCAGGGCTGGGAACTGCGGCTCCTGCGTGTTGAGGAAGCCGAAGCAGATGACGCCGTCGAAGCCCCCGAACTCTGTGAGTTTGTTGGCCGCGTAGGGCAACTGCTCCAGCGACGCGACCGTGAACGTCTCGGAGCTCACGGCCTGACCCTCCAACTTCTCGAAGCAGTTCTGTACCACACGGTCCACGAGCTCCGCATCACTGCTGGTCTTGAGGAGAGCCACGCGCACTATGCCAGCAAGAATAGGAGCAGCTGATGCTGCGGATTGCACGGAGACAGCGGCAGGAGCTGCACGCGGAGACTCCATCTTGGTGTCCTGCTGGGCCTGGGGCTGCACGAAGCGCTTGCGACCCGTGGGGGTGGGCGCCGAGTCGTCTCCGAAGCTCCAGCTGGAGCCGCCGCCGGGAGGTGCGTGTACACGCGTGGTGGGGCGCTTGAGTTCACCCATGTCCGTGCTGGTGAGGGTCGACATGCTGCTGATCTGCTGCTGCTGCTGTGAAAGACAAAATGGCGGCAACTTTGGATTCAAGATCGGAATGAGTTTTGACCAATGGCATGGCTTTTTCTGAGCCGTGAAATGGCTACACATGTAGCCATCTCAAACAAATTTTGTTTACATGTAGCTAACGTTACATGTTTACAAAATTTGAATATTAATGAATATAATATAAGGCTCGTGCTAGTGGTACAAAACGAGTCTACTAAAACTTAATATTTGTGAAGGTTATGTATGATTTAGAGCCTTTTTCTACATCGTATAAACTTTGAAGTCGCCTGGAGGACGGATGTCATCTTGCTTCAAATCCTGAAAGTCGGAGATGCCGACAGGAAAACTACACCCGAGCCTCACCCTTGAAAACCCTGAGAGCGGTGACACAACCCTAAGCCGAGCTAGGTGTGAACCTGCTTGGTCCTGGGTTTAAGCCCGCGTGCTGCGCACACGGATCTTTAAACCGCAGGCGTTGTTTCGGTCTGCCGAGCGAGTTGCTTTCACCCCCGTTTATCCCGGGGATGTATTGTTTTGTACCACTAGTCATTTCCATAATATAATAATATAATACATGTATTATTAATACTTGGCATATTCGGCGGTTCTTCATGTACATGTACCGTGTGAAGCTCATTGAACAGTTAACGTTATCCGATAATTAAGGAAGCATGGACAAGTGCTCTCAGATTTTCAACAGGCAGACTCCAAGCCGAGTGCTACATAATAGCAGCAGCGGAAAGGCGAGTGCGACCTGAGCAGAAGGCGTTGAAGCTCGGCGACAGCCTGTTAAACGGTGCCGAGCGCATCCGACGCTCGTGGCTCACTTAGCATGATGTCCAACCTTTGAATTGCATAGTCTGCGTTGCATGTTGTCCAATACACGATCACCTCAGCACAGCACCACCAGCACAGCATGAATCTCCCACACTCGGGCTCGGGTCTGGCTACTGTATCTCGCCTCGCAACTAATTCGTCGCTAAAGCGTCAGCTAGCGCGACCGACTGCGCACGTCAGTATCCAGGTGGCGCGTGCCCACATAGAACCGCGCTCGTCACGTTGTTTTACGCTTACAATCGGTGGCGATAGTTCGCTAATAATCGGGCTAAAAGCGTCATACGTCACTCTCACTCTCCCCAGGAAGTCACAAGCGGTCTCCGATCACTTTGCCACTCCCTGCATCGAGTACAGCCGAGCGTCCAAGCCGCATGGAGACCAACCTCCCCGTCACCAGCGTCGAGTCGCTCGTGACGCTCGAAATCCCCGTCGAAAACAGCGCCGAACTCATGAAACAGCGTGCAGGCAAAGGCCAAGACACCAGAATGCAGGACGAAGAGGTGGTGAAGCCGATGCTGGGCTCCTCCCGCAGGACCAGACGCTTCGCTTACGCATTGGCACTGGCCATGATCCTCATCACCTTCTACAGCTTCCCCATGCACCATCATTTCCACGGCCGCGGTGGCAAGAACGCGCGCTACGTCTGGTGGTGCGGCTGGCTTACGGCCATCGCTACGGGTCTGGGAGCACTGCCGTTCTACTGGATTCGAGACCTGGACAAGTTCTGGCTCGGCATTTGTAATGGTCTGGCGGCGGGCATGATGATCGCGGCCACGGGCTGCTTGTTCTACGAGGGGTGGTACCTCCCACAAGCCGTGGACTACGCCGTGCCCGTGAGCTACCGACTCTTCCTGGGCGCGTTCCTGGGCGTGCTATTCATCAAGTTCACCAAGGTGTTCCTAGAAGACTATGAGGACGTATCGGTGTGTGGATTGAAAGGGTTGGACGCTCGCAAGGCGCTTCTCATCATGGCGGTCATGACGCTGCACTCGGTGTCGGAAGGCATCGGCGTAGGTGTCTCGTTTGGCGGTGAAGGCGGTATCCGTCGCGGCCACATTGTCACCATGACGATGGCGATCCACAATATCCCGGAAGGTGTGGCCATCAGTCTGTCGCTCGTGCCGCGTGGTCTCAGCGTCTTCTACGCAGTGCTATGGTGCATTATGTCGAGTGCACCACAACCAATTTTCGCAGTGCCGTCCTTCCTGTTCGTGGAGCAGTGGATGCCCATCCTGCCGTGCGGCTTGGGCTTCGCCGGTGGCGCCATGGCCTACGTGGCAGTGCAAGAGCTACTGCCAGAGTCGCTCGAGGACACCAAATCCATTCCCACGACGATATCAGCCACGGCGTTTGCCTTCATCGTGTTCTTGACGATTCAGATCGCACTGAGTGGCTCCATCTAGACCCGAGTTCGAAGCGTCTTATGTGTGGGGATAGATGTACGTGTAACTAAGAGAGTCTCCACCAAGAACGAGACAGCTAAGAACCGAATGCACTTATTTACCAGCGACAATCAGAGACAGTCAACCCGATGGCCAGCGACTATTGCACGTTTCATCGTCGGATCATGAAAAGCCGTTTGCGACCAGCTGGAGGAAGCCAGAGGAGGCGGAGGGGTTTTCTGTATGAAGCGTCACTTCCGAAGAAGCCAAGAAGCAGAAGTACCTACCCAAGCAACAACCATAAGAATGAAGCTGTCGACGATGATCCTAGCGCTCGTGTGCTTTGCCCAGCTGCAGGGCGGCAGCTCCGCCAACGAGGCCACCGACATCATGCGCCGCCAACTGCGCGTCGGCAAGGCCGTGGCCTCGCTCTTCGAGAACCAGCACCAGTCGACGCGTGATCTGGAGGAGAAGATCATGCAGGACGACGACAACGAGAAGGACGCCGAGGTGCAGGCTGAGCCCACCAAGTTCCGCATGCGTCGCCTGCACTCACCCGACTACGTGGAGCTCATCGAGTAACTGGCCAAGAGCGACCACCCCCAAGATGCAACATAGTGTCGTTCATGTTACTAAAACTCAATCAACAACTTGGCTTCTGCAGTCGAGACTCTCGGCTAGTTGCCTCTTCCCAACGGTCTTTCGCCTGGTTAATGTGCGGCAGATAAGCGTCTAGAGCGAAAGATCCTCGCGCCCCTCCATGACCACGAAACCAATGAAGATCTCGAGGTTGGCTAGCTCGCTGCATCTTGCTCACTCTTGAATTGGCGTCCAAGCGAACGGAACGATGAAGATTAATGCATTGATCGGGTGTGTTGTAGTGGCGTTGGCTCTGGCCGCAGCGCCGTCGGGTGCGATTCCTCCTCGCCGACTTGAAGCGGACATTCCTCCTCGCCAACTCAAAGCGGACATTCCTCCTCGCCGACTTGAAGCGGACATTCCTCCTCGCCAACTTGAAGCGGACATTCCTCCTCGCCGACTTGATGCGGACATTCCTCCTCGCCGACTTGAAGCGGACATTCCTCCTCGCCGACTTGATGCGGACATTCCTCCTCGCCGACTCGATGCGGACATTCCTCCTCGCCGACTTGATGCGGACATTCCTCCTCGCCAACTCGAAGCGGACATTCCTCCTCGCCGACTTGAAGCGGACATTCCTCCTCGCCGACTTGATGCGGACATTCCTCCTCGCCGACTTGAAGCGGACATTCCTCCTCGCCAACTCGAAGCGGACATTCCTCCTCGCCGACTTGAAGCGGACATTCCTCCTCGCCAACTTGAAGCGGACATTCCTCCTCGCCAACTCGATGCGGACATTCCTCCTCGCCAACTCGAAGCGGACATTCCTCCTCGCCGACTTGAAGCGGACATTCCTCCTCGCCGACTTGAAGCGGACATTCCTCCTCGCCGACTTGAAGCGGACATTCCTCCTCGCCGACTCGATGCGGACATTCCTCCTCGCCAACTCGAAGCGGACATTCCTCCTCGCCGACTTGAAGCGGACATTCCTCCTCGCCGACTTGATGCGGACATTCCTCCTCGCCGACTTGAAGCGGACATTCCTCCTCGCCGACTTGAAGCGGACATTCCTCCTCGCCAACTCGAAGCGGACATTCCTCCTCGCCGACTTGAAGCGGACATTCCTCCTCGCCAACTTGAAGCGGACATTCCTCCTCGCCAACTCGAAGCGGACATTCCTCCTCGCCAACTTGAAGCGGACATTCCTCCTCGCCGACTTGAAGCCGACATTCCTCCTCGCCGACTTGAAGCCGACATTCCTCCTCGCCAACTCATTGCCGACATTCGTCCTCGCAGACGCATGACTGCCGGCCAAGACGCACCTCCAGTTGAAGAGAGCATCATCGCCGAAGACGGTATTGAAGCGACGGACGGTGATGACTGGGACGTGTTGCTTGGGGCGGTAAAAATCTGAGAAGAAACGCTATTGCCCAGCAAGCCGATGGACCTGAAGACGAGAAGCTTCTTGCGTCGGGTAGACACCCTACCAATACCAGACCACCTCTATAAAGCGGTGTGTGAGCCCTGTGAAGCTGAATGCCATGCTGCAGAGCTCGAACATCAAGCCTTGTATGACAGCTCGATAAAAATAATATGAGGCTCGATTCACCTTGTTCATCCAATCGATCCAATCGAGCTTTTCACCCAGTCCGCCTTAAATTGTAGGCACAATAGCGTCTCCCGAAGCGAGCCTAGCTCCAGCGCATAGCGAACACCTCGCCAGACAAGACGAGTTTGCTTTTGTCCTTGGACCTCGCGATGAGGCGTACAGCGGCAACGACACTGATCGCCAACTTCGCTTGTTTGACAAGATCCCAATTCATCTAAGGAGCAGTCGACCCAGTGCGGCCTAGAAAACGACCTTCCTCGAAAAATTAACGCTGCGGAGCAAGTGAACCCATTTCCAGCTTCAACGAGGGTTCAAGCCGGATGGTTCCGCTTCATTTCGAAAGTCGCGACGTACCGCACAAGCCACTGGTAGCAAAAACCACGACAAGCATCATGCGCACGAGCTTCCTGCTGACACTGGCGACGATCGTCTGCATGCTACTGGCTACGCCCATCGTGCAAGCCGACGAGGGAGGCTCGAGGTCGGCCAGCTCAAGCGCAGCCCCGCACGTCGTGCTGAGGAGACCAAGGACAAGGTCGTGACCGCCAGCCTGCCCAAGATCGCCCACTAAGACGGAGGAGGCAGTTGGCTGAAGCACTCGGTCGTATCGTAGTCAATGAAAAAGCATTTACCAGTGCATTCCTCATGTCATTCTCAGTCCACACACAACGACATGTTAGCCGTTGGAAGAGTTTGTCGGTGACCAGATGAAGAAGCCAGTAGTTTGCAGGAATGCACCCGGGTTCATTCGTGTTGGTTTTCATTTTCGATCGGGCGGCCTCAAGCGAACAGCGAAACCAAGTACCAAGATGAAGATGACACTGATCCTGACAGCGCTAAGCTGCATCGTGCTCGCTCTCGTGCCTGCAAACGCTGAAATCTCTCAGCGTCGACTGCGTCACGAAGATGACTACACGACACCGGAACCCGAATCGCCTCTGGATGGGTTCCGCATCGCGATCGAGAACGTTGCGAAGCACCAAGCCTCACGTGAGCTGCGCAGCGACGACAACGGCCAGGAAGCGATCGACAACTTCGTCAAGGCAATTAAGCAGTTCAATGAGAAGAACAGACGCTTCCGACGCACTGAAGAAGAAGACACGGAGCACGTTGACTTCCTGCTGGGACTGATCAACGGCCGCACCGTGATCAAACCCAAGTTGGATGAGCAGGAGTCGTAGTCGACTCACAGAAAGTTGAGGCAGTGCATCATTCTACGTAGTAAATCGATTTCAAAATTCAATCTCTGTCGGCTTACCCGCAATGTGGTACCTAGCTCTATGTCGTTAGATAACTCGCTTGTTGTATGTACATAATCTGCTGCAACTACGCAGTTTACTTTCCCGCACTGGCGGCTCGGGGCTCTTCATACTCTTCACCCTCTTCTTCATTTCCTACCGGCTCGTTGGCAGTTCCTTCGGTGCCAGGGGCAAGAAACAAATGGGCTCGTGATTGACCATGGAACTCTTCGCGACGCTCGCTATGCGCCAGCAAGTACGGCTCACTTCCCATCTACAAGCAGCACATTTCGTATTAGTATTACATTCAACCAGTTCAAAGTAACAGCCACCCACCTCTGTCAAGCGAGAGACTGTACGATCAAACGCAAAGACCTCGTCAACGTTCGACTTCATGTTAGCGTCGACTTGGTAGAGGTGCTCGGGGCTATCCGGCGCCAGGCAATGCAACTGTCAGGCACAAGACAGCAACAGTCAGCTAGCAAATCAAACACCAAAAACTCAGAACACCAAGTACCGTACCCGGACACCGCGGTCATACATGCAGTCGACGAACGTGATGAATCGCCGCATCTGGTTGAGTCGTTCAGCGTTGAGCAACGGAATATCGCTCACAAACACGACCGAAAAGGCTTTAGCGATAGCTAGGTAGTCTGCCGCACCGAGTGGTTTATCGCACAGGTCACGAAAGGAAAAGCGGCACGCGCCCGCTTTCAGCGCAGCCTCTGGTACATGCACTTGACGCCCTTGCGTCGTCACGTAGGTCTCCACCGTCTCCTCTCCGCGGCAGTACGTCATGAACTCATAGTCGAACGCAGCACGGGTCTCAGGCGTGATCGGGTACTCGTACACATTATCAGCGTGCACCGCTCCCTTGAGCACGCGGTAGTCCGTGGTTGAGTCTTCCAGCGATACGACGTTGCACCGCTCCCCAAGCAGGTCGATGAATGGCATGAATAATTCTCGCTGCAGTCCGTTATTGTAGAGATCACTAGGTGGCCTGTTGGATGTGGCGACCATCACGAAGCCTCGCGCCAGCAGCGCCGAGAAGAGCCTCCTCAAGATGAGCGCGTCCGCCACGTCCGTCACCTGGAACTCGTCGAAACACAGCAGCCAGCTGTCCTGCAGCAACTTGTCAGCAATGAGCGGGATAGGGTCCTCTCGAAAGCCTTGCTGACGCAGCTCGTGCATCTGCTTGTGAACGTCCAGCATAAACTCGTGGAAGTGCACACGCTGCTTGCGCTCCACGGGCACGTGGTCGAAGAACATGTCCATCACGAACGTCTTGCCGCAGCCCACGCCGCCATACAGGTACAGGCCCTTGGGCGCCGCTTCCACGGCTGGTTCCTCGTTCTTTCCAGTCATTTTCTGCCACCACGAGGCGCTGGGCGCCGTCTTGGCCGCGGGCCCTCCGTAACCCACGAGCGCATCGTACAGTGCGTCCAGGTGGTGCACAGCTCGAACTTGTATGGGGTCGTACGTCACGTCGCCGTCGTTCGCGCGCTTCTTGTAGACGCCGTGCAGCGTGTGCTGACTGGGCGGGATGGACGCGGCCAGCGTCGAGCTCCAGCGTGTTGGCTGGCGCAACGAGGCCACACGTCGAGCAGTCAATCGCAGCATCAGGACGAAATTCAACTGTGGCTCTGCTGGTGAAATGCACAATGCGTTCGAGGCGATGATGTTTAACGGCTTCCTGGTTTTAGCCAATAGCAGAAGAGATAAGGTTGAGGTGTGCGCTGATTGGTAGATGGCGAGAGTGCCAAGAGAAAGGTTCAGACACAATCGCGCTAAGTACGTGGCGCATAAGCTGCGGCACAATCACTGCTTGACGAACATTGGCGGATATGCCGCTGGCAATTGGTGGCGAGAGCGCTGGCCGACGAGCCGCGGGTCGAGCGCCTCGCCGCCTGCTGTGCCAGTACATGTACTGCCAGTATGCCGAAAGCAATCTTAGCGTTCAGGTCCGTCTGTTCGGTTCGTTTGGTCTCGCTGCTGCCGGTCAATGAGTTTAAGTCGGAGTCTGCTGTCGGACGAGGATGAGAACAACGTTTAAAGAGCTCGAACCGAGCGCAGCCGGCATGAGTGTTGCGCAACGGCAGTACGGGATTTTGGATCCGCATGGAGTCTGTCTATTGTTAAGAGTGCGACAGATAGACACGACCGACACGCAACATATCTAGACTGGGAAGGAAATGTTACTAAGTACAGGGAGCTGGTTGGATGCTACGAAAGAAAATGGGGCATGTGTGCTAATACTAAATGAGGTGGACTCGAGTCTCATCATCGCGAGTTCTGCTGTAATGTTCGCGCTAATACGCAGACTGTACACGATGCACAACCAGAGACAGCAACACCTGGGTTAGCCAAGCGAAGCACTGCTACAACAAGTCGGGGCGGTACGTACCGTGGCGTAGTGCTCGGACGCACTCTTCTATTGCCGCCGTGTTCTTGGAGGCCTGTGCGCCCTTCTTGTAGACTACCACTAACGCATCGTTGCCTTCGACAACGCTCACTTGTATGCACGAGTTCCGCCCGCTCTGAATTGTCATGGAGCTCACACCGTCGCCGGAAAAGGACACTGCACACAAGAAAATCACCACGTAAGAGGTCAGCTCTTGGTGATTTCCATCATTCCACAGTCGTTCCAACGTACTCATGTCAATTGAGCTGTTCACGAGCGCCTGCAGATTCGCGAGCACTCCGATCGGGTCCACGTCTCCTGTTGCGCACGTTACTGCGCCGTCCACCACAAGCATGGCCTTCAAGATTCCACGCTGTTTTTGCACTGTGCACCGACACGCAGCCAACTGATTAATCACAGCTCCGACAACCCTCTTCCAGACAACGCCCCAAAGAACTCACATTTTCTGACAATAGGCTTGACGGACTCGCGTATGACGCTGAGAATTTTGTACTGGAAGCGATGGAAGTCACGCAAGTTGTGTCCCATATTGCCCAGCTCGTCCCCGTGCTGCGCGATGAACGCAGCCAGCAATTCCTGCGCCACGAATGCCGAGAAACTCGCGCCGTCCGTCGTGTCGTGAAACATGGCGCAGAAAACCTTGTGTTTGTCGTTGGTCACCACCGTCACGGCCACTAGCAGCAGCGAAAACGCACAAACAATTAGTCAATTGGCAACAATTATGCGTCTTGCAGCACAACCAGTGCGAATTAACGCACCGGAAGACATCTGAATGTACGATACTGGCGCGCCGCTCGCTTTATTGGAGAACTCGAGCATCGCAGTGATCAGGGACCCCACTAATCGAGGCTATATAGCAGCAGACACACGAGGTAAGTCGCATATTTTCAGTTAGAACTCGGCGAATACAGCGACTTAAAGCGCAAGAATTGTACGCATCGAGCGCCAAGACGGCTGCGAGGGTAGGTACCTGGGCGACGGCGTTCGCGTACTCCTTGGAGAAGAGCACGATGCCACTGGACGCCATAATGAGCACATTGCGCAGCATGGTTCGCCTTTGCTTTTGGGGGAGTCGGGAGACACTCCATACTGAACTCAAGTGGCTTTGAAAATTCTGAACCTATAAAATCCTTGGGATCAGCACCGCAACCAATAAATACCGCCCATTGGGCGGCAGTCTAGGAATTTGCAGCAATGACGGCGCAGCAGTCTGTGGACATGGCGTCGCCCTTGGAACAAGGAATCTCTGGCGATGAGGCCGTTCCAACGGTGATTGAGCGATATCTGAGTGATGAGCAGATCCAGCAGTTCATGGAGCTAGGCGTACTGGTGGTGCCCAATGTGTTGACGCCTCAGGAGGTCGCGGAAGCTCGCCGCGGTCTGCACGAAGAGCTCACCAAGTACGGAGTGGTGCGTTGCTGCTTGGTTTCAGCATTGCTGTTGCAGTTGCAATTGGATTTCTCATGTAGTTGCAATTTTGTTGTGTTTTTGGCAATGGTAGGACCACGAGAGCTTGGAGACGACGGGTGAGAACCTCAAGAAGCTGTCGAGTACTGGTGGTGCTGGTGGCATCTTAGACCTGTTCTATCCGTCGTGGAGACTGAAGGTGGCGGAACACGAGAAGGTATTTGCAGCCATGGCGGACTTGTGGGAGGCGACATACGCACATAACCACCCGGACTTCCAGCACCCGTTCGGAGACTTTGACGGCAAGCGCGGATACATGTACATCAACCGCGTGTGCTATCGCGTGCCGGATGCGATTTCCAAGAAGTTTGCAAAGAAGAAGTCGCGTCCGATGCAGCGGTCGCTGACGCCGCATTGGGACTGCTGTCCGACCAAGATGTTCGACTCGGGCAAGGACACGCCTCGCTGGCGACCTATTCAGTGCATCACAGTGCTCACCAGCAACACGGAGCCCAACACTGGTGGATTCGAAGCCGTGCCCGGATTCCACAAAGAGTTTGCCGGCTATGCAGCGAAGCATATGCCAGAAACGTTGACAGAAGCGCAGTTAACCGCTCCCGTTCGCCGTCCGCAGGTCTGTCTCGGTGACTTCTCGCCTCTGCGTATGCATGAGGACCGAGAAGTGGTCGATCGTTACCAGCACATTCGTTGTGAAGCTGGTAGTGTGATCTTCTTTGATTGGCGCACCCCGCACGCTAACAGCTACAAGCACGTCGGCAGTATTCCTCGCGAGGTTGTCTACACAGGTTTCATCCGGACACACCCATGAATCGCATCTACGCTCAGGAGCAACTCCGCCGATACAAGGCGCGTCTTCTTCCTGCCGATCACTGGCAAAAAGATGACGTCCACGCTCGCGTCGTTGAAGACTTCTCTGCGCACCACTTCTCGTCTCTCGGCTCACGTCTCATTGCACTCCACCCGTGGTAACCCCAACATGGCTACATTTCGCTGATCGCGCATTCTAGGATCCATCCTACAGTCCTATCCTACATTATGTAATCCTTGTGTATACTCTGCCACTCATTCGTCGACAATGCTGCGCCGCACATGGTCAAGTGCTGCGGTGTCAGCGCTGCGCCGTCGCCCCCAGGTCTTATTAGGAGCTTCTGTCAGCTTCCAGAGCTCGACAAGACGTTTATTTAGCGTTGTCAGCTCCCTGGAGGTGTCTACAAGCCCCGACAACAGCAAAAAGCACGTGGTTGTGGGTATGTCTGGCGGAGTGGACTCTTCTGTGGCAGCGCTGCTGCTAAAGCGCCAGGGATATCGAGTTACAGGGGTTTACATGAAGAACTGGGACCCTAGTGATGAAGAAGGAGAGTCGGCGTGTCCCGTGGACTCGGAGTACCTGGATGTGCAGAAAGTCTGCGAGCAACTCGGGATCGAAGCGCAAATGGTGCGTGTGGCTGGTGTTATTGGGGTTTATGTAGTGCTGATGTGGCTAGTTGTTGGGGTTATAGGTCAACTTGGTTCAGTCGTACTGGAACTCGGTATTTGCGCCGTGTCTGGAGGGGTTTGAAGAAGGACTGACGCCGAACCCGGATATTTTGTGCAACCGGGAGATCAAGTTCAAGGCCTTCACAGAGTACGCGCAGAAGATTGGCGCAGACTACGTGGCGACGGGTCACTATGCGGCGTTGATACCGGTTGAGGATGGCGGACCGCCGAACCTTTGCGCGGCGGTGGATGAGACTAAAGACCAGAGCTACTTCTTGTCGAGTGTGGATGGAAGAGCGTTCACGAATGTACTGTTCCCACTGGGTGGCATGTGCAAGACGGAAGTGCGACGTATAGCAGCAAGTGAAGGGCTTTGTACGGCGACGAAGAAGGACTCGGTGGGAATCTGCTTTATCGGCAAGCGCAACTTTGCGGACTTTATCCACCAGTACATCCAACGCCAGGAAGGTTTCTTCTACACAGTAGACGGAGAGAAGATGTACCCGCACCACGGTTTTACTGCGTACACGGTGGGCCAAGGTGCTCGTCTTCAAGGTATGAGCGCCAAGTGGTTTGTAGTGGGTAAGCACAAGTCCGACCACTCCGTGATCGTTGCTGAAGGCACGCGAAATCCGGCGCTTTTTCAGATTCACTCTTCGCCTCCGCGGTGCAGTTCAACTGGATGGCAGGAGATTTGCCTAGAGAGCTTCATGAAACTGGCCGCATGCGCTGCCTGTACCGTGTGCGCTATCGCCAGGACCTGGATGAGTGCACAATCTCCTTGTGTCCAACCGCGAGGCTCGTGAAAGGGCCAGCAAACTTCACGACTGGCAGCCTGAACCTCTTTCAAGTGATGACGATGAACAAGGAAAAGAACGTAAGAAGAGCAGCTACTTGCGAGTAGACTTCGATCATCCTCAACGCGGCGTCACCCCGAACAAGCACTTGTGTTTTATCGCGCCGACGGTATTTGCTACGGCGGTGGACCCATTGCTGCAGCTGGCGAGACCTACTTCGAGCAGCAGAAGCCCCTTGCTGACACTGTACATGACTGGCATCGACAAGGATAGAAATTATACTTGGCATTTCCTTCTTGACAAGCTTTGCAAGCCAATAGATCACTTCAACATTACACCACTTCAACACCACCTCCATCTCCTCTCCTATTGGCTGAATCTGCCATTGGTTGAAATTGCCTTCTTCTTGAAGCCATGTGGCTTCATTCCGCATTTTCCCTCGCAGCCATGAGCAGCTACCCGACGGATCCTTCGCCCATGCTGCCGCAGTCGGCGCTCACGCAGGCCGCCGCCGCCGCAGCAGCCGCCATGCCCTTCGGATTAGGCGGAGGCGACTCCCCGACGCCGGCGGCTTCTCTGTGCAGTTGCCGCTGTCCCCGAACCTGATGCGCAATCTGGGCGACCGCTCGTACGACAAGCGCAAGGGTGCGGCCATGGAGCTGGAGAACCTCATCAAGCAGCTGCAGGAGAACGCGGCGTCCATCGAGTTCCACCAGCAGCACCAGCTGCAGCTCAGTGCCGAGTCGCCGGCCTCCAGACTCAACGCGTCGTCCGGCACCGAGTCCGAGAGCGTGGACGGCCCCTTCGCCGTGCCCAACCCGAGCCGCCAGCGCATCCCGGCCATCATCGAGCTGCTGGGCAACGACTTCGCCTGCTCGTCCAACGCCAACCACCGCAAGGGCGGCCTCATTGGACTCGCAGCCACGGCCATTGGCCTCATGCACGACGCGCACCTGTACCTGGACAAGCTACTGCCCCCGTGCTGCACTGCTTCGACGACCCGGAGAGCCGCGTGCGATACTACGCGTGCGAGTCGCTGTACAACATCGCCAAGGTGGCCAGGGGCCACATCTTGCACTACTTTAACCAGATCTTCGACGGCCTGTGCAAGTTGTTCGCAGACGTTGACGTGGACGTGAAGAACGGAGCGAATTTGCTGGACAGGTTGGTGAAGGACATTGTGACGGAGAGCGAGTACTTTGACGTGGACATGTTCATCCCGCTGCTGCACAAGTACATTCGGATGACGAACCCGTACATCCGCCAGCTCTTGGTCGGCTGGATCACCGTGCTGGACTCGGTGCCGGATATCGACATGCTGGATTGGTTGCCAGAGTTCCTGGATGGCCTGTTTAATATGCTGAGTGACGGCAACAGAGAGATTCGACAGGCGGCGGACAGCGCCCTCGCCGAGTTTCTCAGGGAAATCAAGCAGACGGACGACGTCGAGTTCGGACGTATGGTGGATATACTTGTGGGGCAGTGTAACAGCAAGGAACGGTTCAACCGACTGACGGCAGTGAGCTGGGTGCAGGAGTTCGTGAACCTTGGCCGTGAGAAACTGGTCGAATTCTATGCTGACCTGCTGGCTGCTATCATGCACTGCATCTCGGACGCTGAACACGAGATCCGCCAGGTGGCTGAACGGGCGAACGATGATCTGCTGCAGCTCGTTAAATCCACAGCGGAAGATGTGGAGCTGCTGCCACTTATGCAGAAGCTTACGTTGGAGCTGAGCAGTGATCACGTCCCGACCCGAATGGCTGCGCTGCGTTGGATTTCGATGCTGCTGGAAAAGTACCCGAACCAGCTTTCTGCTCACATCGGGCAGCTTTTGCCGGCTTTGCTGAGAACGCTGTCGGATATCTCGGACAGTGTAGTGCTCCTCGACTTGGAAGTGCTTGCTCGCATCTCGCTTAACAAATTTGAGTTTGAGAAAGTTCTCAATGCGATTTTGTTGCTCTTCGCACAGGACCGACGCTTGCTTGAGATGCGTGGAAGCATGATTGTGCGCAAGCTGTGCGTGCTTTTGGACTCGAAGAGTATCTACCTCATTTTTGCGAAGGTTCTGGGTACCGAAGCTGTGTACCTGGATAGCCAGGCCGACAGTGAATTTGCTGCCGTCATGGTTCAGACGTTGAACCTTATTTTACTCACAGCCAACGAGCTTGAGCACCTCCGCGATATTCTTCGTCGCAGTTTTCAGCAACGCGCATCCGAAGATGACGTCCAAGTGTTTACGGTAAGCACTTCGTCACTTAGCTGTATTGACGCTGTACTAACTGCGGTTACGATTTTTCTCTTGTCTTTGGTGCAGGCGCTCTTCCGTTCGTGGTGTCACAACCCCATTGCAGCATTCAGTCTCTGCTTACTCGCCCAGTCCTACACGCTATCTGCTTCACTTATCAGCAAATTTGCAGATATCGATGCATCCGTGGGCTTTCTGATGCAGATCGACAAGCTCGTGCAGCTGCTGGAATCACCGATCTTCATTCACATGCGTCTACAGCTTCTCGAGATCCAAGAGGACTACCACACAGACCTGGTCAAGAGCTTGTACGGATTACTGATGCTGCTCCCGCAGAGTGCTGCTTTCCGTGTGCTGCGGGACCGACTTGCAAGTGTGACTAGCATGGCTACTGCCATTGGACGGATAGACTTAAATGGTGACTCGCGTCGGCTGCGCAAGACCGAAAAGGCACCTTCCAGTACGTCAAGCAACGATATTCCCTCATCAGGTGCTCCGCGCATTGACGCCGATGCACTGCTTTCTCATTTCGAGACTGTCCAAGCGAAGCACACGGAGCTTCGAAAAACAGGTATGATTGCTTACTCAGCATCTTCACTTCACTGTAACACTTGTGCTTGTGGCTTACTGATTTGTTGTACGACCTCACTTGATAGGAATGTACGAAAAATCCCTAGCCAAAGAACATAACGCCGCGAACAAGTAAAGCACAAGGCGACAAGAGTCTTACCGTGTGGGTAAAAAAACGCGAATATGATGTTTTGGTGTGTTCTTGACTACGTACATGTACGTACATGCTTTGTGAAGCTACAAACACTCGCACAAGAGGAGATTGGATGTTGGTGCGAAGAGTGTATGGATTGCTGTTCAAATTTTCACTCGGCCTTGACTTTATCTTTGTCCTCGGTTTTGATATCGCCAAGATTGTTTGTCTTCTTTCCACGCCAAAGTGCCAGTCGACCTGACGAGTTTCCACCTGCAATCAGCTCGAGATGGGGGTGGAAAGCGTTGATGGAGTGCACTGATGCAAAGTTGTCACTCTTGAGTTCGCGCACAGGGCGTCTGCGACCGGCACGGAAGATCTGAATTCGTCGTGGCTGCTCCATGCATCCCATGACGAATTGGTTTGGCCGCTTGGGATCCCACGCAGCATGGAGCTTCGTAAGCCACCGACCCGTTATGTTGTTGTGTCGAACACGCATAGAGTCTGGGAGCGTAATTGCCGACTTTTCTGATGCCTTGCGTTCGGTAAGGCTTGACGTATCAAACATATCAATGTACGAGTCCTGACCCACCGTTACGAGCCACGCGCCATCTTTTGGGGAAAAGTACGCGCAGTTAACACTGCGGTAATGTGGCAACGTGATCAGAGGAGTGTTCTTCTTTGACGACATTTTGCGAGCGTCCCACAAGCACACAGTGCGGTCTAGCGATGCAGTCGCGATGCAACTACAAAACACAGATAGATTAGCGCCCCTTTCAATGACTGATCAACACAAGCAATACTTACAAGTCAACGATCGGGTGCTGGGATACCGTGTTGATCTTCTTCTCGTGCAAAGTGTAGCTCAAGCTTTTTACCTTTTGCGCGCGTCGATCAATCAGACGAACCGTGCCGTCATCGCAACTTGCATAATAGCACTGTGGCGTACTCGCAACAGCAAGCGACGAGATGCCTGCGCCATCATTGGCTTCATACACTACCGATGACTCCGCCGCGCGCAGATCGAACTCCTCACCGTTCCGTCAAAGCTACCCGAAACCAGCTTGGACGCGTCAGGAAAATAAGCTGACTTACAGGAGTGTAGTGTGGTCTGTACACCGCCAGTGGGGGTGCCGAGCTCTCCTGCTTCACAGTCGCTTCACTAGGAGGCGTCCACAGTGCCACATGACCCATTTTATCTCCGCAGGCCACCACCACACGGTCCGCACGTGGCAAGAACGCCACTGAGTAGATCCTTTCCTGCACCGCCTTCGTAATATCGTCATCAGTCAAAGTGTACTCAACTCCGTCATCATCGTCCAAGACTGTATCCTCCTCCAGCTCCTCTTCCAGATCGGCCGTGATGCCTCCGAGAAAGGCTTTGCTCTCTCCATCCACCGCGTCCATCACATGCAAATGACTGCCCCGTGGGGGTCGTGGAGCTCTCGTCTTTTCCATTTCAAACTGGTCGATTGCGTCAATGGCTTCCACCTCCACGTGCTTCCCTCCAGACGTCGAGATTTGCGGACCGGTTGAGCCAACCGCTCGGCCCTTATAGCAGCCTGCAGAGTTCTTTTCACAGCCAGTCGCTGTCTCTTTGCCTCCTTAGCAGGCTCGTTCCCCACCGCCGTCCTGGCTGAGATTTTGGCCGTGGAGACGCCCATCTGCTGCATGAAGGCCAGGTTACGCAGGATATTCTCGCGTCTTTGCGCTCGTACTCGGTCAGTCCTGCATCCTGTTGATCGTCCTGCTCTTCATCTTCGTCCTCATCTTCATCTTCATCCTGCTCTTCATCATCGTCCTGTCCTGCGTCCTGCTCATCCAGTTTAACGTCCGTTTTCGTGCTTGGTGGGTGACGCCGTGAGCGCCGCAATGAAGCGACGGGCGGAGGAGACAGCGGCGGGTTGCGCGCCGTCGACCGGAGCGAGCGAAGACGCTGCGGGGCCTCGGCCAGCGCGCTGGAGCGAGTGCGGCGCATGGGTAGATCAGTTGGCGCCAACGGTTATTTTGTGGGAAAGTAAAACCTAGGAAGGCTGTTTGGTAGTTTGTATGGTTTGTATGAATTCCAGCAGAAGAAAGGAATGACGTTTGGGAGGTCGGTGTATTCTGTTGGTGATCATGACAGGATTCTTTTTGTTGGATTGTTATTTAATACATGTAATATTAACGTTACATGTACTCGGTCTTATTTTTAATTTTAAAAATACCTAAGTGACACTCACCCGGATATGTAAGTAGATCTAGTTCCGGGTGAAGCGCATCGACTGGAGCGACGGACGTGAAGTTGCTGCTCATCAACTGACGAACGGGTTGATGATATCCGGCTCAGAAAACCTGGATCCGTGGTGGTTGGAACATGCAGCCGGTCACGAAGTGATTCCTTTTCCTGGAGTCCCACACAGGATGCAGAGGTGCATGCGAAGTGAACCGGTTGCGGTGGCGGGTCTGGCCCATACTCTGGGTATCCTGAATGGTAGCGTGTCTAGTGCGTTGGGCTTGGTGAGACGCGCTGGGCTAAATACGTTGACGTTTGGGTCCTGTCAACAGCAACGCATAGCCGTGCGGAGAAAATTACGCGCAGTTAACCGGGCTCTTATGACGGAAGGAGTGTCGCCAGCGGTACGCTCTTCTCGGAAGTGATATTAGAGAACTCTATTGCGTGTGCACAAGCACATGACGCAGCTACGACGCAGCTCATTAGTACGGCACCCGTCAATATCAAGATACACTCTGCAGCGCAAACTTACAAGTCAAGAGTTGGGTGCTGGTCCAACGTCGTATTCGTGCATCGTGCAGTGCGTAGCTGCTGCCGTGTAAATTTCGCGCGCGATGATCAATTAGCCGCAGAGTGCCGTCGTCGCAGCCCGCATAGTAAAATTGCGGGTATCCCGATCGCACACTACCAACTCGCATACGTTTCCATCGGAACTACAGGAGACTAACTGTGTAGAGTCAAGAAAGAGCAGCTGGCTGACAGTAAAATTATACCACAGACGAATCAAAACCATCGCTCACTACTATCTGGATAGTAGTTCCGTTTGAAAGTGCCAAAAGAGCAACATGGCCCTCCTTGTCTCCACACGCCACGACAATTTTGTCTGTGCGTGGGAGAAAAGTCATTGAACGAATGGGATCGGGCACGGCTTTCACAATATCTGTCTTCCAAATAGTACTCCACCTCATCGTCATCAAGGAAATCATCGATAGCACCGCCCTTCTATTGTTGGCAAGTCGTCATATTTCTCCTGTGGAGGGATCTCAATACCGGTAGTATGCACTGGAGCTTCAAGTCGTGCTTGTGCATTATCACTTTCTACATTCTCGTGCTCGTAGCTTGCTCGTACCAAATTGCGTCCCAACTTCCAGTTTGTTTTGCGGGAAGGCGGTAAGTTATTTATCTTTATTTCGTATTTAGTGTTTTCCTGCGAAAACCTATGCATTTCCAGAGGCTTTTCTTGTCTGCCAAACAACGTCAACAACGATGAGGATGAGTAGCATGCGAAAGGTGTTCGGATGTCGCCGTGCAATGGCCTCTACGGACTCTGCCCGCTCATTTTCTTCGCGTAGCTCCCTGCCTGATGGTTTCAGGAGCCCTCAGGCGGTTGCAGACGCCGTTGCAGCTGCTCTAGCGTCCGAGAAAGACGTCGACAGCGCTGTCAGACGCAGCAAAAGCCACACGCCAGCGGATCCCAATCAAACCGCCAAGCTGGAACGCCGACACTTGGAAGGAGACGTGATCGCTACTCAAAGCATCACTGCACGGCAATTATTGCACCCAAAACATACTCCCGACTGGCAGCTCATCAAGCTCGAGCACTTCGAGAAGGTCCCGACCCCAAGGACTGGAAGGCTGGACTGCAGCAGCTTCAGGAGCGTATCGGCGTGCAATTCCAGGATGTAGCACTGCTGCAGAGTGCCCTGACGCACCACGGATGTCTGCCGACCAATCCCGTGCCGGAGGACGTGCCCGTGGTGCGACTGTCGAACCGCAGTCTGGAATTCCTAGGAGACTCTCTCATCGGTGCGGCGGCTGCGGCATACGTGTTTCAGATGCTGCCGAGGCACCAGGAAGGGCAGCTCTCACGTGCCAAATCGGCGCTTGTGAATAATGAAACACTGTCGAAGATCAGTGCGGATATGGCCATTACCGACCTCCTGCTGTGGCCTCCAGGGTTCAGTGAGGCGAGCGCCGCGCCGGTTATTGTGAAAGGCCGAGTCACCATTGCTGCTGGCGCGGTGGAATCGCTTATTGCGGCGATCTACCTGGATCAGGTACGCAGTCATTTGCTGAAACGGAGCGGTGGTTTTCGAGTATTGACTAGGTTGTTGTTTTTGTTGGCAGGGAATGGAGACTGCGATGGATTTTGTGGCAACGCACATTCTTCCTCGCTCGGTTGAGTATGCCACACGCGACGTCATTTGGGAGCCCATTGTCGAGCTGCAGAATCTGCTGCAGGGTCACTACTACGGCCAACCTGTTTACAAGTACGAACTGCAGTTTTTAGAAAGTGGATTAGGACTGACTCTCCTTGTGTAATGTTCAGATATCTGCGAGCCCCGGCAAACGCTAGTGAGTACACTGTAGAGCTCTACGTGAAAGGACGGGTACGAAGACGCACTGAGCTGCTAGTGCCGATAAGTTGCTGACCATTTGTTGTGGGTTTCACTTGTGCAGCCCATTTTGAAGGCCAGTGCTCCCTCGTACAAGCTCGCTCGAGGTTGTGCGGCGGAGGCTGCCTATTGGCATTTCGAGAAGCTGCTGGGCCCTGCTCCGTAAGCCATCGATCGATGCTTAGAATTTAGATTAGTTCGTTAGCAAAAAGCCTCTTCTCCTATGTCAACCGCTCACCATAAGAGCAGCTATCTCAACTCCGTCATCAGAACTCGGCTTCGTCACTAGACTCGCCATCCTCATCGTCGTCCTTGTCCTCCTGTTTCACAGGAGCCTTAGGCGCCACTCCTGTCGCGGCCGCGATCTCCTCCGAGGCCAGCGCCATGGCCGCCACCGCAGCGCGACGCTTGGAGCGAGGGATGATGTTGGTTGTGTCGACACCCACGAGGTCGTCCTCCGTCATCTTGATCTCTGGCTCCGACTCGTCTCCGCTGTCTTCGCTGTCGTCGCTGTCCTGCGTCCGCCGCTTCTTCTGCCTAGGGGCCATGTCCTCCTCGTCGCTGTCCTCGTCCTCTTCGGCGTCTTCGTCTTCCTCCTCCTCTTCATCGTCCTCTTCCTCCTCCTTCTTGTCCTCAGTCTTGGGCGTCTCCTCCTCTTTCCCCTTCTTGGGTGCAAAGAACGACGAGATTTTCATCTCCTCGGGCGCCTTGCGCTTCTGGCCGGTGGCTTCCGTCTCAACACTGGAAAAGGCCATACAAAAAGCGTCAGAGCGATGGATTGCGACAGATCAAGGGCGGGTATGGAGATCGTACGGCTTGGAGGCGGGCTTCTCGTCACTGGCCATGTTGGAACGGGTTCTTGGGGTGCAGAAGGAGCTGGCGCGGGGCTTGGACCGGATGCAGGAGACGCAGAAGTGAGCTGATGGCTGTTGGCTCGGGACGGCCCAAAAGTGCCATAAATAGCCGGCGGTACAAAACTGGTAGATGTAGCCATCTTAGCTTAAAATGGCTACATTTCTCGAAATGGCTACTTTTCCGCCTGAAGAGACGTGAAGTTCGTATCATGGACTCTGATGCAGCTACGACGGACGAGCCCCCTGTGGGAGGTGAAGAGGTGGAAGCTGTCCTCACGGTTCCGACTGCGGTGGCTGCTCCACTTGAGCAGGTCTATAGAGCGCGATACAATGAGACGATCGCTCCTCCGGGTGGTCCGCTGTCTCGAGTGGTAAGGACGGTTTGCTGCAAGAGCTGTTGTGGAAATGTGGGGCTATAACTGGGTATACTGCATGCAGATTCGTCCACCTAATGACTTCCCACCAGAGTCGAAACGAGCAGACCAGATCGAAGAAGCGGAGGAAGAGCTGGAAGTCGACATGGAGGAGCTCAAGGCGGCGGTGCACGCCTACAACGTCGACTTCCAGCAGCGCATCGTAAGTTGAAATTCTTGCTAATTGTTAAGAAACTCTATCCGACCTGTTGTTGCCTGCTCTGTGGCCATGCAGGATGCAGTCAAACAACGTGGTCGCGACCTCGAGTCGAAGCTGGGGGCAGAGCACGAGGCCATGATGGGGTCGATCGAGCAACTGCGAGTGGATTTCCGGAAGCAGTTCCAGACAGACTTCCTCACGCTCGAGCAGAAGACGCTGTCGCACTTTGCCCGGCTCGAGACACAGGAGATCAGCTGCCAAGAGAAGAAGTGCGTTTGTTTGTGCGTTGTGAAGACAGTGCACTAACGTTGATCAATTAATCTGCAGACTGCACGAATGCGATGGCGAGTTCCGTACATTCGCGTACAGGACCGTGCCTGAGATAATGGAGAAGCTACAGGGCGCCATCACACGAAAGCTGGAGAAAAACCACGAGACGTTTGACATCGAGAACGCCAAGATTCAAAAACGCGAGAAGAAGACGTTGCACGCACTTGAAAGCAACGAGCGCAAGACGGACGCTAGCTTCCGCACCGAGAACGCTCGACGTGTAACCAAATTCCAGGAGAGAGGAGGATTTCCACCACGTCATGCGTGTTGACAACCGCGCAGTCGAGCGGGACCAATCCTCTCATATGCAGGGTCTGGTAGCTCTCCGAGCACAACTACGAGCTGACAGCGCTCTCAGAGAGAAAGAAGATCTCGAAATCCTCGACAACTTGTCTTCGTCCTTTGGCAGATTGCAAGCTAGCATCCTCGAAAATCTAGGAGAAGACATCACAGCAGCATAATACAACACCCACATCCCAAACTGCAAACAAAACCACAGAAAGCGTTGGAGGAACGGCTAAAGGATGTGAATATTGATTGAAGGTCGTAGGCGTCTCATGGGAACGCCCAAAGCAGTCGATTCGCTCGTCACCGCACGCTTTCGCCTGTGAAGTCGCTCGCTCGTTGCTCCAAATCCTCCACGTTCCGCTGCGATTTCTTCTTCTCCAAGTTTCACGCTCCTGGTCGCCGTCTTCCTGTCGCTTCGCTAGCTACTGGTCGAGTTTTTACCCCAAGCTGCCTGTTGTTCCCTGTTCCCCTCGAGTGTGAGCGTACTTAGTTGGTGGCGGCCTTCTTCGACACGGCCGACGAGCCCTCGCGGAAGCCGTTCTTGAAGCGACGCTGCACGTTCTTCAGGTGGCGCATGCGGCCAGAGCCAGTGGTGCGACGACGCAGGGCCTTCTGGCTCCAGTTGTCTGCAATACCAAGCCAATAACTATCAGTCCTCTGGCTAGATATCTCTTTAACTTTAGACAGAGCGTCACTTACACTTGCGCATCTTGGCAGCAGGGTAACCACACGAAGAGCAGGTGCTCTTCTGGATGTGGTAGGAGCTGCGCCCACACCGTCTGCAGATGGTGTGGGTCTTGTTGTGGCGCATGCCGAAACTCTGCGTACCTTTCGTCTAACATTGGGGCACAATACACAGTCGTCAGTCCTGTATCCTGCTACGTAGTTCATCCCGTTCTGCGCTCCGTCCTGCGGCCTGTTCTGATTGGATGCGCCGCTGTGAACGGAGGAGAGGAGGGCCCCATCGTACCATCTTGGATTCGGGCTGGGGACTTTAACGCGGAGCGGAAGGAAGGGTAAAATAAGTCTAGCGGAGTGCGGGGAGGCTGAGGCGCGGCGCTGGCCATACAAACGGGCCTTCAAAGCGCGGCCCATACAAACACCAAGTCAGTACGACCCCCGCTTCACTCGGACCAACCAAATGCAGGCGGGTTAGGGCGGCGTGCGTCGTCAGATTTTGACGAGTCCCAACGCTCTATTTTTCTTTGAGCACCGCGATTGGACTGTTATTCAAATTGGCCACGATTCGAAAGTGAATCGCACGAACCTTGAGTTGCTTCTAGAACGACCAGCTCCAGCAACTTACATGGCGATCTACTCGGAGGACCCTTCAGAAACAGCTGGGAGGACACTTGACGTTGAAGTTGCCTTCAACTTGGACAATGTACAATATATTGTAAAAATCAAAGTACACGCCTTCTAGTAGCTCTGCATGGCCTCGTAGAAGTTCACCACGCGCGTGTCCGCCACCAGTCCGTTCTTCTCTCGCACCCGAGTTCGTAGCCGCAGCCCTTCCAGCGAGCGCACACGGGACAGCGCCACGTACGCCTGCCCAAACTCGAACACCCGCGACAGATCCAACACGGCGGCGTCGAACGACAGCCCCTGGCTCTTGTGGATGCTGATGGCCCAGGCCAGCGCCAATGGCAACTGACGGCGAGAGGCCAGCACCGTGTCCGCTACACGCACGGAGAAGTCCTCCTGTCCAATGATCTCCGTCACGCCATTGGAGAAGCGCACGATGGGCAGTTTTGACTGCGGCGTGAAGCCCTGCACAATGCCTCGCGAACCATTCAGCAAACGGCGTGTGGCGCTCAACGTCTTGATTAGGAGAACCCGGGCGTTTTCTACAAAGTGATCCAAACACGGGAAGTGAGTACACGGCACAAAGTGGATGGTTGATAGGGTTCGTACCCTTGAGTGATAGCTTCACTGGAGCAGGAACCGCATTGAGGAGCTCGGTTTTGCCACTATCGATGCAAGCTCAAGTTAGTTTCATAGCAGCACGAGGTAATCAGGTTGTACGCAGTGCACGTACCGATCTGCCGAGATGTAGTTGTATCTCTTTCCTCTCAGTTCCTCGAGAGCCCGAGTATTAGTCTGTCGAAATGAAAATGAGACCAAGCAGTAACTGTCACCCAAACTAGCAAAGAAGAGCAGTATTTGCAGACGTACCCGCAGCACGTCGTCGTTGTGAGAAAAGATGTGGATGGCGTCGTCGCAATCGCTGTTGGAAATCGGCTTGTAGCGCTCGTTGAGCTTGTTGACCATCGCTGTGGTCGGCTTACCGACTCGGAACGCGTTAAGAATGCGTACAAATTCGTCGTCACGCTGGCGGAAAATCTTCAGCAGCACAACGGTCTCGCTAATTCCTCGGACCCACGCGCTACTCTCGAAGCAAAGGAGTGGCGCTGGTGCGGCAGCAGCAGTCTGGCCACGCGTGCGCCGGCCGACCGGTGGTAACTGGAAGAAGTCCCCTGAAAGAATTAGCTGAATGCCACCAAAGAAAGCAGTGCTGCGGCGAATCTGCCTTGCAACAGCTTCCAGGTCGTCAAAAGTCGTCCATCCAGCATTGAAATCTCGTCGATCACAAGCACGCGTGCGAGTTTCCATCGAGACACAGCATCCTTCTTACGGGAAATCTGCGCCAGTAGCTCTTGTCTCGACGTGTGGGCGCGCGGATCAATTCCCGCAAAGTGGTGGAGAGTCATGCCACCAATGTTATAAGCCGTGATGCCCGTGGTGGCTGTAGCAAACACACGCCCCATGGCATGGCCGCAACCGTGCTTCAGAAGATGCTGAAGCAGGAATGACTGCCTGTTCCAGCACTACCCGTGAAGAAGACGTTCTTGCCCTGTGCGACGATCTCCAACACACGTTGCTGCTCAGTCGTCAATCTCGCTCCCCTGTGATCCGGTCTCAGCGTAGAAGTCACATGACTCGAGGTCTTTCGTCGTCGATGCCTGTCATCCTGTCCTGGTGACTGCGAGCTGTTGGTCAAGTCTGTAAGTGCACTTCTGGAGCGCTTCACGCCAGCTCGACGTTCCTGCACAGGCGTCGATGGCAGCGTCGATGGCAGCACTGACACAGATCTCCTGGATACTGCCACCGGTGCCGCAACAACGATCCTCGACTTGGAAATGCCACCCGTTCGAATGCAAAAGTCCCGCAGCGCCACCATTTCCTCCGGGTCGCCGTCGCGCAGGTTAAACTGCGTGATGCGCGTCCTCTCTCGTCTGCCACGATAATAGGGTCAACCACCTCACAAATGTAGTATCACGACGGCATTACACTAACCTGATGAGCGCGAGTTTGCCCATGGCCGCGTAGCTCGAGTAGACCTCGTACTTGTGCGCCTGGAGCTTGAGCGCCTTGTGCAGTGGCGGGTCGTCGCTCATCACCTCAATCCACCACGTCGTCGAATGACCTGGCAGCAATGACGCACATCACGAAAGGTTAGTTATTGTAGATGAATTGATACAAGTGTCTTTGCACGCACCATGGCTTTTGAGTACAGCGCCGTGGAGATGTTGCGACCGGTGCAGCCGTCGGCCAATTGCATCTCCACCGTGCAGCGCACTGCCATGTTGGAGACGGATGCGATGCAATGGTGGTGGGCTGCAATCCTACGGGCAGAAGGTACGAAGAGCTGCACTTTTGAACGTTTGAATTTCCGGCCGTTTTATGAACGCCATTGGTCCATCATGGTCATTTTTGTAATAACTGTTCTACCGGTGGACCAAATTTTCTGGTCAGTTTTGTAATAACAATTGATGTTGTAGTATTAATAATTGGCAACGCAAGGCACATTTAATACCAGCGTTATTATATTTGCAAATTTAAATGGGCTACTTTGAAATAAAAGGAACTGACTAGTGGTACAAAACAACTCATCCCCGGGAAAAGGGGTGGAAAGCAACTCGCTCGGCAGACCGAAACAACGCCTGCGGTTTAAAGATCCGTGTGCGCAGCACGCGGGCTTAAACCCAGGACCAAGCAGGGTCACACCTAGCTCGGCTTAGGGTTGTGTCACCGCTCTTAGGGTTTTCAAGGGTGAGGCTCGGGTGTAGTTTTCCTGTCGGCATCTCCGACTTTCATGATTTGAAGCAAGATGACATCCGTCCTCCAGGCGACTTCAAAGTTTATACGATGTAGAAAAACTCTAAATCATACATAACCTCCACAAATATTAAGTTTCAGTAGACTCATTTTGTACCACTAGCACGAGCCAATAAAAAATTAATGCATCTGCCAAAAAAATTGTAAAAGTTATTTCGCGTGCACTTTCCGTCCAAGGAGTGTTTTCGCGCAAGCCCATCGCAAAGTTAGCGCCATCCGCCAGAAATGAAGTGAGAGTTGATCGTCTAGGTCGTCATCGCTTCCATGTCCGCCAGAACCAACAACAAGGCGAAAAACTGTCGACGTCGAATGCCAATCCCAAACTTGTGTCAGTCTTCCGTCGCCAGTATCAGACACCAGTTTCCTCACTTTAGGACGCCTCCAAACCATCAAACTCCAACAGCTTCCGAAAACCCCGTCATTATTTCTAGTCGAAGCCTCGGATCTCTCGTCCACAGGTTCGAAAGCTCCACCACAGAGCATAAAAACCTCTCACGGCCACTTCAACATGCCGTCACCCGGTTTTGTCAAAACGCCGCGTCCAGCAGTAGATACTTCATTCCGTAATTTGCGTCCAAGACCTCAAGTCGACCAAGAAGAGCCCCAAACATGCCGTCCACACGTAAAGACAGCGACCAGCGGTTCGTGTTCCTGGACCTGGACTCGCTGCTCGCCTGCGTATCCACCCACGTCGTGACCCACGAGGCGCAGTTCCACACGCAGCTGGCGCGTCACTCGACGGACGTGGCGCTGGCCCCCGAGAGACTCACAGTACTACTGAACGACCAGCAGCCAGCCCGCGTTCAGTGCTGGAGAGGCACCTACTGTGCCAACCCCAACGGAGCCGAAGCCAGGGCCCTCGAAGCTGTACGCAGCGACGGTGGCGTCGCCATCCACTGGCAACTGACGCAAAGGGGACGCCGCAGCATCCGACGCTCGAGAAGATGCTCACGCGCCACTTGGCCAAGTGCGGTGCTGCCAAGGACGCTTCCAAGACCCTCGTACTGGCTGTAGGAGCCCTTACGAAGAGCCTCAGGAGCTGTGTTCACGCCTATCTAAAGGCGCAGTGGCACGTGCAACTCGTGACGCTGGACGCGTGCCACAAGCAAAGTGACTGGCAGTTCAAGGACGGGTTCGACGTGAAGTGCATGGACAAATACCTCAACAAGCTGCTGACAGGACGCCACGGCCGGACAGAGATTGAAAGGAAAATAAGCTCCCCACGTTGCGTCGACAGCAGAGTTTTGGCAGTTCCAGTAGCTGTGGCAGCCCCGTTAAACCTCTGGACGGGTTATCGATGGAGTATTTTCATGCTGCACAGGAAGACAGGAGAGCAGGCATGCTCGACCAGGAGATTGGCGACATCGAACGCCGGAAAACGAGGTTAGCAGCGCTGCCGACGGGCAAATACGCGCTTGGCAATCGCCAGCGCTATGTTTTTATGAATCTCGACAACATTGCAGGCGCCGTTTGCAATAGTCAGTGGCTGTATCAACGGATTGCAGGTGCTACCAGTGGATACGATGTGCGGCTGAATTTCCGAGCTTTGACGGACCGGGTGTGTGGAGCGAACACGAGTTTATTGAAACGCCGATTGGCGGCGTATCGTAAGATGCCGCGCGAGTTGGCGTTACCATTACAGGAGTTCGACTGGGAAATTAGTGCATTGAGTCAGAGCTCCAGCGGGAATAAAGGGCTGTACTACGTGCTGCTCGACTTGTTGGAGACGGTAGGCTCGCCGAAACACAAGAATACGCTCGTACTAGTTATGGGTGACGGCGCGCTGGGCGGCAGTGGGGCGGACCAGAAGGAGGCGACGAAAGAACTGCTGGCCAGGTTCGTTGAGAAGAATTGGTTCGTCGAAATTCATTCGTGGCTGCACGCGCTGAACGACTGGTTCTTGGATATGCAAGAGCAGAATCAATATCGTGTCGCTGTGAAGCCTTTGGACGATGCAATCCATGACCTTGTGTATCTGAAGCAAGATGAGGGAGAAGCGTGGGTGCCTCCAGTGTGGCATGATCCGTTGGGCCGCACACGTGAAGCAGCTGATGCAATTCGTGCAAGCTTACCTGCACCTCAATCTCCACGCCCTCCGTCTGCGTGGGGATCTACTGCGATTCCTACCACCTCCCTGTTTCCGACGACCCCGTTCCTGTCGCTGGAGCAGAAGGTGGAGCAGAAGATGAAGCTGGAGAACGAGCGAGAGGATCTACTTGAGCGTTTACGCAAGAACCAGGCGGCGCTGGATGCACTTGATTTGGAAGCGTGGTCGATGCAGATTTTGCAGCAACATGAGCTGGCACGAGTAGCACAGCAAGCGAGCGACAAGCAGTTGGCAATCCGCATGGCTCAAGAAGAGGAGACGCAACTGAAGCTCTTGAAAGAATACGAGCAGTCCCAAGAAGAGGAAGCGTGGAGTTGGGCCTAAAGTAGCCAAGAAAGCTGGGTCCGGTCTAGCCTTGCACGAGGCGGGGCTTCCTTCATCTCTTCCTGTGTCATGACTCATGAATCAAGTGACGTAATACACATCACCGTTTACAGGTACTTGAATCATGTACATGTATGGACTAACGGTTTGACGTTTGACGTGCGTCAATTCGTCCAGGTCGAATTCCAGCACCCTGGACCTCTCATTTTGTAACTGCATACAGTAGCACCATGCCGATCAATGGTGCTAACGGGCTTCTGGGGCAGTTTCCATCTTCGTCAGCGGCGTCGGGGGCAGCAAGCAGAGTTCATTTGTCGGTTATGCAACTCCAGCCGAGGGTGCGGCGTGGAGGGTGTCTCGCTGAATCAAATTCTACACCTTTGCCACTTCAAAGTGGCAACACTACAATGCAAAGTGGTGTGAAGTACCGAAGTAACAGCCGATTTTTAGAAAATATTTTAAAAAAATTGACTTTAGATCAAAGCGGCTGCGGATGCAAAGTGGTTGACTGTGGGATCAAACGCAAAGTGCTGGTTGTGACGGTACTCCAGAGTTCATTTTGCGCCCAGGATGCCAAGTGAACCAAGGCACACGTTGGCAGCGCGCACTCGCGTGCTTGACGCGTTCAAGCAAGGGCAGGACTGGCTTCTCGTGGCCCACCATAACGCCATCCCGGCCACCACCGCCCGCCGCATCGTTGACAGTGGATCACCAGAGCTTAAGGAGAGGGAGGGTCGCGCGCTTCCAACGTGAAGTGCACGCCAGTGATCGAGATGGCACTGGTAGACTACGTCGAGGAGAACTGTCTGCACACGCTGGTACAGCTGCAGAGGATGGTCGCTTTAGAGTTCGACGTCAGCTTGAGCACGTCTCTGATCAGCCAGAAGCTGTGTGGCAAGCTGTACACAATGAAACAGGTGATATTTCCTAACCTGTTATCGCTATTGTTCTTACTGATGGTTTCTGTATGACATCATATATACAGGTCCGGATTGAGCCGATTACATGTAACAGCGAAGAGAACATTGAAAAGCGGCGCGTGTTTGCCGAAGCTCTGCTCAAGCATGAGCGTGAAGGTGCTTTTATTATCTATTACGATGAAACGAACTTCAACCTGTACTGCAAGCGGCTGAAAGGGAGGGCGCTGCAAGGTGAGCGCGCTGTGGTGAAGCTGCCAGCGTCCAAGGGCAAGAATCTGCAGGTGCAGTGCGCTGTGTCGACGGAGATCGGTCTCGTGCACTACGCTACCCAACGTGGAAGCATCAAGATGGAGGCTAATGCAGCCTTCGTCGATGCTATTTACGACACTGTGAAAGCGCATGAAACTGATTTTTGGGTAAGCCAATTGTGATTGTATTGGACAACGCGCCCGCTCACAGCCAGACAGAGGACCGGGTACGTCAGCGCAGCGACTTGGTGCTGCTGCGCCTAGGTCCCTACTCGCCAATGTGCAACCACATTGAAGGTAAGCATGGTCTAATGTGTGCTGCTGTTGTTTACTTACTTTGTATGATGTGCTGTGTATAGGCTGCTTCAGTGTCTTGAAGGCCAAGATCAAGAGTTACTTGGCTCTGAGCCACGACGAGATGCTGGGAGCTCCTCGCGGACAAATGCAAGAGCACCGCATGCAGCTTCTCGAGAAGGCAGCTGAGAATTGCATGCCTTGTATGACTGAGATTTGTCAGCAGAATGTCTCGCCACTGCGCGCACGCCGTCGCAGCAGCTAAACGCTCCGAGCCAATGGAGTACGGAAAGTAGCCATTTGAGCTGGACAAAATCCACTTTGCTCTGGATTAAAATTCACAATAGACTTTTGTGAAATTTGGATGCTCGAGATTTTGTTTTGAATTGCACTAGGGCCACTTTGAAGTGGCAAACGTGTAGACTGACCTGCCGAATTCCTACAGCTATCGTGTTGGTTTGAGGACCAACCATTGCTTCTATGGGCCGGACATTGTCACGACGAGGAGACGCCTTTCTCTTGTTGGAAAACCAGAGTCCTTATACAGGACACTCCCAGTGCTCGCTTGTGAACAAGAGCGAGAGATGATTGACAAGCTGCGAGACATCGGCCTCGGCCAGTACATTGAGCTCCCGCAGATCGTCGTCATGGGCGACACCTCCAGTGGCAAATCGTCCCTATTGTCAGCACTCTCGGGGTATCGTTTCCGTCTTCCGACCAACTCACTACGAGATGTCCCACGCAACTTGTTCTTTCCAGAGCTGATAACTTCCGTGGCAACGTCCGCCTTGTCCGATTTCATTCTGTCAGTATTGGTGTTGACAACTCGTCCAACGAGGGTGAAGAGAAGGAAGACCTACAGAGATTGGAAGATGTCCCTGACGCTATCACCAAACTCACCCAGAAACTCGTGAACGAAGGCCAATACATTAGCGACGACCAGATCGTGATCGAGATGAGTGGCCCCGACCTACCCAACCTCACTCTCACTGATCTACCAGGACTGGTACGCACGGTGGGTGACCACGAAGACCAGAGTATCATTCCGAGTGCGTCAAATGGTGGATCGCTACATGCAGCAGGAGCGTACGGTGATCATTGCTGTCGTACCAGCCAATGTGGATATGCACAACACGGAGATTTTGCAGGCTGCTCAAGAAGCGGATCCGAAAGGTACTCGAACGATTGCTGTGGTGACGAAGGTGGATTTGGTGGATGCTGGCGCGGAGTTTGCAGTGCACGAGTTGCTACGAAACAAAAGAAGCGCATGAAGTGGGGCTATCATGCTGTGAAATGCCGTGGCCAGTATGAGGTAGAAAATGGAACTACTATCGAGAAGGGCGTGACAAACGAGATGGCATTCTTTCGGAAGCACAAATATTGGTACCAATTGGAAGATTTGTGGGGAGTTCCTAGGCTGAGTGAGCGTCTGGTGTCAATTTTGCAGGACAACATTCGTCGCTCGTTGCCGAAAGTGGTTTCCGAGATAAGTTCTCGCATGGTTTCAATACAAAAGGAGTTGTCGAAGTTGGGCTCGATGTTAGAGTCCCCAGGTGCGCAGCGTCAACAGCTTGGCAAGTGGGTAAACCAGTATCTGCGTTTGATGGAAGCAAATATGACTGGGCAGTATGAATTGCTATCCCCTCTTCTTGGACAATCAAGTAAATCCCAGTCCTGGACACCTGAAGCTCGATTGCGTGCTTCCCTGCGACAAAAAGACCTCAGTTTTCGCGTCGACATTGAGGCGGCGACAACGACAGATAACGTAGATTTGTTGGAACCTGACAATCAAGTGGATGTTGGTGCGGGGGATAGCGTTCTTGTCCAAGTTGGCCGTCAGCAGACAATGTTATGCAAGGTGATGGAGACGCGCGGCACCGATGTGCTGTGTGAGGAACTACCACAAGAGTGGCTGGGTGCTTCACGCTGGAGTTTTGCTTCAGATATCGCTGGTGCTTCTCAGAACAATGGATCGACATCACTGAAGCAGTTTATCCTAGCTAATCGCGGCGACGAGCTAGCTATTTTCCCATCGTACCGAGTATTTTGCAGTTGCGTGCAGCGCAGCGTTCGAGAATGCGATGCAACTTCTTGAACACTACCACACCTTGACAAGGTCAGCCTCGCTTCATTTGATCTCCATGCTTTTAGCAGACTGTGGCAACGTGCGAGTCAAAGAGTTCTTTGAGGAGACAACTGATCGAGTTCTTGGAGCGCTGAAGGAGTTGGCACAGCAAGAGCTGGAGCTGCTACTACAACACGAAGCTCGACCTTATACTCAAGATCAGCGACTCTACGATGAGCTTGACAAGCTTCGTCGACGTGCTCTCCAGCTCGACTGGAAGCTGCATTGCCACCGGGAGATAAACATGGCCTGGTGTCGCTTGCTGATGTCACCCGATTGTTGGGAGGAATCTCTATGGGGCCATTTGCGATGTCTTCAGATGACCGTGAGGCGCTGGAGATAGAAGTTGCGCTGCGTGCGTATCTGGAGGTGGCCTCGCATCGTTTTGTTGATGTGGTGCCAATGAAGCTGAATGGTTTGCTGTTAGACGCCTTCCTCCGCGAAATGGAGAGTGCGCTTTTGGGCGCTGCCACGGATGAAAAAGTGGCTGAGTTGCTGCAAGAGGACGATGACAAGGCGACTCGGCGTCAGCAGCTTCGCAACCAACTCAAGGTTCTTCAGAAGGGAAACAGATTATGGAGAAGAGTAAGTGCTTGTAGCTTGTAAGAAAGCAAGGGCGAGCATTGCTGAAACACGAATCAATTTGTGCTTTTCGTTATGCAACGCACGTACCACCGCTAACGTTAGACTGTTTCTAGGTCGCCTCTTACACGTCTATTACACTTTTTGGGCGCTTTAGCGAACCATTTCGATTTCCTGCTTGGCATTCGCAAAGACAGCTTATCTTTGAGCCGCTCGCGTTCCTTCACCTTTTGCTCTGAGTCTTGCATCAAACATGCGAGTTTCTTGTCCGTCAAACCACTAGCTCGAAATTCATCTCGTCAACAAACTTGTCCAGACTCAAACTGTTCAGGCGCATTGGGATCTTGTCCACAAATCGCGGTACTGATACATCCAAGTAAGAATGCAATATCATCTTCGATCCTCGTTGGCAAGTGCAGATAACGCGATTGCCTTCAAAACAGCAACAAGCTCCCCCAAATCTTTTAGTCAAAGCCACGAGCGAGGAAATCTCGGAAAGCACTTTCGGCAACGAGTGACGAATGTTGTCCTGCAAAATTGACACCAGACGCTCACTCAGCCTAGGAACTCCCCACAAATCTTCTTCCAATTGGTACCAATATTTGTGCTTCCGAAAGAATGCCATCTCGTTTGTCACGCCCTTCTCGATAGTAGCTCCATTTGCTACCTCATACTGGCCACGGCATTTCACAGCATGATAGCCCCACTTCATGCGCTTCTTTTGTTTCGTAGCAACTCGTGCACTGCAAACTCCGCGCCAGCATCCACCAAATCCACCTTCGTCACCACAGCAATCGTTCGAGTACCATTCGGATCCGCTTCTTTTGAGCAGCCTGAAGAATCTCCGTGTTGTGCATATCCACATTGGCCGGTGCGACAGCGATGATCACTGTACGCTCTTTTGAATTGTTGCTCATCTTGAATGGGATTGTGCTTGATAAGGAAAGTTGAGAAATAAACAAGGTTGGCACGTACTTTGAGACGGTTGAGTACCATAAGCTGGTGCAACCGTAGTTCAGATTCAGACAAGACAATTCTTTGAAACTGTTACCAAATCAGAGAACGCGTGTTGTTCAACTGGGTGGTTTAGCAGACAAACTCAATTTCCTCCTTTGCACTGGACATACAAGTTCCTCTTTCAGTCGAAGACGCTCGGTCATCTTCTGTTTGGAGTCCTGCATTAAGCTAGTTAGCTTCTCATCTGTTAAACCGTTGAGCTCGAATGCCATTTCGTCAACGAATTTGCACAGAATCAAGTCGTTCAGTCTCATTGGAATCGCGTCCACAAAACGTGGCACAGCCACGTCCAAGTACGCGTGCGACGCCATCTGCATTTCGCCCACTTCACGGTCTTTAGAGGTAAGGATTCCTGATGCCACTGCTGTCATAACCTCAGAAAGTGCGACCTTGTCATTTGAGTCGACACGAACAGCAGAACTCACCTGCTCTTGGAGGTCTCGCAGACGCTGCTGATCCAACTCGGTAAACAATCGCTCATCCTGTGTGTACGGCCGGGTTTCGGCGCGCAGAAGAGTATCAATTTCTTGGTTTGCAGAGTCAACAACACGATCGAGCACTTTTGTAGCCGTCGTCTCTATAAACTGCACAACACGTGACGTTGCGTTGAGTTCGTCAGCGACGTAGTCCGACACGAGCTTCGTTTGGTCATGGTACGTGCGCACAAGGTTTTTGCTGGAGGCCCCACTTTTCCACGCACTGGCGAACCAGGTTACAAAACACTGGATAGGACGGAAAGATGGCCAGTTCATCGCCACGATTTTCTTGAATGAACTTCTTCAGCATCAGGCGCTCATCATAGCGTCAAGAGTTCTTCGACAGCCGCAGGCTGTTACAGACAATATTGGTGCCATCGATCTGCTCGACATGCCCACTGCGCCAGTGGCCGTTGATTTTGCCCTGCACTGCATCACCGATTTCAACGTCTTCTTGTGCTTTGCTGCCTACAACTTGATCCTTCGCTTTAGTGATCGTCTCCCGGAGAGCAGATTCCTCCACGCGAAGAACTGCTCGAAGTCGAGCGTTCACGTCATGATGAGATGAGCTTGGTGACGTGTTTTCCTTTGACACGCGCCGGCGTTTAGAAGGTGGCGACAAGAGTTCATATTGACCGCCCATTGCAGCTTTCATCAAACGAATATACTGGTCGATCCACATGCCAAACTGCTGGCGTTGAGCTCCTGGAGACTCCAACGGCGTTCCCAACCTTATCAATTCCTTCTCCGTCTCCGTCATGCGTGAACTAATTTCTGCGATTACCTTCGGCAGTGAACGGTGGATGTTGTCCTGCAAGATTGACGCCAACCGCTCCGTTAACTTCGAATTCCCCACAAATGTTTTGGCAGTCGCTGCCAGTACTCGTGTTGCCCGAAGAACGTCATTTCATTTGCCACGCCCTTCTCAATACTGGTACCTTTAGCCAACTCGCGCTGACTACGGCATTTGACCGCGTGGTAACCCAAATTCATGTGCTTCTTCTTGTTCAGTAACAACTCGTGCACTGCCAACTCCGCGCCAGCATCCACCAAATCCACCTTCGTCACCACAGCAATCGTTCGAGTACCTTTCGGATCCGCTTCTAGAGCAGCCTGCAGAATTTCCGTATTGTGCATATCCACATTGGCTGGTACGACAGCAATGATCACCGTACGCTCCTGCTGCATGTAGCGATCCACCATTTGACGCACTCTCGGAATGATACTCTGGTCTTCGTGGTCACCCACCGTGCGTACCAGTCCTGGTAGATCAGTGAGAGTGAGGTTGGGTAGGTCGGGGCCACTCATCTCGATCACGATCTGGTCGTCGCTAATGTATTGGCCTTCGTTCACGAGTTTCTGGGTGAGTTTGGTGATAGCGTCAGGGACATCTTCCAATCTCTGTAGGTCTTCCTTCTCTTCACCCTCGTTGGACGAGTTGTCAACACCAATACTGACAGAATGAAATCGGACAAGGCGGACGTTGCCACGGAAGTTATCAGCTCTGGAAAGAACAAGTTGCGTGGGACATCTCGTAGTGAGTTGGTCGGAAGACGGAAACGATACCCCCGAGAGTGCCGACAATAGGGACGACTTGCCACTGGAGGTGTCGCCCATGACGACGATCTGCGGGAGCTCAATGTACTGGCCGAGGCCGATGTCTCGCAGCTTGTCAATCAACTTTCGCTCTTCCTGGGCCTTGACGTGGGCAAGGAATCCTTTCTTGGACGAATTCTTAGCCTTGGTCATACCTAATGATGAAGAAGGGGTTTCGATGTCTGAAGGAGGAAATTTGAAGAGAACTGTCATGTGAACTATTAGAAAGGGGGACCAACTGCACAAAGATGTCATCCCGTTGCTCAACATTCCTAGAAAGTAGCACAAGCCAGTGTTGTCGATGTTGTCGAATCTTCTGCTCAGCAAACCATCTCAATTTCCATCTTAGCGTTGGCCAAACAAACAAGTTCCTCTTTCAATTGTTGGCGCTCGGCGGTCTTGTGCTCTGAATCCTTCATACAGCGCGCGAGTTTTCGTCCGTCAAACCGTTGAGTTCGTTCGCCATTTCAGCAACAAACTTTCGGAGTACTAAATCATTCAGCCGCATTGGAATCGTATCCACAAACCGAGGCACCGCCACATCCAAGTACGCTTCCAACGCCACCTGCATCTCCAGTGCCTCACGATCTTCAGTAGCTAGTGTCATCGCTGCAACCGCCTTCATCACCTCTGCGAGTACAACTTTTCCATCCGCACCGACAGGAACAGCAGTCTTGACCTTCTCTTGGATAGCTTTCGAGCGCTGCTGATCCAGCTCATCAAAAGACGGTCGTCTTGAGTATACGGGCGTCCTTCGGCTTGCAGCAGGGCGTTCATCTCTTGATCGGCAGCTTCAACCACGCGGTCAAGAACATCAGCAGCCGTGCTTCGGATGAACTGCACCACTCGAGAGGTAGCACGAACCTCACCAGCCACGAAATCCGACACAACTTCGTCTGCTTCTGGTAAGCACCCAACAGTGTTTGGGTTGGTGTCCTCCACTTGTCCACGCACTGTCGGAACAAGTTGCAAAAGACCTGGTAGGACGGAAAAATTGCGAGCTCGTCGCCTCGGTTCTCGCGAATAAACTGCTTCAGCACAGCGCGTTCATCAAACCGCCAATGGTTCTTCGATTTCCACTGGTTATCGAACTCCTTGCAGCAAATATCCGTTCCGTTGATTCCTTTCACGATTCCGCTGCGCCACTTATCCTCAATTTCAATTTGCACGGTATCTCCGACTGCGACTTCCTCTTGACTCTCTTTGCCTCCAGTCCCGACAATGTGGTCCTTCGTTTGATAAATTGACCCCCGAAGATCAGCTTCCTTCACACGAAGCACAGCTCGAAGTCGAGCGTTAATCTCGTGGTGACTCTCAGCCGTTGTGGGTTTCTTTGCCGAGTCGGAAGCTGGTAACACGTCGTACTGCCCAGACATGGCAGCTTCCATCAGCCGTAGATATTGGTCGATCCACTTGCTAAATTGTTGACGTTGGGCTGCCGGAGACTCCAACGGTGTACCAAGCTTCGACAGAGCTTTCCGCGTCTCACTTATACGACAACAGATCTCCGTGATCACCTTGGGCAATGACTGACGGATATTATCCTGCAGAATCGCCACCAACCGCTCACTCAACCTCGGAACTCCCCAATACTGCGGCGATAGTCGCTGCCAGTACTCGTGTTGCCCGAAGAACGTCATTTCATTTGCCACGCCCTTCTCAATACTGGTACCTTTAGCCAACTCGCGCTGACTACGGCATTTGACCGCGTGGTAACCCAAATTCATGTGCTTCTTCTTGTTCAGTAACAACTCGTGCACTGCCAACTCCGCGCCAGCATCCACCAAATCCACCTTCGTCACCACAGCAATCGTTCGAGTACCTTTCGGATCCGCTTCTAGAGCAGCCTGCAGAATTTCCGTATTGTGCATATCCACATTGGCTGGTACGACAGCAATGATCACCGTACGCTCCTGCTGCATGTAGCGATCCACCATTTGACGCACTCGGAATGATACTCTGGTCTTCGTGGTCACCCACCGTGCGTACCAGTCCTGGTAGATCAGTGAGAGTGAGGTTGGGTAGGTCGGGGCCACTCATCTCGATCACGATCTGGTCGTCGCTAATGTATTGGCCTTCGTTCACGAGTTTCTGGGTGAGTTTGGTGATAGCGTCAGGGACATCTTCCAATCTCTGTAGGTCTTCCTTCTCTTCACCCTCGTTGGACGAGTTGTCAACACCAATACTGACAGAATGAAATCGGACAAGGCGGACGTTGCCACGGAAGTTATCAGCTCTGGAAAGAACAAGTTGCGTGGGACATCTCGTAGTGAGTTGGTCGGAAGACGGAAACGATACCCCGAGTGCCGACAATAGGGACGACTTGCCACTGGAGGTGTCGCCCATGACGGCGATCTGTGGAGCTCGACGTACTGGCCAAGACCGATATCTCGCAGCTTATCAATCAGCTTTCGCTCTTCTTGGGCCTTCACATGGGCGAACAGGTTCGTCTTGGGGTCTTGGTCATCTTGGCTAGGTAGCGACGTAGTGTGCTCCACTTGGCAAGTTGAGGAATACGATAACCTTTGTAGCTCGTTGGTCGAGCTTTCAATCAACCAGACTATTCTCCATATACACTCGAAAAAATCCCGACAGACTAAAAGCGATGGACGTCTATCGACTTGCAGAGTACACAATGAAATTTTCTTATCAAATCAATTCTGTACCAGCACGAGATCAAAAGTACTTAAAAACACCTCGGCGCTCTTGATAACGCCATGTTGTTTCATTTCCATCGCGAACCAGTTCGTCAGCTCCTCTTCCATGAGAAGAGTCTCGTTTCGAGGACATGCTGCTTCGTCTGGCGCTCTCTTGGGTTTTGGTGCTGTTCGACCTCCAAAGTAAAGTCGATCTTTCAGCTGTGCCGCGTAGTTTCGCCATTGTTGAGCCAACGAAATCTCCTTCTCTCGGATGCGAAAATTAAAGCAGACGAAGAGAAGAAAGCCATAGCGGCTATCATACTCGACCTCGACTTCCACCGGGATCCCGGGCTCCAGCATTCCCGCAGCAACTCCAGCACTGAATGGCGACACCGAATTTCCCGCTAGAGTACCAGCAACGCTGGCCACATCTCGGTTGTTACCGGTACGTGCTCGCAGTTTCCCGAACGCTTTCAAGACTAGGTCCTTGAGCTTGTGCTTCCACGAAAGAGAACTATTCAAGAAGGCGATACTCCTGCGCGGGTGAGCGCGTTCGTCGTTGCAAGCTTGTAGACCCAGATCTTTCCACACAACACGGCGCACTTCCGAAGCAAGTTGAGAAACACTCTCTTGTTTGTCAAGCACCCGGGTCCCCAGGAACATCTCGAATTTTTCGACGTCGATTGCCTTATTCACCTTGATCCGCAGTGTTCGCCGTCCGTACTCGACTTCATGACTCTTTTTTTCTTGTATCGGATCAACGCGTAGACACATCCAGCCATCCAAAACATATTGAGCACGAAGAACAAGAGAGGCACCTCGATGATGGTTTTTGCAAAAGCTGTCTCCACCCATTTGGGCATTTCTGCATTCAAGGTTCCGCCTGGAACGCGGTCCAAGAGCGTGAACGCAAAGCTGCCAGCAAGGAGCACCTGTACCAGCTCGAGGGATGAACCGCACTGCTCAACGGCCAACGACGAGTCTGCGAGCACTTTGGTGTTGCCTTCGACAGTTTTGAAAATGTCTTCCAGCTCGGACGTGTTGAGTACCTCCGCCATCTGCCGCAAGTTGACGATCTCGTATTTTGCGCCATGCACAAGTTTCTCTAGATCCCGTGCGCGAAGGAGGATATCATGGTGCTGTTTCTTTAGGTCGAGGTAGCTGAAGATTGACTCCTCCTCTTCTGTTGCGTTTGGCGATTTTTGAGGAATCTTGACGAACTCGAGCGACTCGAGCAGATACCCCAGCGTATCGGTAAACTGAACATACAAAAACAACGAATCTGTTAGTAAGAGCATGCATGACACATATACAAGTTCTCACTTACCAGAATGAGGTCGTTTGTCGCTTGATTCAACTTGCCTCGTATGGTGACGAGGTGGTGGGGGTCTTCTTTTGCTCGGAAAATGAGTTCTCGGATGTGCTTGAGTAGTTCCTCGAGCACGAAGATTCTCGTGAAGAAGCTACGTAGGAACATTTCACGGCACAGAAGTGAAAAGTACGAGATGAACACTTTCTCAAAGCGCTTGGAGGCGGAGCCGGCGATCAGCATGCCATCTCGACCGACTATCAGCACGCTGTCCTCGCCTATATCGTATGCACAGTGGATATCTCCCAGCACCTGCTTCAGCTCGTTCTCAAAGTCGCCTCGGTCCATGTATTCCAACCCTGGCATGAACGGGTCGATCTGGTCGGCCATGATCATGTTAAACTTGCCACGATTCGCGATATCGCCTAGAATACCATGTCGAGCAAGCTTGTTTGATACGAAGACAGCAGATCGTCCATAATTTCAGATGAGTCTTGGTGGATATCAACCAACAATCGCGACAACAAGTCCACTGAGATGCGGTCTGCTCTTTTGTCCAAGATAGCGTCCACCTTGATCCCGTAAAAGATGGTTCCGTCCACGTTGAGATGAATACCAAAGTTCTCGACCTGTACGATTCCATCGTCTTCTGGGAAATTGATCTCGGCCTCGAAGTTGATGTATCGCACGGGGTCATAGTCGAGAATTCGCACTTCCGTTAGTCCTGGAGGCACTTCGAACTGAGTATCCGTCGGACGATCATCGATAAGCGAAGTGAAGAGCCCTCCCTGGCATCGATCCATAGACCCGAGTCGCTCGTTCAGTGCGACGATCTGGTTCGACCCGAACGGGATCCACTCACCCACAAGACACACGGGGTTAGCCAGCACTATCGCTTCGGAAAGCGTATCACGAATGTTAGATTGTCCGCTGGCAGCTTCCAATGCTCGATGTGCATTCGACGACAATTGCTGGTAAGCTTCCAGGTTGCGTACGCATTGAGGAACGAAAGGGCTGGACACGTACGACACGTCCTCGGTTTCGGTCACTCCAGAATATCGGAAGTACCCGATGGACTCTAGGATAAAGCGGCCTTCTTCATTGAAATCCGGTTCTTCTTCAGTAGCCTGGATGTCTCCAGTTAGCACCGCAGTAAGCTGCTTACCGCTGCCTTTTGAAAACGTCCACGCAGGAGCATTTACCTCGGAAGTGGTCATGGGATCTGGTGGGTCTTTGATCGGGATGTAGCGGATCTTGAGAAGCTCGCGTCGATACGGTTTGGGGGCGAAGATAAAGGCGTCGACGTTTGCCTTGAGCTCCTTGCTGACTTGAGACAAAAGCTGAAGTCCACGTATAGAAACCTGGAAGGCTGTGACGGAGTGGTAATCCTTGGTGGAGAGCTTGAGGCCGTTGATAAGGTTCGCTTCACGCAGATCATCGATGGCAGACTTGCCGTCCTGAGTCGTGTTCATCCAGATGCGTTTCGGTCGCCCTTCCTGTGCGATGACCATGGCTGCTGGTGCGTAGTCGAAGTTCAGCCCTCCGGCAGCGATACCCTCGTACATCAGGACGAGTAGAGGGATCTGTCGAATCCAAGACTCTTTGTCTTCTTTCGTGCGTGCACACACAGCATACCTTGACAACATGTAGAGCAGCATCACATGGTCGGTCGGCCACGTCTCCTCACAGTACGCCCAGTGTCGTCACCTTCCTTGGACATCTCCGGCAGGGTGAAGGTCAATTCGTCCGAATCCCCCGCTTCCTCTTCATTACCACTACCGGTAGCTACCAGGGAGCTAGTATCTCCTTCCGGAAGAGGCGAATTGGACCCGGACGGACCGATTTGTCTCGACATGCGAGACCCACGCGACCCACTGTTGTTTCTGCCCATGGACATTGTTTGTCGACGATACGGCTGAGCAGGAGCTGCAGATCCATCAGTTGGTTTCATGAGACCCGAAGCAGTGCGTGGATCTACTTCATTTCGGGGAGATCGGACTCGGGTCGACATGGTGCGTGGGGTGAGTCCCTGAGCTTGTTGCTGCGATGACGGAGGATGAGGTGACTTGCTTTCATCTACAGAGGGGGCTATGCCACCACCTTGGAGATCACCATTTTCAGGCGACTCAGACGTCGACTCAACAGGGCGAGAGGCCATCGGCTGCTGCCTTGGTGACACTGGAGGCTCGGGAGGTTTCGGAATGAGACGATAGGCGGGGCTAATGGAGCCGCTCGTAGTAGGGCTTTGCTGTCTGGGAGACTCCTCGATGATCTCGTCGAGGTGCGGGATCTGGCCTGGAAGAGGGCGATCTCTAGTTGCCATCCATCTGAGAAGATGGCAACGGGTGGGCGAGGAAGAAGTTAGTTCGGGAATGGCACGCCCACTGCGACTTCCCAAGATAAGTCGTTTCACGGGATCATTTGGAGAGCTCTCTAACTTGTAGTCGTTGAAAACCAAAGCAGGCCCCCACCCCGTCGCAGAGGACAACAATGCCCACTTCAACTAGTTTTGACCACCGCAGACGGCGCCGTTGGCAAAGCCTCGGTACTCATTAGCTGTTCACAAACTGTTTTTGTTGCCCTGGGGCGTGTTCGTAGCAAGCGAAAGACGATAAAGAAATTCAAGCCGCGCTCGTCGAAGATAGCGAGGATCGAGAGGCTCCAGAAGCTCACGAGGGAGCTGAAGGACACGGAGTCAGACTTCGTGGCACTGGAGGTGTCAACGGAGGTTGGATCGGACGAGGATGACGAAGACACCGAAGAGGACGAGAAGGAGGAAGAGGCCTCGACGCACAGCATGGAGACGAGATCCCAAGTGAAGAAAAAATGAAGTGCGGTGTGTTATCTGCTAGGTGTCGTGCAGTCACAGTTCAGCTACAGTGTGATGGTTAATGATGTGAAGGAGACTTTTTCAAAAAGGCAACTTCTTTGACATAATCTGTATGACTAACTTCAATTTTCCAACCGTAATCAACATTCACATGTCTCATCAATGGAATTTGGTCGCAACGTCAAGCGTCATTTGACAATTATGGTGGCGATCAGCGAGTCCGAGCGCGAGGAGTTCGACGATGTCCTGGGCAGCGGAGGCATCTTCCGCAAGATGCTGACGGTGAACACGGACGGCATCCAAGCAGGTAACACGCTCGTGCACCCCACCCCCATTCGCATTGTATTCATCGAGATCTCGCCACTTTGCCAAAGTATTGACACGTGGAGCTCTCTTGTAGAATTCGGAGAGGAAGTGGGCGTGAAATACTCGACGTGGGTGCTCAATTCGGGGAAGAAGGTGGTGACGGACGAGGCCCGCAAGTTTCGCATCGGAGACGGCGAAGTGATGCCCGGTACGAGCTTTTTACTGCAGTTTTGCTGCATGATCAGAGGAGACTAAGTCGCTTTCCTGTCTGTGACGCAGCACTGGAGCTCGTGGCCAAGATGATGCACGTGGGGAAGTGTGTGAAGTGCGCTGTGACGCACGGTTCGCCTATGGAGATGTGGGGCTGGAGCCGCACGTGGCTCCGGGGGCCGAGATGAAGCTGGTGGTGGAGCTCTGCCGCGTGGGGAAGAAGATCACGGCCGAAATGGGTTCCCAGGAGCTGATCGTGGAGGCCACGCAGAAGAAGGAGAGCGGCAATCGCTACTTCAAGGAGAAGAACTACGAGCAGGCAGCCAAGCTGTACAAGCGCGCGCTGAAGCTGCTGGAGACCTTTGAACACTCGGAAGAGGACGCCGCGCAGTGCAAGGACCTGCTCCTCGCGCTGGGCAACAATGTGGGCAACGTGCAGCACAAGCTCAAGCAGTTTAAGGAGGCGCGCCAGTCCAGTCTCGAGGTGCTGCAGCTCGACCCGACGAACGTCAAGGCCATGTACCGCGTGGGCCAGATCGCGCTGGACCAGAACGAGTTTGAGGAGGCCAACATGTTCATGCGTAAGGCGCTCGAGATTGAACCGAAGAACGCCAAGGTGCGCCAGTCGCTGGTGCAGATGAAGAAGAAGAAGCGCGACCTGAAGGCGCTGGAGAGGAAGCTGTACGCGAAGCTGGGCGGCAACGACGCGACCGAGACGACAGAAACTAGCAAGGCCGCAGCGCTGTTGGCGCGTGTTCGACAGAATCCAGCGCTTGTCGCCGCTGTACTCACCGTTGTGATTGCGATCCTCATGTACGTGTATATCGGAAAGCCGAACTACGAGGTGCTTGAGGAGGTCGTCACGGATTCTGCGCCACACGACGATTGAAAATACGCTGGACCAGTGTCGTAAATACTGCTGCTAAGCACTCCGCCTCAAATCGAAATCGACTGCAGGTTGGAGCTAACACCACGTGTGGACCAACCCATGCCTCGACAATCGTGCTAATATAATAGGCGTTCAGTGCCCTTCAACCTGTGGATTTAATCTGGTGTCGCTTTCCCGGTTTGCTTGAGGATTCGTACCTTCGATCTACTGTAGACGAAACATTCCTGCGGCTCCATTGCTCCAGGCTGGAGCAGCGGCTGAAGAAGAAATGGATAACGTTAAAAATCAAAGGCAACAAGTTGTTGTTGCCAACAACAGTCAAAAGGCAACACCAAGTGTAGCCATCGCGTCGCATCGCGTCACTTTCTGAAGCAAGTACCGTACTTTACACCGCCATCGTATATCACCATCGTTTAAACGAATACCTTTCAAATTGAGTATTGGACCAATTACATTCTAAAGTTAAATACGTTCAATATCTAATGTACCCGTGATTACAGCTATATTTCAGTGGCAGTTGCATTGCTCACGCGACTTGGCTGCTTGGATTGCAGACGAGCATATCGCCTGAAACCGCCCAGAACATCCACGTGACCATGTCGGCAGGACCACGCACCATCAAGGCCCTTGCCTGCTTCGGCAAGAGCGATGAAGTCCAGCCCTGGGAGTACGAGTCCCGTCCATTGGGCACCGAAGACGTGGAGATCAAAATCTCGCACTGTGGCATTTGCGGTTCGGACTTGCATGTGATCGACAGTGGCTGGAAGCCCACGCTGTACCCGTGTGTGGTAGGCCACGAGATCGTGGGCGAGGTGACCCAGGCCGGTGCCGACGTGAAGGACCTCAAGGTCGGCGACCGCGTGGGTGTCGGCGCACAGGTCTGGGCTTGCCTCAACAAGGACCCCACGACTCCATGCAAGGACTGCGCCAAGGGCACTGACGCCTACTGCCACGGCATCGTGAGCACGTACAACGCCAAGTACAAAGACGGTAGCAAGACGTACGGCGGCTACGCTGAGTACGTGCGCGTTCTGGGCGCCTACGCCTTCAAGATCCCGGACAGCATCCCGTCGGACGCCGCGGCTCCGCTGTTGTGCGCCGGTACGACCGTCTTCACCCCGTTCAAGGAGGCGGGGGTGAAGCCTGGTGATCGTGTGGGAATTGTGGGCATTGGCGGACTGGGCCACATTGCCATTCAGTTCGCCAAGGCCATGGGCGCCGACGCCGTGGTGGCCTTCTCACGTTCGGCAAACAAGGAGGAGGAGGTGCGTCAGCTGGGCGCCGACGAGTTCGTCAACTACTCGGACCCCGAACAGGCCAAGGCGGCCGAGGGCTCCGTGGACATCCTGCTCATAACAGCCGACGCCGACGGCATGCCGTACCAGTTGTTCCTGAGCTTCCTCGCGTCGCGCGGAACGTGCATCATGGTCGGCCTGCCCAACGACGAGGTCAAGTTCAAGCCCGCTCAGGTGGTCATGAAGGGCGCCAAGTTTGTGGGCAGTCACATCGGCAGCATCCAGGACGTCAAGGACATGCTCGCGCTCGCAGCCGAGAAGAACGTGCGACCTGTGATCCAGAAGATGCCCATGAGCAAGGCCAACGAGGGCATCCAGATGCTGCGCGAGGGCAAAGTCCGCTACCGTATCGTGCTCGAGAACTAAATGGATAGAGGTGTATTCATGTAGCGAAGACTAGAGGAGCGTGCGGAAGTCGCTTCAACACTGTTCCCATTGCGTTGCATTCTTCCTGTTTTTTGGCATTGAACCATAGTACGGACCCCCCAGTGGCACTGGGCTAGTGCCTGTCTTGGTGGATGCATGCTCACACCCGGTGCGTCACCAGCAAATCGTGGGGTGACTCATACAGCAGCTTTCAGCTGACGTCTGAAGTTGAACTGCACAGCTGCGACAACTCAGTGCTCCTTGCTGCCTGCCAGGCAGCCTACAGGTACCCGGCGCTTTGATCCTTTCTTGCATGAAGCAAGTTGCGATATACTGTGTATGTAGAGAGACCATGGTGCATGCACACTGCATTGGTTTTAGTTTTTAGGTATCGGATACCTACACAGAGTCTTGTCAAGACAGCAAGACAGTCGAGTTCGAGAGACCTGGTTTTGACCATTCATCTGCCTGAACACCATCCAACGGATTGGATCAACTTCTCTGTCCACGTCATCCCGAATCGGGATTCCCGATTAGTAAAGCAAGGTGCCATGCGCAAGCAGGAAGCCACCATGTGCTGCGACCTCAAACACCTCACTGAAGCTCACTTTGCAATTTGCCAACAACTTCCCAGACAACCGTAACGATGTCCACCGCCCCGAGAACCATCAACGCCTACGCTTCCTTCGGCAAGGACGAGGAAGTTAAGCCCTGGCAGTACCAGTCCCGTCCGGTGGGCGATGAGGATGTCGAGATCAAGATTTCGCACTGTGGTATTTGTGGCTCGGACCTGCACACCATTGAGAGCGGATGGGGTCCGTCGACGTACCCGTGCGTGGTCGGCCACGAGATCGTAGGTGAGGTGACGGTCGCTGGTGACAAGGTGAAGGACCTCAAGGTGGGCGACCGTGTGGGTGTGGGTGCCCAGGTTTGGGCTTGTCTGAACAAGGACCCCAGTGCTCCCTGCAAGGAGTGTGCTAGTGGTGACGACGCCTACTGCGCGCACAAGGTCTGGACCTACAACGACACGTACAAGAACGACGGCGCCATCTCGTACGGCGGATACGCCGACTACGTTCGCGTTGCTCACGAGTATGCCTTCAAGATCCCGGACAACCTGCCGTCCGACGTTGCGGCGCCGCTGCTGTGCGCTGGTGCCACCGTGTTCACGCCTCTCAAGGAGGCTGGGGTGAAGCCCGGCAAGCGTGTCGGTGTGGTTGGCATTGGTGGCCTGGGTCACCTTGGCATCCAGTTCGCCAATGCCATGGGCGCTGACGCTGTCGTTGCATTCTCCCGCTCGTCCAACAAGGAGGCCGAGGTGCGTGCTCTGGGTGCGACGGAGTTCGTGGTGTACACGGACGACAAGCAGGCTGCTGCTGCCGCCGGTTCGGTCGATGTGCTATTGATCTGCGCCAACGCCGACAACATGCCGTACACACAGTTCCTGAGCTTCCTGGCCGTCCGCGGATCGTGCATCATGGTGGGTCTGCCGAACGACGAGATCAAGTTCAACGCCTTTGGCGTGGTTGGCAAGGGTGCCAAGTTCGTTGGCAGCAACATCGGCAGCATTCAGGACATCAAGGACATGCTGGAGGTTGCGTCGAAAAAGAACGTGCGTGCGGTGATCCAAAACTTCCCATGAGCAAGGTGAACGAGGGCATCGACATGGTTCGCAACGGCACGGTGCGCTACCGTGTGGTGCTCGAGAACTAAGATGTGTTGTAGCGAGTAGGTCCATGTGAATCAATACATGCACTTACCTTTGAATGAATCTGTTGATTGCGACAGTGAGTTTTCGTATCATGGAAAGCTGCTTGGTTGTTATTGAAGTTGTTCTTGAAGCTGTTCGTGAAGCTCATTTGAAATCTGCTACGGAGGATTCACAAGCCAAGACCCAAGAATGGGTCACCTTGGCATTCAGTTCGCAAATACCATGGGCGCTCACGCTGTGGTGGCCTTCTCCCGCTCGTCCAACAAGGAGGCCGAGGTGCGTGCTCTGGGTGCGACGGAATTCGTGGTGTACACGGACGACAAGCAGGCTGCTGCTGCCGCTGGTTTGGTCAATGTGCTGCTGATCTGCGCCAACGACAACATGCCGCACCGAATCTGGCAGTCCGCGGATCTTGCATCATGGTGGGTATGCCAAACGACATCAAGTTCAGCGCCTTTAATGTTGTGAGCATAGATGTCAAGTTCGTTGGCAGCAACATAGGCAGCATTCAGGACCTCAAGGACATGCTGGATCGCACGCACAAAAATGTGCGTGCGGTGGTCCTGAAGCTTCTCATGAGCATACCTTATTGAAAGTGGCCACAAATATAATACATCAAACTTTTTGAAAGTTGGCCAGAAAATGCATATACCGGTAACGTTACCGGTACCGGTACTTCAACTTTGACAAAAACATTACAGTTATCTGCCAATTTGTCTGCTCTCCCCTTTATGCGCCCCGTCGCTTGTCATTTAAAGGCAGATGATGCAGGCTATGACTATAATCGTAATATATCCCATGATTTCTTCCATGATCAATCATGGATGGTAAGTAAGTATTGAGGACGATCGCCATATGGAGAAGATTCGAGAAGATACGCCGAGGACGAAGAAGATACAGACGTGAGGCTGTAATTTGGTCTATGATTAAAGCATGATTAATCATGGATTTATCATGGGTTGCAACATTGTGTTGCAATTTGTACGCATAGTCGAACAGACCGCGTGAACATGGAGTCTCGCGGAAGCTCACGCCAGTATAGAGACGCATAAGTTGCTGTGAGATCATGTATGGAAAGCGTCATCCCCACAACGATCACATTATCGAAGATGAAACTCAAACCAGAATCAATTATCGGACGCATTAGCAGCAATCCTGCAGTTAGAACTGGAAAAAGTGCAAACTTACTTCGCGACTTGGGTGGGAGGAGTATCCTCTTCCTCGTCAGCGTTGTTTGCAACTGGATGCTCAGGCGCAGGCATCTTCTCGTCTTCGTCGCCCACCTCGACCTCGTGCTGTTCGACCTCTTCCCTCGTGAGGAGTCGCCCAGATAGTAAATAGAAGAAAAGCTCGAAGCGTCGTCTTGGCAACGCGGTCGCACTCATGTCCAGGGGCGAGCCTCTGACGACGTGCCGAATGAACATCCAGCACACGTAGACACCACAGCTGAAGGCGTCGAACTGGATCGGATTGTTCTGGGCGACGACGTCGTAGGCTTGGAGTCTAGAAATCTTGAGATGTTGCGCGATCGCATTAACGGCCTTGATGTACACAGCCTGGTTCAGCGGATCGTAGTAGAATATCCGCTGCGCACTCACCACCACCACACAGCACCAGTGGGCGTTGTGGAAGTTCAGGGGAGTAACACGCACTCCACTCCCTCCTCAGCCACTTGTTGGAACACCCGGTCTTGAATCTCTCTGGAAACAGGCGCAGCTTTAGAATTTCTTGTCCTAGTCTTGTTCGGCACTGCATCCTGGAACCCCGCAAATCGGCACGAAGGGAAGTCATGTGTTAGGCGCACACAGAGTGCCCTAATTGACGCATCCGAGAGCCATGTGGGTGGAATTGCTCTATAGAGCATCGAGAATGTGAAGTCTGGAAGCGGAGGAAGACCGTCGATCTGCTTGTACGGGTACGTGTCCAGCACTTGAATCGCAACTTTGTTCGCCACATCGTGATACTTAGCCGGAAGTGCAGGACGCCTTCAACTGTGAGCCCCTTGTGCAGGTCCAGACCAAACTGCACCACACCCTTCAGATTCTGGATGCGCACAAAGGTCTCGATCTGCTCCCGAGAATAGTTCCCCACATCCTTGATGACCACAGTTTCGACTTGATCTTTCTTCGCGCTTGTTCGCGTCTCTTGCGAGTCGTCAACCTCAATGGCGCTCGCTGATGTGTTAGCAACAGGGAGGACCTTCATGCAGGCGTCCAGAAGCTTGGGGGCCGCAGGTAGAACGGATCCATGGTCATCACCGGGTTCTTCAACATCCGGAGCTTGGGCTTCTTGGTTTCCGCAGCGCAGAACTTCACTATCACTCCTGACAACCGGCGCTGCGTATCCATAAGAGAAGGAATCTCCCGGGCCAAGGCATCCGCTAGAGCGCGCAAAGTTACTTCCCCAGCTTGTTGGCGGCCTTGTTCCGCCTGCTGATACCACTTCCTATCCGATTTGTTGCCAGCTTGTGTGACTGCCTTGAATTTGCGTGGAGATCCGACCTTCTTCGCCTTGGGATTCAGCCGAATGGTTGATGCTGCATGATCCATAGGCTCTCTGACTACTCCACCCGGGATCGGCACCTTGTCCTCCATTTCGTCTTCGTCTGAACTCAGGTCAAACTCCTCCTTCGCGTCCTCATCTAGCTGTCGATCATTTTTCGCATCTTCATGGTGCCGGCGTGAGACAGCAGAGGTGTTCTTAGCAGCGTTGTCGGCGCCAGACGAAGTCGGCATCTTCCGTTGGCGCACATCGCGCCAATTTGTCATCAACATTTCCAGCATGTCATCAAATTCATCTTCGTCCTCGATATCAGACATTTCCGAGCAAATCAAGTGCGTCCCTCGGGCTGCGACTCGGTACCGCTGGGCGGACGTGCGCTTTTCAGTCAGGCGAGTTTTCTTTCCATCCTTAGGATAGGCCTCGTACGTGAATTGCTTCACCCTTTGGAGTCTGCGGGAGGAATCCGTCCACCTGAACAAATCATGGACAAATCATAGACAACAATCATGGGTCAAATCATGATTTTATCATGGATATTCTATGATTCAATCATGGAAAATCCAGGAAGATACTGCGTACCTCACGTCAATGCTCATCCAGGGGATGTAGGACCCGCAACACGCGAACGCTTGCGGAACGCCATCGCGTGGCGGCACGGGAGCTTCATTGTCAGGCTGAACTCACAGTCGCAGATCCAGTTGTCAAGTCTCAGTCGATGTGTCTTCGACGCGCCCTGTATCACCACTTGATCTTGATGCTCACCGCACAGAGTGAACGCGTATCTCTCAGCGTTCGCGACCGCCCTTGAATACTCGACCTCGATATTCTCAGCGATGAAGGGAGAGGTAAATCTCAACAAGTTGGACATTTCCTCGTCGTAACTGGAGTTTACGAAGCGCCCGATCCTGGTGAGGCGATAAGTGTACTCCTTCTCCATGCGTCTGTCATACGCAACGATAGCCTTCACGCAACCAGCCATGCTCATGTTCCCGTCGACGTCGCCCTTCAACTTTCCAAAGAAATTCTCGAGCCTGTTGTTCGTGTGATTCTTGAAGTGCGGAAGCATGACACGGCGGTACAGCACCCAGCGGTCTTGACTCTCATCCCAGTTTCTCTCGAAGTAAAGGAAGAAATCATGAAGACCAACTCGATCGCAAATGCCTTCGAAAGACGCATGAGCTAGCGTGTATTTCTCTTCACTGTCCGCATACACCATGGCGTGGACGGCTGCGTCCACCTGACTAGCATCGTCCGACGATATTTTACTGTACTCAGGCTTCGCACGCTTCTCCTTGAGATACTTGATCACGTGGAAGTGACACACTAATACGCGAGCCTTGGGGAAGTTCGACTCCAAGACCTTGATCTCGTTAAGGTCCTTGTCGACGACGATAACGCGCAGTTGATCAATCCGCGTGGGGTGCAACCTTTTGAAGTGAGCCACCGCTCGGTCCATGTGCCAGTCGTCGTTCGCCTCCAACAGCGATTGCTGGACGACAGCGCCCTCTCCAAACTCATTCATCGTCATAAACGTAAGCAACTGGTAATTGTATCTGAAAGAAGTACAAAAAATCATTGGTCAGAATACGATTAATCATGGAATAATCATGGACAATACAGAAACTCACCGATTCGTCTTATGGCTGCAATCCACCTACAGTAACTCACTGAACCTTCCGTAGATGCGCCTCATGTGCGCAGTCGCCAACGAAAGGACACCCGTCTCCCCAGCGTGAGTCTCAGCAACCGACGAAACATTTTCTGGATCAGCGGCAGCGAAAGCTGCGATCTCCCGGGCTGTGGCGTCGTTTGTCGTTGGCCATCGAAATGGAGGAAGCATGGTCGTGAACCGTGTTATCCACGTCGACTTGGATCACGTTCTGGTCGTGTTCGAGCAAGTAGTCGTAGATCTGGGACCTCTTCGCGCCGACAGCCAGCATACCTTCGACCCTCGCGCCAACCAACGGATTCACCACGCCCCGAGAACTTGGATACGTCGCGAAGCTTGCAGTCGACACCTCGTGGTTGTGTACAAACCGACCGTTCTTCACTTGAAGCTCCATACGCTCCAGGTTCCACTGCACTCGAAACCGGAAGGGGCGGTTGGTCAGCCGGATGTGCTGTCGTGGACGGCTGCCTGTCCCCGAGATTTGCGCTACGGGTTCAAACCTTCCGGAACCAACTGGGACGCATCTCCGCCTCTCTTCGTCTTGGACAGCCGCTTGTTCTGCTCCGCGCGACTGAAGGTCTCTTGCACCACCAGCACCTGCTTCGTGGTCGCACAGTTTGTCTTCAATCATGACTGCCAGGCTTCCCAGCTCATGTGCTAGATACCCGGAGGTTCAATCGCAACCTCCACGCCACCAGTTGTGTGGGCACCCGCCCTGTCATCTTGTGCGCCGTCACCGCCAGTCCCCACGTCGTCACCAGATGTGTCTGCACCCGCCCGGTCACCTCGCGCGCCGTCACCGCTAGTCCCCATATCGTCGTCCTCCATTTCGTCCTCCTCGGAAGACGCGGGAGCGCCACGCAGGACGTCGGAGATGCCTGGACCTCGCTGCGGCCATGAACGTGCTGGAACCGCTGTCGCTGTACCTCCTCCTTTTACCGCGCGGTCCGCCGCTTCCTCGGCCATCTTATCTTGTCTGGTCTGGATGGCAAAATGGAAGTGCCAACTGTTTCATCCTCGATCGGAAATATCCGAATCGGAAATAGGCGAACTGGTGGTGGTAAGGAAAACAATAAATTACAATCATGGACCAAGCATGTTTTGAAATCATGTGTGTTTTCATGACTGAAATCATGGCCTCCAACGGTTCCGTCATTTAAACATTTGTTGGACATATTGTGGTAAAGCAGTAACTTATTAATATATGTTACTGTATTAATTATTAATTACCAAAATGTTGGTTTACTGCACGTCTTAATAAGGATAAGAGGCTCTTATCCTGTCCGCGTCAAAATTGTCAAAAATGAGGTCCAAAAGTCCAAAACGTGCCAGCGCATCAAAAATGCTGGCTGTGCACAGTCGTGTCGGCGTCGCCGCCCGTGTCCCCAGAGGCCTGAGGCACCCCACCCCAAGCTTCCGTCCCGCACCAGCCTCTCACCCTCCCTGTTACCCTGTCCCTTCGTTGAATTACGCGCTCTCCACGTCTTTTCAACACATTTCGAGCGTCGTCTTATCCTGTCCCCTCAATGTTCCAGTTCCAGTCGCTTTTTCTCGCAGACTTCAGGTGATAGCAGACTTAGCATGTCCCAAAATGACCAGGCCACGGCCAGAGACTATCGGACGGTGCTGGAATCGTCTCCAAACGACGTGGAATTGGCCCGTCAAGTGTTCAGGAGCATCCAGGACAACGGCGGCTCTGCGCTGTCCAAATTCGTGACTTCGACGACCATTTCGACGCTAACCAAGCAGGGAGCACTGGACGAGAGCTTCGAGGTGCTGGAGTATGCTCGGGAGAAAGGGGTCCATGTGGACAATAGGGTCTACGCAATGGTCTTGCACGGTTACTCTCGAAATGACCAACACTCGTCGACACTTCGAGTGTTTGAAGCCATGCGGGCCGATAACCGCGTGCTACTCCCGAGGCAGTACATTAGTGCAGTGACGTCGGCAGTCAAGTTGCAGCAGAGGGACCGCGTGTTCGAGATTCTTAACTACATGAGGAAACAGTCAGTCGAACGCAACAGTGTGTACAACCATGTGCTGGGAGCTGCGTGCCAAACGAAGCAGCATGAACTGGTAATGGAGCTGTTTGACTACATGCACCAGAGTGGTGCGAAGGATATGGCTGTGGCTTTCCATAATATCATTCGACTTGCGTTCAAGCTGGAAGAGCACGAGTTCGTACTCGATCTCCTGAAGCTGATGAGAACCCAGGGCGTGGATTCGACACGGGAGTGCAAAAACGTACTCTTGTATATGCATAAGGCTGGTTTGTACGACAAACTTCTAAGTGTGTTTGACAACATGCGTAACGCTGGGTATGACTGCGATGCAGAAACGTATGGATCCGTACTGTCGGCAGCCATCCGATTGAAAAAGCGGGATGTGGTGTTTGACATTCTTGACCGCGTAAAACTGAATATTGACAAGTCGGACATTGCGACGATCTTACCCCGCGTGGTGGGAACATCCGTGAAAACGGAGCAGCGTGAACTGGCGCTGCAGATTTTCGACAACATGTGTGGAGACGGAGTTACCACAATTGCTTATCACAGTACTGTCCGATCGGCCTTTAAAGTTGGCGATTTCGATTTCATCATACAGCTCCTCCGATTAATGAAAGAGCACAATTTGGATCCAACAGAAGAGTACAAGCTTGTGATTGTGGCGTGTCATAGGGCTCAGCAATTTGAAGAACTTGTGAGAGTATTTGATAGCATGCGCCAAGCTGAACATGCCTGTGATGTCACCACATATTCGATGGCTGCTTCTGCCGCGACTGAGCTGAAGAAACGCGAGTTGGCGTTTGAGATCCTTGATGACATGAAAGAAAATATGGGCATGTCTACGACGGCAACAAGGGGCTTCCCGGCTGTAGTGGGAACTGCACTAAAGACGAAGCAATTCGAACTCGCGCATGACTTGTTCAACTACATGCACGAGAATGGTATTAACTCCTCGAGCAGCTATCACAACAGTGCGCGATTAGCTTTCAAGGCGGGTGACTTCGATTTCGTTTTGCGGCTTCTTCTCAATATGAAAAAGCACGGCAAGAACCCAACGAAAGAGTTCAAAAGCTTGCTGATCTCGATGCACAAGGCTGATCTTTACGAAGAAGTTCTTCGAGTATTTGATGCTATTCGCAACGCAGAAGTGTGCGACGATGATATGTACGGCGTGATACTGGCGGCAGCAATTGAATTAGGAAAGCGCGACTTGGTGTTCAAAATCCTCGACAATCTGAAAGAGGAATTTGGGGGTCTGTCCAAGGTTAAAGCAGAGACTTTTCGACGGTTGGTGAGAGTGGCAGTGAAGGTGAAGCAGCATGAATTATTGCTGGATCTTTTTGACTGGATGCACCATGCTGGTGTTAGCTCAATCGATTCCTATTCAACTGCGGTAAGGACCGCATTTGCGGTGAACCAGTATGATCTCGTTCTAAGAATCCTGCGGAAGATGAACAAGTGTAACCTGGACGCAAGCAGCGAGTATTTTCATGCCTTGAGATCGTTCCACAAGGCTGGATGCTTCGAACAGTTTTTGCTTACTTTTCTTGACATACGCGATTGTGGCTACAATATGGACATTTCCGAGTACAAAACCGCGCTGACAGAAGCAGTTAAATTGAACAAGCACGACACCGTACTGGATATCTGTTTCGGAGTAGATGACAGTGGACTGGACTCGAAGAATGTGTATTCGTACGCTTTGCACCTAGCACGCACGGCAAACCAACAAGACCTCGAGGAGAAATTGATTCACGACGAAAGGAACCACGGGAGTGTCCTACCGGTAGCCACGACCTCCAAGAACAGAGAACGGCCTCAAACTTTTCCCCGCAAACTCGAAGGGAAACCAGCTATCTTGCAGCATTATCTCAAGAAAATGAGGAGTGAAGTCGTCGCGTATAGCTTGGCATTGCGCAAGGCTGATGAGTCAAGCGACGGGCAAGTGGTTGTGCCTCAGATCCTGGACCATCTACTGAAGATCGCTGTGCATCCAAATGCTGTATTCATTCGTGTGCTGGAGGATGCAGATAAGGCAAAGCAACATGATCTGGTCGTCGCCATCACCAAGCACATGACGAAAAACAGCGTGGGTCTGACAGTCGTCATGTTCGAAGTCGTACTGAGGAGCTGCGCGCGAGTGAGCGATCTCAAAACAGCTCTCGAAACTGTACTTGCTATGAGCCAGCATGGTCTCGGTATGACTGACAATGGCGCTTGTTTCTTGATCAAATGCGCAGCCAAACTGGATCAATGGGATGTGGCTCTTAATTTGATGGCTGATATGCAGAGAGGAGGCTTCACTCCTTCTATCACTGCATACACCGTTGCCCTCAATGAGTGTGGGGATCGTCGTTGTCTGAACGCGGCAGTTGATATCTACAAGGTAATGCCGGACGAGCTGCGCAGACAGCTACGAGGCATGAGTTTGCGCGCCGTGATTCAAGGTCATGTGGAAAAGGGGACCTACTTGCGAGTCTCCGATTTTGAGAACGAGCAGGAGGCGAGGGATATCCTCGAGAAACTACAGGAGAAGAAACTACAGGAGAAGATAGCCAGTGTGGATTCCGTCAAGGATGCAGCACCCGATTCAGGTACGGAGCCCAGTGTGGATTCCGTCAAGGATGCAGCACCCGATTCAGGTACGGGACTCCTGGGATACCTTTCGTCATTTTTCAAGCGCCTCATGTACACGTAGTACCACTCGTGATGGTTCAGCTCCGTGAGCGATGGCATGTGTCTGAAACTGAGTGGTGATTTTGATCCGGAACGTTGCCTTATCGTTATGTAAGAAGTTCTTACCGGTACCCTTTTAAGAACCATAAAACACTCATTCGCATGGCATCGGAGCAGTGCGCATACTCCTATAAAGATGAGGCGTTGGGGATTCATACCATGTAAGCGCGAAAGCAGTCTTGTCCGTTGGTCCGGAGCAGTACGCCATAATATGTTATGTTAACGAGAAGTTGTCAGACCCCCTGCCAACATCGGAAAATAATTAGTTTATGTTGTTCTAACACTTTTATGCTGTTGTCACCGTACAACCCTGCTCACCTGTTGGCGGCCCTGTTCAAGTGTTGCCCCTCAACAGATAAAAATATTCCATACTTGTCAGTTTGAAAATCTGTTGGAACTGTCCCGGGTTTCTCCAAATTGCGAGGAAGTGAGGTAGGCCGTGTATGCCGTTCATCATATCTGCTCATATCAGCACCACAATCACCTCCAGTATGTACAGTGGGTCCAGTATTTCACCGCCCACCCTCTGTCATGGCTTCAAATTCAAATCGACCTCATGACCTCAATATGAACTCGGTTAACGTTAGGTAAAAAAGTATGGCTCGAATCGTGAGGTTATCTCCTTCAGTTTAAGCTAGCGCGGTAGTGGCGTTAAAGACTACATGTAGTTTTGTGCTAATCAGGATTAGACCATGATTTGGTACAATAAAAAGTCACCGCCCAACAGAAATGGACTTTATCCTGTACATGTGTATGTGAATAACGTAAACCAATCTATCGCTTCAAGAAGGACGAGATGTAGCCCATGCTGCTGATGTTGCCATTTCAAGTGACTCGAGAGTGGGGCTCTCCGTGGGTTCTGACTTTGTCATCTTGCCGTCGTCTTCTTCTTCTTCTTCTTGGTGTACCTTGTTGTGGGACTTATCTTCATCCCTGGCCCCGAGTTCATATCATGACGAGCATATTCCAGGATCTCTATGACGAATGGATCAGGGAACAAACCAAGCAGCGCAGCACCCGGCTGCAACCCCAGCAGGAAACGCGAGCCGAGCGCCAGCATCGTTTGCGGGCGACCACAGGTTCGGGGTTTTGAACAGGAGTCTGCGTCTACGCTGCTCAACCTGGTACAACTTGTAGGTGGCGCCTTCCAGTCCCTCCTCTACCGCCACGCAAAGGATGTAGTAAACGCCAGGGAACGTGGCCCACTGGTTGGCCTTCCAGTCCAATTGGCCAGACTGATCCCCGAGAGGCACGAAAAGCCGACCTCCCCTTGAGCGTGTGCCAGTCCGGCCACTTATTCAGCCAGTTGGCAGAGCGCCTTCCGCCCTAGGACTGATGCTGTCGCCGAGAAGTTCACTTTGAAATTTCACAATGTCTGGCGAGAATGTGGCGGAACTTGACCAAGTCATGTAGACACCGCGAGGTCAAGTCGTTCGTCTTTGAATGGCCACAGACGAAGAATGGAATGCTTTTGTTGAGAGCGACTACCAAGAGTTGAAGTCGACTCACATGGAGTGGATCGATGGCCGTCGCGTGAGCACGATCACTTGGGTCTTGCTTTAAACGCGATCGTTTCGCGCGACCGTAACGTCGAGGTACTTGAGAGCCCGAAACATCTTCGCCGTCTCTAGCCTGATGAAAGTGTCGGACCTTCGAGCGTCGGGCGCAGTAACATCTATTGCAAAAACCATCCATCTTTCACCCATCCATCTTTTCAACTCACACCGACGCTCTGGAAGTGCTCCATACATCCATCATAATAAGGGACAGATTAACGACGCCGTCGTTATGCGAGCAGCGCTTTGGAAAATCAGCACCAGCTCGTGCTAACGATCTTTGATCACATGCATCAAGCTGGCGTTGACCCAATGGCTGCATATATTTCTGCAGTCAGAACGGCGTTCAAGTTCAAGCAGTGACCCAAGTATTGGAGAAGATGGTGGAATGCGGTGTCGATGCGAATGGAGAATATTCGCATGCTGTCATGTCCTTTCGGAAAGTTAGGCGTTTTGACTACCTGTTGCACACTTTCCAGTCGATGCGTCATCTCGGCTATCATCAAGAAGGGATAGAACTTCGAGCGAATAATTAAAAAAATCTACGACATGTGATTCAAGGCCATACCAAATCTGACAGCAAGGAACTACAGCTGCGCGCTCTAGACATTGCCAAGGAGCACCGAGGTGAGCTGTCTGCAAATAATTACAAAATCTTGTGCTGTGAGTTGTTGGTTGCAGACCCGGACAAGACGGACTCAGCAGCCACGTCCAAGCTAGCAGCGACCATGGCGGCTGCAAACACTCCAAGCAAGGGAATCATGGGATTCTTTTCGTCATTCTTCACGAAGTAGGCTCCACAAAACACGACCAAGCAAGAGCGTTGTCTTTCGAGCTTGTCGAATGAAGGAAGGCCAAATGTATTGTTTGTCAATGTGAAATTATAAAAGCGACAAGAAGCTATACCTCGCTGCACCATCGCCTACCGCTTTTGGTGGTTGATGAAGCGGAGAGCCAGCAGTCCCAAGACGCGATACAGCGCTGTAATGCCGATGATAACAGCAAAGTTGCGAGCAATCCTGTCGTGCTTCATGCCGAAGTGATCTTCCGTGTACTCTTTGAGCGTCGTGTGGCCCACCGTTACTGGAGCATTCGACATCGGTTGGCAACCAAGTTGTGAGCCAACGTTGGTGTAGGCACCAAGAGTATTATCCCACTGAGGAAGCTGGTCGCAGTCAGCGAAAACGAGCGACACCATGGTCGATAACGGGTACTTGAGAGGAGAAATCTTGTACAGCCACATGTAGCCTGACGGGATAGCTTTGGCTGGAGGCGTGAATCCCATGAACATCATGAATATAGCGTTGATCAGATAGCCAGCGACAATCGCCACTTCTTCTGTCGGGAACACGAATGCGAGCATCTGACCTTGGTAAACTTGCATCAAGGTCATCATCGAGTACGCCAACCAGTACACCACAGCCGTGTCGAAACCCTTGAAGCCCACGAGGGGGAAGAACACAACCGTGGCGAAAAAGCCACTGACGAAGGAGTACGGGATTTCCACGATGGTCGATCCCACGAAATACCACAACGCATTGTATGTCTGCGAAGCACGCTCGCGGTAGAAAGAAGCTCGGTCTGTGAACACTACAGGCATGACGCTCTCGAACGACACAAAAGCATTGAAGAGTGAAAAGATGTAGATCAGGCCGACGCCTGAATTCAGGCCGGAGTACGTCGTATATGTCGCGTCGACGAACACCAAACCAAATACCAACCCCAGGAAGACGGAGACCAGAACCCGCGTCAGGTTGTACGATGGCGTGCGCCAGTAGGCTCGAATGAAGCGAGTCACGACGAACTTAATCTGAGTGACGGAGTTGCCAGCTCGTTTCTTGCCGAAGATCATTTCCGGGAGATCTGGTGATGGGACGGAGATGCCTTCTTTTGCCATGTTCACGTCCAGTAGCTTTTTGCTCGAGCTTTTAGTGAAAACCTTGACAAAGTCGGTGGTGACAGCTCCGTTGCTTACACCGGCGCCAATACACTCCAACATCCATGTAGCCGGGTTGTACCCTGTCGGCAGAGGTGAAACACCAGGGATGCCTTCAAAGTATTCAATCAGATTGTGGCAGTTGGTCCCCAAGTCGCCGAAGAAAACAGTCTCACCTCCGCGTTTGAGCAGCAACAAGCTATCGAACAAGGTGAAAACGTCTGTAGAAGGCTGGTGGATCGTACAGATAATCGTGCGACCGGAGTCAGCCACTTTTCGAACGCCTGTCATGATCAACTTCGCCGATCGCGCGTCTAAACCGCTCGTGGGCTCATCCAAGAAAATCACGCCGGCTGCGCCGCAAGCTCCACTCCGATCGTTAACCGCTTCATCTGCTCCATTGAACTGTCGCGGATGATTTGGTCTGCGATATCCTCCAAGCCGAGCAATTCGATGCACTCGTTCACGGAATCGTGTTTGTTGGTGTCCGACACAGAACTGTCTTGACGCAGGAAGGAGCTGAAAGTGAGTGCTTCTCGGAAGGTTGCTGCATCCGAGTGCACATCCATTTGTTCGCAATAACCAGTTGACCTGCGGATGGCTAAATCATTAGCCTCGTACCCGTTCAAAAGAATGTTACCAGTGATTTTGCCGCCGGTTTTGCGGCCGGCGATCACGTCCATCAACGTGGTTTTGCCAGCTCCCGAGGAACCCATGAGAGCTGTAATTGATCCAGGAAGCGCGAAGCCACTGATACCTTTTAGCAACTCCAACGATTGCTTTGGGTTGTGCGGGTCCGGGACAGAGTACCACAAATCCTGGAAGGCCACGGTCACGGGCTCAACGACGTGCTTTTCACGGCTATCAATCTCTACTGCGTAGGTATCCATTTCATTCATTGACCGAGCATTCTTGGGAGTCTCAATCAGAGCGTACGCTTCTTCTTCGCGCAAAGACTGCGATACATCAACGTTTTCTGGTGCATCGAAACGAAGATACTCCAATCCGACGTACGAGAGGAACATGAAGACGAGATAACACGCGAACGTGTAGATGATGCCGTACAGAATCCACACCTTGTCCGACTTCATGCCGAATAGCTTCAGGTTGTACTCACCCATGGTGACTCCGTACGTCGCACAATAGTCGACGCCTTCATACACGCACACATCGAACGTACCCGCGCGATACTGGTTGATAGCGAGTGCTCTGAGACTCCAGCTCATGGGGCTGATCCAGTGCCCCATATGAGGAAGTTCGGGATGTTGTCCTTTGTGACGATAAAACCCGCAAAAATGATGAAGACCAGGAGGGACACAATGCCCATCGGCGCCGCAACATTGGCATTGGCACTAATCGCCGCCAGGAAGGAGAACCACATTCCCATAGCCAAGTTCGTCAGGAAGAGAATGATCTCGAAGATGATGAACCGCAACGCGTCTGCCTCAAAGCCACAAATCCAGTACACCATGACGCCGAAGATAACCGATTCGGCCAAAACCAGAGGAATTTGGCTTGCCGACGTTGCCAGCACGTACGCTTTGGTGCTGAAGAAATTCGCGCTGCGCTGCTTGTAGAAGATATCGCGTTCTGCGATGTACGTCGGAACCTGCGACGACTGACCCATGGATAGGAAGAGGATGGTAGCGAAGAGCACGCCCATGACAACAGAGACCTCCGTTGGCTTGAAGTCGTAGAAGACCGTCGAGTACAAGAGCCCCATTACCACAATCATCACCACTCGGCCGATGATAAAGGGCCTGTTCCGGTACAACACCATCACCTGACGCCTGAGCAGCGTCCGCATACTCTCCAGGAGCGATTGCTGGAACTCGGGCACTTTTTCCAGACGATTTTCGCGTTTTGGAGGGCGATAGGGTCTGGCAGAGCTGCAAGCTCGATAAGCGTTTCTTGGTGTATCTGAGACCGCCGGAAGTGCTCCGCAAACTCACTTGAGAGACGCGGATGATTCTTCTGGTAAGAGTTAACCTCGTAGCGATTCTGCTGCGAAGTCCCCAGGTCCAACAAAAAGTCAGCCAGATCTCGTTCCGGCGGGCAGGAGAACCCCAGCTCTTCAAAGTAGCCCTGTACACGATTGCAGGGCCCATGGTACATGACTTCTCCTCCGTTCAGAACCATGACATCGTCAAACAGGGCGAAAACCTCGGGTGAAGGCTGCAGAAGCGCGATGACCACAGTCTTGTGGAGCTTCTTTGCGGCGCTGCGCTGCGTGTTGATGATGTCAAATGTTGCAGCACTATCCAGACCCGTGCTGATTTCGTCCATGAGCGTCACGCTTTTCATGCCGAACTCCATTTCAGCTGTGGTCACTCGCTTGCGCTCACCCCCAGAGACGCCTCGCGTCATGGCGTCACCTACGATCGTGTCCTGACACATCTGAAGCCCGAACTGCTCGACAGCAACACCCGGGTACAGCGTTGAAATGGCTGTCAATGCTTCAAATGCCTCTAGATTTGCATATTCAGGATTCTTCATTTGAGCGTCCTCTGCTTCGCGCAAGAATTCACCACCGGTGACTTCATGTGCGAACTTGAGTGTCTCGTTCGCAGTCAACAGAGGGTGATGCTTGTCACGTTGGCCCACGTACGACACGATCTGAGGTAGTCGGTTGAGAAGAGCCTTTCGTGATACACCGTTGAAGGAGATCTCACCCTCTACAGAGATGTTCTTCTTCATGGGGAAGCGACCGCTGAGCACCTTCATCAGTGACGACTTTCCCGACCCAGGCTGACCAAGAGCAGAGTGATCTTCTTCGGCGCGAACACTCCAGTGACATTGTACAAAATCTCCTTGCGGACGGTCTGTTTGCCGGACGGGGTAAACATCTTCTTGGCCTCGTTCAGCATCGTCGGCAGTTCGTACTTGGCGTCGTTCTTGTCCGCGACAGAAATGTCTGCGGCCACCGACAAGTTGACAAAGTGAACTTTCACTTCCGACAGAGGTTGAGCCGTAGCTGCCTCCATCTTGGCCGCGATCAAGGCGTGTAGCACTTCAGCGCCGTCCGTCATTAATCCAGCCCCAGACTCGAAACTCACCCCTTGAGGACCTCGGCTGAATCTTCCATCGCTTGGCTCCTTGAATTGGTTTGGTGGCTAGGCAGGAAGTTTGCAAATGAGTTTGAATCGCAAAGTTCATTCACAGACGAATATGATACGCCTCGTACCATCACCACTGACTAACACTCCGACTAAACAATACCAACCGGTCGTTGCAACGTTGATGGTCCGCCGGCGTGCCACAATCGACTAGTCGGCAACGCAACCAAACGTTGATGGCACGGTTGGTGTGCCACAATCGCAAGTGATACCGTATGTTGAAGTGGTCTTGTCAAAATATCCCAATCGGAATATTACAGTATACTGTCATATTCTATTGGCTGTGCACAAACACAGCAGCAGCCATGCTGTCGGTCCGTGGCCGTCTCGTTCTTCCGCTAGTGCGTCGTCCGGGCCTCCCGGTACTCTCCACAGGTCGATTCAGCGTTGTTTAGCACCCCTGCACTCGCCAATTGGCCCCATGTCGACCACCCGCAATTTCTCGCAACAAAATAACAATAGCGAAACGTTGCTCCACCGTCTCAAAAACACCATCGCGGACGCCACTTCGGCTGCAAAGTCATCGCCCAGGAGGCGCGAGGCGTGGACCTGACCGACTACGAGGCCACCACGCTATTGTCAAATTTCGCCAAGCAGAAACGTCTCGACGACTGCGTGGGGCTGCTGCGCTACTGTCGCGAGCACAATGTGAAACCTGAAATTTCGGCTCGAACCGCGGCGTTCCGGACTTTGTGCGACGCCAGAGAGTTCCAACCGGCACTGCAATTGTTCAACGAAGTGAGTCAAGACGGCGTCCAGTTGAAGCCCTGGATGGTGGGGAGGGCGCTCCAAGCGGCCACGAAAATGAAGCGACCGGAAATTGTGACCGAAATTTGTGAAATGTTGGTGAACGAGAAGAATTTCAAGTTTTCAGGTGGAGTGCACGATATGGTGAAGCAGGTTGCAGAAAGAGGTGGCGGGTTGAGCGAGTTCACACTTCGATCTATTGCGATTTTTGCAGATCGAGCGGGGGACACGGAATTGGCGATGGAAGTTTGGAATTTCATGAAAAAGGAGGAAATTGAGGTGACGGCGGATGTGTATGCGTCGGTGATAGAGGCATGCGGCAAAGGTGATCGGTGGGGGATTTATTGAAAGTTTACCAAGAAATGCCGGAGCAATTACGCGAGAAACTGTACAGCAGACCGTTGAGTTTGGTGGTCAGAGCGCACACTCGAAGTGGGAGTGAAGAGATGGTGGCGCGCGGTTTGGAGATTTTCGATCAACACCAGAAGGGAAAGTGGAGCATTTCCCTTGCGATGCATCTTTGGAAGCGCTACTGCAGACGCGGCAGTTTAACAAGTTGTTTGATCTTGCTGATGAAATGAAGCGCAATAGCGTGAAGTGGAGCGCATTCACGTATAAAATGATGACTGTGGCGTATATTGAAAGTGGCTCTGCCGGTAAAGCCAAGCAGATGCTACTCGCTAGCGCCATGGACATGGAAAATGGGGGCGTGGAATGCTACCGCGAACTAGCTAATTATTTCTCGAAGGAGCGTGGAGATTGCTTTGAGGCCTGCCAGACTTACGCGGATATGATGAAGAACTATGCCGATCTAGACGTCACGGATTGGGTCAACGCGCTGGATCTCGCGCTCCAACTCCCAGATCAAGCGAAGTACTGGCATTTTCGCAGCCAAATGCGGCAATGTGGCAGGTCAACTGAAGCGTTGATCCCGTCGCGCTTGCTTCTGCCGATAAAAGAAAAACAGGATATGCAACTTGCCCCGTTACTCCAGGATGATCCCAAATATATCGAGCTTAATATCCCGACAGACAGCACAGAAGCAATCCAACCCGTGTCGTCCTTGCATGATGTTCGAGAGTCTAATGATGTTGAGCCGAAAGATAAAAAGTTAGCAAGACTTCTCTCGACGTTCGCAAAAGATAAAAGAGTCGATGAATGCGAGGAGTTGCTTCACTACTGCCAAGTGCAAGGTCTCTCTCTCGACAAGTCTTCTCGGAGCGCTGCTTTTCGCTCTTTATGTGATGCTGGCAGATTTGAAGCTGCATTGTCACTATTTGAGACGCTATCAACAGACAAGATTGTTTTACAGCCGTGGGTATACGGTCGGGCGCTGGAAGCAGCGGTCAAATTAAACCGAGAAGAGCTTGTCCTATCCGTTTTCGACGCTTACTGGATGATGCTGACGCTTTCAAAGATTATCAATTGGACACAAGTGGAACGGAGGTGCATGCTATGATGCGCAACGCTCGAGATCGAGGAGTAAAACTTTCAAAGCTCGCACTTCGTTCGCTTATCATTTTGCGGACCGATCAAATGAGTCAGAGCTAGTGCAGGACATTTTTTCCATCATGCAGAGTGAAGGCATGAAGGTGTCGCTTGACGTGTATGGATCGGTGTTGAATGCACACGGAGCGAAAGAACGATGGGGTGATGTTCTGAAATTGTACGAGTCCTTGCCGGAAAATACGCGCTCAAAACTGCATGGCACCACCTTAAGCTGGGTTATCACAGCGTCCAGCCGGACAGAGGACAATCAGTTGGCAGTGCGTAAACAGTGTGATTCAAGCGGTTCAAAAGCAAAACGTCCATCGACTGACAGGTCAGCACCAGTCTCGGATGCATTGCTAGTTCGGGAGCGTTTCGAAGAGATAAGGAAAAATGGTGGTGTGGGGTTGACGGAGCATACGGCCTCTACTTTCCTGGGGACAATGGCAAAACACAAGCGGGTTTCGGATTGTGTCGAATTGTTGCGTTACTCTGAGCAGCAGAAAGTATCTGTAAAGCCGTTCGCCGCCTTGGCTGCATTCAATCTCTTCTGCGAAGGGGAGGAGTTTAACTTAGCATTACGGGTGTTCGAGAACTTGTACACGAGCGAGGGCACCTTCACTCTAAAGCCGTGGGTATTCGGATGGGCAATGGATGCTGCTACCAAGCTGGATCGACAGGATTGGGTTACTAGCGTATTCCAGCGCTTGCTGGCAACGGATGGAGCAGCATTCAAGAAAGGCATTAACGCAGCTGAAATCCAAGTACAACCAAGTGAACACGGAGTGTACGGGCTGCTGTTCGACGCGCATGATCGGGGAGTGAAACTTTCGAAGTTTGCATTTGAAGCACTTCTCAGTTTTGCGGACAAGTCTTCCCAGTCAGACTTAGCTTTGGATGTTTTGACTATGATGCAAGACGAAGGTATGAAACCTTCGAGTGATACCTATGGAATGGTGCTAATCGCGTGCGGCAAGAACGAACGATGGGATGAAGTCATTCACGTGTTCGAGGATATGCCGAAAAGGCTGGTGTCAGAGCTGAGTAGTGCGGCTTTGGGTACGGTGGTGATGGCACATACTGAAGTAAGGACGAGGGTCTGACAACCCGCGGTCTGGAGCTATTTGATGATCACAAGTCGAAATGGAGCACCTTTGCCTGCAATGCAGCCCTGGACGCACAGCTGCAGGTTCAACAACTCGATGATCTGTTCACGCTTGCTAACGATATGAAACGGCAACAGGTAAAGTGGAGCTCATTCACGTATGGTTTGGTAACGTTGGGACATATTCGATGTGGATCAATCGATAAAGCTCGACGAATGCTGCACAACAATGCAAAGCGCATGCAGAACGACAGTGGCACGTGTTTTCAAGAACTCATTGAGCACTACTCGAAGACACTCGGAGATACCCGCGAAGCCGTCCAGCTTTGTGAGGAGATGATGCAGAATAACTGGAAGCTGTCCTTTTCGGGCTGGCATACCGCACTTGAGCTTGCGCTCGAGCTTCCGGATCGTACATCGTATTGGCGTATTCGTAAGCAGTTATGGTTGCGTGGCGAGTCCTCCGAACAGAAAATCCCCTCGCACTTGATGTTGTTGGAGCGAGAACCCCCACAACCGCAAGGTTTTCCGTTCCTGAGAGAGAGAAAATTGCAAATGGTGCATGACACCGCAGCCGTACCAGCAGATGTATCCCTCGCACTCGAGGTTTTCGACGATATCAGGAATGCTGAAGGATCAGGTCTCACGGTTAATGTTGCGACAAAGCTTCTTGTGGAAATGGCTCAGTACCAGTGTATTGGCGACTGTGTGGAGATGCTGGACTACTTCAAAGAGCACAGAGTATCCCCGAAGCCATTCGCCCACTTGGCTGCATTCAGAGCGCTTTGTGATGCGCATGAGGATGACCAATCACTAGAATTATTGGAGGCGATGCTGAACGGCGATGTGATCCTGCACGCGCAGGATTGCCCGATAGCTGTGAATACCGCAATGAAGATGAAGCGACATGAATTGGTGACCAAGATCATCGACCACATGCGGACACAATGCACGAGTTTAAGTCTCAAGGACTACGAAATGATATGGCGAAAGCATGGACTTGTGCAGGAGTGGGGGCCGACCGTCGAAATGCTGTCAACATTAGTGAACGAAGAGCGCCGCCATCCTCACAAATTCCAGCAGCAGTATTGGTCATAAATAAAACATCAGAAGAGCACCAAGTCGCTTATATGACTACACACCGCTCGTCTGTGGGGGGCATTTTAACTGAGAAAGGAAACAAGTAAATCGTCCAGCTCACTCCTTGGGAGCTGCATTCACCATTCGGTGCTTCATCACCGACAAGGCCACGAGACAAACCCCAGCACTCGCAGCTAGCAGACCCACGAACTTCGTGTAATTCGTCCACACGCTTTGGCTGTCAACACTCAGTGCGCTTGCCATCACCGCTACAAGTGGTTTTGACGGCTCGCACCGCTTCACTCCATCAGTCAAAGCCGACTCTGTCAACTTTGCACAAGTTAAGGTCGTGCTACAATCGCGACAGCATTCTCCCTTAACCGGCTTCACTTGCGTCACTTGTGACGAATTGACCACCGTAGTGAGCACACTACCATTGCACGCTTCGAATGGGCCTGGAGTGCCATTTGGCGACTTACACTCATTGATCTTACACACTTCCGAGCCGGTAAGCTTCAATTCTGGACGGTCACAATCAGTGATGGTGAACGTGTTGGCGCATGACTCGAGCTCTGTCGTTGACGCATTATAGTGCGTGAAGGTGAAATCGCACCGTACTTTCACGTCGGTAGTCGTGGCCGTTGTGGGGTCGTGCACCAGCTCGAGTGCTAGCTGCTTGGAGATCTGAATGCGGCTACCTGCACTTGAAGGTAGTGCCAATTCGGTCTCCTTGACCTGGTCAAGAGCGCCTCCTTCTGCTAATTTCAAGTAACATTTCACACCTGTATACTTGCCGTTGACTGAGTTAGTATCTTGCGTAATGTTTGCTTCACTGTCATACTTGAACGTCATGACCACGAAATCACTTCCTGGGTACGAGCACATGCGAGACTGTGAGGTGCGCGGCGTTGGAGAATTTTCAGTCCACATTTTACTGAACGCGGTGCAGGCATTGTGTGGGCTATGTGGGTGCAAAATCACCTTGAAATTGTCCTGGAATGCTCGTCCACAGTGCGTCCATGCCTCCATGAACACGGTGCTACTGGCGTCGATGAACGTCAGCGTTGCAGAGTCATTCCACGCATTCCAGTTCTCCGTATTAATGGAGTATCGCCAGTAAACGTAGTTGTTCACGTTGTATGAGCCGGAGATACTCACGCCCCACGACAACGATCGATCGAACAACGAACCCAATGTGGCTGTGTACGAGCAGCCCTTGTTGAATGTCGTGCACGTAATAGTGCGATGAATTGTCTTGCTGTCGGCTGCCACAGGTGAAAGTAACCCAGCCAGCACCGTGGCTGTCGCTGTAGCTACCGCTGTCTTGATTCCAGTCTTCACGGAGACCAGCGAATTGCTTGGGACAGTGAGGCAATGTTCAAACCCACATTCATCCCCCGACGTTGAAATTTTCTTTTCAGTATCTGCGAGCTTCGTGCCACATTTGAAGTCGTGATAGTACTCTTTCAGCTTTCGAGACTTGGAGCAGCACCGCGTGCACTGCAACGCGCTCAGATCACTCGGAGTGCACGATTTTAGGAGATTGACGGATGGTGTCGTATCCAGCAACCGGTTCAAGAAGTCATTGCCAAAACATTTGTCATCAATGGAGCTCAAATTCAACGAGGTGCTGCCGAAGAAATCCTTCATCTTTGCCGACTTGTCATCGCAGCGCTCGTTAGACCCGCTGGTCGCATCATACGCGCCATTGTTCGCGATGTTGTCGCTGCTGTAGAACGAAGCAAACTTCACTTCCTCGCTCATCGCATTGCCAAGGTTGGCAACAGAATACAGCGCCGGGGTAGTTTGTGTCGTGGTCGTCTGGCACTTGGTGCGAGCAGTAGGCGGGTAGTTGTCGACGACGGCAACGCATCCAGTACACTTCGCAGCGTCACTATAATCGACTGCATTCATCACCATGTCATAAACGCCGAATGTACTGAAAGTGATCTGGTTCTCGAGCACACTTGGGCCCCCGCAGTAATCCTTCCACGCCGATTTCTTCGTAAGACCAAAAGATTCGCCTACTTTGGTAGCGCTAATAGCCACCAGAGGGTTGCCCCAAATGGCCTGGATCAAATTGCTCAGTGTCGATGGAGCAGTTACGCCACAGTCGTCTCTCAACTTGAGCGAAGACTTATCGCAACTCCGCCAACCGCAGTTAAAACCAGCGTTATTGGCCTTCCAGTAGCACGTGGTCACGCATTTGCCATTGCTAAAATCCTGGCCTAGTGGGCATTTGCAAACTCCTCCTTGAAGTGTTGAGGTCGAAGGACACGTACACTTCCCGTTAATAAGACTCTGTCCTCCCGAACACTTGCACTGTCCGTCCTGGAACGTCGACGTCGACGGACAGGTACAAACACCATTCACCAGGGTCGACACCGACGGACACGTACAAATTCCATAGACCTCAGTGGAAATATCTGGACACTGACACGAGCACGTGTTGTAGCTTTCCAGCACTGAAATGGATTTTTGCAGGTAGGAGCAATCCATCGTAGTTTTGATCGACGTCGGAATGAGGTCGTTGACGTTTGTCAGTGATGAGACCACAACATCCGTCGACAGCTGAGCACAATCGAGTTTGGGGCACACTCGGATGGCCACTGCACCCGATACAGTGGGGGCGGTAGTTCCCTGTAAAACTTCAATCCGGGGAGGTGCACAGATACCGGACGACCAGGACGGCAATTTAAGTGGAATCCCCAGGAAGCAGTTCGTGTATTTGAACTTGATCCCGCCCAGAGGTGCATTCGAGAGGGGCCAGCACGAAAAGTCCCACAACTTCTTGTACTCTTTGTAGGGCACACACAGTGATACAGTGATTTCCAAGTTGTACCAGTCGTCGACATCGCATCGATTGGGAGACCCGTAAGCTCCACGTTGCTCGGTCTCCAATAACGAAATGTCCACCACAGAAGCATTTTGGTCGTCGTGAGGAATTACTTTGTAGCGTAAAAGCCCATCTTCCCAGACGTCTTCGGGCTCGACCGGCTCGATTGGATCCGTGGCACTCGCCACCGTCACAGCGAGAGAGAACAATATCGCAGCCCAGCGCATGATGTCGTTGGCAATGATCGATCCAAAGTTAGAGTGATTGCTTGTCAAACTTTGCGCCTCTTTGGATTTGATGGACATCAGAGCGATCTTGCTTTCAACAGTCGCCTCATGCACACCCTTGATTCGAATATCCACGCTCAGTTGAATGCTCACCTCACAAAATGTCCGTCGCGGTAAAATCGACGATCATTGATCGTGTCACCGATGGAATTCTTCTACACAACGCACGCACCTCTTTCCTGGGCAAACATGAAAAGAACAGGTAGATTTTGAAAGTTAGACACAGCCTAACTCGACCTGGAATTGTAAGCTGCAGAAGTCTCGAAGTACACCAGCACTTGCACTAGAATGCGTGGTTCACTAGATCTTGGCAGCAGGTTCGTAATGGCGTTCGATGAGTCCGTAGATAGCTTCGAAAGCCTTGAAGAGCTCACGTTGGAATTGAGATGCAGTCACCCTCGGAAGAGATGGTCCTGGTGGACCAGGAAGCTGTTGGTCGCGGTCACTTGGGTCGAACGATGTGATCATGAACGAAAGATAGTCATTCTCGCTACCGTAGCAGATCCCGATGCCGTGCGGAAGCATCGGCACAAACCCTCCCCACAACCACGGGTAGCCGGACACGTTGCTCGTGGAAAGCACAAAGTTGCCACCTCCGCCACTCTTGACATGGCTGACATCCGTAAACACATCCGGAGGAAAGCCCGTCTTCTGCATACCAGCGATTTGCAGTCCGAGTAAATGGCGATCGATACCATTCCCCATGAGTGCCTCAATCGAGATCTCTTTGTGGCGAGCCATGGCTAACTTCAGTTTGGCAACAACCTCCGCTTCGTCAACATCACGTTGAGCTTGAGCCTCAAGCCACGCAAGAACTTCGCTTGTCACCGTACGAATAGTTTCCGTGCGTCCTTCGACAAACATGCGCGTATGGCCACTCTCATAAGTGGGAACGGCTCGGCCGAACACTCGATATCCTGCCAGCTGAATCGCCATTTGCACAAATGTGTCCGGGAACAGCTTCACTGCACGCAGCTTGGTCTTACCGAACGACTTGTTGCGCACAACCACCATCTGCAGCTTGCTTCCGCCTCGCTTGAAATCGTCGAGTGCTGATGGAATGAGGCTGTTCACGATTTCTTCAGGTATACGCCAACGTAGCAACTCGGGTGGAGGTAGGAACTCCAGTGAGTGGTGGCGACTTTCGATCAAGGTCTCGTAGCCGCCATTGCGGTTCAGGTAGCGCTCACCGAGCCAGCGAAACATTGACTGTAGCACCGTAGCGTCCGCGTTGGCGTGCTCCATGTTTGCTCCCACCATTCCGTTGGCGAAAACAATGTACTGGAAGCTCTTGTCGAACCAGCGATTACCAGCGTTGGTAGCAGCACACTGTCGAGCGAGCTCCGATGGCTTACCTGGCGACGTCGACTCGAGACAGAGCGCAAAAAGACTCGTCTCAATCTTTTCAAGGCTACGGATATTCAGTGAATCAAAGTCCACCAGGGCTTGGCGTGCTTTTGCCCATTTATCACGCCGCATAGCCGTCAAAGCTCCTACAAATTGTGGAGAAGCGTCGTCATTCAGCGCAGGACTCTTTGCAACAGGAAGTGAGCTCAAGTACGCCGAGTGCCGCAAAATTTGCAGCAGCTGAACCTCCAAGTCTCCAATAGTCAGCAGCTCATCCTTTGCGTCGTAAACGCGAAGCACGAACACTCGGCCTTCACAAAAGACAGTGATGTGGCGAACTGTGGCAGGGTCCACTCGCTTGAATCCGTCCGTCGGCTGCCCCGGAACGCGGCAAGTGGAGAAAAGTCGTCTAAACATGTTCATGCACAGCACATGTCCTCCCATCGTCTCCGGGGGAACTTCTTCACGCTTGAGTCTCTCCACATACTCACACGTGTAGCGTACGGTCTCCGCAGCTCTTCTGGCTTGTGAGACTGGTCTCTCAAAGTCTTGGAAGGAGCCGAAACCCGTCACCATGTTAACGAACAAGGCATTCGGCGTCGGATCACTAAGATACGCCACTTGTTCCCACCATTCTGCCAGCTACACAGCAGCCTTTAACTCTCGAGAACAAAGTTTTTTTTGCTAGCTGACGTTGTCCAACACTTACCCAGTTGTCTCGTCCTTTAGCTCTCTGTAAGAGCTCCTTCTGCAGATCTTCACCTTGACCTCCAGGTTTCCCAAATTCCTTCACAAGCGTCTTGGTCCTCTCCAGCTCATCCTACATAAAGTAGAGAAGATATCCTATTATGCAAGAAAGTATTGAAGTTCCTTTCTGTAGTTGTGTGAACCTTGGTAACCAGCGGCTCGATTGAGAGCAGATACTTGTCCAGTGTTGCTTGGAGCGATGGAACTGGTAGATGCGGCAGCGAGGTCTGAAGAGCGTAGCTGGATGATGCCTACGTGAGCTGGAGTGATGACGCGTAGTTGTAAGTTGATACGTACGTTGGGCTGCCACGCGTTGAACGGGGTGCCATCGTGAGTGAATGATTAGGTGTCTCTTTAGCGGCGGAAGAAGGAATGGGATCTGGCTGCGACGGCTCGCCGCATTATTTTTCTGGTTGTTACACAAGCAATGTGCCCAGCAACCCCAAATGTGGACTCCAATTCTGCGTTGTGATTCTTCACAATCACGGTCCATCTTGAAGATTCTCGCCGTCTTCAACATCAAGAGGCCTCACTTTTCATCAGCTGACGCCCCACCAAGGATTCATAGCCCGCTTAGAAAAGCATGGTTGGCTTAGTTCGACCTTAGCGATAACTTCAAGCAGCAGCACCTCTGTAAATGAAAATCTACGCAGTGCTAACTTAATCGGAAAGTGTGGCCCTGGAGGATTCCTGTTCTGCAGACAAACATAATTCAGAATCAGGAAAAATTGCATTACATCTATCTTTTATCAATCACAAAGGAAACGTGGCGCCTTCTAGTAGTATTTTAGCACTGGAGGCTCATACCGAAAGGGGCTCTCCAATCTTACAGAAAGCTGGCGTCGACCCACCAATTCGATTTGTAGTCCTCGCCGAGGATATCCGTGATATCCACTGACGCGTTCAGCTGCCTGCTGAAGGCCACACGCTCGTTGGTAGCCGCACCAGCACCAACATTGTTGAACTCCTTGAAGTAGACGTCGCCAGTGTTGTTGTCCTTGTTCCACTCCTGCCAACCCTGCGGGTTGATAACGTCGCTGAGGTTGCTGTTCTGCCAGACAACGCGGGCGTACGGGTACCATGGACGACCCAGATAGGACGTTCCGTTGCCGAGGACACCAAACACGCGTGCATTGTTGAACACGTACTCGGACAGGTTAGAACTGTTCCTGTTGCCGTTGGCCGTAATGCATCCCTTGCCGACCGACTCGATGTCGCAGGACTCGAACCAGGCCTTCGATTGGAGACCAAATACGAAGTCGACAGCACCAGCAATGTACGAGCGGGCGTAGAGCTCCTTGCCCTTGTTGGCACACAGAGTGTCCTGGTAACCGGTGAAGTTGCAGGCGTAGAAACCGTAGTCGGTGTTATCGACGTATGTGGCGACAGCCTGACCGAGCTGTTTGATCTTGCCAGTCGGGTTGGCGATGTTGAGGTTGTACACCTTAACGCCATTGCGCGACTTGAAAAGCATCGTGCTCACCAGAGCGTTGAGTGCACCCGTCGTGTTTGCAGCGAGGTCCCTCTGCGCCATAGTGTGAGTTACAGTCACTTGGTTGTCTGTGTACACCATGGTATCGCACGTGTAGCCCTGCAGCACCAGCGGACCATTGAACTTCGGGACGATGACCTGTTCGTGATAGACACCCGGGAAGACGAAAAGGGTGTGCTCTGCCGTTGTGTTGGGAATGTTCGCCACACCCTCCGACACGGTCTGGTAGCTGCCGTTGTATGCACCCGAGGCATCGACGACGATGGCCCCCGATAGTGGCTGAGTCCGCGCATTGGGCCCACTGCACGTGCCGTCAATTACGGCTAGCGTAGTCGTCGCGAGACCGGCAAACGTCAGGAGCGGCAGAGCAAAAGTGTGCATCTTCCGTTGAGTTGACTCGAGTGGCGAGCAGGAAATTGCAAAGTGAGCAGCTTACACCGCGTTTTTCCAATGACGGAAAAGTGTATGATTAGGTCCTCCATCCTAGAAGAGCGCCACAAGCTTACGGCAATGCCGCTTACCTGTCCAAGACGACAGGCTGTCCTATTATTTGGGTTAAGCTTAGAAGCGTAACTTATCAAATCTTGTGATCGGGGTGACGACTGCTGTGCCGCGCAGATGGACAAAAGAATCATGTACATGCTGCCATGCCGTGAAAATGAATAGCAAGAAGTCTTCGCCAAGAATCAATCAGTGATCTTGAATACCGTAGTTGTTTATTTATTTGTTTTTATAAAAAGCGATGCAGTTACCCACAGTGAAATTTGTCCTACGATAAAGGACCAAAAGCCGTTTACCAAGAATAATGAGACGAGGTTCCACCATAAACATCGCTGCTTCGTACACGGCCAAGTTTGGTTGAACGTGCAAAACTTTCTTCGTTCCTGTGAAGCAGTGCGGATAAGATTGGTAACTACTTGGGCTTTCTCTTCGGATGGGTTTCAATCTCTTCTCACGCTGGTCGCCAACTTGACGAGAGGGCCCTTGAGCTCCGTCCACAGAAAACGTGTCAGGGTATACGAACCAATAACTCGGACTACCTGCTATATTAGATACTTTTGACCTGCTATCCTTTCGAAAAATTCAATACCTTATACAAATAGGAGAAAAATATAAGACCCACTCATTTGAAATTTGTATTGAACCGATACCTACTTCGCCTGGAGCGAATTAATCCATGTTGGGCTGACCGTCCTAACGTGACCGTTAGCACTACCAGGAGTCCCGAGTGTCGATGCAATCGAGAATATGTATTCCACCCCATGGCGCACTTGAATTCCAGCACCGTATTTTGGCTATAGACCAAACATATTTACAAGCCCGCGCGCTTCGAGAATATTGCAGTAATCACCGATCGTTTTTCATTTATCGATGTGCACAATGGCTAACACATGGAGTACTTATACGCACGGAACAAGTGAGCAGGACACTCATATTCAAACCAATGGGACCGTTCGTTTAACCGCATGTCACGGATTTACGTAAGTCCAAGGACAAGTAGCCAGCGCACCCGTGGGGATAATAAGCAGCAACATCATTGGGTCACACCCATGGCAGGTGCCTGGAGGCAAGTTCCGCGGCAGGAAAGATAGGAATCTGTCCAATGCCAAGCGTAGGTTTTAGTTTGATGCAGATTTAGTATGAGAGTCAGTAAGGGATGAGAGCTGGTGGTGTTGAAGCGCCGGCAAGGCGTACCACTCATTCCGGAATCAACCACAAAGGACACATTTGAGTGTTTCTTCTGCTGCTTTGGCCAAGCAGCTTCGTGTGGCTCTCCACGACCTCGACGAACTGAGCGAGAGGCTCCACGACCGTATCTACTACTTCAACGACCTACCCTCCTCTGCAAGTGCTACCAAATCACATTCTTTAGCCGAGCTCGAGCAGTGAGCTCAGCTAAAGTTGTGACACCGCAACTTCCAGAGCGTTGATGTTTACACGTACATGCATGGTCTCGAACAAACTGTGCGCCTTGAGGCAGGGCTGAGCACAAAGCAGTAAGCTTAATTACTTCGAAGTATTCTGGTATTGCATTGACATCGTCGAGCTGGTTGCTCGTACCATAAGCAACCAACACTACGTCGTATTGATGCCTGCGTTGTCATCATTTGCAAGGCTGCTAGAGCAAGGTCATCCTCTCCAGCCCTGTCAGTGAAGTTGAGGAGCGAACGAAAGGGTCGCGCACAGAGCACGCTTTCCCTTGAATACCTCATTCACTACAGTGTCACTCACTTGCAGAATGCCGGTTGCGTTCTTCTGTCACTCGAGTCTCGACGCTGGGGCGAACGCGAACGCTTCGCCGTACAAAACTTGGTGGCAGGTTAACGTCCTCGTTACATCACCTGTCGAATGTCCTGACTGCAAAAACAATGGAAAACTCGTGGCAGAGCCACATCAACTCGACGCTGTTGTCGGTTCTCCTGTGTTTCGCCAAAGTGCTGATCAATAATTCCAAAGCTTTCTGCATAATAATACCATAAATACCGCCACAGTCCCATTTCAGATTTGTATAAAATCCCCCTCGTTGACGTGGGGACCAATGCTGTCCATCCGCCAGGTGACGTCTTCACTGCTGCGGCTGTCGGCGCAGCGCTCGCAATCCGCCACCCGTCGACTGGAAAATCTTTCGCTCTCGTCGTCTTCCTCCATAGGTCGTTCGTTTTCGCAGCAGAGCGCGAAAAAGCCGCAAAAGCATGGGCAAAAGTTCGCCAAGCAGTCCAAACCTCCGCCAATGGGCCTGCGGACGGCTCTCAAGACTCTGCAGGAGATTCAAACCTCAGAAGATGTGAAATTGACCAAAAATCGCGCGTCCTCGCTGGTGGGCACGTTGGTCAAACACAAGAAACACAACGAGTGCGTCCAGTTGTTGCGCTCGTTCCAACAGCAAAATGTGCCACTCAATGTTTTTGCGCGACTCAGTGGGTTCAGTATTTTGTGTCTCAAGAAGGAGTTCGAGCTTGCTCTGAAGGAGTTTGGGAGTCTGCAGGCGGAGGTCAAGTTGATGCCGTGGGTGTTCGCGGCGGCGCTGGATGCAGCGACCAAGCTGAGCCGACACGAAGCGGTGTGTGATATTTTCAGGCACTTGGTGACTACAGGTGAAGAGCAGGTGGAAATTTCTGGGGAAGGGGTCTACGACATACTGAAGGGTATGCGTGAGCGAGGCGTCAAGCTGCCGGAGTTTGCACTTCGGGTGCTGGTCGTGTATGCGGACAAGTCACAGCAGCCAGAGATGGCGCTGGACGTGCTCTCCATGATGCAGGACGAAGGAATTTCGCCTGCGATCGACGTTTACTCGTCGGTTTTTGTGGTGTGTGGTACGGACAAACGGTGGAGCGACGTGCTCAAAGTGTTCGATGCGATGCCGGAAAAGATCTTGCCGCAGCTGAAGGATGTGCCGCTTGGCCACGTTGTGATGGCGCACACGCACAGCGAAAGTGAAGAGTTGAAGCAACGAGGGTTGGATATCTTCGGTGGACACAAGGAGAAGTGGAGTAAGCTCGCATGCTCCGCGGCGTTGGAGGCGCTACTGAAGACTCGCCAATTTGATGTGCTTTTAGCGTTGGCTAGTGAAATGAAGCGCAATGGAATGAAGTGGGATTCGTTCATCTACAAGGTAGTGGCGCTGGCTTACATCCGCGACGGAGCCATCGAGAAGGCAAAGCAATTTCTTCACGCGAATGCCAAGAAAATGAAGAATGACAGCGATCTGTGCTACCGCGAGCTTATCGAGCACTATGCAAATACGAGTGGAGATGTCGAGCAGGCCTGTCAGTTTTACCTGGAGATGCTCGAGAACAAGCTGCTGCTAAATTTCTCCGACTGGTGTAACGCGCTTGAACTCGCGCTACAGCTACCAGATCGCGCGATGTATTGGAGTATTAGCAAACAGTTGTGGCAGCGCCACCAGAAGTTTGAGGATGTTCTGCCCGTACATTTGGTTTTGTCGAATTCAGAGGATCCGCAGCATCAAGCGTGTGCCAAAGAAGCTTCAACCTTTGATGTTTGCGCAGATGCGACGCTGGCAATGAAGAGCTTTCGTGCCATTCAACAAGCTGATGGTGCTGGTCTTACGATCAACGTCGCCTCGACGCATCTTGTGACTATGGCCGAGAGCGACCGCATCGATGCTTGCGTTGAGATGTGGCACTATTTCAATGCACAAGGGTATTACCGAAGCCATTTGCCCGCGTTGCTGCCTTCGCTGCGTTGAGCAATGCGAAGAAATACGATCACGCACTGGAAGTGTTCAAGACTATGATGAACGACGATTCGCCTCCAAGTACGTGGGCATATACGAAAGCTTTCAATGCTGCAATCAAGTTGAGAAGGTATTCTTTTGTGACCGACACCCTGCGTCATATCCAAGAGCAGGGTGTAAACCTGACCATCAACGATTACGTGAATGTCATTGTGACTTGCACGCAAACGAAGGAATGGGCACTGGCCATGACTATGCTATCCTCGATGCAGAGCCAAGGTCTAAAGCCTATAGTGAGAGCTTACAACACGCTACTGGCAGGCTGCGGCAAGGAAAATTACTAGAACATGGTGATCGAATTGTACACCACTATGCCAGGCGACCTGCGCCCTCTGCTGCAAGGTAGGGCCTTGGGCTCAGTCCTCGTAGCGCATTCTCGTGCAGACAGCGATGAAATGAAGCAGCGCGCGGCTGGAATCTGCAAAACTCATTTTGCAACGTGCAAGCCGTTTCCGTTTGAAGTGGCGATGATGACACTACTGGAATCGAAACACTTGACGAGGTGCTTTCAATAGCTGCCGACGCAACGAATGAAGGGTTTGAGTGGACTCCGATGATGTACCGAAGTGTTGTGATGGCTAACATTTACAATGGTTCGACGGAGCAAGCAAAGCAGCTACTGCAAGATCATGTGCTCGCTTGACCAACATCAGCGTAAAATGTCATCGCGAGCTCATCTGGTACTATTCGAAGACGCACGGGGGCGTGCTCGAGGCAAGCAAGTTGAGTGTGCAAATGATGCAGAACAACACGGACAAGACTGGCGCACGGCTCTCGAAATCGCGTTGCAACTACCCGACCATGCGATTTACTGGGATCTACGCAAATGGCTACGACTTCACGGGGAGCTCCGTTGAACGAGCTTCCTGACCATTTTCTTGCCAGAGGAAGAGTTGCAGACTGCGACTACCGATTGAGTAGAATGCTGTACAATCCAAGAAATGGTTTCATATCGTTTGTTGTACATTGATCTGCTTAGCTTCGTGCTGCGGCGTGACTTATACCTGGTCGAGCAGTGTAGAGTGTGGATAGAGCTCTACGAATGGCCTAGTTCTCGAGCACGACGCGGTAGCGCACCGTGCCGTTGCGCACCATCTGGATGCCTTCATTCACCTTGCTCATGGGCATCTTCTGGATCACGGGCCGCACGTTTTCTTGGACGCCACCTCCAGCATGTCCTTGACGTCCTGGATGCTGCCGATGGCGCTGCCCTTGAAATTGGCGCCCTTGCCCACCAGTGGGAACGGCTTGAACTTGATCTCGTCGTTGGGCAGCCCCACCATGATCACCGTGCCGTGCACCGCCAGGAAGCTCAGGAAGAGCGTGTACGGCATGTCGTTGGCGTCGGCCGTGATGAGCAAAATGTCCACTGAGCTGGCCGCGTCTGCCGCCTGCTTGTCGTTCGTGTACACGACGAACTCGTCGGCGCCCAGCTGCCGGATCTCCTGCTCCTTGTTGGCCGAGCGAGAGAAGGCCACGACAGCCGCGGCGCCCATGGCCTTGGCGAACTGGATGCCCAGGTGGCCCAGGCCGCCGATACCCACGATGCCGACGCGGTCGCCGGGCTTGATACCCACCTCCTTGAACGGCGTGAACACGGTGGTGCCAGCGCACAAGAGCGGCGCAGCCACGTCCGACGGAATGTTGTCTGGGATCTTGAAGGCGTATTCGTGCGTGACGCGGATGTAGTCGGCGTATCCGCCGTACGTGATGGCACCGTCCGTCTTGCGGTACTTGGAGTCGTACGTGCCCACGCGGTGGCGGCAGTAGGCGTCCGTGCCGTTGGCGCACTCCTTGCAGGGCTCGTCCGGGAACTTGTTGAGGCAGGCCCAGACCTGCGCGCCGACGCCCACGCGGTCACCAACCTTCATGTCCTTGACCTGGTCGCCGGCCAGCGTCACCTCGCCTACGATCTCGTGGCCCACTACGCACGGGTACGTGGTCTGGCCCCAGCCGCTGTCCATGGTGTGCAGGTCGGAGCCGCAGATGCCGCAGTGCGAGATCTTGATCTCCACGTCCTCGGGACCCAGTGGCCGTGACTGGTACTCCCAGGGCTTGGTCTCTTCGCCCTTGGCAAAGGAGGCGTATGCGCGGATGGTCCTCGGGGCAGTCGTCATGACTTTTGGTTCTTGGTGCTTGGTCGACTTGAGTCCTGTCGATCCAAATTGGAAATGGTCTGCAGTCGGACCACCTATCGATCGCCAGCTTCCGAGCTGCTTGTGCGTGGCTCATGGCTGAGCTCACCGTCTCATAGCGGCGATCCAATCTCGAGCACCGGTCATTCTGGTTGTGGTCGACGGTCTCTCGTCCGCTTCAGTTTGGGTAACCACACCCGTTTACAGGTCGAGTAGCTGCGGCTGCTTACAAACGCCAAGTCAATCGCTTGGGACACTCTAGATCGGACACATCGCATGTAAACTTCCCGGTGGTTGACGCGCCCATGCTGGACGAGAGCCGTGCGCAGGATCACGCCTTCGCTTTGTTTACCGTAGACGCACGCCCTGTGTGTCCCAAATTAGGGCGGTCGTTGCAGCAGCTCACCACAGGTTTTGCAGGAAGATACTCTTCACTTCGAACTTGGTAGAGTTCAAGTAACACAATATACATCACCTTATTATTATAAAAAAGAAACTCTTCACTAAAGTACTTTGAAAGGAAAATGGCTGTGTATTCGTATTTGTTGTTGGCGAGACCGCAGCGGATGGCTGCTCTCCTGCTCTAAGCTACAGTAGTCAGACGTCGTGCGATTGGGAACTTCGCCTAGTTCTCGAGCACCACGCGGTAGCGCACCGTGCCCTTGCGCACCATGTCAATGCCCTCGTTCACCTTGGCCATCGGCAGCTTCTGGATCACGGGGCGCACGTTCTTCTTGGACGCCACCTCCAGCGTGTCCTTGATGTCCTGGATGCTGCCGACGTTGCTGCCCACGAACTTGGCGCCCTTCGCCACGACGTGGAACGCGTTGAACTTGATGTCGTCGTTGGGCAGGCCCACCATGATGCACGTGCCGCGCACGGCGAGGAAGCTCAGGAACGTACTGTACGGCATGTTGTTGGCGTCGGCCGTGATGAGCAAAATGTCCACCGAACCGGCGGCCTCCTTGGCCTGCTTCTCGTCCGTGTACACCACGAACTCGTCGGCGCCGAGGCCGCGCACCTCCGCCTCCTTGTTGTTGGAGCGCGAGAACGCCGTGACGGAGGCGGCGCCCATGGCCTTGGCAAACTGGATGCCCAGGTGGCCCAGACCGCCGATCCCCACAATACCCACGCGGTCACCCTCCTTGACGCCGGCCTCCTTGAACGGCGTGAACACGGTGGCGCCGGCGCACATCAAAGGCGCGGCCACGTCGGACGGGATGTTGTCTGGAATTCTGATCGCAAACTCGTGGGGCACGCGCACGTAGTCGGCGTAGCCGCCATAGGTGATGGCACCGTCGCTTTTGTACTTGTCGCTGTAGGTCCAGACGCGGCGCGGGCAGTACGCGTCGTCGCCGTTGGCGCACACGGAGCAAGGAGCCTTCGAGTCTTTGTCCAGACACGCTGACACTAGCGCGCCGACGCCGGCGCGGTCGCCCACCTTCAGACCCTTCACGTCGGGGCCGGCCTGGGTGACCTCGCCGACAATCTCGTGACCAACCACACACGGGTACATGGTCTGGCCCCAGCCGCTGTCGAGTGTGCAGGTCGGAGCCGCAGATGCCGCAGTGCGAAATCTTGATCTCCACGTCCTCGGGACCGAGCACGCGAGACTGGTACTCCCAGGGCTTGATCTCTTCGCCCTTGCCGAAGGAGGCGTAGGCGTGAACGGTTCTCGCAGCGGCAGACATTTTAGTTGGTTGCTTGGACTTGGTGGTTTGGGAGCAAATTGAAGAATGACATTGGTTGGGGCAGGCGATTGCTGTTATATTGTAGTGTTGATACTTTGGGTATGACCTGGTATTGTGTGGCCTGTTGACGTAGCTGAAACAAGCTACGCACTCAGTTGTGTGATTTCGTAGGGCACTTCGCTAAGTAATACGCAGACGAACTACGCGACCGGTCCTGGTTACATGGATTCTTACTCGAAACCGCTTCAACGGAGTTTCGGTGGGATACTTTCCGAGTTGGTACAGTACATGTAGATCGGTCATTGCGTGATCTCCATCGTTTACAAATGCGGTGATCTGGTGGTGCTTCTGCCCTACATGTATTATAATAATAGCGGCGACCGCATGTCACAAAGCGGCCGTGAAAGGCATTCGTAAAAAGCAAAACAAATTCGCTTCAAGATCAGGGACAATTTATCGCGGACAACCTCTCAATCGATGTGCAAGATTGTCGGGACAATCCGAGTCGCCTGTGCCGGATAATCCGACACACGCACCACCTGACTGCCGACCAGCCAGCCCAGCCCAACCAATGTCATTCTTCAATTTGCTCCCAAACCACCAAGTCCAAGCAACCAACTAAAATGTCTGCCGCTCCGAGAACCGTTCACGCCTACGCCTCCTTCGGCAAGGGCGAAGAGATCAAGCCCTGGGAGTACCAGTCTCGCGTGCTCGGTCCCGAGGACGTGGAGATCAAGATTTCGCACTGCGGCATCTGCGGCTCCGACCTGCACACTCTCGACAGCGGCTGGGGCCAGACCATGTACCCGTGTGTGGTTGGTCACGAGATTGTCGGCGAGGTCACCCAGGCCGGCCCCGACGTGAAGGGTCTGAAGGTGGGCGACCGCGCCGGCGTCGGCGCGCTAGTGTCAGCGTGTCTGGACAAAGACTCGAAGGCTCCTTGCTCCGTGTGCGCCAACGGCGACGACGCGTACTGCCCGCGCCGCGTCTGGACCTACAGCGACAAGTACAAAAGCGACGGTGCCATCACCTATGGCGGCTACGCCGACTACGTGCGCGTGCCCCACGAGTTTGCGATCAGAATTCCAGACAACATCCCGTCCGACGTGGCCGCGCCTTTGATGTGCGCCGGCGCCACCGTGTTCACGCCGTTCAAGGAGGCCGGCGTCAAGGAGGGTGACCGCGTGGGTATTGTGGGGATCGGCGGTCTGGGCCACCTGGGCATCCAGTTTGCCAAGGCCATGGGCGCCGCCTCCGTCACGGCGTTCTCGCGCTCCAACAACAAGGAGGCGGAGGTGCGCGGCCTCGGCGCCGACGAGTTCGTGGTGTACACGGACGAGAAGCAGGCCAAGGAGGCCGCCGGTTCGGTGGACATTTTGCTCATCACGGCCGACGCCAACAACATGCCGTACAGTACGTTCCTGAGCTTCCTCGCCGTGCGCGGCACGTGCATCATGGTGGGCCTGCCCAACGACGACATCAAGTTCAACGCGTTCCACGTCGTGGCGAAGGGCGCCAAGTTCGTGGGCAGCAACGTCGGCAGCATCCAGGACATCAAGGACACGCTGGAGGTGGCGTCCAAGAAGAACGTGCGCCCCGTGATCCAGAAGCTGCCGATGGCCAAGGTGAACGAGGGCATTGACATGGTGCGCAAGGGCACGGTGCGCTACCGCGTGGTGCTCGAGAACTAGGCGAAGTTCCCAATCGCACGACGTCTGACTACTGTAGCTTAGAGCAGGGAGAGCAGCCATCCGCTGCGGTCTCGCCAACAACAAATACGAATACACAGCCATTTTCCTTTCAAAGTACTTTAGTGAAGAGTTTCTTTTATAATAATAAGGTGATGTATATTGTGTTACTTGAACTCTACCAAGTTCGAAGTGAAGAGTATCTTCCTGCAAAAACCTGTGGTGAGCTGCTGCAACGACCGCCCTAATTTGGGACACACAGGGCGTGCGTCTACGGTAAACAAAGCGAAGGCGTGATCCTGCGCACGGCTCTCGTCCAGCATGGGCGCGTCAACCACCGGGAAGTTTACATGCGATGTGTCCGATCTAGAGTGTCCCAAGCGATTGACTTGGCGTTTGTAAGCAGCCGCAGCTACTCGACCTGTAAACGGGTGTGGTTACCCAAACTGAAGCGGACGAGAGACCGTCGACCACAACCAGAATGACCGGTGCTCGAGATTGGATCGCCGCTATGAGACGGTGAGCTCAGCCATGAGCCACGCACAAGCAGCTCGGAAGCTGGCGATCGATAGGTGGTCCGACTGCAGACCATTTCCAATTTGGATCGACAGGACTCAAGTCGACCAAGCACCAAGAACCAAAAGTCATGACGACTGCCCCGAGGACCATCCGCGCATACGCCTCCTTTGCCAAGGGCGAAGAGACCAAGCCCTGGGAGTACCAGTCACGGCCACTGGGTCCCGAGGACGTGGAGATCAAGATCTCGCACTGCGGCATCTGCGGCTCCGACCTGCACACCATGGACAGCGGCTGGGGCCAGACCACGTACCCGTGCGTAGTGGGCCACGAGATCGTAGGCGAGGTGACGCTGGCCGGCGACCAGGTCAAGGACATGAAGGTTGGTGACCGCGTGGGCGTCGGCGCGCAGGTCTGGGCCTGCCTCAACAAGTTCCCGGACGAGCCCTGCAAGGAGTGCGCCAACGGCACGGACGCCTACTGCCGCCACCGCGTGGGCACGTACGACTCCAAGTACCGCAAGACGGACGGTGCCATCACGTACGGCGGATACGCCGACTACATCCGCGTCACGCACGAATACGCCTTCAAGATCCCAGACAACATTCCGTCGGACGTGGCTGCGCCGCTCTTGTGCGCTGGCACCACCGTGTTCACGCCGTTCAAGGAGGTGGGTATCAAGCCCGGCGACCGCGTCGGCATCGTGGGTATCGGCGGCCTGGGCCACCTGGGCATCCAGTTCGCCAAGGCCATGGGCGCCGCGGCTGTCGTGGCCTTCTCTCGCTCGGCCAACAAGGAGCAGGAGATCCGGCAGCTGGGCGCCGACGAGTTCGTCGTGTACACGAACGACAAGCAGGCGGCAGACGCGGCCAGCTCAGTGGACATTTTGCTCATCACGGCCGACGCCAACGACATGCCGTACACGCTCTTCCTGAGCTTCCTGGCGGTGCACGGCACGGTGATCATGGTGGGGCTGCCCAACGACGAGATCAAGTTCAAGCCGTTCCCACTGGTGGGCAAGGGCGCCAATTTCAAGGGCAGCGCCATCGGCAGCATCCAGGACGTCAAGGACATGCTGGAGGTGGCGTCCAAGAAAAACGTGCGGCCCGTGATCCAGAAGATGCCCATGAGCAAGGTGAATGAAGGCATCCAGATGGTGCGCAACGGCACGGTGCGCTACCGCGTCGTGCTCGAGAACTAGGCCATTCGTAGAGCTCTATCCACACTCTACACTGCTCGACCAGGTATAAGTCACGCCGCAGCACGAAGCTAAGCAGATCAATGTACAACAAACGACATGAAACCATTTCTTGAATCTTACAGTATTCCACTCGACGTTGCATCGATTCCGCGATTAGAGCCCTATCGCGGAACCTGTAAGCAGCCCCACCGCCAGCATTTACTTTACAACCCGTGAAGTTCACGGTGAACAGCTTGCGTTGCCACACATCGTTCGCAACTTCAACTCGCCATTTCACTCGCTTCCAGTATACTGCCTCGTTCCAAATACAAGCCCCTATATCCAAAGAGACCATTCCGCATTCTGCATTCGCCGGCGCACTCGCACTTCAACCTCGTGACCATCACTCCCACCATGCTGTCTGCACGTCTGTTGGGCCGCGAGGTGCTGGCCGCACGCAGTGGCGCGTCGCTACGGCGTCTGCAGCAGGCCGCGCTTCCGCGGGAGAAGCTCTTCGACAAAATCCTCGTGGCCAACCGTGGCGAGATCGCCGTGCGGGTCATGCGCACGTGCCAGAAGCTGGGCATCAAGACGGTGGCCGTGTACTCGGAGCCCGACGTGGACTCGGTGGCCGTGCGCATGGCGGACGAGGCCGTGTGCGTGGGGCCCGCTGCCTCGGCGCAGAGCTACCTGAGCATCCCCAAGATCGTGGCGGCCGTCCAGGCCACTGGTGCCCAGGCCGTGCACCCAGGCTACGGCTTCCTGTCGGAGAACAAGGACTTCTGCGAGGCGCTGGAGGCCATCGGTGTGGCCTTCATCGGCCCTGGACACGCGGCCATCCAGGCCATGGGGGACAAGATCGAGTCCAAACAGCTGGCCATGGACGCAGGCGTCAACACGATCCCGGGCTTCCTGGGCGAGATCGACACGCCAGAGGAGGCGGTGAAGGTGGCCCGGGAGATTGGCTATCCTGTCATGATCAAGGCCAGTGCTGGCGGAGGCGGCAAGGGCATGCGCGTAGCCTACGATGACGAGGAGGTGCGCATGGGCTATCGTTTGTCCAAGGAGGAAGCGGCCAGCAGCTTCGGGGACGACCGCATGTTCCTCGAGAAGTTCATCGAAGACCCGCGACATATCGAAATCCAGCTCATCGCCGACACGCACGGCAACATAGTCCCGCTGAGAGAGAGTGCTCGATCCAAAGGCGCAACCAGAAGGTGATCGAGGAGGCGCCGAGTGTGCTGCTCGACCCGGAGACGAGAAGGGCCATGGGCGAGCAGGCGGCCATGCTGGCCAGGAAGGTGGGATACGTGAGCGCCGGCACGGTCGAGTTCTTGTGTGATAAGCACAAGAACTTCTACTTTGGAGATGAACACGCGGCTGCAGGTGGAGCACCCCGTCACGGAGCTCATTTCGCACGTGGACCTCGTGGAGCAGATGATCCGCGTCGCTGCAGGTCACGAGCTGCCCAAGGAGTTGGTGGATGGACCTGTGAAGATCCACGGCTGGGCGATGGAGAGTCGTGTGTATGCCGAGGATCCGCTGCGTGGTTTCCTGCCGTCTATCGGTAGACTGCTGCAGTATGAGGAGCCCGTGCACCTAAAGGGTGTGCGCGTGGACTCAGGTGTGAACGAGGGCAGCGACATCTCCATGTTCTATGACCCAATGATTTCGAAGCTTATTACGTACGGCAAGGACCGTTCGGAGTGTTTGGAGCGTATGAAGACTGCGCTGGACAACTACGTTATTCGCGGCCCTGGTAACAACGTTGCGTTCCTGCAGGATGTCTACCGCCACCCTCGCTTCGTGAGTGGTAAAATCACCACCAAGTTTATTGAAGAGGAGTACCCGGACGGATTCGACGGCGTAAAGCTGGCAGCGCCTGAAATTGAAGACCTTCGGGTGGTTGGCGCCATTATGCACCTGAAGAAGGCTAGCGCCAGCAGCCAAATATCGGGCCGAATTCAGGCATCGCCAGCGGAAGGTTTCCCCTCAGTCGACTCGCTAAACAATGACGAGCTGGAGTTTGTTTATCATCAAGTGGGAGTTGTTCCGCGTCTGCGTGCTTTCACTCCCGGTCTATCGTCGGCGGAGTTGATCGCGCTTGCCGAGCGAAACGACCTCAAGAACCTGGGTGCTCAGCTGTCGGTTAGCATCGATGGACCATTTGGAGAGGCGAAGCCTGTCGTTGTTGTTGAAGTGGAGCTTGAAAACAAGCGGCACCGCGCGGAAACAGCGACGCTCGCTTTTGTCGACAACAAATGGCACGTTGTGGGCGATGTTGACTGGTCGCTAAACAGTCCGCTGTTTAAGGCGTCATACACAAAGCAGAACGGACCAAAAACTCCACTGGCATCGCAAATGTTGCAGACGCTACCCGAAGGATTCCGACTGCAGTTTCATGGAGCAGTCCATGACGTGGTCGTGCGCAACGAATTGGAGGCGGCGTATGGAATCCACATGAAGCCAAAGCCCGAGGTCGACACGTCCAATTTGCTGCTTTGCCCGATGCCAGGCATGCTCATCTCAGTGGCTGTCGAAATCGGCCAGCACGTGGAGCTTGGGCAGGAGCTGGCCGTCGTGGAGGCTATGAAAATGCAAAACGTGCTGCGCTCCGAGAAGAGGGGCGTCATCAAAAGCATTGCGCATGCTGCTGGCGATTCGCTCAAGGTTGACGAGATCATTCTCGAATACGAATAAGCGCTCTACGGCTGAAATGATAACCTAGGCTAAAGCGTAGTGGTGCTCGTGGAAAAGAAATCAAACAAAATTGTACCGATTGTATGTTGAGCTGTCCAGGAGGTCGCCGATCTTTAGTTGTGACTCCTCGACTCCTGCTGCCACAGGCAAATTATCACGTACTATACATACGATGTGCCCAACCTCGCGCCGAGCGGTCTGGGCTTCGCTGGCCTTCCTGTTGGTGGAGTGCGTGTTCGCAGAGACAGCAGTCTACAAGTTGCACACGGATTCGAGCTGCTCATCAGCACCGACCATCATCGGTTTCAAGAATCGCCACCTCCATCGTGCTCAGTTATCACCACCTGCACCAGTGTCAACAACAATGGCGAAGATTTGTACTGGGATCGAGCTTGTGCATCGGACGAATACAACACGCTGTCGAGGGCAGCCTATGGCACCAAGCCCTACGTGCTCATGGAGATCTACGAATCTGGCGCAGGGTGCAAGAAATTACTGTCAGGCGCGGCATTCCTGGCCGACGGCAGCTGTTTGGCCACCGATAATGGTCTCTCTAGCATGAAGGTATCTCTCTACAAGAATGGGTCAGCTTCTTTTCAGACGTATCGCGGGGTGAGCTGCACCGGTACGGCTGTGAAAACTACTCAAGTCTCCAACTCGTCCATCTCTAGCCACTCGTGTGAAAACGGAGCGCTCAATTCTACTCTAGCGTCGCTACCGCCACGTCGACGTCAACTTCGAGTGAAGCTGAAGACAAAACCATTTCAACGACGACATCTCAGTCAGCGCCGCGTCCATTTGACGCGTCTGTTCTCCTGACAGCAGCAATCGCAGCAACGTTGGGAATGATCATGACCATCAGCTTGTATTGATTCATCCGAAATACTGAGCGTGGAGTATCGAACTGAACGCAATCGAACCATTGATGCCACTGCATACGAACCCTTTTTTAGTATATTTTGAAATCCTTGTGTTGCTGTCACTGACATGCCTGCTGAAGTGCACATACGACATCGTTGGGGGCTTTCCATTTGGCAGGACGCAAGCATGGGAACTGGAACTCGGGGGTCTCGTGAGAATGAGGGAACTTACGCTGCACGACGACCGGTGGGTGATTTTCGGGAGTATTCTTGTGTGCTGCTGCCGTCTGGGACCGTCGAAATGCTCGAAGCTGGTGCTGCACCTTCCTTTGAGCCATGTCGCGGCACTTGTCGTTTTTGTCGTGTATTCGATCCAGTGCTCGAGGCGTGAAAGAAAAGTATGGTGAGAAGCAGTCGACACGATTCAGTGCTACCAGCTCAACTGTTGGCGAATCGGCTACCACCGTGTATGCGCGCGTTTGCTGCCCCTCGACGAACATTTCAAACCCGAAGAACCCCGCGCCTTCCTCAATGTGGAATGGTACTCTTGATCGAACAGCGTGCACTTGCTGCTTCCACGAATGTGTGCCACTCGGCCATCGGTGGCGACGTTCATACTGGATGTCCACCTCAATCCTTACTCGACCAGAGCGCACGATGTAAAAGCACCGACCGACTCACCTTGAGTGTAAAGTACCTCTCCTTTCTTGAGCGGCACATCGATTGATACGAGCTCGAAGAAGTGGAGTTTGCTTTCAACGCAATCGCGAAATAGAGTCACCTCCGTGTGCAACCAGTTGACGAGGTGCTTTCGCCTACGCGTCTGGCATCTCGCCAAAGTTTTGTGATAGTCTTCCGCCATGATCATTAGCACCTCGCACCCTGTTGCTGGCAGCGATGCCAAAGCTCCCGCAGTGGACGAAAATGCAGCTTGAACATCAGCCCCACGAGTAGCATTCTCGAGCTGAAGAGCAATATCACCAAACGCCGAGTTCTTGGTGACAGAAGCAACCTTTTCTCCATCGATGAGGATGTGAACCTCTCCACTCAGAACTAGGTAACAAGCATCTCCAATATCGCCTTTGCGAAATACGAACTCCTGGGGACGGAACGCCTTGTACCTTGCCAGCTTTGCGATCTCCGTAGCTTGGTTCAGATCCAAGAACGTCGACATCGATGGGATCTTCATGATCCAGCGTGCAATACACTGCAGCTCCACAATATTGCGCTCAATTGGCTCCTTAGGTACTCCTTGTTGCAGAATCTCTTCATCTGTAACCACGTGATCCGAAAAACGAGGAAAGAAGACCTGAAAATCCTTGCGCTCACGAATCCACGATGGAAATACCTCGCGATCCCCAGTCAGAGGTGCTGCTACCGATGTCGTCCGTGGTCTCATTTCCTGATTATTCTCCTCTCGGCCGGTGCTGCCGTCGCTGCTATCATCCCCTTGCTCGGACTGCTTCCTGACAACGGGCAGCTTTTCCTCCTTCTGTACAATACTTCCCCGACGAGTCGTCGACGGCTGAGGCGATGAAAATACCGGGACAGTCCGCGGTCTCACGATATCCACCAGACTGGCAAGCGCATGGCTCGTATCCCGAGGAGTGTTGCGCCCACTGCGGTCGCGAGGAGAACTGAGCGCATTGGCGGAATTGTGCAACGCCTTTAGCTCGCTGACCCCCGACGAATTGCTGTTAGCCATCATGGCCGCTGCGATTGCAGACGTCGCACGTGCTGAAGCGATGACGAACTTGGTGTAGACATAGACGGGATTCGTCGACTGCGGCCCTCTCGGTGTCGCGTGCTGGTTGGCTTTCATCTTCACTGCAGACTTTCCACCGTCAGGTCGAAGAAGCTTCAGACACTGTTGAATATCTGCATGCCGTCGATTGATGCAACGATTGTCCTGTAAATCTCCACGACTATTTTTGACCAGCCTCGTCCTCGAACTTGCTGACGTACTTGCTCGCTAGAAATCCCTCGACTTAATGACACTTTCGGATCGGAATCGGATCCGGGTGTGCACCACACAATCGTTCGACACGCCGTCATGTTGATGATCTTCTCGGTCGACGCGAGGCACCACGGGGTGGGCCCCGTCAAGTACGCGTGGGACCCGCACGGAGACTACGTGGCGTCCTCAGGGACGTCCCGCGTCGCACACATCTTTGGTCGACGTGGTAAAATAGTGGATCAGATCGTGCCGCCATCGCCAAGGTGACGATTTCAACATTTTATGAAATATTTCACGTTTCTTACGTTATTATTGGTGCAGCATGTGCACTTTACTCGAGTGGAGCGAGAACGGAGATATCCTGGCCATTGTGCAGGCCAATTCGTCGTCCCTGGTGCTGTGGGAGCCCAAGAAGATCCAGCAGCATCAGCTTGTGGACTTGCCGTGCAAGGACGTGAGCTTCATCAAGTGGTCCAAGTCGCCCAACTCGCTACTAGTATTACAATATTAATTGTGGAGGGTGAGGAGGTGAGGACTAATGGTTGCTTTTGTTTGTGGACAGTTGGCCGTTGGCACCAACCGAGGACAAGTGTACATCTACGACCATGCTACCGGGACGAAGACTCAAGTGGCGAGCAAACACAAGCGCCGGATTTTGTGCGGAGACTGGAACCTTGAAGACAAGTTCGCGTTTGGATCGGAAGACAGACAAATTACCATTTGCTTGCCTTCAGGACGGACTTTTGACCAAGTCAAGATCAAGGCATCACCGCAGAGTGTTACGGTACAGCAGCACTATTTTTTTCTACGTCCTCTGGCACGATTTAGTTACTTATGATTTTGTTGTTTTGTAGTTTGGGGGCAAGACGGAGGATAAAGACGCCATACTTTCAGTTAATATGGGTGGGAAGACTATTTTGCTGTATGACTTGAATGAACGGGAAAACGCGCTGGAGTTAGCTTTTCAGGCGCGATACGGCAATATTGTGTCGTACGAGTGGTTTGGCAACGGATACATTATCGCGGGATTCTCGTCGGGCTACGTTGTGATTATTTCTACGCACCTGAACGAGATCGGTCAAGAGCAGTACTGTGCTAAGTTTCACGAGCACTCCTGCGCGAGATCGTATACAACGAAGCTAATGGCACAGTGGCAACCTGTGGAGACAACTGCATCAAGGTGGTGCGCATGAGTGACTGGAAAGAGATCGCCGTCGAGTATTTGGACAGCGAACTGCCAGCTCCGTCATCTTCGTCTTCACATTCTAGCTCAACTGCCAATAACTCTGGAGGATCACCTCCGCCGTCATCATCTATGTTGGCAGATCTTTCAGGACCGGGAAGCTCAGGCAGTGGCTCAATGCAGGCGCCGTCGTTGTGTTTTGAAGATCTCCAGTGGACACCAGACGGGCGAATTCTGAGTGTGAGCTCTCACAATGGCTGTCTGCACAATTTCATGATCCTCAGCTCGGCGCTGCGATCTTCATTATTCGACCTGGACTCTCCTTTTGCAGCTGTGCTGAAACCCATTGCGCCGTGGACAATGCTCTTCACCATGGGCTTCATGGTCGTCGCGGTGCTGCTTGTAATCAGCGTACAGTTTCAAGTGTCGTGTATGGATGTTATCCGCGCCATGACGGGCTTCGTTGAAGGCCTGTGAGTTTCCAGTGCAAGATAACTTGCAGATACATGTACTGTTTAGTGGCAGTGAGTGAACTACATGTACTGTACCGGTACTGCATCGTCAGCGAGCTCTGCACTTTAATTCATCGACGAAATCATGCTGGGAGCAGAGCAATTCCGCCAGGTTCTTACAGCGAGAAACAAAGCGCAAAACAAGCGCAAAACAAGTGTACGGATCATTCAAAATAAAGTCGTGAATACAACTGCAACTAGCGGTCAACTCTTCTACCCGTGCTGTTCATGCTTCAGCTGCGTCTTTGCGACGCTAACTGCAACCTTCCGTGTGCGTCCCTCCGCCCACAGCACACGAAAGGAGTGTAAAACTGAGCCGTGTCGGCAGCTTATCCGATGTTCTGGATGCCTGTGAGCTGTAGCAAGTAGCCAATAACCCATCCGCAGGCCGCCGCAATGGTGCCGTTGATGGCCATGGAGCTACCAGACTTCCACATCTTCTGGCCGACGAATTTACCCTTGACGGCGCCCAGCAAGAAGAGCGTGACGACCGTGAGGAAGCAGGACAGGTACAGCGTCGTGTCCGGACCCATGTTGATGCCCGGGATGAGGTTGATGAGGTACGATAGCAGCGGGATGACGCCGAAGAGCATAAAGGAGAGGAAGGTGATGATACCGCCCTTGAGCGGCGAGTCGTCCTCGTCCACGGGCATGAGATTGAGCTCCTCCACCATCATAATGTCAATGAATGCCTCCTTGTACTTGGCCAGCGTGTGCACCACGAGAAGCGCGTCGTCAGTCGAGATGCCCTTCTTCTCGTACAGCTCGACCATCTCCTCGATCTCGCCCTCGGGGTAGTTTTCGAACTCCCAGACCTCCCGGGACCGCTCGTGGTTTGCCAGGTCAGCCTCTGCTTGACTGCTGAGCATGTCTCCGAGCCCCATGCTGAGTCCGTCGGCCACGAGATGGGCCAGGCCGATGATGAGGATCACCGAGTGGGGAAGTCCCGAACCGGCTACGGACGTAACTGTGGCGAAGGTCGTGATGATGCCGTCCAGGCCGCCGTACACTGCGCTCTTGATGTGCTCTCCGCCCATCATGTGGTTCTCCTGCGCGTGCGAGTGGCCACCCATGTCCGTCTTGAGCTGGTGCAGTAGCCGCGACTGCTCGGCGTCGCCCCGCCCGAACGCGTTCTTGACGTCCACCATCACTTGGCTGTAGCTCGTGCTGCCGTAGTCCAGTTTGCCGTTCGAGTCGCTGCTGAGGATGCCCGTGGTGCTGCTGCCGTTGGAGCTCATGCTGGCTGGCAGTGACTGGTGCGCGCGTTTGAAAGCGGATTCGAGACTGAGGGCCGGATCCGAGCAAAAAATGTGAGGACAAGCGTTTAGAAACGAGGTAGAAATGCAAAAAGGACGGGATTAATTTGGAAAGCCGGAAGTCAAGTGAGGAGACCGGTGGCGGAGCTTCGCTGCTGGCGTCCGACTTGGTTGCGTCGTCAATGTAATGCGCGTTCAGTGGCATTGTTAGGCCCAAAATGAACTTCATTTTGGAGGAGCTCAAATTGGCTCTGTCTGGATTCAAGTTCTCCTGGGCAGTGCAGTGTGCAGCCGTTGTCTTCGCTACAACGGAATGAGGACATATCCCAAACGGGTTTCCTTGGCATGCAGCGGCGCAACTGTACGAGCAGGTATTACATGTATGGTGGCGCCACGGAGGCAGAAGGGTGGACCTGAATAAGAAGTGGGCGGACGTCCGCCACCACGTTCCACCTCATGAGCAGAGATGGCCAGCACTGCCATGACCCCCTCGGAAGCTTATTCAGAGACCACATAGGCAACCCTCGCTCCGAGGCAGACCAGAGCTGCCGACTTCAGACAGGACCCGGATGATTTGAATCATCCCAGCGCCAGAGAGCAGCATCGGATTGCCGAAGTTGGGCAGCTCAACACGAATGTGCGCAACACTGCACCAGCTCGATGGATCGCAGCCGCACTTGGCACGCGCCCATTTTGCAGCAATTGGGACTGATTTAACTAAATTATGTACCATTTCGGTTAGAAATTGCTAAGCAGCCGTTATTGATCGTTGTCCGCCCTTCACCCAAAGATACCGTCCAAAAGGCATACAAAAACCTTCGTCTGCAGCGTTCTCCTGTGCTGAAGCGAGCGCTCAAGCAAGTACATACAATATACGTCCAGCCAGGAGTGCAGCCGCGTGCTGTGTTGGTTCGCAGCGACAGCAATGCTGGCCCTCCGTCGCGCAGGGCATGTGGGACATGCAAGTGGTACATGTACTTCGGAAGTACATCAGAGTCAGCAACCATCATTCCCAGGCGATGATTATCCAAACGTCAGCACACCAGCATCATTCCGGTGGTTCTGGCGCTGGGAGACCCTTGGTCTTGATTCAGTGGCCTCACTGCATCGATGTCCGTGTCTTGCTCTGAAAAGAACTCCGCTGTTTGAGTTGCTGCAACGCTGCCGTCTGCACCACTAAGCTTGTCAGAATGCTGAGCTATTTCGAGCAGCAGCTCCATAGATATTGCAAAAAGATGACCGGTAAGGTTTACCCGTGGCCGTGAATAGTATCAGCATGCGTCTAAGCTTGATCTACTGTTGGTCTGATCCCCACCTTCTTCGTTGCTATTGGTCTTCATCCTACTTGAAACAGCGCCAGCCTCGCCACTGACCAGGTGAGACCTCAAGGCAGCCATACTTCAATCAACCAGCAGACTCTGCAGTTGGTGCTATCAAATTCCGATCTGCTTCCAGGGAAACAACAGCAAGCGCACAACTACAGTAACGAAGAGCACTTGCTTTTCCGCCATCAACAGCGCAAACCGAAAACCGCAAGCCAACGGATCAAACACAATGGCGTCATCTCCTCCGCGTGCGCAAACGTCTCCGTCCAAGTCGCCTCCTAAGGGGCCGGGAAGTCCGATTCACCAAGCGTTCACGGACATCAAGTCCTCATGCGGCGAACAAGTCGATTCGCGCAAGGTTACTGCACCCGTGACGGTCTTTGGCAGCGGCACACGTCCCCGCACGACCACTGGGGCCAAGTCTCCAGGCCCTGGCGCGTACCAGATCCCGTCGTCCATTGGCAAGCCGGTCTTGTCGACGATGGCACAGGCGCCATCGTGTTCCATTAGTGGGCGAGAAAAGTTTGGCTCCACCGCCGATCTAAAAATGTCTGCAAAATTCCCCGGACCCGGCGACTACACCACGGGCATCGTCAATCCGCGAGAGCGATCAGCTCCTAGCTACTCTCTCGGCAAAAAATGGTCTCCGTTGGCTGGCGAGAAGAAATTCCCGGGTCCAGGAGCTTATGAGACCACCCCAACAATCGGGCGCACCGTCTTATCCACGCAGAAGTCCAACCCGGTGTCATCCTTCCCCAAGGTTGAAAGAAAGCCGCTTCGTAACGCGAGCACAGCGGATGTAGGCCCTGGTCAGTACTCGGTTGTTGTCGAGGCAGTCGGCCGCCAGGCGGTGTCGACGCTGACGTCAGCAGCAGCGTACTCCTTTGGTACCGAGTCACGCTCCAGGACCGGTCGTTCCACCGCCAACGCTGTCCCTGGCCCGAATATGTACGACCACAAGAGCTCTATTGGCTGGCAGTCCGAATCTTTGTACCGCACGGCGCCCAAGTGCTCCATGTCTGGACGGACCAAGTTCGGCAGCCACTTCTAACCCTGCAGCATAACAGCATAAAAACAGTCTAGAGAAGGAAAGAGAGGGCACAAGAGACAGCAAACGAGGAAATCAGGCAGTCGCGATGCGACGCAAGCTCAGCTTATTCTCCATCACAATGTATATATCTATCAACTTACCCTTTGGTCTCTCAATGCCACCGCGTGCCCCAGTTGCCTAGATCTCGCTGCTGTCCTCATCTAAGAAACAACGAAGACAGTCCTTCAACGCTCCCTCACCTCCTCACTGAGACTGCGCAGCCAGCTTCTCCTCCTCCTCCGCCTCCTCTTCATCTTCTGCTGCATGTTGCATCTTCCAGGCTCGAACTCGCTCAAACTCGTTGTAGTGCATCTTGCGCTTGTCCGCAAAGTGCGGGTCCTTGTCAATTTTCTTGCCTTCCGCATCCCGTGCGGCAAAGCTCAAACCCCAGTGCTCTCGTCGTCACTGCTGTCCCACTCACTCTTCTTGGCATCCTTGACATCCTGTAGCTTGGACTGCAGCTCGCCCCACTAACAAACACACAACATACGTATACTTGTTAGCTTTATCTTGCTATAATTTCTTATTTACATTGCCCACCTGAATTGGGGGCTGCGCTTCCTTGCCCGAGAGGCTGCGCGCGGGCGAGACGCCGCCCACGTCGTCGCCCTCTGCGTAGTAATGGTAGGGCGTGTTGGGCTCATCGATCTTCATGCGCGTGCCACGGTCCAGGTCGTGACGCGCGATCGTCTCCTCATCCCACGTCACGTGGGTATCGGCGTGCTGCGGGTGGCTCTGCGCCTTGCGCTTCTGTTCCTCCATGCTTGTCGATTTGATAGAGTTGTGTTGTCGGATGGGGACGTTTTGTGTGCGATTTGTGAAATTGTGTCACGAGTAGGTGAGGCAGTTCTAGAAATGGGTGAGGAGCACTTCAACTTGTTGCAAAAGATGATGCGACTGTGCGGCCATCCGATTTTCAAGGAATACGGAGGGCGAACCTTCCCAACACCACGCCTTTTTCTCATACAAGTATAGTACATGTTCCAGGGAAGGTCGTCGACCTGATGAAGTTCAATAATCAGCTGGTGTTGCAGGGCTGGACGTGCGATGCGATTTTAATCATTACTAAGTGATGGTTACGCAGCGACCTGTTATCGGAAGGCGCAGTGGCGTGATAATGTACAAGTTGTACAGTACAACACCGCCAACCCGGTACTGTAGTGTGATTAAAGATGTCACTCGGTGTAAGCCCCACGGCTACTTACGGCCTTCCAAAATTGCATCAGCGACTCCAGTCTGCTTACTGTACAGCAGTACGAAAATCGCCTACTGTAAAGCTTTGGCACGCGATTGTACGTTGTGCTGTAATGATCACTAAGAGCTATGGACCAAGTTGGTGGTGTAATCATTCTTCATCACCAAGAGCGGCCGGAGTCGTTACTGCAACATAATCATGTGGGATGGATAATCGAGGGGTGAAATCAAACTCAAAAACTCAAGCCTATCCGATCCTTGGGCATTCAAGAACAAACGGAAAACAAACCAACTCAACCCCCTGAAATGTTTACTTACATCGCACTTTTGTTTCATAGGGGTGTCATTTCCCACAGGGCTTCAGGTTTAGCGATCAGGGCGGCTAAAACCATGACTGCCATATCAATTTTGTGCTGGAGAGGGCGATGACATCCATCCTGAAAATCTCTTCGTGTAAAGGGTTAGGGCTTTTAGCAGCATTAATGATTTTAAAGGTACATAGAACATGACAGGTGCTTGTGCTGCAGTAAGGGCCTAGTGTTGCTATCAGAGCCTATTGTGAAGTTGTGCTTATGTTGTAGGAACGCCATCCAAGAGCGGCAGCCCACAACCTCGACTGTAATCGACGATCACGCTCACGCGCTGACCCATCTTAGGATGTGGATGAAAGCGTTGTCTCAAGTTTACGACAGGCGGAACTACACTGTATGATACAGTGTATCTGCTCGTCCTTCCCGAGGTTTTCCAAGATGGTACTTCTGCCAACACTGCAAACGCATCAACTGAGCGACGGCTCTACAGCGCTCAACTTCGTCCGAGGGCATTTTTGATCACTTCCAGTTTTTCTTCTAAGCCCTCAGTCAGCTCAAGAATCATGCACATGTTCGCGCTACCACTCGTGGTACTTGCCGCTGTCGCGATGAGCGGAGTAGTCGCAATTGACGCACCCTGCAAAGGACCGAACGCACGTACTCAGCCCTCGGCGGGCGCCATCGTGGTTGACATTACGGGCGCGTACAAAGGCAGCTACCAGAGCGTCGCGGAGGGTTTAGCGTACCTACCAAACACCACGGAGGAGAACAATGTCTTCCTGTTTCCGGGCGTGTACCAGGAGCAAGTGATCATCCCGAAGTTGGCGGGCCCACTGGTGTTGCAGGGCTACACGTGCGACACGATGTTGTATGCTGAGAACAAAGTAACTATCACCAACACGATGGCGCAGCAAGACCTCGCACCCGAGATCGAGGAAAACCGCAACGCTCTCGTTAGCACGATGCGCCTGAAGTCAAAAACGGCGTGAAGATATACAACCTCAACATCGCTAACCCATCTGGCAAAATTGAGGATCTCGGTCAAGCGCTTGCTGCTTATGTCGACGCCCCCAACTACGGATTTTACGCCTGCAACTTTACCGGGTTCCAGGACACCGTGTGTGCCCACAAAGGCCCCGAGCTGTTTGCTCGTTCATACATCAGTGGGGCCGTTGACTTCATTTTCGGTATGCAGGCGAAGGCGTGGTTTGAATCGTGCGACATCGAGACTATCGGTGAGGGCTGGATCACAGCCAATGGCAACCGCAACAGCTCTAACCTGTCCGAGTACGTGTTCAACCGCGCGCGCGTCTTTGGTTCCAGCGGAAAGGGATCGACCCACCTAGGTCGCCCATGGCAGCCTTACGCTCGTGTCGTGTGGCAGAACAGCGATCTTGGTGACGTTATCAACCCGCAAGGATGGTCCACGTGGGACGACAAAACGAGCGCTGAGAACGTCTACTTCAAGGAGTTCAACAACAGCGGCCCCGGTGCGGCCATCGACCAGCGCGTGTCTTTCAGCGGACAGTTGAATTCGTCAGTGGAAATGAAGGAGATCCTCGGCGAGGATTTTGAATCTGCGTGGTGGGTCGACACCAATTACTTGTAAGCGCTGAACTGGCACCAGCTCCGACGGCGTACACGACCATCGTCACTGCTACCGCATAGGTTTTCAAGACGTATTACTAAAAAATAATATCGTGTTTGTATTGTGCTGCAACATGTTAACACATTCTTGCTAAATTCCGTCATTTTCTCTCCAGGTCCAATGATTATTGCAGCAGATTCTTTATATTTTCAGTCGCGAAAATACTTCTGTACTACTGTAGTAGTATTTTAACCCTTTCACGGTACATGTAAAAGCCATACAAGGATCGATATATACATGTACTAACGCCGTCTTTTACACGGAGAAGATCTGGATTGTTTTCCTGCTGCAGAGTTCCTCGGCAAATAACTCTGTATTGCATTGGAGACGCGATTCACACACTCTGTACAGTAACAGCACCCCTGATGAAGGAGTCGCTCGTCTAAACACTAACTAGTGTCTTCGTTTTCGCGTACAAGTGTTCTGCTGCCGTGCATGCAACGCGTGCGGCCAGAGTTCCCAGAAGTAGATCTGCACCCAAGTGCGTCGGCGATAAAGTGGGTATGTACCCAGTACCAAGGGTTTCGGCAGTAGAAGGATATCTCGTAGCTATCCATGGAATAATAGGAGCAGCTAGAAAAGTAAAAAGCAAAAGAGAAACAAAGACAGTTGGAAACTGGCAAGCTGCTGCGCAATCAACTTCCACCGTGCGATCGAAGTCAAATCAAAGTTAACTTTAGTTCAGCGAGTTCGACTACAGCTCCAATCCCAGGGGATCACCGCGCGCGCCAACAACGGCGAAAGATCAAAGAATGAGGAGATCCAAGTATCGACAACGCAGAGGAGACAGACTCCCCACTCGAAGCGCGCGCCGCTCGTCGGTCAAGGCGCAGTCACGACTGGGACGGGGACGGTTTCGGTCGCTGCCGCCAACAAGAAGAGCCGCTACAGTGGCAGCCAGACGGGGTTGAGTGAGGCGCCGCAGATTGGCGCCGGAGGTACATCTACGCAAGGGTACCGATATCCATTCCGCTCTCCTTTGCTTCGGCGTGGAAGACCTCCAGCGCGAAACCAACCAGAGAGTGAACTCGCCGGAACAAGAGGTGGTTGTGCCGATAGCGCCTCTCCAGATGGACCTGGTGGACCTGGTGGAACCGGAGGTGGTGGCGATCCGCCCCTGGTCCTGATCCTGCTGACCCGGGTGGGAACTCGCCCGATGACGAGGAAATACCGGATGTCAGCGAGCAAGGCCGCGTGGCAAACGCTTCGGCCTTACCAAGGGCACCTCAGTACAAGGGGCGCACCATGACAGAACGACGAAGTCAAGCAGACCGATTGATGGATGTCGACACGGAGCAACGAAAAAAGAATTTTCTGCAGGAAAGACGGAGTCGGATCAGACGGCAGTCCTACCACAACCGTGGGACGAGGCCTGCGACATGGGGAACCTCGATCGGATGGAATGTTTACCCGATCTACAACCCCGCCCGACGGACCCCGATCTGGCAACTCGACGGACCTCAATCTAGCAACTTAGAAAAACCCGATCAAGTAACTCGGATTGAAGACCCCAATCAAGCAACTTGGTCAGGGCAAATCAGGACAACGATGATGGGTAAGCACGACGGAAAGTGATAGGAAAAGCCAGAGAGCCAACGAGTGGCGAGGAAGGCATTAATAGGATAGGACAACATAAGGCTCAGTCCCGAATTCTCTTTGTGATACGCAAGTGGATTTCCTTCGTTCCAAGAGCCAGGAGCCTCGACCCAGAAGAGCCCCAAGATAAATCGGCCCCGTCGTCCGCTGCTAGATCGGTGTACTCAACCCCAACATCCCGTGCCCAATAAGAGGAACACATTAAACGATACCGTCCAGGCGTTGCTGATAACCCGACGCCGAAGACGAAGAACGCAATGGCCCGATAACACCGTGCACAACCGAGGAAACGCAACGCCGCACGCCCAAGGTCAAAGAGGAGAGGACGTCGTCACGCACGAGTGAGACATCAGAGCAAGAGCGACGCAGAGCAAGGAGAATCCGCGCTGCGCCTGAGAAGCACGCTTTTAGGTTCCTAACCTACTTGGGCCACACTCCACCCAGAGATACGCTACTCAAACATCCGGGAATTAGCCCGACGTTAGCGCGAAGGGTTTGTGCGAGGACGACTTGGTAGATTTCTGTTAAGACGCTACTCCACAATGGTGCCGCGACCCGGGAGTACTAGATGGAAGATGAGGTAACAGTCAAGAAGGAACCGGAAGCGGGAACGCCGTCGATCAGAAGGTCGTTGACGGCAAGTGAGCTCGAAGAGATACCTGACGCGTCGTGGAGCTCCGAGGGAACCTTCACGACAGGTCATGGTGCCAGCGATAAAGAGGAGGCGTTCGAAGAACAGATCGCCGTTCCCGATGTGGCTTCCCGGAAGCCACCAAGGGTCTTGACTCATGTCGAGACCCCTCCGGTCCGAAGTCTGTAAAGACAGAAGACCAACAAACCCCGTCCACTAAGCCCAGACGCAAGAACGAGAAGCCGAAGAAGAAGCTGCGCGCACCAGATTCGGTGGACGACATCCCGCTAAAGCCGACCAACAAGGACGCGGGACGAGAGTATACGGCCGACGAACTAGCCTACGGGCTGAGTCGTGTCGAGCTGTTCAGACAGCTTGAGCGCCATCCGGTTTTGGACTTCTTCAAGCCGAAGCTGATCGGGGAGTTCCGAGGGCCTTGCCCGATCCCCGTCCTGGAGGAGCTCACGAGCGTACGCCTCGCGGCGTCGGCGCTTTGGGCTCAAGATGCTGCGCGGTTCAGGCTTCGTGTTGGGAGCGTTCAAGGTGGAAAAGGTGTACGCCTGGGACTTGTCGTCCTGGAAGGACGCGATTCACGTACTCATAGACCCCCTCGCGGTGTTAGTCGGGACGGTGAAAGCCCCGTCGCAGAGCCCACACAAAGACAGCTCGACCTCGACGCAGTCGCGTCCACCCGCCTCCATAACGGGCCGCAACTCCGACAGTAGTGTCGAGTCGCCTAAACGGATGCAGATGCCACCAGGCCAACCGCCATGGGTAAAGAGAGCGCAGGCCCTACCGGCCTACCACTCCCCGCAGAGGGTGCCCGCCTCCACAGAGGCATTAGCACCGCCACAACAGGAGACTCCGACCGCGAACGAAGGCGAGATTCCCAAGGCGCTCGAAGACGCGTTAGTCCGTCTGATGCAATCGACGATGATGGCGCACCTCCGCCTCCCCGGTAAAGGGCGCTACGGTGGCCGCCCCGCTAGAGACGGCCGAACCGAAGCCTGCGACGGCGACCCTCAAGCGAACGCCGACGTGGCCATGGAATCGGTGAGCTCACGCGGGTCGACTCACGCCAGGGAGACTCAACGTGGCCGTGACGAAGACCCAGACAACTTGTTCGACCTAGATAATGGTACGACGGGGAATACCGCGGCGATTTCTTCGGCCACAGCCGGTGTTGCCAACGGAGGAGTGACGCGCGTGCGTCTATCCGCGTTCTCGGAACTGAAGGAGTTCCACGGACGCGACGCCAGCAAAGAGAAAGTCCGGGTCAAAGCATAGACAGCCATCACATACGGGTCTGCCTTGTCCGCATGCGCGTAAGTCGAAACATGATCTTTTCCGAGTTCTGTCTCACGCCAGCGTCACCTCAACATAATTACGAAACAACTAACCAGCCATCAATATGACAGAAAGCAAGCGGGTGAAATTCCGGCGGCGTGGCGTCTCGTCCGTGGACCTCTTAATGCCAGTTCAGGCGAAGCTGGACTTGGTGTGATCGACTCCGATTTCGTGTTCAGGCTTTGGCGGCGTACACAACGACGAGGCAGTTCGTACGAGGAATGGTGTTTAGTGTAACTTGGCTTGACAGTACGTCCGCGACATGGACTGAAATACGGTGGTCATCGAAGCCAGTGCTGACAAGCGCAATATGACCGAGTCGTACTGCATCAAGGTGTTCGCCAACTTCAAGGATGGCACCGTATTCGATAAGGTGCGCGCTGTTATCAGGGTCGAGGTGCACCGCGTACACAAATGTGAAGCATGCAATTCCGCTCACCCTGCCATCCAGCTGCCCTCGAACGCATTGGTAAACTAGGTGTCCAGGTCGGTGCGCCCGCCGTCCGCATGGGATATATATTTAGCGCCTCCCTGTAGCAACGCAGAAGATAAAATAAGCACACATGTCGGCGGGCTCATGGAGACCCACCTCGTCCGCAGCGGAAATGGGAATGCAAACCATTTTGACCAATCAAGCAATCTTGTGGGCTCTGCTGCAAATTGAACTAATCTTGTGGGCAGGGATTGATACATGTAGTCATTTGATTTTGGATGACTGAATATTCATATTGCTTTCAGAATCGAATATGAATACGAATATTCATATTCATTCATTTCAGCTCGCTTGAATGAATATTAATATTTGAACGTATTAATACCCGTATTCAATCGTACTTAGTGCATTTCAGGGGATATGTTAAGAGGGCTACATCGAAGAACTGTGAAGTATTCGGACGCAGCAAGCGGTGCGCAATGAAGTGCAGCAAAGATAAGCGCAGTAAAAGGGATACTCCGGTTTCCTGAGAAGGCAGAGTACAGGACAAGTGAAAGTTCAGACGACAAACGATACAACAAGCCAAGCAGACAAGAATACCTGGACGAAGTTATTAATAGCATCTGCTGCTCGTCGAAGAAACCTAGATAGCGAGAGTTCATTTAGGAAGTGCAGGTACAGACAGAACAAGCCGAGCAGCATCGAGAGTCCAGCGACCAGCTCGTAGCTCGAAACCTGCCCACCAATCCCACAGGGCTTGTCTCTCAGAGCACTTCTTCGCAGAGCACTTCTTCGCAGTGCACTTCAAGCCTCGGCTCATATTCCACAATGAACTGTTCGATTGCCCCCTACGATGCCGCACATCAGGAAAGAGAACGATATTTATCTGTAAGAACCCGCCATTTATTCATACTTCGGCGGTGATCGGAAATACAAGTATTCTAGTGTTATTAAAGTCATAGGCTTAGTCTGCTCTAGCCTAAATCCGGTATGCCGTTCTTGTCGATCAAAAAGGTTTCCTGGTCGCTGTTTCCTCTTGTCTTTGATTTTGAGTTCGTTTACCGTTTGGAGCAGTTTTCGCTGCAAAAGTTGTTCAAACAAAGCAAGAAATGAAAGCGCACCCTTGCATTACTGTGGGGAATAACGACAACATACAAAACCTTACTTAGCAGATAGTCGCACGTCATTTTGAACATCATTGCTGCACAAACGACACACTTTGTTCGACGCACTCCTCCATGACATCGAGCTCTGGGACTCGAGCACATTACATCGCTGCGGCTTCTTCTAAAATAAGTGGAAGCAGCAGCGGAAACGAGAACACTGGAAAGGAAACCCGAAAGGAAACGTTGTTACAGGCTTGATACCTGAAGCATGCAGTTTGTGTGTCAGACACCAATAAATATTCATTTGTATTCAAATATATTAATATGACCTCCGCCCGTCGACCACATTCGAGTTATTATATTAATATGGTCGAACCAGAATAAATATGAATATTAATACAGTAATGTGCGTCAATAAGGAACACCTGATATGTACATAATTAAGGAGGGTATAGGCTCCCACAATCCGCATAGAGATGTTCCTCACTGACAGATGTACAATATTTCAAAGGATATTAGTTGATACCCCGTTCCTTATTGACGCACATTACTGTATTCATTCGAATATTCGAAAATATTCAAACATATTAATATGCCATTTGACTATCAATCCCAACTTGTGGGCAGTGCTGATAAATATCCAGCTCTGAAATTAATTTCAGAGAATACATACCGGTATATACACCCTTCACTCTAATTAGTCGTGCCATGACTAATTATGGTTTACGATTTTTGCTGCGGAAATGTAAACGTTCCTCGAAAGCTATTGGCTTCAATATTTAGAGTTGTGCAACCCTGATGACACGACTGGATTCATCTCCGCGAGAGCTGTCGAAACCCGTGTCTGTGTGCAAATTTCAGCTCATCTGGAAAATTTTGTAGGGAGCTGTGTCACGAAAAGGTACACTTTCATGACTATATTCGAAGCACGACTAATTAGAGTGAAGGGTGTACATCCATTGTGCCTTTCTATTATTTTGTCCGCTTAATCGGGCTTCATAATCTGGCTTTGTCCTCCTGTATAAATCGGAGTTGGCCAATAAGCTAAAATATCGATTTAGAAAAGCTCAAAGATTAGCCGGGAAATTAATTGAGATGGTGAGTCTGGAATCGAGGCAGCTCCGTTTTGCGCGCAGTCCGTATCCAGAGGGTGCATGGCACCAATGCCAAGAGTGCTCCACCATTGGAGTATGTGGCGCTGCCAGGCAGTGACGTCCACAGGCAGTCAGTCACTGACTCAAGGCGCTCGCACAATACTACTAGTAATATACAGCAATATTCATATTAGACGCTACAGTACCTGTATTCAAATATCGAGGCTAGCCCTTCAAACCTGAGCCCATGTTACCGGTATGCTGTTTTCTATAATAAAATGATACTTTTAGTGTCGGGGATAATACTGGTGCTGTGGTATTGTCTTTACTGCATCTTAATCGGGCCGCATAATAAGGCTTCAAATCGAGCGCTTGCGTTGAGTCTTGATGCTGCATGACACGTTTATTAAGACTTTCAATGTATGGTTTTGCTCACTTTGATTCAGCTCGTCAAAGCCTTTGAGCGCTTCATCAAGGGTTCATCGGCCACCACGTGTTTGTTGTTTATCCTGACTAAGGATGATAAAACATAGTTCTATGAACCCCTAAACACTTATCAAAGAGATCAAAAAGGATGAACGTAGTGTGTATACACTTGACGAAGCTAATAAATAATAAAAGAAATTTAAACAAGTTTTGTTACTAGTATTAGCCTAGAAAAATCGCGTGAAGACCCTTGCTGCTTCCGGTAGCGATATGCATCAACGACGAACGGAGGCAGCGATACTCCTGTAACTATCACGACCTTCTCGACCGACCGCTTAATCTCCGCGCCGACAGCACCGATAATGCGGCATTGATGCTGAGATCGTCGCTAAGCACCATTGCAGGGACGACACGCACGCACCCGCTCGCCATGAAATCCTTGCAGTCGCAACGGTAGGAAGCTCTAAACATACAACGCCACATCAAACCCAAAACAATTAGTATGGAGTAGACACAGCGCCGGGTGTAGTCATTTCACGTACAAATACTCGCTACTGCTAGAGCCGCCGCTGGAGCTGCTCGTTTTCTCTTCAAATAGCGAAGTGAACAAATCCGGGTGTGCATCACGCGCTGTTGTTTCACCCCTTTAAACGTTTCAGATATCAAAAGGTATTATATTTGGGGATTTAAATATAACGTGATGTGAGCAAATCTTGCTATCAAATAAATACGGTTAAGACAAATATAATATTATGGGTGATTAATGTATCCACCCGTCCCTACGAATACAGCTATACGCCGTACATGTGATTAAAACAGGTAAAACACACAGTGATTCATCCGTGCCGGTACCAAATGCACCGTTTTGAGGCCCACACCAGGAAGTCAGCCCTTTCACACGAGATTTTAATCCGCACCCAGTTCTATACAACCTGACCTAAATGAACCCTGAGAAAATGATATCCTGCTATAAACGAAATTAATTTGGTGCGTAGTTCTCTGAAATTTATTTTCAGAGAGTACTAAAGAATGGATATTTTTGATTCCCCATAAATTACCAGGTTATTCAAATAGTAACACCCACTCGGATCGCAATCGAAAAATATCGTGCCAGTCATGAATGTGAAGTGAATTTTGCACGACGGATTCCAATCCATTTTACTGTAAACACTCACTTTGAAACTTACCGGTAGTTTGCTGAGCTCAAAAGTAAAATCCAGAGCTGGTCTCGGGAAACAAAAGTTTTTCATGTCCATTTAGCCAAAATAAAAGAAAGGCACAAATACATGCATAATGATTCATTATGCATATACCGGTATTTGTGCAATCATTATTAATGATTGCGGCAAGCGCACGGCACACCATAAAGTAGCTCCTTGATTATTTTTAAAAGAGATTCAGAGGGTCTATTAAGCTCAATGATCGTCTGTAGGTTCCTCATCCACCATGACTGTATCTTTCTTCTCCGCCTCGCTTTCTCGTTCTGCTGGTTCGATACTTCGGGCTTCACGGGGGCACGCACGTGGGTCCGTTGACCAAGTCCGGGGTTAGATTGGTGCGCACTCTTGACCGGATGACTAGGATGCTCGCGCATTCGGAGCAGTCTACTTTCAGGGGACAGCGGACGCCAAGAAGGAGTGCTACCGGTATCTCTCTGGCAGTCCCGACGGGCAATCATGACGTAATCCCTGGCCTCTTCCAGCTTTCAGGAAGACAATCAAGCGCAGACTCGCCTTGGTACACCGCTGGACACGATGGCTTGGCCTGGTGCTTTCTGTACATATACGACCGGCTCAACGGGGTCATCACGTTCTTTGGGGAGTTCTCTTCGTGGGACCGGGGTTCGCGCTCGGCGAACAGGTCGGCGGCTTGGAGTAGATCCAGAAGAGTGGGAACTGGTTGGGTGCTGGGTCGTCGATCTCTGTCAACAGGCCCCGCTCCCCGGGATATCCTGCGGATCGCTCTCCTTCCGGGTCGCACACCCTTTTTAACCTTGGCCCCACTATGGGGGCTTCCCGCCCAAGGTCAGGAGGCCAGTTGGCTGGCTCTTTGGAGGTCTTCGTCTCTTGCCGTTAATTGGGAAGTGCCTTGATTATTTTTAAGTACTGTAGTATTAAAATACCTATCGTCATCCCAATCTTAGGAAACGGATTAACGTGAGTAATGGTGTACATGATCGCACTTTTGTCAGCACTGTCAACATGTACAGCGCTCAATTGTATTCGCTGGGAGTACCGGTACACTTCCAGTTAATCTTCTCACGTCTCAAGTCAGCACAAGCAACATGCACACTTTCGCGTTTCACCTTGTGACACTTGCCAGTCTCGCGGCGAGTGCAGTAGTCGCAATTGATGCAACCTGCAACGGACCAAACGCGCGTACTCAGCCCCGGCGGGGCCATTGTGGTCGACATTACGGAGCGTACAACGGCAGCTACCAGAGTATGGCGGAGGGTTTAGCGTACCTGTCTAACACAACGGATGAACACACTGTCTTCCTTTTTCCGGGCGTGTACCAAGAGCAAGTGATCGTCCCGAAGCTGGCGGGTCCGCTGGTGCTGCAGGGCTACACATGTGATTCGAGGTCGTACGCTGGAAACAAAGTGACTATTTCACACGATGGCGCAGCGAGACCTTGCACCCGAGATCAAAAACAACCGTAACGCTCTTGTTAGCACGATGCGTTTCAAATCAAGCAGCGGCGTAAAAGTTTACAACCTCAACGTCGCCAACCCGGCCGGCAAAATTGACCAGCTCGGCCAGGCGATTGCCGCCTATGTCGATGCTCCCAACTACGGTTTCTACGCCTGTAATTTCACCGGATATCAGGATACCGTGTGCGCTCATCGGGGTCGTGAACTCTTTGCCCATTCGTACATCAGCGGCGCTGAAGACTTCATCTTTGGTATGCGAGCACAAGCGTGGTTTGAATCCTGTGATATCGAGACAGTCGGTGAAGGGTGGATCACTGCTAACGGTAACTCCGACAGCTCCAGTCTGTCTGAGTACGTCTTCAACCGCGCACGTGTGTTTGGTTCCAGTGGCAACGGCTCGACGTACCTTGGGCGCCCATGGCGGACTTATGCTCGTGTCGTCTGGCAGAACAGCGAGCTCGGCGATGTCG